>CM053581.1:422424816-422457889 GCA_028627135.1 Pseudochirops cupreus
CTTTGACCACATGTGCTAACTTCATCACTACTGGGTTGGCTTTGACTTTCTGGTTTTGGGACTCAGTTTTCTGGTATTTAAATGAATGCACTATCTATATTTCTTATGTAGAGAGCCTGTTCCATTTTGTGATTAATAACTATATCAGCATATTTATAGTTACTGTAGGCATTGTGAATACTGCATTGCTGATACAGCTCCTTCTTTTTCCCTCCTCATTATCTCACATCATCCAAATGCAGTCTGTCACTATCATCTCCTTCACCCCGTATCACATTATGACGTGGCCCTTTTTAGATTTTTTTTTTTTTTTGCTTTTTGGAGGGTCAAGGCAGGGCAGTTGGGGTTAAATGACTTGCCTGAGGTCACACGGCTAGTAAGTGTTAAGTGTCTGAGCTCCTATTTGAACTCAGATCGTCCTGACTTCAGGGCCAGTGCTCTATTCACTGTGCTGGCTAGCCGCCCTGGTGTGGCCCTTCTTGTGCAAACACTCCTACATGCAAAAAATGATCCCATTCCACCTCATTTTCTCCAGCAGATTGCCCCTTCATCATCCTTCTCTCACTTATTTTCAGTCTCTCCTTGTCTGCTATTTGCTTCTCAATTTCATAGAAACATACCCATACCTCCCTCATCCTCAAAAAGTTATCTCTTGATCCAACCATTCCCACTAACTATCATCCAGTAGCTCTTCTGCCTTTTTTGTGGGTAAGCTTCTTGAGAAGGCCATCTACAGTAGATGTAGGCAATTCTATTCCTCTTTCTCTTAAGTCTTTCCAGTCCAAATTCTGACCTCATCATTCACTGAAATGGCTTTCTCTAAAGTTACTAATGTTCTCTTTTTTAACCTTTTTCTTTTTAAAAAATATCTATTATCTATTTATTTCAAACTTTTTTTAAATTGAGTTCCAAATTCTTGCCCTTCTCCTGCTCATCCTTCTCTTACTGAGATGACAAACAATGGTATAAATTGTACATGTGAAATCATGCAAAACATATTTCCACATTAGTTTATATGGCTAAAAAGGCAAGAAAAAGAAAGTAAGAAAACTATAATCCACTTTGCACTCAAAGTTCCTCAGTTCTTTTCTCTGGAAGTGATTAGCGTTTTTCATCATGAGTCCTTTGGAATTGTCTTGGATCATTGTATTGATAAGAGTAGCTAAGTCTCTTGTAAACAATATATTGTTGGGTTCTAGTTTCTGATTCATTACACTATTAACTTCCATTTTATGAGTGAGCTTATCCCATTCCCATTCACAGTTATGGTTACATACACAGTTATGTGTAGTTCCCTCCATCCTATTTTTTTTTGTTTATCCTTCTCTCTCTTTTTATCCTGTCTCTCCTCAAAAGTCTGTTTTGCTTCTGACCACTGCCTCCCTTATTCTGCCCTCCTTTTTTTAATCCATCCTCCCTTCTCTTATCTCCTTTTCTTCCTATTTCCTTGTTGGGTAAGACAGATTTCTATGCCCATCTGAGTGTGTATATATGTGTTTGCATGTAAATGTATATTTCCTGCTTTGAACCAATTTTGATGAGAGTGTAGTTCAAGTACTGCCCACTATTTCCCCTTCTACTCCAAAAGCTCTTCCTTATGTGCCTCTTTCATGTGAGATTATTTCCCCCATTCTACCTCTCCCTTCCCTCTTTTACCAGTACATCCTTCTTTCTCACTATTTCATTTTTCAAAAGATCATCCCAACATAATCAACTCACATCTGTCCCCTCTTTCTATGTAAGATCCCTTGAACTGCCCTGATAATAATAAACCTCTTAGTAGTTACATCTGTCATCTTCCCATATAGAAATGTAAAAAAGCTTACCTCACCAAGTCCCTTATTATTTCTCTTTCATGTTTGCTTTTTTATGCTTCTATTGAGTCTTGTGTTTGAATGTCAAATTTTCTATTTAGCTCTGGACTTCTCATCAGGAATGTTTGAAGTATTTTATTTCATTAAACACCCATTTTTCCCTCTGTAAGATTATACTCAGTTTTACTGGGTAGATTATTCTTGGTTGTAATCCTAGCTCTTTTGCCTGCCAGAATATAATGTTTCAAGTCATGGAAGTTGCTAAATCTTGTTTGATCTGGACTGTCACTCCATAATATTTGATTTGTTTTTTTCTGATTGCTTGCAATATTTTCTCCTTGTCTTGGGACCTCTGAAATTTGTTTGTAATATTCCTGGGAGTTCTCATTTTGGGATCTCTTTAAGGAGGTGATCAGTGGATTCCTTCAAATTATATTTTACCCTCTAGATCTAAGATGTTGCTTCCGTTTTCCTTCATAATTTTTTGAAATATGATGCCTAGACTATTTTTTGATCATGGATTTTAGATAATCCATTAATTCTTAAATAATCTCTTCTCAATCTGTTTTCCAGGTCCATTGTTTTTCCAATGAGATATTTCACATTTTCTTCTACTTTTTCATTCTTTTGACTTTGTTTTTATATTGTTTCTTAACATCTCATGGAGTCATTGGTTTCCAGTTGCTCAATTCTAATGTTTAAGGAATTATTTTCTTTAGTTTTGTTTTTCCATTTGGCCAATTCTGCTTTTTAAGAAGATCTTTTTTTTTTTTTTAGCGAAGAGTGGCTAAGATGGTGGAGTGGTAAGAAACTAAATAACCTAACTTTCCTCTATTAAAGTCCTGCAAACTTATCTAGAAAATGCACCAGAAAATCCATTAAAAGTCTAATTAAGGTCTTGGGTTTTTTCTCCCAGTTTGTCATAAGAAAACAATCAGAAATATCTTCAAACTCTGGGGACGATATGTGGTCAGGAGAGCATTGCACACGGAGTACTCCAGTACAGAGGGATAGACTGTGCACTAGGGCATGAGGAAGTGCCAGAATCATAATGGGGTACCACTAGAGCTGTCCTGGGCACTGCAATAGAGACAGATGCCAACTGACAACTTTGTTTCCCCCTACCCAGCTCTGGGTCACAGATCTAGGGAGACCTGAGAAGGGGACCTACACACATGGGTGGAGTTACTGGGTAAGTAGGTTCTGGCTAGTATACTGAGAAAGGAGGAAGTTCAGAAGCAAGCAAGTGGTGTGGCTCATACCCCAGGAGCAGAATAGAGTCTCAAATCTAGCATCTAGTCCAGCCTATGGAAGAATAATCAGGGCAGAAATCCCAGAGTAAAGAAGAGCCTTTAATTCTGTCACTCTGAATCAACAGAGCTTTCCAGATTTCTGAGAAGGGCTAGGTTCAGAAGCATTTTAATGGTATTCTAATGTTGTTCATATCAAAACCCAGGTTAGGAACTTGCAGAACCAGACCAGAGGGGTGGCAATCAGACTTTGCCCTGGCTCAGAATACTAGTAAGACTAAAAGCTTTCAGGTCCTCAGACTGTCCTCAGACTGAGATTCTGGGATGTCACAACACTCAATACCACAAGAAAGCAACTATAGGACCAGCACAGACCTTTCCTACAGTAGTGTGGCAGAACCCAGTCCTAACATCAAGTCTTAAGTCAGGAAGTAATCTTGAAAAATTAGCAAACAAAAAAAGAATCCTACCAAGAAAAGCTATTATGGTGGCAGAAAAGTTCAAGATACAAACCCAGAAGAGAATGACCCCAAAACATTTACAAGGAAAGCCTCATACCAAAACATAGCTTGGGCACAATTTCATTGTGAATTTCTGAAAGAGATGAAGCAAGACTATTTTTAAAATAATTAAATATGTTTTCATAAGTGAAATGAGAAAGCTTGAGAAAAAATTGGAAAATAAATGAGAGCTATAAAGAATTAGAAATTGAGGGGGGGGGTCCATCAATTGGGGAATAGCTGAACAAGCTGTGGCACATGATTGTGAAGGAATACTATAAGATGGTTTCAGAAAAACTTGGGAAGACTTATATGAACTGATACAAAGTGAAGTGAGCTGAACATTGTACACAGTGAAACAGCAATATTGTAAGGATGATCAACTGTTAAAGACTTAACTACTGTGATCAATACAGTGATACATTCAAAGGACCCATGATGAAAAATGCTTTCTACCTCTAGAGGGAAAACTGATGCAATTTGAATACATATTGATGGATTGATGGATACTTTTTAAAAACTTTCCTTATTTTCTTGGTTTTTTTTTTGTCTGTGGGTTTTGTTTTTTTTTTTTTTGCAATGTGACTAATATGGAAATATGTTTTCTATGACTTTATATGTATAATTGATATCAAATTGCTTGCAATCAAGGGGGAAGAGGTGGAAGGGAGGGAGAGAATTTGTAATTAAAATTTTTTAAAAATGATTGTTAAAAATTATTTACATGTAACTGGGAGATAATTAACAAAATAAATAAAAATAATCACTAGTATAAGATTTTTCAAAAGGCTAGATTTCTTTTTCTAGGAGAAAGAAGGGTTGACCAAAGGCTAAGTCTCTCTTTCTAGCAGAAAGTAGGGTTGACCAGAAGCTAAGTTCCCCTTTTTGGAACCTGGAGAAAGGTAAAGGTTAGCCAGAGGTTAAGTTCCTCCTTCCATTCTTAGTAGAAAAGCTCCCTCTTTTTTTCTTGAGCTAGAGTGTAAGTTGAATAATGGAATCTTCTAGGGAAAATGGGCGGTGACTGCTAACTACTGAGTACAAGTTCCTGTTTCCCAGTATACTTTTTTTGTTATAAAAGGCATCACCTGTAAGGCAAGGACTTCTGGGTTAAGATTAAGAAAGCCTGGGAGAAGTGAACTAGTCAGGTGACCTGCTTTGTCCAATTGAATTATGTTCAAAATAAGTTTGTCTTTTTTAAAAATTTCCCTTTTCCGTTATAAAAATCATCTCTGTAAATCACTTCTTGTCTCTGACCTCTGAGGAGACAGGTGACCTGATTTGATATGCAAATGACAGCTTTGCAAATTATATCATAGATAGTTCAATAACTTTGTCCTCAGTTTCCCTTTTATTTCAGATAATTTTAACAAGGGGGAGCAAGAGGGAGGGTAGGTAATGGAAGGGTATAGTCCTAAGCAAAATAAACTCTAAATATGTACAAAAATGCATAGTTCATTTTGAGATGGTAAAAAATGGGAATTTGAAGTAGTGCCCATAAATTGAGGAATGAATGAACAAATTATGTGATGTAATACTATTGTGCTGTAAGAAATGATGGAGAGGGGGTGGCTAGGTGGCACAATTAATAGAGTACCGACCCTGGATTCAGGAGAACCTGAGTTCAAAATCTGGCCTGAGACACTTGACACACTTCACTAGCTGTGTGACCTTGGGCAAGTCACTTAACCCCAATTGCCCTGCCTTCCCCCTTCCAAAAAAGCCACAAAAAAAAAAGAAAGAAAGAAATGATGGAGAGAGGGTTTCAGAAAAACTTGGGAAGAGTTGTATGAGGTGATGGAGGATGCAGTGAACAGAAACAGGAGAACAATTTAAACAGCTGAAGCAGTATGGTAAAGGCAAATAACTTTAAAAGAATTAGGAACACTTAGCACTATAATCACCAGTGGACTAATAATAAAACATGCTATCTGCCTCCTGATAGAGGGGAAAAAATCTCAGAGTTCAGAATGATACAAATTATTTTTGGACATGGACAATGTAGAAACTTATTTTGATAGACTATATTTGTTTGTAATATTTTTCTTTTCTTCTCATTTGGGAAGGCTGAAATGAGAGGCTAAAAAGGCAGATTCTTTTTGCTAATTGAAACAAATAAAATATAATTTAAAAAATAAACCAATAAATAAATGAAGAAAGAAAGAAAAAAAGGTGTCTCCCAACAATACTACTACTTGTTTCATTTCTGTGGAGCTTTCCAAACTGCCACAGAGTAAAAGAAGGTGGCCAGTTGTGGGAGACCTAAACTACTTCTCTAGGGTGTATAGAGCTATGGGAGTAAGGACTTTGAGACCAAGTCAACTCTATGCTGAGAAATTTATAAGGAAAAGTAAGAGAAAGTCAGTAATGATTATATCTAAAAAAGGCTCTTCTTATAAAGTAAGTCTTACTGGAGTTGGAATCCTGGAAACCACTGGAAAGGAAAGTCCCTTCTTCTTCTCAGTGTTACAATGACTTGTTACAGATATAACTGAATTCTGAGAGTATAGGCACCTAACCTAGGCAACCTAGAAGAATCATTTGTTCCTGTGCCTAGGATCATTTACCGTTTCCACCTGAATGTCCATATTGTCAATGGACCCACTCCCTAGTGTCTGCTGTCCTTGTAATGACACCAATCTGATTATTTACCATATGATATCTCTGAAGGGTGCTGACATGCCCCACAAACAATTGTTTGTAGTGGGAGGCATATACAAAATTTCTCTATTGATCCCAAAGCCAAAGAGGAGAACGTTTAATTTTCTGACAGCAGTTCCCAAAGCTGATAATACTGCCCCCTGGTGAGTGCTGGAATGATTCAGGGGGGCAGTAGTAGCCTTGGGTGCAACTGCAGGGGAGCATAAGGGGGCAGTGGGGGCATAAGGAAAGAAGAAAATATAAGAAAATTTTGAAAAACTTTTCATACATGTTTCATCTGTTTTATAGCAGAGTTAAAATCATAGTGATTACATTATTTTCCAAATTAACACACAAAATGCGACTTATAACCAATCAGTGGTCAGGTCTGCCAAAAGGTCTTAACATGCAAGTGTTGGCAGGCAAGTGTGTAGTACATTGTCAGGAAGTCCAGTATGCATCAGCAAGAATATGTGCATGTAGTGACTTGTTTACAATACAATTCTATACAGTTACATGATGCGATATTGCATCATTAAAATTTCAATGCAGGAAAAAATTCACAATAAATTATTAAATTTAAGGTGTGTCATTTTAAAAAAGTTGTATTTTTTTTTGAAATGATACAAATTTCAAAAAAAACCCAAACTCTTAAAGAGTTAACAAAAGTAGATTTCCAGGGTGGGCACTGAGTAATTTTTTTTTTTTTTAAAGGGAACAGTAGGCCAAATAATTTTGGTAACCTCTGGTCCAGTCCCTCTTCAGGCCTCAGAACACACAATGAAACCAATGACTACCAACTTCCCAGAAATTAGGTTAGATAAAGATCTTCATTCCACTTTTCAAGGATCTCCCATGTGCCAGTCATATATCTTGGAGCTCAGTCCTCTGGACAGACTTCCTAGGATATTTCCTACTAACTTAATTAATTAAACCAATTTCCTATTAATTAATAGTTAGTGGCTATTGAGATCCAGTTATACATAACTCTATTGTAGTAAATAGAGCCATTTGTAAACCAGACAAAATGGCATTCCTCAGGAGACAGATTCTGAGGGCCTTTTGGGTCAACAGAGGAGTCAGAGTTTTAGAGTGTGGATAGAAATCATCAGTCTCCAGCACAGCCAACTATGAACAAAGTATGTTTGTATGACCCTGTGTCATCTGTTTTTTGATTGAGTTGACTTAAACCCAGAATAGTACTGATGTCATATAGGTCACTCATATATACTGGTCAACATTAGGTCATCAATGTAGTGATATACAGAGGTCTCAAAATCATAGCCTGCAAAAATCCCAAGTGTGGCCTAAACCAGATTAAAATGTAATCAAGAAATGTTTAACAAAATAAAATAAAACTTAGATACTCTTAATGTATGGTTTTCTAAGTCAATATGCAATCCATAGGGATTGATTTCTATTTGAGGTTGACTGCACTGGTGTAGGCCATTTTCCTCAGGAAGGGAGACCTTTTTCACACCGCTGCCATAACATGTCAACATAAGGGTGAGTTCAGAAAGCTGTACCTTAGGAACAACAGGTGAAAATACACTAAATATCAACCATAGGAATAGAGAATAGAAAAAAATAGAGAAAAAAATCATTGGCAAGTTCAGTAACCTAATACCACTCACCCCGACTCTGGGCTACCTAGCCTACAATGTTGACGGGGTTAGGAAAAGCTGTAGTATTAGGTGTGATGACTTTGTTCAGCTTCTTATCATCCACTAGTAGATATCTAGTGTCATCTGCCCTTTACACATTTAAAACAAGGTTGTACAGGGAGTTGGTATAATGAAGTATTCCTTTTTCCTTCATCTTTATCACTAGGGAAGAAATATCCATGCTGTTAACTACATGGGATGGTTCAGGCAACTCTGAGGATTTCCCTTTGATTATATCCACAGTAACATACATAGACGCTGCTGAAAGGGATGGCATAGATTGTGAGCCTATCATGTTCCTTCTCTCCATGGTCTGCCCCAAAGCCTTCTATGAATGACCCAAATGGGACAGTGACTTTAGAAATGTCTCAGACTTGATTAGAGCTGCGGCTTTACTAGTAACACACATTAATTGATTTCTTATCAACTCCATGTTCCTGGAGCCACATCCAAAGCTCCTTGTAGGATACTGTGTCATTACTCTCTACCTACTTGGCAGGCCAAAAGATGTAGGTCCTGAAGGGTACTGACAATGCCCCACGAACAATTGTTTGTAGTGGGAGGCATATACAAATACTCCATAAAGCACCTATTTGTACCTACCACTATATTTGCTCTGATAGCCTCTGACACCCTAATCTTCTGCTCAAATTTCAATAATTATTAAGTTTTTTTGGTAGTGAACACCAATAACTAAAATATGAAGCTATTTGGGTGGGACTCCACCCAAAAGATGGGAGTTAAACACCCCTGAAGTAGGCTGGATATACAGCATGACAAGTTGTGGGAAGCTTATATAAATCCTGTCTTTCAAATCTATTCCTCCCTCCCCACCTTTTTTTTTTTAGTATATTTTAAAATTTTATTATTTATTTTAAACATTATTTTTAAATTTTGTGTTCCAAGTTCTCTCACACCCCACCACACCATCCCTTATTCACTGAGGGGGTAAACAATATGACATCAATATACACGTGAAATTATGCAAAATATGTTTCCATATTAGCCACATTGAAAAAAAAAAGTGAGAAAATTATACTCCAGTTTGCACTTAGAGTTCATTAACTCTCTGGACATGGATAGCATTTTTTCATCATGAGTTGTTTGGTATTTTCTTGGATCATTGTGTTGAACAGAGTAGACATGTCTTTTATAGTTGATTGTCATTACAACATTGCTGTTACTGTGCACAATGATCTCCCCAGTTCTTCTCACTTCACTTTGCATCAGTTCTTATGTCTTGCCATGATGTTCTGAAACCACCCACCTCATCATTTCTTATAGCACAATAGGATTCCATCACAATCATATGCCACAACTTGTTCAGCCATTGTACAATTAATGGACATTACCTCAATTTCTAATTCTTTGCCATCATAAAAAGAGCTGCTTGTAAAGCAGCTTTGTATGAGCAGCTTTCCAGAAGACTACTGCTGTGAACAGCTTTCAAGGTTCTGATTATATGGTATAGTGAACTCTCTATTTATTCAGTAACAAATTAAGACAGAACATTCACAGAAAATCAAAATATAGCATTCATCATGTTATGGAATAACAACTTATCACTAAAATAGCCACATAGTTTTCATCAAAGTGGTCACATAGTTTTAAACAAAGTACATTCATTTAGTAACTTAATCATTCTTAAGGAGGCAAGCCTCCTTAATTGACACAAAGTACAGAGGTCAAAAGCTCTCCACTCCTAGGTCACATTGTCTTAATCTCTTCAATCAAAAAGTCTTCTTTCTTCTTAATTGGAAATTAGTTTCCAATCATCCTGAATTAGTAAGTCCTTAACTCAATCATCTAAATGTAAAGGTCAAAGTTATCCACCCCTAGTAAATCATGATCTTTTCAGTTTGCATTAAATACCCAAGGAGAGGTCTTTTCATCTTGACTCAAGACTGGCTCTCTGCTTCCATGGTTCCCCTTCCATGGTCCCAGCTGCTGCCAGCTCCTTGTTGTCCAGCTCCTGTCCAGTTCCTATTCCATATTGAAGCTCACAATGTCTAGTCCACCTCAAATCCTTCACAGTTTCTGTTCCTGGAAAGACAAAGCTTAACAAAGCCACAATAATATTCATGCATATTGCCAGCATCCTCATCAATTCACTTTCTGCCTGTGAAATCAACATAGACCCAACAACAAGGTCTGAGGAATCAGAACAGATCATTAGTATAGTCCCCAGGACTTCTGAAAACATCAGCAAGACCCTCCTCCAGGATTTCTGTGAACATACAACAAGAAAATCCTCTTTCAGAACTTCTGAACCAGCAGCAAGGTCCCAGGGCTTCTGTAACAACAGCACTGTCCTCTATTAGCAGACAAATCTGACAAAGTAACATCAAAACAGACAAAGTGCTGACACCACAGCCATGCCTCCTCCCAGTTCTCTTCTATTCTTGTTTCTCAGTTCTCAATTCTCATTTCAGTCCTCATTTCTCAGTTCTCTTCTCAGTTCTCAGTTCAGTTCTCTTCTCTCTCTCCAGCAGTAGCAGCCCAGCCTCCAGATGCTTGCTCCCAGCAGTTCTGGCCTCTCTCAGCTTGGGCTTTTCCTTATACATGGTATTAGCTCTTCCCTGTTCTGCCCCTTCCTATTACATCAACAAGTCCATCCCACTGTGGGATTCACAAGTTCTGGGTCTTAATACTTGACATAATCATTAACTTGGAACAAGGTGCTAAGTACCCGTTTGATTGCAAATACAAGGGACAGGGAAGATCTTCAATTTCTCCTTACCATTACACTGCTATAAATATAAATTTTCAAAATTATAAATTTAAATAAACATACAGGTCCTTTTCCTTTTTATTTTTTTATTTTTTTGGGATACAGACCTAGTAGTGGTACTTCTGGGTCAAGGAGTATACACAGTTTTATATCTCTTTGGGCATAGTTCCAAATTGTTCTCCAGAATGGTTTGGACCAGTTCCCTACTTCACCAACAGTTTATTAGTGTACCTATTTCCTCTCATCCTCTCCAGCATTTGTTATTTCTGTTGTGTGTGATGTAGAACCTGAGTTGTTTTAATAGGTAGCTTTGATTTCTTCTGAAACCTGCATGCTTATGTCTTCTTACCATTTATCAATTGAGGAATGGCTCTTATTTTTATAAATTTGACTCAGTTCCCCATATATTTGAGAAATGAGGCCTTTATCAGAGGAACTTGCTGTAAAATTTTTTTGATATTAATTCATTGTCTAGAGTACTTTTTTAAAAATCAAAATGTATTTTTCCCTGATTATCTCTTTTAATTAGGTTTATTTCATGATTGCTACTCCTTCCTTTTTAAACTTCAGCTGAAGCACATTAAATTTTGCTCCTGCCCTTTATTTTGATTCCAAGCATATATTTTTGTTTCAAGTGTGTCTCTTGTAAACAGCATACTGTTGGATTCTGGTTTCTAATCCATTCTGCACTCTGCTTTCATTTTATGGGTGAGCTCAGCTCATTCACATTCACAGTTACGATTACTAACTTATTTCCTTCCATTTCATTTTCTTTTGTTTCTTCTTCTCTCTCTCTTTTTATTCTGTCCCTCTTCAAAAGCCTATTCTACTTCTAACCATTGCCTCCCAGAATACACTCCCCCCCCCCCTCCTTTGACCATCCCCACTCACTTTCTCTTTTTCTCTTTCCCTCTTATTTACCTATTGGGTAAGATAGATTTCTATATGCAACTGAGTATGTGTGTGTGTGTGTGCTTGTGTGTGTGTGTGTGTGTGTGTGTGTGTGTGTTCTTCCAACTTTCAAAGAATTCATATGAGAGTAAAGTTCAAGCATTGTGCACCCCTCCACAATAAAAGTTTTCTTCCGCACTTCACTTGTGTAAGAAAATTTGCCAAATTCTACCTCTCCCTTCTTCCTTCTCCAAGAGCATCCCTCTTTCTTAATTTAAAAAAATTGTTTTCAAATTTATTAAATTAATTTTTATTTTTAAAAAAGCATAATCAAGTTACATCCATGCCCTCTATCTATATAAACTCCTTTTAACTGGCCTAATAATGATAAAGTTCTTGGGAGTTAACATCTATCATCTTCCAATATAGGAATGTAAAAAGTTTAACCTTATTGAGTCCTTTATGATTTCTCTTTCATGTTTACTTTTTTATGCTTCTCTTCAGTCTTGTGTTTGAATGTCAAATTTTGTATTCTACTCTGGTCTTTTCATCAGGAGTGCTTGAAAGACCTTTGTTTTATAAAAAGCTGGTTTTCCCCCTGAAGGACCATATTCAACTTTGCTGGGTAGGTTATTTTTTATTATAATTCTTATTCCTTTGCCTTTTAGAATGTCATAATCCAAGCTATTTGCTCCTTTAATGTGGAAATAACTAAATCTAACTAAATTTCATTAATTAAATTTGTAAAATATTGACTGTGCTTCCACAATATTTGAATTGTTTCCTTCTGGTTGCTTGTAGTATTTTCCCTTTGATTTAAGAGTTCTTGAATTTGTCTATAATATTCTTGGGGGGCGGGGTCCTCCTTTTGGGATTGGTAGATTCTTTCCATTTCTTGTTCGCTTTCTGGATCTAAGATATTAGGGCAGTTTTCCTCGATAATTTTTAAAAATATGATGCCTAGGCTCTTTCTTTGATCACTGCTTTCAGGTAGTCCAATAATTCTTAACTTATCTCTTCTTTATCTAATTGCTAGGGCATTTGTTTTTCAGTGAGTCATTTTTTCCTATATTTTCATTAGCTTGCAGTTGCCTAATTTTTGTTTTTAAGACAATGAGATATTTAACATTTTCTTCTATTTTTTCAATCTCTTGATTTTGTTTCATGTTTTTCTTCATTTTTCATGGAATCACTAACTTCCACTTGCCCAGTTCTAATTTTTAAGGAATTATATTCTTCTGTAAGCTTTTGTACCTCTTTTTGCATTTGGCCAATTTAAAGAGTTCTTTTCTTTGGTGAATTTTTGTGCCTGTTAAAAAACCAAGCTGTTTCTCTTTTTATAATTTTCTTGTATTACTCTCATTTCTTTTCCCAATTTTCCTTTGCTACTCTTATCTCTGTGTTTGACTCTTCCAGGAATTCTTTTTGGGCTTAGGTCCAATTAGCATTTTTCTTTGAGGCTTTAGTTGTAGTTGTTTTCATGTTATTATATTCGTCTGAGTTTGTGTCTTATCCTTCTGTGTCACTGTTGTAGCTTTTTATGATCAAATTCCTTTTTGTTGTTGTTGTTTGCTCATTTTTCCAGCCTATTTCTTAACTTTAAATTTCATGTAAAAGTTTAGCTCTGCTCACCTGCAGGTGAGGAGACACTATCCCAAATCTTTAGGGATTTTTGTGCTGTTTTCAGAGCTAATTCTGGGGGTCTTCAAGTTTTTTGTGCTTCCAAGGTAATGTGATCCAGGGAGAGGTATGGTCACTGCTCTCCTGTTCTGTGCTTTGGTCTTTATCCAGGAAGGGTCCCTGTTCCCCTGCAACCACAAGCACTAATGATCTTCTTGGCCCTCCTGCTGCCATAAGCACTAGAGCTCCTATCTGCCTTCGAAATGTGACCAGGGCCCTTTTCCCTTATGACCAGCCACACGTGCTCTTCTATACTCTGCAACTGCAATTCAGATTTGTATATGGGCACTATAGTTTCTAGTCAGTGCCAGCTACACTCAGTGCCAGCAAAGGGTCCCCTGTAATCTCTTTCTGACCATTTGTCAGACCCCCTTACTGTCTCTGGGCTGAGAGCTCCCGAAAGGTGCTGCTGCTGTTGATGTGGCTGCCTTTGTGTGCATGTGCTCCAGACAGACCTCCACCCCGGTATCACAGACCTCTCTTACGAACCTTCTAAGTTTTCTTAGGCCAGAAAAATGTCTCACCCTGACTTTTTGTTGGCTCTGCTCCAAAATTTTATTTAGCTATTATTTTAAAGTTGTTTGAAGGGAAATGTTGAGAGAGATAGACTGGGTCACCTCTCAAACCCATTTCCTTTAGAAACTTGCCTCCTTCCTTTTAGATCCTCAGATCCTGCAGTGAGAAATCATCTTCATGGGGGCTATGTGAAAACATCTCAGATACCTACAAAGCGATAAAAAACATTCCTTATCTGGAAGCTCTAATAGATTTAGTTGACTTTCTTAAAAGTATGTTCTCAGAGTACTCTCCCAGCCTTCAGAAGTCTACTAATAGTGGCTCTGAATTGGCTCCTTCAGACTATGCCCTTAGAGCCATTGTTCCTGTGACTCATCCGTTTTCTATTTGAACTTCTGCAACCACAGAAGCTCCTGTTCCCTCAGGGCAGGGAGTCACCCAAGTAGCAGTAGCAGTAACAGGATAATCCTGGAACTTTCTTAACCACTGATTCCTATGTCTCATAGCTCTGATCTCAGCAAGAACTTAAACCTTTCCATCAAAGGTCATAGAATGAGTTCTTGTCTGTCAGTACCTGGTACTTTTAGGAGAGATCTGTCACCTGGCATCCACCTACTCCGTTTGCTGCCATTCAGCTTACACAGTCCCTGAAAGCTGAGACCTTTTTTCTCTAATTGCTAAAGGCCTTGTCCCTGCTCATTTTCAGTCTTATTATGATGATAGTCCAGCTTATACGAAACAGTAAACACCCAGGGAATGTTGGACTTGACTCTTCGTTTCTCAAGGCAGTGCCTTCTATTACCCAGTCCTTGGGAACAAGAGCCTGCTCCCTGTCACAGAGACAGGGAAGAGAAAGGAATATATATTTATGTCCTATGTCCAGCCACTACGTTAAGTGCTTTACAAATATTTCATTTGATCCTTACAACAACTCTGCAAGGTATGTACTGTTATTATCCACATTTTGCCATTGAGGAAACTGAGATAAACAGAGGTTAACTGACTTGCGGCTAGTTACATAGCTAGTAAGTGGCTGAGACTGGATTTGAAGTCAGATCTTAATGATTTCAGGCTCAATTCTCTGTGCACTTTGGCACCACCTAGCTGCCTCTGTGCCACCTAGCTGCCTAAGTAGACTAGACAGGACTCCTTATACATAATTAGGAGTATTATTGCAATCAGGAACCATTTAAGTGAACCCACATCTGATCACCCCACCCTTGGTATTTTCAGCCCTCTTTTCTCAACCCAAACAAGATAAGAACTGCTAGGCCATCTTGTCTCATCCTAATCTGCTGACTATACTCAATATTAGGCTATTGTGGATATTAACTATCCTCTTGGCTCCACATGGAAACTTGTGTGGTCAGCAGAGAAAGACAGGTCTTCAGACGTCCACCAAAACATAATGGCCCCAACTGCACCGGAATTTGACTTTTTAAATGCCCTCTGGTAAGCAAGAAGTTGTTATGAGGGAGGAAAGAGTCAATCAAGTCTCAGGGGGCAACTTTGTTACCTTTTAGGGAAAACTAATTCCTACTGAGGAAATCAAGACAATCCTGGTCCTATCACAGATAGGAAGTGAAAAATATTATAAAGATAGAAATTGCAAGATTAGGCAATTCATGTAATATGTAGGGTGAAGGAGAGTGAAGAGTCTAGGATCAGACTATGAACTTGAGACATCAAAAGGATGGTAGTGCCTTTGACAGAAATAGGATGGTTTGGAAGAGAGGAAGGCTTAGGGGAAAACGTAGAAAAGACATGTTTGATGTTACAAATGTTAAGTTTGGGTTTACTGGAACATCCAGGTTGAAATGTTATTAGGTATTTGGTAATCCAGAGTTGAAAGCTTAGGTCTAGTTGAACATAAAGATCTGCATAGTGTTAATTGTTAAACCTATGGAAGCTAATGAAGTCATCAAGAAAGTGAGACTAGAGAGAGAACAGAAAGGAATCCAAAACTGAGCCTTGCTGAATACTCATAGTTAAAGTTTGTGATGTGAATGATGAGCTAGCAAAGGAAACTAAGCATTGTGAAGTTAAATGACTTGCCTAGGGTCATAGAGCTGAAGCAGGATTTGAATAGAGATCTTCCTGACTCTAAATCCAACAACTGTTTACTACTACTTTTATTCTGAGTTTTCATGTAGTCATTGAATTTTAGAAAGCTGGAAGATAGAGTTCCAATCAAAATGGTTAAATGAATAGGACCAAAACAGCCCAGTTTGCACCCATGTATTCCCAAAGAGATAACAAAAATAACACTAGCACAAAAAGGGAAGCCCAGAAGCCTACAGGTAGTTAAGGAGATGGCCTGGCCAGAAGAGTTGTATAGAGAAAGCACAGTGCTGAGAGGCCTTCTAGCTAGCGGTGGCAATCAGAAGACCCTCACTTTTGCCATGCCTGACTTGGCTAATCCTTCAATGAAGATGGATTGAGGATCTGAATACTCCATCGAGAAGGCCCCATGGTGAGCTCTGGAACTAGTAGCTGAGACAAAGTTACTACTAAGACAGAAAGGTTCAACTCACTAGCCCTGAAGACAAAATTTTCAACAAGTTGACATGTGCCACAAATCCTTGAAGATTTCAAGTATCCAGAAGATATGGGTAAACCTGAGACCTGCCAGCACTTTGCACATAGCAGACAAGAGAAAAATGAAGAGCTAGCAAAGAGGACCCCAGACAAAACAGTAGCACCAAACTGGCGCCCACCATCTCATTAAAATTAGTGGGAGCAATAGGAACCTGGCTTTGACAAAAAGTCCCAATTTAGGAAGTAAAGCTAAAAAGATGAATAAATAGAGGGCATTGATGATAAATAAATTTAAAGGACACAGGGACTTTCAGGACATAAACCTGTCCAGACTGCTCCACTTCCTTACCTGTAGCCTTGCTTATCTCAAGATTCTCTGACCCTGGGGCCTGTTCTTCTGATGGGTGAGTCCTTGACCAGGATCACTATTTCACAAGATGCCCTAGCCATGTTCAAATCACTCTCTAGACTGCTCCACTTCCTCATCAGCAACCTTGCCCCTTCCCCACTTTTAAGATCTCCTTTCTGGTTTGTCTTCTAGCAAGGCTCATGAGAGTAGTGACTAGAGCTATACTGGTAAATGTTTAACAACTAGTCCTCTAATACCCATCCGCATACAACACACTGAGTTTAATCAGTACTATTAACATTTTCTCTAGCATTTTCTTAAGTTTAGACAATTAGTAAAATAATAAATCAAGCCCTGGTTTGTAGTTTTTGCTAATTTCTGATACATAAATGCTCACAGTGAAAATTTAACAATGGACTCTCTTACACTGGTATGAGCTGATTCCACAATGCCAATAGAGATCAATCATCTTGTTCTATTGTGTTTATATCTCCATTACTTGTGACAGTGACTGGCATATTTGTTGTTCAATCATTTTAGTCCTATTTGACTTCTCTAGCTCATTTTACAGGGTTCAGTGACTTGCCCAGCTAGTAAGTATCTGAGGCCAGATTTGGATTTGGGTCTTTCTGACTTCAGGCCTGGTGCTCTATCCATTGCTCTACCTACCTGCCCTGCCAGGTGTAAAGTACTTAATGCATGTGATATTTCTAGAGGAAAGAGCCTCTAACCATAGCCACTAAGAAGTCCATGAGGTCTATCAGAATTCCTGGAATAGATTTTTTTTTTTTAAAGAGAGGGATTAAAAAGAATGTTATAAATTAAAAGAGAGCTCTAGAGGAAATAATTGGAAAGAGAATTAAGAGTTTAGTAGAAGTACAAAATCTTGTCAAAGCAATGAACCCCGTGAAAAGTAGAATGGATGAAACAGAAATCAACGACTTCATTAGACAATCAGAAATATGAGAAAAAAATTGAAAAATTGAAAAAATGAAGAAAATATGAGCCATATCCTATTTTTAAAAGTTGTTCTGGAAAACAATTTAGGGAGAGATGATTTAAAATGTCAGACAAACTGAAAACCATGACCAAAAAAATTCAGAATTGTTCAAAACTTTTAGAGCTAGAGGGCAAGGGGAAAATAGAAAGAATTCACTTCTTGAAAAAAACCTAAATGAAAACTTCCAGGAACTTCATAAAATCCAGAAATTCTAATAAAAATAGGTAATAGCTAGCTAATCTGATTAAAACAGAGAGAGCAAATTGCAAGCATAAAAAACAAAAAGTGAGGATTCACTACAGATGAAGATTACATAAAGGAAATTATCAAAATTATTTTTGCCCAAATACATGCCAACATAATCAGAAAGATGTATACGTAATAGATTATTTTAGTAAGAAGAATAAAATCACATGAATTTAGCAATAGAGCCAAAAAAACTTTTGACAAAATACATCATCCATTTCTGTTAAAACATTAAAAACAGTAAGTATAAGTGGACCTTTTCTTATTACAGTAAATAGTATATTAAAAAAACCCGAAGGCCAACATTATATGTAATAATGAAAGGCTAGAGGTCTTTCCAATAAGAACAGAGGTTAAATGGAGGTTCATTATCAACTCTATTATTTGGTATAGTGTTAGAAATACCAGATAGAACAAGGCAAGGAAAATAAATCAGGGGTTTAAGCACAAGCAGAGAAACAAAACTATCACATTTTGAAGATAACATAATGGTCCATTTATGAAACTATAAAGTTTTAATTAGTTGAAACAATAACCTCAACAAAGTAGCAAGATATAAGATAAGCTCACATAAATCACTGACATTTTTGATTAGTAATATTGACAAAACCCAGCAGAATGAGATAGAGAAATTCCATTCAAAATACTAGATTCTGGAAAATTTGAGGGAGTCTACATTACAGAATAGACCACACAGAAACTATATAATACATCTAGAAAGGACACACACAGAATTGAATACTGACTTAAATAACTGGAGAAATATTAACTACTCATGGTTTGGTTACCAATATAGTAAGGAATGAAAATATTACCTAAATTATTTATTCAGTTCCACAGCAATTGAATTACCACAGGATAACTTTAGAGAGCTTTAAAAAAACAACAAAATTCATATGAAGGAAGAAATGCTTAAGAATCTCAAAGGAAATAATTTGTTAAAAGTACAAAGAAATGGAGTCTAATAGTAACATTTATCAAATTGGACCATAAGACAGTAATTGTCAAAACTGTTTTGTACTGGTTAAAAAATAGAGAGGCTTGAAGTGGCTAGGTGGTGCAGTGAATAAAGCACTAGTCCTAGAGTCAGGAGGACCTGAGTTCAAATCCGGCCTCAGACACTTAACACTTACTAGCCATATGACCTTGGGCAAGTCACTTAAGCCCAAATGCCCTGCCCTCCCTACTCCAAAAAACAAAAAAGAAAATTTAAAAAAAAATAGGGAGGCTGATCAGTTGAAAAAAGTAAGTATACAATGTTCAAAAGTAAGACAACATGGTAACAGTGTTCAATCATTCAAATACCCCAACTACTAGAGTAAGAACTCACTATGGCTAGCAAAAAACGGAAATTAGTCTGACAAGAATTAAGTTTACACTAATGTCTCATACCATATGTCACAGCAAATGCAAACAGATAAATGACCTAGATATAAGAGGTTATATCATAAAACAATTAGAAAAGCAAGGAAGGAAATACCTTTCACAGTCATAGATTAAGGAAGAATTTATGACCAAACAAGGGGGAGAGAGAGGATCATAGAAGATAAGATGGAATATTTTACAATTCTGATCACATAAAATTGAAAAGTTTTTGTACAATCTAAGCCATTATAGTTCAAATTGGAAAGGAAAGTTAATTGGGGGGGGAGGGGAATCTTTGTAGCAAGTTTCTCTGCTAGCTAAGTTATCTAAAGAACTTATTCAAATATGTAAGAACAAAAGTCATTCCTCTTAGTTAAATGATATGAATAGCCAGTTCTCAAAGGCAGAAATCCAAGATTTCAATAGCTCTATGAAAAAATCCTTCAAATCACTATATCTCTAAATAGAGCATAATTAGAGGTAATGTCAATTAAATAATTAGAGATATGTCCATTTAAACACCAGGAGATACAAAGAAAGACAAAAGAAAGTTCTTCCTCACAAAGAACTCACGCTTTAATGAGAGAAATATGTAAATAAATATGTTTGAACAAGCTATAGATAGGATAAATTGAAATAATAAGTAGAAGGGAGGCATTAGAATTAAGAAGGATCAGTAAAGGATTCTTATAGAAGATAGAATTTTAGCTGGGACTTGGAGGAAGCCAGGGAAGCCAGGAGACAGAGATGAAGACATGGGGAGCAGTCAGTGAAAATGCCTGGAGTCGGGCAATAGAGTGCCTTGTGTGAGGAACATAAGCAAAAACAATGTTATTGGATCTGAGAATAAATACATGGTTGAGAGGAGTAGTGGTTTCAATTATAGGAAAACTGGAAAGGTAATGGGAGGGAAGGCCGGTTATAAAAGGCTTTGAATTCCCAACATCAGATTTTATACTTAATCCTAGAGGTAAGAGGAGTTTATTGAGTAAGGAGATGATCTGGTCAGACGTGAGCTTTAGGAAGATCATTTTGATAGCAGAGTGGAAGACGGACTAGAATGGGAAGAGACTTGTGTCAGGAAGCCCACCCAGCAGGCTACAGCAGTAATCTCAGTTTGAGGTGATGAGAACCTGTACCAAGGTGGTAGCAGTGTCAGAGGAAAAAGAAGGCATAGGCCAGAGTGGTTATGAAGACAAAATCAGCAACCCTTGGCAACAAATTAATTTTGCGGGAGTGATAGAGTAAGGTTGCATGCCTGGGCATTGGGAGGATGGTGGTGCCCTTGACAATTAGAGGGCAATTAGAAAGAGGAAAAGGCTCAAGGAGGAAGATAATAAGTTCAGTTTGGGGCATGTTGTGTTTAAGATGTCTATGGGACATCCAGTTTGAGATTACCAATAGGCAATTGAAAATGAGACACTGGAGCTCAGTAGATAGGTTTGAATTGGACAAGTAGATCTGACAGTCATCTGCATAGAGATGATAATTGGATCCATGGGAGCTATTGTTGTTGTTCATCCTTCATTTTCAAAGAGGACCAATGACATCAGGAGGAGGATGTCTTGACTTGTGAGTGAATTGGATTTATGTGAGGCAGAGCTGAGCAACCATCAAACTTACTCTCTTCTCCAGAGTCGTTGGAGTCCAGCGGCAAGGCATAAGTCAAGATGACTGGTGATGATCCTGGCTGCAGTGGGAGACCTTGGTCTTAAGCTAAGCTTTCCCCAGGTCTCAGTTTGTCTGAGGCAATGTCCATTCAGTAATTAAAGGCAAGGCAAGAACTGAGGCAAAAGATGGCCTAGTTTTCCTTCACAAAAGAATCGATCTTTCTCCTCTGACCCTGGGAGCTAATGAGATTACCAAGTGAAATAGTATGGAGGAAAAAGAGAAGAATGCCTAACATAAAGTCCAGTGGTATACTTATGGGTAGTGGGTATGAGCAGAATGAAGATACAGCAAGGACACCTAAGAAGGATAGGTCAGGTCGGTAGGAGGAAAATCAGGACAAAATATTGTCATGAAAACCTAGCAAGGAGAAGTGAGTGATCAACCATGTTGAGAGAAATTGTTGTTTTTTCTATTAATAACCAATTATTAATATCATGGTCCAAGTTTTTTTCCTTCCTCATTTAAAGACTAGTCTTTCTAGGTCAATCAGTTTCTGAAGGACAGGGCTGATAAGATTGGCCTAACCCTCCAGAAACACTCTCCTCTATCTTGGGCAGAACCTTCCCCAACTAGGAGAGCTTATTTCTCATTAAAGGGTAAAGAGAATCTATTCTAGGTGAATTCCAACCCATTGTTCACAACTTGAGGTTGGACCTGGAAATGGATTCCTTTGTTCAGATAGCTGGAGGCAGATGGGTTTCATCTAGCCACATTCTCAGCAAGAGTAGCTGATAGCTTTCCACCCACCTCCTCATATGCCCCCCTCCCCCTATCATTGATTGTTCACCAATCAGAGTTGATATACTCCTGTAGGGAACACCCATTTTTCCAAATCTATTTAAGCATTCAATGATCTCCAAGGTTGGTCTTTGGTTACCTGAGAAATGACTGACCTCAATTTATCTATTATTTGCTAGCCTAATTAATAAACAGGTTATTAATTACCCAGAAACTCTGTCTCTCAGACTTTTCATTTGTCTCAGTGTTAAAAGCTACAGGTAAGTGAAGCTGAAGATCAATAAGACCATTAGATTAATTAATAAGGTTATTAGATCTGGCAAGCAAAAGATAATTAAAAATTTTGGAGAGAGCAGTTTCAGTTGAATAATGAGGTTGGAAGTCAAACTGCAGAGAGGTAAGAAGAGAATGAGGGACAAGGAAGTGCCTGTACCTATTGTAGATGATCTTTTAAAGGAACTTAGTCATAAAGGGGAGAAAGAGAAGAAACTGTATTTTAAGGATGGAGAGAAATGGACATATGTGCAAGCTGTTGGAAAGCTACTAATAGACAGGTAGAAACCAAAGGCAAATGAGACAAGGGAAATGATAAAGGGGACGATCTATTGGAGAACTATTATTTAAATGGAACATTTGAAAAATCAATATCCATACAGCTAAAATAAAGGGGCTAGAGCAGAATTATGCTCACTAAACAATACATATCTTTTGACCCAGTCATATCAGGCCTGTATCCCAAAGAGATCAAATCAAAGGGGAAAAGACCCATATGTACAAAAATAGTTACAGCAGTTCTATTTGTGGTGGTAAAGAACTGAAAATAAAGTAGATGCCTATTAAATGGAGAACTGTCTTAAAAGGTGTGGTACATATGAATAGAATAGAATGTTATTAAGACACAGTATAAAAAAATGATGACAGGTATTGCTCCAGAGAAACCCGAGAAGAGTTGTATGAACAGATCCAAAGCAAAGCGAGCAGAACCATGAGAATGGGCCAGACAATAGTGATATTATAAATACAAATTATTTAGGAAGATTTAGTAAAATTTATCAATGGGAAAATTATATTCAGCAGCACGGTAGAGTAAAAGCAGGGACTGCCTCCGCCCTCCCAAATTCCCCCTCAGACAACTTTAAATTAATACCTCAAAATGCATTCTGGAGCAGCAGAACCAAAAGAAAGGCAGGGTAAAACAACTTCCTAGCCCAAGACAACGTAAGGTTGGTAGGAAAGGTCTGTTTCATGGGGGTGAGAACAGAGGGCAGTCCAGCCATAGCGTAGCAAGCCAGTAGGGGGCGACTGAATCCGCAGCAGCTTCCAGAGCTCTCAGCTTGCCGATGAGAAGGGGTCAGACAAGTGGGCAGAAGGAGATTACAAGGGCCCTTTCCTGGCACTGAGTACAGGACTCTATTGCATTACCCATACGTGGGTTGCAGTCCCAGGGTGAAGATGACCACTAGCACATTAAAGCATGCAAGGGAGTAGGGACACTGGTCACAGTTCCAGGGTGGAAAAGAGTGCTCGTGGTCACTTACAGACCAGAGCAGAGGCCAGGAGAACAATGACCACACCTCTCCTTAGATCATACCTGTGAGGTAAAGAGTCCAGCACAATGTAGAGTCCTGTTTCCACAGATATTGCCATATAAGGAGTTTGCTAAGGAGTACAACATTAGCAGATAAGCACAGACTGCTTTGCAAGAATTATGGTCAAGGCCCCTATTTCTAGGAAGCTAGGAGGCTTGAAACCTTGAAAAGTACAAACTTGAGAGTTTATCCCTGGTCACTGAGACCTAACTACTGCACATGCCTAATAACCTTCATGCACGTTAACTTACATACCCATGCATAAATTATCCCTCCATTTTTTGAACATGGAACTCACATAGACCCATGTTTGGAAGGAGGGAACAGGTTAAGAAGCAACATGTAATGGGTGGGTTAGAAAGATTGCAACCTGGAGGAACTGGGACCAACCCCACTTCTGAAAGGAGGGACCAGGAAGTACCAATAAAAGCCTCAGTTTTGCTTCTGTACAGCACATGTGCGTCCCTATGGGTACCACATGCCCACTTCTCGCAAGACCTGTAATAAACACTTCCTTCACTCACTTTAGCTTTGTCTTTACTAGAGGAGTGGGGCACTACTTGGTTTACTATGAGGGGAGCACCGGACTAATCCCCCTCATCCTACGAAGGTGCCCCCAAACTGTGTTTCTCCTAATACCTAACCTTGGAAGAACTGAAAACTTACAGACTCCTAGAACTATCTCTGAAAAGAGTAGGGGGAAAAAAACAAGTTTTTGAAGTTTGGGACAGTTTAAGAACTCCTTAAAAATCAGAATTGGTCAAATGAAAAAGGATTTACTAAAGCTCACTAAAGAAGAGAATTCCTTAAAAATTAGAATTGAGTAAGTGGGAGCTAATGACTCCACAAGACATCAAGAAACAATAAAACAAAATCAAAAGAATGAAAAGTAGAAGAAAATATGAAATATCTCATTGGAAAAATAGCTGACATGGAAAATAGATACAGGAGAGATAATTTAAGAATTATTAGACTACCTGAAAGCCATGATAAAAAAAAGGGGGGGGGGGAGCTTAGTCATTATATTTCAAAGGAAAACTGCCCCAACATCTTAGAACCAGAGGGTAAAATAGAACTTGAAAGAATCCACCTATCACTCCCTGAAAGAGATCCCAAAAGGAAAACTCCCAGGCATATTATAGTAAAATTCCAGAATTCCCAGGTCAAAGAAAAAAATATTGCAAATAGCCAGAAAGAAAGAACTCAAATATCATGGAGTCACAGTTAGGATCAGACAAGATTTAGCAGCTTCTACATTAGGAGGGGGAGGGCTTGGAATATGATATTCTGGAAGGCAAAGGAGCTAGAATTATAACCCAAAATCACCTAACCAGCAAAACTGAATATAGTCCTTTGGGGGGGGGGGGGGAATGAATATTTAATGAAAAAAAATGAGTTTCAAGCATTCCTGATGAAAAAAAACCAGAATTGAAGGGAAAATGTGACATTCAAACAGAAGACTAAAGAAAAGCATAAAAAGTAGCTTTACTTTCAGGTCTGAAAGAGATATCATAAAGAATAAACTTTTTACATTGTACATTCAAGCTATTCATGTCTTATCTGAAAACTGACCCTGTACTGATCAATTAGTTATTGTTTCTATGTTCCTTTGATTGTTTACAGACAGGGGGCATGGGACTCCTCTTTTTCTGATTTCAGGGAATCACATTTGTTTACTCTTTCCCTCCCTACTTGGAAAGTCCCTATCTTTCTTCTGATTAGAAAATAGATTACCTAATATTGAATTGTTTCCTTTAAATTAATTGGCCTCATTTGATTAGTTGTTTTTCATGCATAAAAGTCTGTCTCCCCCTGTATTTGGGATCCAGTCCTAAACTGAGAAAGGGTCCTGGTCCTGATTTGTTAGGCAATTGGTACGCATGATAGATTGATAAATCAAAATACTTGGGAACTCCAACTTTTGTTTCCTCATTCATTTCATCTTTCATTCACCATAGCAGGTAATAATTGAACCTTATTCTTATAAGAATTGACTCAAAGAGGGAATAACATACCCACTCAGTTGGGTATAGAAATTTATCTTATCCTACAGGGGAGTTGGCGAAGAAGGAGATAAGAGAAAGGGGGAGTTGATAGAAGGGAGGCTAATTGGAGGAGCTGATGGTTAGGAGAAAAACATTTTTTGATGGGACATGGTGAAATGACAGAGGGAAAGATAAACAGGGAAAAATAGGGAGGAGGAACATAAACAGTAATCATAACTGTGAAAATATTTTTACATCAAATTTCTCTGATAAAGACCTGATTTCTCAAATATATAGAGAACGGAGTCAAATTTATAAAAATATAAAGTCATTCCCCAATTAATAAATGGCCAAAGTATATGAACAGGCCATTTTCAGATGAAGAAATCAAAGTTATCTATAATTATATGGAAAAAGTACTCTAAACCACTATTGATTAGAGAAATGCAAATTAAAATAACTCTGAGGTACCACCTCACATCCATGGCTAATGTGACAGAAGAAGCAACGGATGTTAGAAGGGATATGGGGAATTTGGTGCATAAATGAAACTATTGGTGGAGTTGTGAACTGATTGAATCATTCTGGAGAGCAATTTGGAACTATGCCCAAAGGTTTATAAAACTGTGCATGCCCTTTGACTCAGCAATACCACTACTATGTCTGTATCCCAAAACAAAAAAGAAAATATTTATAGCAGCTTTTTTTTTCTGTGGTGGCGAAAAATCAGAAATGGAAGGGACGCCCATCAATTGAGGAATGGCTGAACAAGTTGTTGTATATGATTGTGGTGGAATACTATTGTACTATGAGAAATGATGAGCAAGATGCTTTCAGAAAAACCTGGAAAGACTTACATGAACTGATACTGAGTGAAGTGAGCAGAACCAGGAGAGCAGCATGCATAGTAACAGAAATATTATATGACAATCAACTGTGAATGACTTCACTATTTTCAGCAATACAAGACAATTCCAAAGGATTTATGATGCAAAATTCTATCTACCTCCTTTTATATTATATGCATGACTGTACATATATAACCTATATTGGATTGCTTGCCTTCTCCATGAGGGGAGAGGGAAGGGAAGGAGGGAAAGAATTTGGAATTTAAATTTTTTTTAATGTTAATGTTGCTTTTACATGTAATTGGAAGAAAATATTTTTTTTAAAAAAAAGAAAGAATAGTGAACAATGAAATGACCTATCTTGCCTCCAAAGGATCTATGATGAAGCATGCTACCCATGTCATGATGAACTCAAGCTACAGAATAAGACATACCTATTTTGAAGTGACAAATGGACTTACTTAACAATACTTATTTGTTACAAGGATTGTATTTTTTACTTATCATTTGTGGCGATTTATAGGTGGGAGGGGTGAGGGGAGCTAGTGATAGTATTGCCAAAAAAAAAAAAAAAGAGGGTTATCGCAGCATTAAAAAGTACACAAAAGTGAACAAAAAGGAAGTTCAAAAGGAAACAGAATTTATAGGATAGCTTTAAAGGAACATATTGTATGCAAAAGAAGATGCCCCAGTGAAAACTGAACTACAGGTCTGCAGAAGATAAAGAACAGAGACCTTGTAATATAAAGGGGAAAGCCTTTAGATAAGAAAAGAGATATTGCCCTGCATTAGAAAGGATCTTAGGCTTGAACAGTTGAATTGCTATAGAGATCAGTGATACAATGAACCTGTTTCCAGGGTACATAGAATTCACCTAGAGGTGATAACCTTGAAGCCAAGATGCTGGAAAGGAAGGGTTTCTGCTGATGATAAGCTGAGCGTCATTGCCCTAGCTGAAAGCTCTGTAGCACTCTAGCTATAACATTTCAGATGAAGAGAAAGCATAGGACCACCCAGCCAAGCCAGGAGCTGAAGGTAGAAAAGGCTGTCCTTCAAAGAGCAAGTCAGGAAATCCAGTGGATTGACCTGTCCTGTAATAATACCTCTGAGGAGAGCCCAGTGGTAGGCACAACCTTCCTGGGTTTTTCTGGCATTTGCTGTTCAATGGCTGTATGGCCTTCCCAGCCCAGGCTAGCAGCAGCCAAGCCCAGTAAAGAGTCAGGGTATTCATTGCATGACTTCCTTGACCTAATCCAGTAGGATGCCCCATCTACCCTAAATACCATATCCTGTAAAAAGCAAACCTAGCTGAGCCATCTGTACAGTAGTGATGCAATGCTCTAAGAGGAATCAGTCTAGCTCTGAGTAGCAGAGCAATTCATCCATCCCCATGCCTCACAGTAAATACTGTGAGGACCATCTGGAAAAAGAAAATACTGCATTTTCAAAGTGTGAGTTCCATTGACCATGACTGTTAAGCTCCAATGTACTTTAATTTCACACCCACTCTTTCCTCCATGGATTTTATGTATTGACAATCATTAAATATAATATTTTTGGCCAAGGTCTGAATTAATCAAATAGACTGCTTTGCTTTAAAGATGCATTTTCCTATGTCAGCAGCTTCAGAAACCAGATAGGGCTGAAAGTGGGATTTCCCCTTATCTTGGGACATACTCCTTCCAGGAGGAAAACAGAGATCATAAATTCCAAATGGACCCAACAGCTTCTTTGTTCTCTGAGTAAACTCAGAGAATATTTCTTCCTATGTAAAAACCACAGACAGGGCTAACTTAAGGGCATTCTTTCTTCTGCCAAGGATGAGACCTTGAACCTAAGACGCTATCTTGAATAATGGAACCTTATCTTATCTAAATATTTTGTGGGGCGTGTATTATGTTGTGGCAAATCCCTTTCTGGTCATCATAAATTTGACCCTGAATTGGGCTGCTCTACAATGATTTAGAATTTAGCTTCTAACTCCCTGTACATACAAGTTCACTAATTTAAGGGAATAAATGCTGTAAATGTATATCACCTAGCTTGTTGTCTCCTTTAACCAAACTCTTAAAGTTAACAGCATCCATGGGAGAGTGTGCCTCTGGTTTGATGAGGGGAATGCTCTGTAATTACTATTCTTGCTATCCCTCTTTGAGTAAATGCCTTTGCTAAAAAAAGTCTACTGGATTATTATTAAAGAGAAGCATGTAGATGGGTGCTTCTAAACAACTGTTAGCAGGATAGCCACCCACAGCATTACCCATAGAACACAAAAAGTAGCGACTATAACTCCTTTAGGGACACAGTCTGCTAATGCCAGTGCAAGTTAGGGGAGTGAGCATGACCTCTGGGGGGCAGGGAGGGAAGTGTTCCATGAATTTATTATATATGTGAAAAGAAAAGCGATCTGTATGCAAGAAATTTTCATTTTCATGTATATTTTATGTATAATATCAATCTACATTGTATATGTAAATACCTATTTTATTTGGTATTTATTAAATTCAGAACAAAAAAATTAAAAAGAAACCTGTGGGATAGATTGATGAATGCTGTGATTTTTAAGCATACTGCTAAAATTTTGAGTGCAGATGGCATATAATGAATGTCCTGGCATGTTTTGCTCTCTATATACTCAGCAAAGACTTCCTGTTCTAAATAAATTTAGCTTCTGGGTTTGCAGTTATGGGGGGGGGGGGGGGGGAGAAATCAGCTATATTTTAAGACCTGGAACCTGTGCATTCATGGATACTAAGTCACAAGTTTAATCAAAGATTAGCTATCCTTCTGTAACAAAAAAATCATAATTTAATATACTTTTAACCTTTACCTCCAAAGCAATTTAAGCACTAAAGACTAATTTGATGATTTTGGTATGACAATTTATTTAAAAATGCCCTAGCATTTCTATATTAATCACTACTTAGGAAACAAGTTCTCAAATGCAAGCATCACATGATTAATTTAATAGAATGGGAAGAGAATATGGCTTTCTCTGTGACTGAATCAGAATTTCTTCCAGACAAATAGAAGAAAGATATCTACCTCTAGGCACATTCAGCTAGATATTTGTCAAGGTCCTAATGCCAATAAAAATATTCAAGGATATAGTGATACCAATAAAACAATAATAAGAAGATTGAATTCTGATCACTTTTCATCATGGGAATTAAGGCAGAAGTCATCTCAACACATCTCAACATAAGCAGTCAGAAAAGAGATGAAATTTTAAAGTAAATATTTTTAAAGTAAATATATAACATAGATTGTGGTAATGTAGACTACAGAATTTTTTTTCATTCTACAAATTCTGCTTAGTCACTTGCAAATAAGGACCTCTTCTTTCTCTGTCTATAATTCTAACAGCAAGCAGCAACCATAGGATCATAGATTAGAGCTAAACAGAGGGTCCTGGGAGGACATCTAGTCCAACTTCCTCATTTTATAGATGAAGAAACTAGGGCCCAGAAAGGATAACTGACTTGACCAAGATCACATATATATGTAATAAATAGCAGATGGGGAAAATGCATTGCTCTTTCTTTTGTATCATGCTGGCCAACTAGATCTCTATCTTTTGGCATCTAATCTCTCTTGGTTTTTTTTTCTTCACAAATACATGCACAGAATTCTTTGATAATAAATATAAAAACTTTCCAGGCCACAATATTTTATCACATATCTTTCCTCCTAACATAGTAACACAGGTTACTAAAATGGTGAAAACAAACAAAAAAGATGGAAAAATCTCACTTTGTTCAGTTTGATGAGTTTAGAACAGTAGTTGCATGAGAAGACCCAAAGAGTGCTCATAAATGGATCAACTCTAGTAGAACCCAAAGGACTGTGCCCTTGTCCTAAATTTACTTAAAATCTTTATCAGTGATTGAGATTGATTTAAAGAAGGTATGGATATCAAGTGGGAAAATGGCACTAAGCTGAGTGAATAAATCCATCAGATGGTAAAACTGGCAGTTCCAAAGTTCAAGACAGGCTGAGCCAGTGGGCCAAATCTAATTAAATGAAATTTAATGAGGATAAGAAGGAAGCCTTACATTTAGATTACAAACAACAACAACAACTTCATTTAACAGGTACAAGACAGGGGAGACCTGGCTAGACAAGAGTTTGTATTAAAAGATCCTTGGGATTTTTTTTTGGATGGGGAAACAGTATGATATGAAAGTTAAGAATTAATATGATCTTAGACATGTAGAATTCAGAATGGAAAGGGTATAATTCACCTTCAATCTGCTCTGGTCATATCATATGTGTAATGTTATATTCAATTCTGAGTTTCGTATTTTATTAAGAATACTGAGAAGCTGAAACACATCCAAAGGAAGTTGACCGGAATGATTAGGTGATTTGAAACCATGCTATAAAGGGCTTAGTTGAAGAACATGCAGATGTTTGTTGTGGAGGAGATTTAGGGGACACAAGATAATTGTTATCAAATATTTCAAAGGCTGTAATGTGAAAAAGGACCTGGATTTATATTGCTTGGTCTCAGACAGCCAGTGGGTTAGAAGGAGATAGGCATGAGCTTGATATGAAGAAAAACTTCTTAACAATTAGGGCTGTCCAAAATTGAACTACACTGGAAGTTAGTGAATTCCCCAGCAGTGAAAGTAGAGTGTGAATGATGCTTTTTCAACAAATTTGTAAAAAGGAGATTACTGTTTAAGGGTGATAATCCAGATGATTATTTTCTGGGTTAGAGTAGATGCTCCTTATATCCTTTTCAATTTTAAGATTACATGATTCTTTTTTACTAAAAGAACATAAGTTATAAACTATCACGGGCAAGTAGAATACCTATTTCCAAAGCTCTGTTTATTGAGGAATTTTCAAAGCATAAAAATTGTTATTTGTGAACCATACTAAGATCATGCTCTATCAAAGTGACTTATAGATTAATACAGTAGTTAAAAGCCTCAGGCAGCAAAATCTGCTTTTGGTTACTACCAGTCTACCTTCACTCCAAGTTTGTATAATGTCTTTATCAATGACTGGGATGAAGCCAAAAAGAGTATGAGAAAAAGAAGTGGAGGCACATACTGTAGAGGGCCCTCCTAAGGAGTTTAGCCAGAAAAGGGAGAAGAGTTAGTGACGATGGCTAGTAGTATGGATGGCTCAAGTTCGGGTTTTGGAGGATGGGGAAGACACGAAAAAAATTTATAGGCAAGAGGGAAGCAGCCAGTAGACAGGGAGAGACTAAAACAAAATGAGATAGTAGAGATGTTGGACGTGACAATCTACTGAAGAAGATAGGGATGAAACGAGATCCCTTGTGCACAAAGAGGTGTCTGGCTTTCCAAGGAGATAATAACGTCATTATCTGAAACAAGAGTGAAGGAAGAGATAGTGACAGAAGACATCTGGGTGATGTGAGATGAGGAGGGAAGAAGAGGGACCTCTTAGTGAATGATTTTTTTTTTCAGTGAAATATGAGGTAATGTTCTCAAATGAGGAGAGCGAGTGATGAGAGGCTTTAAGAATGATAAAAAGGTTTGGAAGAGCCACTGTGGTGAATGGGATAATGACTAAGTGGGGGAGATATAAAAAGTTTGCCTTGCAAAAATGAGGACCCATTAAAGTAATGTAACATAAATTTGTAGTGGATCCAATGAGTACAGGTTCATGATTTTTCCTCTTCATTCAGTAGTGAGTAAAAACCAAGGCTTTCCACTAGGAAAGTGGTAATATTCCAGAGCTAAGAGGTCTAAGAGGTGTCACAGTAGATTGAGCACTGGGCCTAGAGTCCAAATCAACCATCAGAGACTTACTGGTTGTGTAATCCTGTCACTTTACTTCTGCCTCCATTTCCTCATCTATAAAATGGGGATATATAGCACCTACCTCCCAGGGTTGTAATGAGAATAAAATGAAAATAAAATATTTTAAAGTACTTTATAAATTTTAAATTGATATAAAAATGCTAGCTATTATTATTACATTTTTACATCATCCTTTTTAGGGAAACCCTAAATGTGAACCTAGACCAATCTTTAAATGATTTTTCCCAAAGTGATGGGGAAACAATTTAATCATCTAGAGCAGCAGTTCTCAACCTGTGGGTCGCAACCCCTTTGGGTATCGAATGGGGTCACTTAAGACCATTAGAAAACACATATTTCCGATGGTCTTAGGAACCGAGACACAACTCCTCTATCCATCTCCAGGCGCATCCGCCCACATGCAGATACGCCCACATGCAAGTATTAAAGGGTAGAGGCACGAAGGCAGTTTTGCCGCTTTTACCAGCAGACCCATTCTGAGAGTTACTTGAAAGTGAAGAACTGAGGTGAAATGTAAAATGTCCAGTCAGCAATCTGACAAACTTTTCTGTGTTCTGATGAAGTTGAAGTTTTAAGCTTCCTAAGGGACTGTAAAAATAATGATGCTATTGAGTATTGTTTTACATTGTGTCAGTTTATACTTGTTAATTTTTTATATTTTATTATTTCTTTTATGGGTAAGAAATAAATATTTCATATCTGATTTATATTGTTCATTGAGCTCATTTCTACTCCTCCTGCTCCCAATATTTTTTAGGGAAACTGTAGATGTGAGTCTGAACCTAAGTTTTAAATATTTTTTTCTTCAGGGTTATGGAGTGGCAATTTAACATTAATAAGCTACAGAATGTGAGAAAAGGGAACCCAGGCCCCTTTTCATTGCAGGATAGAGGATCCCCAGGACTATCCTCAGCCTGGCCTTCATGCCTTGGTCCAGAGCAAAAGCAAATAACTTAGGGAGGAGTGAGTGCAATGACCTAACCCTTTGTCCCAACAGTGGTGCCTTAGCATTAGACTATGGTCTTATATGCACAGAGTTAGAAAGGAGTATCTTGCTTCAGAAATGGATTGGACTAGAAACACCTTCAGGCTAAATGAACTTCTATAACGCTAGAATTGATCCAAGTTCTATTTGATTTGAGTCGGAGGGGAGAAAACATTTAGAGGAGGAAGAGGGTATCAAAAGAGGAGTGTCTAGGAAGGCAGTTTTGCCTGTATTACAATTTTGCGTAGTGATGGTTCTGGAAGTACATTCTCTCT
>CM053581.1:422458389-422469583 GCA_028627135.1 Pseudochirops cupreus
CTGGGGTCCTCCCAGCTGCCGTAGCTTTTAGGGAGAGGCTGGGAACTCTTCCTATATACTTCCGACAGACTGGATAATAAGGACTCCAAGACAGAGGCCCAAGACTGCGATCTGGATCCAGGCAGCTCAACGCGAGAGCACTGGCCTGAAAATAATCGCTATGTCCCCCTGCTGTCTGCAGGCCACGGGCGAGAAGCTACAAAGCCGAGGTGGGTGCAAAACCTCTGCCTTTCGCTTTTCCACTCTGGAGGCCTTCCTGCCAGACTGCTTATCTCCCCCTTTCACAAATCCCACTTGCAGCTGCTGCTAATCCGCTCACCTGAGAGGCTCCTCCACTCCTCTCATCTAGTTGCCCCCGGGGCACAGCCGGGGCTTCAGGGCAGGCTGGTTTCGGTTCGCAGTGCTGATATGGTTCCTTGTAGCTGAGCTGACTTGAGTGGGAAGTATCTTTGTGTGCGTTTTGGAGTTCTAGGATTGGTTTAGAGTCCTGTTTTATGGGTATTTTGGGGTGGCTATGTGAGAGCTGCGATATGTTGCTGCTGCTACGCCGCCATCTTGGCTCCGCCCCAGCTGGAAGTACATTCTCAATTGCTTTTGCCCTTTTCTCTTGGCCATATTCTCTTGGCTACTGTCCTACATGGTCTCGCCTATGCAGTTAACCACTAAAGGCAAATGAAAATAGGTGAGGGAATCAATCCCTGGTAAATTTGAGGAAGAATATTAAAAATTTTATGAACTAATAAAATTTTTGTGGCCCTAAAACTTTCCTGTTGTTTTTTGTTTTGTTTTTAAAGTTTATCTGAAAGTATGGAACATGCCAGAGTTGTTTAACTTGCTTTACTTTTCAAATGTTACAGGAACATTTTGTGCGTATCTGTAAATACTACATTTGTGGATCATTTCCTAATAGTCTGTCAATAGACTTTTGCTCTCTCTTGAACTTTCACCTCTTTCTATGTTTCTCTATCCCAGATTTCCCAGCAATATGAATCACATTGTCTCTCTCTCTCAACATCCCACTTGTGAGTGCCACCATCCTGTGGAATGCTTTGAAAATAAAATAAAAATAACCTGTATTTACTTAGATCCCATGAGGTCTGGAGGTACAGAAAGAACAGGCTGTGGGGGGCCCTTCTCCTTTCCAAATGAGTCCCTATTACTCAGATCCCATTAGGTACCAGACATCTCCTCCTGAGTGGATGGTTACTCCCTCAATCCCCATTCCTGTTGGACCTAACCCAGAACCCTATCTATTCTAATACTCAGGTCCACTACTCGATTTCCAATAATAAGTGGTTACATGGTAACTCACATTTCTTAACTGAGCACAGAGTCACTAACTATAATTCTTTCAGGAAGATGGTGGATCATCTTCCTGGGCATTATCATCTGCCCTGAAGTTAATCCTTCCTATGTGTGTTTTCTCTCCTAATTAAAATATGAATTATTTAATTTAATTAATTAAAATATAAACTCAATGTATTACTTTTCTGTTTATATGCTCAGCATTCAAACAATGTTTGGTACATAATAAGAGCTTAACAATTTCTTTGCTATTTCATTGCATTTAAACATGTGCAATGTTGGGGTGGGGTGGGATGGAGAAAGGAGGAGAAGAAGGTGGGAAATGCCAGAATTCGTCTGTGTTGTGTGAAGAAAGTGGGGGAGGAATCTGGTTAACTGTTTAGTGTTCTGAACCACCCTAAACAGTGTTGAATCTGGTTATCTGTTTAGTGTTCTGAACCAACCTGAACAGCGTTGAATCTGGTTATCTGTTTAATGTTCTGAACCAACCTGAACAGCATTCATGATGTGAACTAATCATAATATCATATAATCATCCAGGAAAGGAAAGGGAAGTGAAGTGAATAAGCATTTATATAGCACCTGCTATTGTCAGGCACTGTGCTAAGTGCTTTTACAAATTTTACAAATACTATTCATTTGAACCTCACAACACTTCTGTGAGGTATGTGCTATCCTCTACAGTTGAGGAAACCGTAGCTGAGTAAAGTGACTTGACCAAGGTCACATACCTATTAAGTATATGCGACCATATTTGAACTCAGGTCTTCCTAACTTCAGGCCCAACACTCTATCCCCTGTGCCACCAGCTACCACCAGACTAAAATTGCCAGATTCTTGGAGCTTTTCAATTGTATTTTTAATCCTGGAAACGAGATATGTAATTTCCTATCCATGCTGAGATGAAGAACAGATGTCTGGTTAAACTAGTATACTTGAATTGATAAGGAAAAACACTGCAGATATATTGCACATACACATATATTAATAAGTATATGTCCAGATACTTTATTTGGAAATGAATCTATGCTTTCTTTGATATAGGGTATGCCCAATGAGGAAATTCCCTCTGTCAGTGCAGGTCAGCACCTGCTCTGCAATTTATAGTTTTTGAGAGTTGCCTGGGACACTGAGGTTAAATGACTTCCCTGATTCACAAAATCAGTATGTCATTGATGTGATTTTAACCCAGATCTGACAAATATTAACTCCATTATGCCATGTTCTTTCCCATATCTAGACATGTGGATTCTAAAATAGATTAGGGTATCTTTAAAGGAAATTAGAACCCATAGAAAAAATACATTTAATGTACTTTTTTGCCCTTTTAACATTTATTTTTGTGGTTTTAAAAATGGGTATTTGTGTTGAGAGCAGGTCTTTAGAAACTGAAAGACACTTAATAATACTTTTTTCTCCCTTTTCCTTTTGGTTTTCAATAAATTTGTATTTTCTCCCACCCCTCATCCCCATTCAAAAGAAAAACAAAATCCTCATAACAGATATATGTGGTCAAATAAAACCAGTTTCTACATTGTCTACTTCCATTGTGTATGTCTCATTTTGTGTCTTGAATCCATTACTTTTCTGTCCAGAGGTGGGTAGCATAATTCCTTATAAGTCCTCTGGAATCATAGTCGTTCATTGCATTGGTCACTGCTTTCAAGTCTGCAAAAATTGTTTGTTTTTACAATATTGTTATTGGATAAATCGACAGTATTGTCTTAATTATCAAGAGGAGGAAATTACTAGGATGGGCTGGAGGGATGATGTTGGCAAGTATGAATGGAGTCAATCATAATTTTGTAGTATGATGGACATTTTTGTGGGCTCATAGGTATTTTGTGACTAAATACCAAGATCCTTCAGGAATGAGGAGGTTTTTCTTGTTTTTTTTCTTTGCCAGATTTTCAGTATCTTGGTCCCTATGATAGACATCATTTTGCTTTTGTTCAAATTTGAGTTTATATCTTCTAATTTACCCTTTAGGCAGTAAGTCACTCAGGCATCATTGGGCATTTGGTTTATGACAGGTGATATAACCCATGATATATAATATAACCAATATAACCCGTGACATATAATTGCTTTTTAATTTGGACAGATAAAAAAATAAATAAATAAAAGGTACAAATTCAGACTGCCACTCCCCTCTAGGATTTTGGTCATTTGAGGAAAAAGAAGAACAACTATTCTTTCTCAATAAATACTTTTACTTCTGGCACTACCTTATGTTTCACAATGTCTAAAAGAGATGTTAGGTCCAGAAACAACAATTTGAATGAATGGCCTCCCTCCATGCTCTGTGGAGACCGGTGTTATTTCTGAGCCATAGCCAGCTTTGAATTTATGATGAAAACAGACCCAAGATCTTGCTAGAGTGAAAGCTGGTGTTGAAGTTGGCTGGTGCATCATTCCCACCAATCAGTTCTTATAGAAAATACAGCCCAGATCTGAGGGATGTTCAGTGAAATATTAAAATGCATTTTTTTTTGTTTCTTTTCTTTTCTTTTTTTAAGAGAGCTTAGAATGTTGACATTATACTCTTGGCACTGTTTGTTCATTGTCTCCAAGGACATTATCTTTGCTACTTAAGATTAAATTGAGCAGCCATAGATTCAAGTTACAGCTGTACTCATTTGAAAATAAAGATGGCTGTGAATTTAGCTAAATGTTCAAGTACATAAAAGTGTCTAAACTGTCTTATAAACTTTGATTTGAGTCACTGTTGTGAAATGGAGAGAGAAAAACTATTAGAGTAAGAACAAAGTTCTGGGTTTATATGCAGAATTATGGTGTTTATTCAACCAGATACTTAAATTTAAAGGAAGCTGGAGCAGAATAGAAGAGAGTACTGGACCTTGTTAGGAAGGCCTGAGCTCCTTAATCCCTTTTATAATTTTTTAAAATGATTTATTGATGTATATATTTATCAACATGATTTAAGTAAGTATGATTGCTTACCTGAAGGAATTTTAGTATAATGTTTCATCATTATCATTGTCTTTCAGATAATTGTTGTCTCTGTGATTTGTTCTTTGAGAGGGATGAATTAAGACCTGGAGCCTCCACTAGCAGCATTTGTAAGTGAACTTATTGGGGGTGAATGTTTTGTAGCAACTTGTAGTTGCTTTGAACCTATTGTTCCCATGGATCAAAGTGATATGGGGGGAGGGGAAGGAGTGTGTCCCTGGACATTCTGAGAAAATGTTTATACTTCTGTGCTTCCTCTATCTTCTCAGTAAATGGCTTTTTAAACATCTAATTTATGTTATTTGGTTAAATGATATTTGGGAATTTATCACTGATGATTGATAATGGGGAGAACATGTTATAATAGAGATTCAAGTCAGTAGCATTAGAGAATAACCTCATAACTCCCCAGTCCTAACTCAAGAGAGCTCTAATTAGCTATAGTAGCCTTGGTGTGGGAACCCAACTCACCAGTGTGAGTAAGAGTTGGGGTAAAGATCCCCAGAGCTTATAAGGGATATATGCATAAAAAGGAACAAAAGATATCATCTCAGAAGGGTAGTTGGAAAAGGAAATGAGCTAGCCATACAGTGAGGTACAACAAATGGATAGTCTGAATGTTGCCCAAGTTTACACTGAATGTTCAAAGGCTTAAAGGAAAGCCCCCACTGTATTGGGTCCCTTTTCTATGGAGGAGATATGAGAGACTGTGGGCAAAAATCACAAAAGATGAAAAGGTTTGGATGATGTGATGGGGATAATATCTAAATCCCTTAGCCTAACACAAGTTAGGATAGTTTTTCTTTAAAGGTATTTAATGGGAACATCTAGGCCACATGACCACTCACTATATCATCAGCAGCAAGGCTGCATAAGCAACCTTAGTCCATGAGTTTGTAGCAAAACCCAATCCCACACCCTGACTCACCCCATGCTTTCTCTTCAATGCCATGGAGATTTTAACACCCAGTTGCAGAAATTTGCTGAGACCTCAATTGCCAACACCACAGCAGCGTTCTGTGCTGTAACAGAGCTCTGCAGAGGACTAGAAAAAATGGAGGAGGACATTTGTCTGGTCTTGTTCAAACCTATATCCTGAAACCTATTTCATCCCAGTGCTGCAGAAATACAAAATACAAATGTCAGAAATTTACGCATGTGGTAATTGTAGCCGCAAGGCAATTCTCTGCATGCTAGAGAGCTGAAGAACAGAGAAAAAATGGTAGGGCACCATGTGAGGCGGGATGTGTGGCAACCCACTAAGCTTGTGGGAAAGAGGCCACCAGCATACATCTGGGGCCAGTTCTGTTCCCCACCCCACCCCCAGAACTACTTGGGGGAGACTGATCAGTATCTTTTATTTTTTCCTCTAAATTATTTATTTAGTTTTTTTCCCCATTACATGTAAAAACAGTTTTTAACATTTGTGTTTAAGATTTTGAGTTCCTAATTCTCTCCCTATCTCCCTTCTTCCCTCATTGAGAAGGGAAACGCTTTAATATAGGTTATACATATATAGTCATGCAATACACATTTTCATATAACTCATGTCATAAAAGAAAACAAAGACAAAAAAAAACCCAAGAAAAATAAAGTGAAAAAAAAAAGTATGTTTCAATCTGTATTCAGACTCCATCAGTTCTTACTCTGGGGATAGATAGCATTTTTCATCATAAGTCCTTCCTGAGTTGTCTTGGATCATTGTATTGCTGAGAATAGCTAAGTCATTCATAGTTGATCATCTTACAATATTGCTGTTACTGTATACATTGTTCTCCTGGTTCTACTCATTTCACTTTGCATTGAGTCATGTAAGTCTTTCCAGATTTTTCTGAAAGCATCCTGATGATAATTTCTTATAGCACAATAGTATTCCATCACAATCATATACCACAATTTGTTTCCTCATTCCCCAATTGATGGACATCCCCTCAATTTCTAATTCTTTGCTTCCAGAAAAGAGCTGCTTTAAATGTTTTTGTACATATAAGTCCCTTTCCTTTTTGGTTTTTCTCTATTTTGGGATTCAGAACTAGTAGTGGTATTAGTGGGGCAAAAGGTGTGCATGGTTTTGTCGCCCTTTGGGCATAGTTCCAAATTGTTCTACATAATAGTTGAATTCATTTACAACTCCACCAACAGTGCATTAGTGTAGAAAGTTCTAGGAAACCAGTAAAGATACTAATCAAGGGGATTAAAAGCTTCAGCAAAGTTGCAGACTATGAAATAAGCAGACCAAAATCAACTTCATTTCTATGTAATAATAATGACAAAAATCCAAGAAACAATAGTATAAAGGGAAATCTTATTCCAAATAATTACAAAATGCATAAAGTATCTGATTATCAATCTATTAAATCACACAAAAGACTTGTATAGATCAATTACAATGTGCCATCTAAAGAAATAAAGAACTTCACCAGCAGAAAGAATATTGAGTGCTCATGGTTGAACCATGAATGTTTTATGACAATCCTACCAAAATTAATTTACACTTGTATTGCTATACCAATAAAACAATCAAATATATACCTTATAGAACTTGATAAAATACTAAAATTTATTTGGAAAAACAAAAGATCAAGACTATCAAGGGGAAAGACAAAAAAGAAGTAAAGATGAAGGAGCAATAGCACTTCTAGACCTCAAACTGTATTATAAAGCCGCAGTCATTAAAGCCATCTGGTACTGGTTAAAAAATAGAAAGGGAGACCAATGGAACACACTAAATTAGGGAAAATCAGAAACAATGGAAGTCAATAACCTAGTATTCAATAAATCGGAAAACATAAATTGCTCAGGAAAGAACTTATTGATTTTTCTAAAAAACTGCTGGGAAAACCTGGAAAGCAATTTTGTAGAAATTAGACAAACACCTTATACTACATGCCACAATTTGTTCTAAAAAGATATGTGACCTTAGTATTAAAGATCATACCAACTATAAGAAATGATAAGCAGGTTGATTTTAGAAAAATGTGGAAAGACTTGCATATGAAATGAGTGAAATGAACAGAACCAAGAAAATGTTGTGTACAGTAACAGCAATATTGTTTAAAGAATAACTGTGGGGATGGAGTCAAGATGGCAGAACAGAAGCAGCAACTTTTCTAAGCTCCGCCATGAATCCTGTCACTAAACTTTAAAAAGTGAATCTGAATGGATTTTAGAGTGACAGAATCCATTGGGAGACAGAATATGGCAGATTCCTAGCCCAGGAAAGTGCCCACACAGATCTGGGCAGGGGGAACAAAGAGCACGTGGGGGCTGCACCAGTGCGGACCAGAGAGCAGACTACAGAGGAGTGAGAAGGAGCCACAGCCAGCAGACTCACCCACCCCAAAAGTGATTTGCAGCCGTCTCACCACAGGATGGAGGATTGGTCAGAGCTGGGTAAGAGAAAGCGCAGGGCCGTGAGAGAGCAGCTTCTCCTGGGGCTATCAGCCCATAGCCTGGAAGTTTAAAAATCAGCTACCTGAATTTCCAGAAGCCAAGATGACAAAGTAAACCCTAGCTGCTCCAATTCCCCCTTCCTGGCCCAGAAAACCCAGAGATAAATGTACTACCCAGAGTAAAATCCCGAAATAGTAGAAATAGCCTCAGGCTTAGGAGACACTGAGAAAGGGTGTAACTGAAGCAGTAAGGAGTCTGAAGTAAAGGGTGGGAGGGATCCCGACAAGCCCCACTGCAGCTGACCAGCCGGAGCTCCCAAAGCCCAGGGTGGTAGAGCCAGCAAGTGCTAACAACACAAGCTCAGGTGGGCCTTAGCACCACCAGGGGAATCTGAAGACACCAGCTCTGCTGGCTACCAGGTGCTGAGCCTGCCTGAGCTATAGCCCAGGTGCATAGAGGCAGAAATCTGAAATGGCCACACCACTGTTCCCTGACAGATTACTCTATGAGCCTCAGGGTAACTCAGGGGAAACACCGAGAATCCTGGCCTTGGACTCAGTCTAGACATCCAGAGGCTGTAGCACAAAGTCAACAACCAGGCACCTAGCTCCCATCCTGAGAACTGTGGGTCAGAGCGCTCTGTACCCCAGAAGCAGGAATATACCTTAAAGATTAGGAAATAGGCAATCACAATGTGCTGGAAGCAACTTGCAAAGGTAAGACCAAAGACAATTGAATCCTATTATTGTGAACGAGAAGAATCACTTTCAGGAGACACCATGCTCCGTATCCACACCTGAGACCACAGAAGGAAATATGAATTGATCTCAAGCCCAAAAAGCATTCTTGGAGGAACTCAAGAAAGATTTTAAAAGCCAAATTAGAGAGGTAGAAGATAAATTTTAATCTACAGTGACCAAATTGGGAAAAAATCTCACTGAAGAAAACAAATCCCTAAAAAGTAAAATTTGTGAACTGGGACAGGAGGTTCAAAATCTAACTGGAGAAAATACCTCCCTAAAAAAGGAGCTTCAAAAACTAACTGAGGAAAATAATTCACTAAAAATTAGAATCAGTCAAATCAAAGCTAAGGACTCTAGCATCAAGAGTCAGTCAAACAAAACATGAAAATTGAATTAGAAGAAAGTGTAAAATATCTCACTGGAAAAACAACTGACCTGGGGAACAGATCCAGGAGAGATAACCTAAGAATTATTCATCTACTGGAAAGCCATGATGAAAAAAGCAGTCAGGACAACATCCTCCAAGAGATTGTCAAAGAAAACTGTCCTGAAGTCCTAGAATCAGAGGGTGAAATAGTTATCTAAAGAATTCACCAGACACCTCCTGAAAGAGATCCCAAATTGAAAACTCCAAGAAATATAGTAGTCAAATTCCAGAATTACAAGGTCAAGGAGAAAATACTAGAAGCAGCCAAAAAGAAACAATTCAAATATCTTGGAACTACAGTCAGGATTACACAGGACCTAGCAGCTTCTACATTAAAAAATCAGAGGGATTGGAATTTGATATTTCATAAGGCAAAAGAGCTAGGCCTGCAACCAAGGATCAACTACCCAGCAAAACAGAGCATAATCTTTCAGGCAAGGACATGGTCATTTAATGAAATAAGGGACTTCCAAACTTTCCTGATGAAAAAGTCTGACCTCAATGGAAAATTTGATCTCCAATTACAAGATTCAAGAAAGACATAAAAAGGTAAACAAGGAAAACACACACTCACATACACTCACACATACACACATGCACATACATACACACATGCACATAACTTGGGATTTAATAAGAGCAAGCTGTTTACATCCCTATATGAGAAGCTCATACCTGTCAATATTGAAATTTATATGATTATTGTGACCATTAAAAGGGATATACATAGATAGAGGGTGTGCGTATAAATGAACTAATCTGATGATTAAAAAAAAACAACACCTTCTTAAGGGGCTCAAAGGGACTGTAATGGGAGAAAAGGAAAGGATGAGGCAGAAAAAGGTAAATTATGTCACATGAAGAGGCATAAAAACACCCTATAGTAGAGGGGAAGGAGGGAGGGAGATGAATATCATATGAACTTTATTTTCATTGGTTCTGGTTCAAAGAGGGATCAACATCATCAGTTAGGTTTGAGATTCTAACATGAAAAGACACAAAAACTCATTATAATAGAGGGAAAGGAGGGAGGGAAAAGGGCACTGTATGAAATTTACTCTCATTGGTTTGAGGTCAAAGAGGGAATAATATACTCTGACAAGTATAAAAATTCATTGTACCCTATAGGCAGTAGGAGGGGTAAGGGGAAGATAAGAAGGGGAGGTGGTTAGAAGGGAGGGAAATAGTAGTAAGGGGAAAGGGTAGGTAAAGAGGAGGGGGTCACAGGGAGGGAATATTGAGGGAGGCAGTGATCAAAGGGAAAACTCTTAAGGAGGGGAAGGGAGAAGGAAGAAACAAAAACATAAACAGGGGAGGGAATAGGATGAAGGGAAACACACAGATAGTAATCATAACTGTGAATGTGAATGGGATGAACTCTCCCATAAAATGGAGGTGGATAGCAGAATGGATTAAAAGCCATAATCCTACAATATGCTGTCAAGAAACACATTTGAAACAAGGGGAGATACACAGGGTAAAAGTAAAAGGCTGGAGTAGAATATGTTATGCTTCAGCTAAAGTTAAAAAAACAGGCATAGCAATCCTTATCTCAGATAAAGCAAAAGCAAAAATAGATCTAATTAAAGGAGATAAGGAAGGAAACTATATCCTGCTAAAAGGCATCATTGAGAATGAAGCAATATCATTACTTAACATATATGCACCAAGTGATATAGCATCCAAATTCCTAGAGGAGAAGTTAAGGGAATTGTAGGAAGAAATAGATAGCAAAACTATACTACTGGGGGGCCTCAATCTCCTCCTCTCTGAACTTAATAAATCCAACCTCGAAATAAACAGGAAAGAAGTTAAGGGGGTGAATAGAATTTTAGAGAGGCTAGATATGACAGATCTCTGAAGAAAACTAAATAGGGATAAAAAGGAATACACCTTCTTCTCAGTGGTACATGGCACAATCGACCATGTACTAGGACATAAAAACCTCACAATTCAGTGCAGAAAGGCAGAAATATTAAATGCCTGATCATGAAGGAATAAAAATCATATGCAATAAAGGGCCATGGAAAGATAGACTAAAACTAATTGGAAACTAAATAATTTAATCCTAAAGAATGAGAGGGTCAAACAAGAAATTATAGAAACAATCAGTAACTTCATTCAAGAAAATGCCAATAATGAGACAACATCCCAAAACTTGTCAGATGCAGCAAAGGCAGTTCTTAGGGGAAGTTTTATATCCCTGAGTGCATACATGAATAAATTAGTAAAAAATGGAAGTCAATGAATTGGGCATGCAATTGAAAAAGCTAGAAAAAGAACAAATTGAAAATCCCCAATTAAATACTAAATTAGAAATACTGAAAACCAAAGGAGAGATTAATAAAATTGA
>CM053581.1:422476514-422499648 GCA_028627135.1 Pseudochirops cupreus
GGGCATACTCTGTTTTCTATCCTCCCTGTTGTGATCCCTATAAGTTGTTCATCTGAGTTTGGATCTGAACAATAGTTGACTTCTGTTGGATTCAATCACTGGGAACCTTTGCTGGTTCAGAGTGACAGAACTGCAAGCTCCTCTTTGATCTGAGGTTCATACCCTGGTTATTCCTCTGTAGACTTCAGACTGTGCTAGAAGCTGGAATTGAGACCCTGCTCAGTTTCTGGGAGTTTGAGTCACATCACTGATGTCTGCATAAACACCACCCCTTAGTACAGGTCCCTTCTTCATTTTACCTTGGAACAGTGACCACAGAATTGAGTCACAAACAACAGTTATCAGATGGCACCTGTTCCTATCTCAGTGCCCTGGTATGAGTTTAGGATATCATAATCTTTCCCTGTGCTTTAATGCTTTGCTGCACAATTATGGCCAAGCATCATTCCCAGTGTCAGCAGACCTCGCTCTATCACCTTAAGCCAGCCTGTGTTGTAAAAATGATTCAGTGTTCTTGTTCCATCATCTTGACTTCCTCCCCTTGCATATATCAAGCAGTTAGGCTAAAACTAGCAGTCTCAATGCATCTTGCTGTAATCTGGTTCCCACTGTAATGTCTTGTTTAATTGTTTTGGTTTTGAACTGCTTTAGGCTCTTACCCATTCTACTCAAAGATTAGTCATAACTCCTCTTTTTCTGGGCTCAGCTTAGCAAGAGGGATGAGGGTGGGAAGGAAAGGAAAAAGGAAAGGAACTACAAGCACCAAAAACTTCAAGCTGTATTTTCCAGCAATACAGTGATTCCCTCCTCTCTGTACCTTCTCCAGTCCCAGCTACATGGAAAGACTCACTGAAATCACAAGTGGGATGTCTATCTTGCTTGGAATAGAGATGATGGAATTATGGGCTGGAAGTTGCCTCAAGAACAAATGAAATAGAAAATTTAGGATGTTTGGAACTGTATGTCCAATACATTTCTTACCTTTATTTGTTTAACTTCTACCTCTAGTCAAAATCTGGGAGGCATTAGTTTTATAGATATATAGAAAAAGAAAATTAAGTTCAAATTAAGTCTGATTTATCTATTGGTTTCCAGTTACAGCCCCAAACTGACAGAGGAATTGTCTGATATAAGTATGAACTTTTTTTTCCTCCTCTTGAAATGCAGATTATCACTCTTAGAAAAGGAGTCTGATAGTAGAGTGTAGTGTAGTATAGGGTAGAGTTAGGGTAGTATAGGGTAGTTTGGTGAAACATGCACTTATATCCATGCTCTATTTAACCAATCTCTCAAAGACTAGCTGTTTCTGTTCAGTAGGTGGCACAGTGGATAGAATGCTAGGCCTGGAGTCAGTAAGACCTGAATTCAAATCCAGCCTCAGACACCTGCTATGTGACCCTAGGCAAGTCATTAAATGATATTTGCCCTAGTTTCCTCTTCTGTAAAATGAGCTGGAGGAGGAAATGGCAAACCATTTTAGTATCTTTACCAAGGAAACCCCAAATTGGGTCAGGAAGAGTCAGACATGACTGAAACAACTTAATGAAAAAACATCAGCCACCATTTTTCAAAAACATTGAAAAGGAAAAGGACAGTGGAAATGTGCATGATTTTGCCAGATGAATATTAAATTGTTAAATGATACATAGTACTTCATAAGCAAAATTGAAATTTTTCAGTAGCTTATAACTACCTCATTAGCTATAATTGCTAGATTGCTAGGAATTAATAATAATTTATTAAATAAATTAATTGACATCTACAATTAAAGAGGAACAGGAGAGACCACTATTCAAAACTAAAATTTTCTAGTCAATCACAATGATTGAGCTATCAGAATCTGCCAAGATAGAAGGATCAGAGTCCAGTGAGAGTAATGAAGGGCAATTTTGGTGTTATAGTATATTTTAGTTTAAAGGCAGCTTAGTGTATCTCAGAGTGAAGAAAAACACTCAGTCCTGGGGGTGAGAATAGAATCTTTTGCCTCAAATAGGAAAGAGTGTCCTCTTAAGGTCATGAATAAAGTATCCAGAAGTATCCTATTGTCATGAATACTCGAAGTTTTATGGAATGAGGGGAAAGCAAAGAAGTATATTTTCAGGCAAAAGGATACAGGAAATTTTAAAGGGAAAAACAGGTATATAAGCATGATGTGTACATGTATGCATGTGTGTGTTTATAAATATATGCATATGTATACACACACTTGCAAATATTCATCCATTTCATTTAGATTGTCACTTTCAATGGCATACCATAGGACAAAATAACTCCTTTTATTTCATCTTCACTAGTGGAGCATTTGCTGTTTTATTTTTGCTATTGGTAATTTGATTTTCTTCTTTTTTTCTTGATCAAATTCACCAAGGATTTAGCTTTGCTCTCCTCCCCCCCTTCAAAAAAAAACCCAGCTCATACTTCTATTTATTAATTCAACGTGTTTTTTAAACTTTCCATTTAATTACTCTCTCCTTTGACTTTCAGGATTTCCATTTTGGTGTTCAATTGGAGGTTTTTAATTTGTTGTTTTTCTAGGGTTTTATAGTTGCATGTCCAATACACTGATAAATTCCTTCTCTCTTTTAATGCTGTAATAATATAAAATTTCTTCTTACTGTTTTATGACTATTCTGGTTACATCCCACGAATTCTGGTATGTTGCCTCATTGTTATCATTCTTTTTAATGAAATTACCAATTACTTCTATGATTTATTCTTTGACATAGTCATTCTATAGGATTAAATTATTTAATTTCCAATTAATTTTTAATCTATGTTTCAAAGATCATTTGTTGCATTTATTTTCATTACATTATGATTCAGAAAAAGATACATACTATTTCTACTTTTCTGCATTCTTTTACATGGTTTTTATGTCATAATACCTGATCAGTTTTGGTGAAGGTACCATTCAGTTTTATTCCCATTTATCTCCTTAATTTCTTTCTTTCTTATTTTATAGTTAGATTCAACTAGGTCTGAGAGGGGTAAATTGAGGTCTCCCACTACTACAATTTTACTGTCTATTTATTCCTGTAATTCATTTAACTTTTCCTTTAAGAATGTGGATGCTTGGGATAGCTAGTTGGCACAATGAATAGAGCACCAGCCCTGGAATCAGGAGGACCTGAGTTCAAATCTGGCTTCAGATACTTAACACTTACTAGCCTTGTGACCTTGGGCAAGTCACTTAATTCCAACTGCCCTCTCTCCTCCCTCCAAAAAACAAAACAAAATATTAAAAGAATGTGGGTGCTATGCCTTTTGGTGCATATATGCGTAGTATGGATATTAATTCATCTAAGCAAACTTTTAGCAAAATGTAGTTTTCCTGATTATCTCTTTTAATTAGGTTAATTTTTCCTTTTGCTTTATTTGAGATGATGATTACTATCCCTACCTTTTTTTACTTCAGCTGAAAAATAATAGCTTCTGTTGAGTGTGTTTCTTGTAAAAGTATATCTTTGAGTTCTTGTATGTAATTTGTTTTGCTATCCTTCTCTGTTTCATCAGTGAGTTCACATTCCATTCACATTTACAGTTACAGTTGCTAACTGTGTACTTCCCTACATCCTATTATCTTATATTTATCTTTTTTTTTTTTTATCCTGTCTACTTCTCAAGTACATTTTGCTTCTGGCCACTGCCTTCCTTAATCTCCGATCATTCTTGGCCCCTTTCTCCTTCTTCCCTGCTGGGTAAGATTAATTTCTGTATTCAGTTGTGTGTATGTATATTCTTCCCTCCTTGAACCAGTTTAGATAAGAGCATTGCTCTTCCCTCTTCCCTTCCTCATTCTTCCTTTTATTGTACAAACTATTCCTTGAAAACCTTATTTATATGAAATAATTTCCTCCATTCTTCTCCCTTCCCTTTCTCCCAGTGTATTCCTCTTTCTCATTCTTCCATTTTTCTTTTGAGACCATCCCAATGTAGTAGATTTCCATGCATGTGATGATAATGTTCTGAGGGGTTACATGTGTCATCTTTCCACATAGGAATATAAAGTTTAATGCTGTTTAGCCCCTTGTGCTTCTCACTCATGTTTACCTTGTTATGTTTATTTTAAATCTTGTATTTGAATGTCAAATTTTCTATTTATCATGGGTCTTTTCATCAGGAATGCCTGAAATTCCTCTATTTCATTAAATGTCCAATTCATCTCAATTTTGCTGTGTAGGTAATTTCTGATTGTAATCCTAGCTCCTTTGCCTCCTGGAATAGCATATACTAAGCCCTCTGCTGTTTTATAGTGGTGACTGCTAAATCTTTTGTGATTCTGACTGACATTTTGCTTGAATTATTTCTTTCTAGATGCATGCAGTATTTTTTCCTTGACCTGGGAGTTTTGAATTTTGGCTACAAGATATTCCTGGTAGTTTTCATTTTGAAATTTCTTTCAGGAAACAAGTGATAGCTTCTTTCAGTTTTGGCACAGTGGCCTATTGAGGTAACATATGTGACAGAAGATAACCTATTCAAATGGTGTAAATTGTTTGTCAGCAACAATAAAATGGCGTGGGTAAACCTGATCCCTTATTTTGAATGACAAGATAAAAATCTGACAACAGGTGTGAGAACTTAGGTCAATTTATAAATAGAATGGAACAGTTAATGGGCAAAGAGTATGGTTACTTTGGGAGTTATGCAAAGAGCATTGTGTTATTTTCTGTAACAGAGATTCAGTAGAAGTTACTTTATATTATTGTATCTTATCTGTGAAATGATGTCACAATAATTCTCTGTCTTGGCTCTGCTAGGTATCATCTGTTTGACCATAGGCTTCGACCACTTCTGCTTTCTAGGTTTTAGTTTCCTCATTTTTTTTTAAAGATTAGATGAAATAAACAGTTCTCAAAATGTGGATCAGGGACTCCTGGGGGTCCCTGAGACACTTTCAAAGGGTCTTCAAGGTCAAAATTATTTTCATAAGTGTTTTCATTTTTAATATGCTAAATATTGATTATAACCAACTTAGACAAAAGCTCTTTGTGGAGCAGCATCAACGATTTTTGAATCGGAAAGGGTGCTAAACAAAAAAAATTGAGGACGATTAGATTAGATAATCTCTAAGGAACTTTCCTGCCCTTACCTTATGATTATTATACACATCAACTGTAAAGTATTTGGCCAAAACAATCCTAGAATCCTAGAACTTCTGAGCTGGAGGAGACTGTTTGAGTTTTTGATCCTCTCCTTTTACAGATGAAAGTTCAAAGTTATAAAGCTAGTGACTGGACAACTGGGACAATAACTTAGGTCCTGTAACTCCTCTAGTGAGGCTGAATCAAAGCTTTGCCTACAATACCAAGTAAAATAATATGAGAAGAAAATAGTTCTCAGACATATCAAATTTATTGGAGGCTTGTAGATTCTCTGAGGTCCTGTCTATAATATTATGTATATTCTCTGCTTAGGCAGTTACTAATAAATATAAATTATGCTTCTATAGTGCTTGATACACTTTCAGAAGCACTTTCAACAATATTATTACTAGGGTGTGTGTCTGTGTGTGTGTGTATGTGTGCGTGTTTTATTTTTACCAGGCACATGATTTCAAAGGTGTAAGAAGCTCTCAGTTAGGAACTGAGATTGCATATTGGACCATTCTTTGTAATTCATAAACTTAGAGGGTTGTCTGGGTAACTGAGAGGTTGAATGATGTGCTTAGGATTATAGTCAATATTTGTCAGAGGTAGGACTTGAACCCAGGTTTCCCTGACCTAAAGATCTGCTTTCTTTCCACTCTGCTATGCTTCCTTTCCAGGATGACTCTTAGGATGAAATAAATTCTTTTTTAAAAATTCATTCTACTTTGTTTTATGACGTTTTATTGATACTTTAAAAATATTATTTCCTAAAACCACCCTTCATAGAACCTTCTCATAAAAAAGAAAAAGTTGAGCATAATATTGACTATATATGCCTCATTCTGTGCCTATAGGCCCCAACCTCTCTGGTGTAGTATGAACCACAATCAATCTTCTGGAGTCAAAAAGTGTTCATGGCATTCATATGAGTTCTGGTGTCTTTTATTCCAATCACTTAAGTGACCTTATATATCTGAGTATTACCTCAAACCCTGCAAATTACAACCTATCCATGCCTGCTTATCCTGAGACTTGTCTGTGTTCTCCCATAAGTTTGCTATAGCACCCAGTGTACTGGAGAATACCCTCAATTCCTCTTGACTTTGAAAGATTACCAACAGAGCACTTGAGTTGCCAACCTTTACTCCTCTTGCTCAACATATGACTAGCCCACCTTCTTTCTTGAATCAGACGTTTCTCTGATAACATGTTTTACACCTGTTCTGCTTCAAAGTTTCTCCTTGGCTACATGTTGCAGCCTGGTTACACCTACCACATACTTCTCCTTCTGGGTAATAAACATTTTCTATTCTTCAGAAACAGTTTTACTCTGTATTTCACTGTCATATAAAAACACTGTAGAATATTGGTATTAAAAAGACAGACATTTGTTTCTGGAAGAAATTTGGGGTCATTAAAGGAGTTTTGTAATTTCCTGAAGACAATCCAACCCACCCTCCTGCTTAATTATGGGGATGACTCACTGCCCATTTTTACTGCCTATTCCAGATGTACATACTAATGGATCTGTACATCATAGCTGAAGCAGGAGACACTTCATTCATTTGATTTTTCCTGTCTGCAGGGTCTGGACTAACTCTTTAGTGGTTATGGATCTTTTCCAAGAGGCTCTGCAATGTTATGGGGCTTGATGCACCCAGTATGATGTCATGTATCTGCCTACTACCCACTCTGCCAGGGCCAACTGCTCTTTCCTACACTGGGGCAGGACAACTGCCCATACGGCCTGAGCTCTTCTGCCCGGTGCTGGGACAATGTGTGCTCATCTATCACACTAACACACCTGGGATCTGCTCCTCTCCTCCCTCCCCACAACCCAGTGAAGGCCCGCTGCAGATCTCCAGTGTGGGGACTGCTACTGCTTAATTTTCCTATGCTGGGGCCAGGTGCTGGCAGGTAGGGTGTCACCACACGTTGTCTGTCAGGTCTTAACAGTTGATAAGGTCAAGAACTGCTACACCAGTTGGAACAGGCAACTCCAAAAGGACTCTAGTCAGTCATCATCCAGCTCAGCATTGCCCACCTATCAAAGTGAGGGAATAGTGCAAGGTCTAAATTCTGAAATTATGAAAGTTTCCCCCCAATTTCCTGCATTCCTTCTATTCTTGGATACATAAGTGTGAGGTTCACATTGCAAGCGGTTGTGTCATGCCACAGGAAAGTGTTTGAGGCCTGGGAATTAGTTGGGTCACATGGAGGTCAGGGCATATTGGACTGTCCCCCGCCAGGGGATACTGCATTGCTCAGGACTCTCTTGTGTGGGGATACCCTCTGTTCCTGATTGGCATCTCCACACCTTGGGGCCTTCATACCCTTGTACTTGCACTCCCCCTCTCACAATTCTGTTCAGCTGAGTTCTATCACGTGTGGTACGTGGATCTGGGGTCTATTTAAGACCTAGGGCTGGGAGGTATCTTTAGAAGCCTGCCTACCTTAGTATATGGCTTTAAGGCTTCCCCATGGAGAGACCTTAATAAACTTTTCTGTTTGGACCTCAGAGCTGTGACTCTTCTGTTCCTGAAAGGTACGCTAGCATCAGTGAGTTGTGTGTGAAACCGGTTGCCTCTGCTGGTAAGTTAGGGCACTCTAAGAGAACCCTGACACATAGGTTTTATTTTTACAAGAAAAATGTAATTTAAGATAATCAAAAGTATCCATTTTAACCTCAACAATGCTTTCATCTTAAAATATTGTTTAAGATCTGATACTACTAAATCTGCTTCCTTTACATCTCTTTTCCCTGGGTTCTTTGAAGTTCTTGTCCTTTTGTTCTTCCAAATGAACTTTGTTACTATTTTTTTCTAACTGAGAATGATGATTTTTAGTAATTTAATTGGAATGGCATTACATAAATAGATTAGTTAGATAAAATTGTCATTTTAAAAATTATATTCTACCTACCCATGAAGAGTAAATATTACTTCAGTTGCTTAGATCTAACTTTATTGTATAAAAAGTGTTTTATCTTTATGTTCATGTAGCTCCTGTGTCTGTTTTGGCAGATCTACTCTCAGATATTTTATACTGTTTAGTTATTTTAAATGGTCTAAAATAATATTGAATAATGTGCTGACACATCTTGTAGTTTCCCTGTTTTTCTCTTTTGACTAAATCTATTTAGCTTTAACATTTTCTGAGATCGTCATTACTGACTCTGCTTTTTTTTTTAAATAATAAATTCTGCTCCTGACCTTTATCTTAAAAAGGACATGTCTTAACCATTGCAGAAGGATATTCAACAATGTTAGGCATTGAGGATTCCTCAGCTGATTTTTGTGGAACAAAGCTCCCTTGCCTTAAGTTGTCCATTATGATCCTCCAACTAAGCATCTGAAAGTGCCTAGAGCATCTTGTGGCTCAGGCAATGAAGTAATTTCAATAGACTTGAGATTTTTGTTCCCTGGGCCAACCACGTCTCCAAGATGGTCTCAATATGTTTTTTAAAGAAAAATAAAACTCTTATCTTTCATGAGGCCAAGAGTTGGGCTATTGGGCAGCTAGGTGGCGCAGTGAATAGAGAACCAGCCCTGGAGTCAGGAGGACTTGAGTTCAAATCCAACCTCAGACACTTAACACTTACTAGCTGTGTGACGTGGGCAAGTCACTTAACCTCAATTGCCCTGCCCTCTCCCCTCTATAAAAAAAAAAAAGAGCAAAAAAAAAAAGAGTTGGGCTATTGCTCCTAACAGAGGAGAAGTTAATGTAATAACCCACATGGAAGAGCCTGTGGAGCCTATTTCCTGAAAATCATGAGGATGTGCAATGACATTACTTGTCTTGGTCTCTGATTTGGAACATGCATAAACACTCTGTAACTTGTTCTGGTCTGCTAAGTGGTGGAAAGATAACCTGTTAGTTGGGATCAACAGAACAGAGAGCAGATTTGAGATTGACTAGAACAAGGGTGCATTCAAAAAGGAGCTAGTTAGCCAGGGTCTTACTCTTGGTCTAGCTCTTTCCTATCTGGCTACTTTCAGGGAGAGAAACAACACTGAAAGAGAAGAGACTTCAGGTCATCCTCATTTACTCTCATAATTCATTATTTGCTCTTTTTTGCCCCCATAATGCATTATAATTATTTACGTGTATGTCATATCCTCCACTAGACTGAACTACATGAGAGCAGGAACAGTGTCTTATTTAAATGTTGTACTTCCCTTGGTGTCTTGCACAGCAAGTGAGTAAATGAACAAATGAATGAAAGAGCTACAAGTGTTTACTACGTTCCAAGCAGTGGGAATACAAAAAGAAAAGCAAATAAAATAATTGCTCTCAATAAGTGAGACAATGCACACTGACGATTTCAATTGCAAGTGAGAAGGAAAGGGCCAGTGCTCCTTAAGATGCAGAGGCAAAATAGATATAATACCTCTTCTTTAATGTAATTTCCATCAATAAAGCAGTATCCATTTCCGATATTGAACTATTTGATGGTGCCAAGGACTTTGGTTGTAAGAGCTTTCTTTTCCAGGTCTTCAGTAGCTTTAGCAATTAAAAGGTTAGGGGCTGTAGCCTTTGCAGAGACAGTTGATAGGTAGCATCTACATAAGAGTTGCTCCCCTGGATGAAGGCTATTAGATTGTGGGGCATATTGGTGGTAGGGTTGGGTCTGAGGGACATTGTTATTTCAGAGCTCTTGGTTTATCTTTCTGTCAGCAACATTTGGTCTGTGCTTGGTATTGGTGGCACTGGGTATGTCAGGTACCATCTATAGAACAGTTGTTCTCCCTGATGGTAGTTGTATGAGTCAAGTTTGAAGAAGGAAGGAGACCTGGGGGCATTGCAGTTTCTAGGTTAGTTAGGCTCTCAGTCCTGGGCTATCTCTAATAATGTCTGAGGGGAAGATGTGCTTTGCATACAATAAGCACTTAAAGTGTTTATCAAATTATTAGTATTTCCTGTACCCCTTGTCCTCACTAGGAGATACTGTCTTTGATGGCAGAGTTTTAATATTTTTGATGTAATATTTGACTTTTGAACATTTTGCGCTAGTATTTGGGCTGCCTGCCTGAGGTAGACTTTGCACGTGGGGTTGAAATGATAAGATATCTGGATCAAGTAACTGAAGCCTTGATGCAATATAACGCGGAACACACAGAAGCCAAGCCAAAACTCACAAACAAGCGGAGAGTCATAAGGCAAAAACGTCAGGATGGTAAAAGAATAGAAACTGACGCATGAAGCAAATCAGCTGGGTCACCACACTGTTAGGGGGCAAAAACAAAAGGTGAATCCGCAAACCAGTGGTTGTAGGAATCTGCGGCTAAAGCAAACCAATGGCAAATTGACTGCTCCACATCCTCATATGCTTTGGTGGCACGTTCTTTTATGCTATATTTGTGTGAGCTAGTCATGCCTTCTTCTGTTCCTGAAGTGAGAAGTGCTATCAAAATAGTGAAATCTACATAAAAACAGTTAAACTTATTCTTGGAACATTTGCAAATCATTTTCAAGTCCCATTCCAGAGGGTGATCTTTTTGTAGAGCTTCAGTCAAAATACCACCTGCATGTAACCTTCTTGGATCTTTGCCAGAAGTGATTTCATGTTCCTATGAGCTATCACAAAATTCAAACAACTCATGTAGTTTCTGATTCTGCTTTGTAGTCTAGTTATTTGTGTTTGTACGTGTATCTACATATACATATATATTTCATATGTACATATTTCCCAGACATCTTTTTCTGAGAGGAAGCATAATATTGCTGTCACTGAAGCTAAAAAAAAACCCTGGTTCAAGCCCCACCTCTGATATACTGGTTGTATGTCTTTGAGCAAGGCATTTAATCTCTAAATGTTCCAGGAAACTCTCTAAGACAGGGGTTCTTAGCCTTTTTTTGTGTCATGGCCCTCTATAGCAGTATGATGAAGCCTGTGGAATCCTTTTCAGAAGAATGCTTTTTAAATGAATAAAAACATAATATGTAGTATTACAAAGGAAATCAGTTGTATTGAAATGAAGATGTAATTCTTTTTCCCATTCAAGCTCACAGATCCTTTAAAATCTATCCACAGACCAAGATTCAATGAACACTAGGTTAAAATCCCTGACTCTAAGATTATAAGTTGAGGAGAAGGTGCCAATTTGAACTCGTAGAGGGAATTTACTCACCCAAGAGTTCCTTATACCAAATAATATCACTGGTCCAACCTGTACTCCTTATCATATCTTTTATTTGATGAACATCTCATATTCAGGGAACAATTCGTCCTTGCATGCTCCAAAGCTCAGTTCAGTGTTTTATAGACATTTGAGTAGCAAAGTGCATTGCCTGAGTTCCTGCAGAAAGTAGGTAGCAGAACTGGAATTTGAACCCAAGTTCTTAGCCTATAAATCCAGTGCTCTTTATTGTATCAAGTTGCCTTTCCTTTTCTGAAAGAAGAAATGTAGTGGCTAATATGAATGAGTTATCAGAGTAATCAATTGATTCCACCTGGTAAAAAGCCTAGGACAGAAAAAGTTTCTTAGGTATAGTTGCATCAATAAATGACAACAATGTAGTGTATAAGAATGTAAGATACACCTTTTCAAAGGGAAAACGGAACCTGAGACAGCCAAAACCAACGGCCAAATCAGTCACCTAGAAGGTAGTATGGTAATAGAGAAAATGTTGGCCTTGACATTAGGAAGACCTTAGTTCAAATGCCATTACCAGTCATGTGACCCTGGGCAAGTAAGTCATTTAACCTCTTTGAGATTCAGTTTGCTCATGTATAAAGTGAAATGGTTGGACTTTATCATCTCTGGGGCAACTTTCAATTCTAAATCTATGATTCTTATCAAACACATCAGAGAACCAACAACAATGAACATTGTATCTGAGATCAAATATTACAAAGCATTCTCATAGCTTCTTTTCCTGGCCATGTTATTAACACTTATTTTTTTTTTCCAATTTTTAAAAACATTTTTATTTAAAATTTTAAATTTCAAATTCTATCCCTTCCATTTTCCCTGAAATGGTAAGCAATCAGTTATATGTAAAAATTTCCATATTAATCATTTTGTACAAGAAAACTAGAATAAAAGAAAAAATGAAAGAAAGTGAAAAATAGCCTGTTTCAGTCTGTATTCAATCAATATTGGTTCTTACTCTGGAGGCAGGGAGTGTGCTTCATCCTTAGTCCTTTGGGATTGTCTTGGATCATTGTTTTGCTGAGAATAGCTATTTCATTTATAGTTCTTCATTGAACAATATTGCTGTTGTTGTGTATAATGTTCACCTGGTTCTGTTCACTTCACTTTGCATCAGTTTATGTAAATTTTTACAGATTTTTCTAAAATCATCCTGCTTGTCATTTCTTGTAGTATGATAATATTCCATTACAATCATATACCACAGCTTTTTTAGCCATTCCCCAATTGATGGACATCCCCTTGAATTTCAGTTCTGAGCCACCACAAAAAAAAAAAAGCTGCTGTAAACTTTTTTGTACAAATAGGGCCTTTTCCATTTTTTTTTTTTTGGATGTCTTTGGGATATAAACCTAACAGTGGTATTGCTGGATCAAAGGGCAGGCACAGTTTTATGGCCCTTTGGGCACAATTCCAAATTGTTCTCCAGAGTGGTTAACAGTTATTTTCTTGCTTTAAACTAGGCAGTAATAATTGATGACAAAAAAAAAATATTTGTTTTTTTTAAGGTCAGAAATTTTCTGTCATCTTTACTTGAAAATGTGTCTTCACCTGAATTATTCATTTCTTCAAAGTTTCAAAGAAATTATTGCATAAAAGTACTTGATTTGAGATCTCTGTTTTCTGGATATTATAATCTTGGTTCTCATTATCCCAGAATTACCCATAGCTTCAAGAGTAATGCAAGCTATGTGGCAAGTAATTTAATCAGTTAGATCATTTCCATAATTAGAACAAGAACATATCTTCCTGAAGTATGTGGCCATGTCTTAAGTCACACATAAGGGAATGTAATGTACAAAGCCCTCTTCTATATATAAATAGCATCTAACATGCCTTCTTGCCAACCTTTTTTTCATGTGAGTAGTTACTATGCAGCCTCATCTAGACACATTTATGATGCTGTCATCTGTTTAGTGTATCTGTTTGATGACTGACAAAGCACAAGTCAAAACATCTTCAGTTGAAACTATTTTTGTAGTTACTTAATGTACGTGTTTTGGACACCCACTTATTCTACATGAGAACAAAGCCTCTATGGGCTACTTACACCCAATATTTAGAAGATTATATGTGGTAAATGGTTTGCTGTAGTGTTTTAATAGTCCTTACAGAATCAACTTGGACAGATGTCTCTAGTGGGGTACCCCAAGGATTTGTGCTGAGTCTTGTGTTCTTTATCATTTTTAAAAAATCAATAACATGAATAAAAGGATACAGGGATAAACAGCATAGTTATCAAATTTGCAGGTATAGGGACTTCATAAGGTCATATCCCCACAAATCCAATTTGAATTGACAGGCCCCAACTCCAAAGAATACCTGACTACCACACTCATTTACTAAGATAGCAAAAATAGTAGTGACCCTTGAAAGTCTGGGGCATGCTCTTCCATAAATACACACAGTACTATGGAGAGAATGGATACAAATTTAAATTTTAACGGTCCTGAGAGAACAGATATGGAAAAGGGGTAACTTACAACTCCTTGCACTGAAAGGCCTTTTCTCCTTCTTAGAATCTACATGAATTTTCCCTTAGGGCTAGGTCTTTTTTGAGCTCCAAGGATGATTTTATCTTTCTAGAATCAATGTCTAGCACTACTTTCCACCTTGAGGAGTGACACACATTGAAGCTACCACTATCCTCAGGTGCCTGCCTTTTTGTGTCAGAATGTGGCCGCTTCCACTGTCATTGAACATTGCCAGTCTAGTGATGCCTACTGCTGCGATTGCTCTGACCACAAATGGGATCTCTAATGGGACCTCTTGTCTTCCTGAACTCAAAATGTCTCCTAGATACCTCCATCTCGGAATACTCATTTACCTAAGATCAGAAAAGAATAAACACAAAGAGACAGAGGCAGAAATGTGATTGACAACCACCACATCAAAGGTGGAAGACAGGGCAATGGCTCTTCCACCACCTGGCCCTTAAGAATTCCTGCCTTGTTCAAAGCCACAAAGGAAAGAGAGACAAAGGGAGTACCACCACTTTTGTATATCCATAAAATTCTAGCTCAGCAACCCCTGAATCATCAATTCTTCTGGCTCAAAGTCAATTAGAAGGCTTTTTAAAAAAATCACTAGTACAAATCCTTTAGTCTCATGTGAGTGGAAACAGACTTGCTAAAAGCATCCATGTGGTCATTTGGAATGAGCTCAGGAAATATCTATGCATGCTCCAAGGACTGCTCCCCAAACACAACAGGCCAGTAAATTCAAACTATACAGGACCAATGATCTACTTATTTCTAAATCTGATGATCATTTCTCAATCTTTATTCTTCATGACCTTTAAGCAGAATTTGACACTGTCAACTATGCCTCTAGTTCTTATATTTTTGTGGCACAACTCTCTCCTACCTGTCTGGTCATTTCTTTTCAGTTTCTTTTGCAAGGTCATTATCCTTGTCCTATGCATGGGTGTATCCCAAAGCTATGTATTTGCCCCTCTCCCTTTTTACCACCCTTTATCTAGATTCTTCCTTGGTGAGTTTGAATGCCATCTCTGTGCAGGTGACTTCCAAATATATATAATATACATTCATATCTTCTATGTATGTATGTATTCATGCATGCCTGTATGTATATATTTATCTTATCATCTATTTCCAGCCAAAAGCTCTCTCCTGAACTTCAGTCCTTCAACATCAACCACCAAAAGACAACTGGATCCCTAGAAGCATAGTAAATTCTTCAACTTCTCCAAAATGGAATTCATTATCTTTTCCCCAAATCCTTCCCTCTTCCTGTATCCCCTGTTTCTATTAAGGGTTCTACTATTATCTTAGAGACCTAGCTTTTCACCCTCAGTTTTCCTTGATTCCTTTCTCCCTCACTCCTCACATCCAATTAGTTGTCATGTCTTGGCAATTCTGTTTCAACAGCACATCTTTCATCCCTCCCTTTCCTTCTATTCATAGTCAACCATCTAGTTCAAACTCTCATTATTTCCTGAATTTTATAGCAGACTCCTAATTGCTCTCCCTGCCTTAAATATCTCCTTCCTCAACCCATCCTCTACACAGCTGCCGAATTGTTATTATTAAGGCATTGATATTCATAAGGCACAGATCTGACCATATTATATTCCCCTGCTCATTCAGAAGCTCAACGTTATCTTTTTGCCTTTATATAAAATACAGAGTCCTCTGTCTCTCCAGTCTGACTTCCTCCTGCCTTTTTAGTCTTCTTGCATGTTACTCTCCTTGATATACTCTGCCTTCTAACCAAATTGGCCTATGTGCTATTATCTGCACATTATATTCCATCACCTTTCTCTAGGCTATTGCCAGGAATACTCTTCATACCTCTGCCTCATGGAATTCTGAGCTTCTTTCAAAGCTCAGCTTAAGTGCCACCTCCTACAAGAAAGAGACCTATTCTAATATCCCTAAAAATCACTTTGTTCTTTCATCAGAAAACATTTTGCATTTAATTTTCTACATATATGTAAGCTCCTTGAGAGGAGGGACTGTTTAATTTTTATCTCAGTACACTCAGGACCTAGGGAAATTTTTAATGAATATTTGTTGAATTAAATTTGGATGGCACAAAGTTGATAGAGATTGCTAATACTCTGGATGACAGTATTCAGTCTTCCCAAGTTAAAAAACTGAGCTCAATCTAGTAAGATAAAATATAATATGGATAAATTTTAACTATTAACTTGAGTCCAAGAAATAGATTTCCTATAAGAAAGGGGAAGCATGGATAGACAAATTTATCTGAAAAAGATATGAGGTTGCAGTGGATAGCAAGATCAACATAAGTCAATAATGTAATATTTTAACCAAGAAAGCTAATGTAATCTTGGGTTGAATTAAGAGAGAAATAGATACCAGTATTAACAAACTAATGAACCTATTGGTCTTGTAGTCAGAAGACTTTTGTTATATTGTGTTAAGTTCTGGACACCACATTGGTAAGCTGAAGAGCATTCAGAGTTAGGCAACCAGGAGAGTGAAGAATGAAAAGCCTTGAAGAATCTTCTCCAGTTGAAGGATCAGGGGATGTTTAGCCTGCAGAATAAAAGATTCAGGCGGAAATGACACCTCAGGTTGGTACTTGAAATTCTATCATATGGAAGAGTGATTTATCCTGTTTCATCACAGAGGGCAGAACTAAGAACAACATGTGGAACTTGCAAAAAGGCAACAAATTCAGGTTTGCTGTAAGAAAAGCCTCTCTAACAATTAGAGCTGTTGAAAAGTGGAAAAGCCTATTCTAGGACATAGTAGAACTCACTGAATGTCTTTAGATGTTGAATGTGTTACTGTGAGAATTATTATCATCTTTTGTAAGGTGTTGGATTTGATGACTGTTGAAGGCCCTTCAAACTCTGGAATTCTGTTATTCTCTAAATCTCTGTAAAATAGATAAGTGACAAATGGCATTTTTCCAGATAGAGAAAAAATGAGGCACAGGGAGATTTAGGTAAAAGATGTGTCTGAACTTATTGTTTAAATATCAGCACTCCAAACCTTATTAGAGGAAACAAAACATTCACAATTAGGTCTATGTATCAAAATCCTCATTAAGGGTTTGAAGTCCACATTTTGTGACTTTATTGGTCATCTCTCTTACCTCCAGTTTCTCTCCCCATAATCTGTCCTATAAACAGATATTAGTATACTCTATGAAGCAATTTTCATTATACCCTTCCTCTTTTCCTACCTGTAAGGTTCCTATTGGGGAAAAAGGCATAAAATACAATAATAAGTAAAAAAAAACCATAAAAACTTAAAGTCCATAGAAGGTGAAAGCCCAAACATAGTGACCTGTTAGAAATTATAACTTAGATACTAAATCATAACTTTAAACACAGAGTCAAAACTTAAGATATTATGACCAATGAAAGCCAAAACAAGACTATTGTGACCTATATGTGACCAGGACATATACAAACTCATGCTTGGTCATAACATTGGCTTAACTCCCAAGTTCATTACTAACCAGAAAGCCAAAAATAGCCACAAATCATGCACTCAATAGCTCCTCCTCCTTTTGTCTATTTTCTGTAATTACCATGGGGATTTTGGGAGGTCTTTCCAGGGATTCACTGATTGGTTTGGCAGCAGCTGCAGACCAAGGATATCTTGGCAGGGATCCATCATACCACCCCAAATGTAAGTTCCCAATTGATTAAACCTATGATCAGTCTGGAGTTCTTTGGCATCTTCCTTTGGTACTGAACTTGTCCTACAGTTATGGGGAAGATACAGGATTCCCTGGGTGGGGGACCCACAAGACCTTACAATACCATAAAAACATATGAATTATTCAATAATTTTATTATAGCATCATGGGTTTAGAGCTGGAAGGGACCTTCATTTTATTTTGTAAACAAGGAAACTGAGGCCCAGGGAAGCAGTAATTAGCAGGACTGGAATTTGAACCCAAGTCATCCACCCCATACATCCAGTGCTCTTTATTGTACCAAAATCCCTCACCTTTTTTGAGAGAAGAGATTTAGTGACTGATTAGGAACAAGTCAACAGAGTAATCAATGATTTAAAGCATTTACCTTCCTGGTAAAAAGATTAAATAAAGAGCCTAGGACAGAAAAGTTACTAATGTAGGAACTTGTCTAAGGGGTATGAAATTGTAGTAATATAGTAATGTATTGTATCATTGCATTAGCTTAATTTACTATTGTTATTTTTTGTGCGCAAATTTTGCCAATCTAGTTTGTTTGGCCCTACAAACAACTTCAGTGTTTGTCATGGTGCTTTTTTGCCTCAGTAGGAAACTTTGCTCTACCCTTTCCCAGCTTCATCATCTTGGATCAGTCTTTACATCTCTCTGGGTTTCAGTTTTTCATATTAAAATGAGGTGGTGGGCTTAAGCTTTAAAAGCCTATGTTTCTAAATCATGGTTTCTTCCTGGAAAACCTTCCCTATTTCCTATCAACTCATGCTCCTTACCACTTTGAAAGTGTGACTCAACATTTACCTTTTACAGGAAGTTGTTTTTAGTGATGCCACCTAACTCTGGTCACTTCCATATTCAAGTTCCACTGACCACTTAAATAGAGATTACATGCCAAATGAATTTTGCTAGTGAAAAAGGAGGATGCTCAGAACTGTTTCCTTAGGTATGCTTCATATAATCTGCTTTGATCCCTGTTCCTCTTTTCTTCCTCTCATCTAGACCCAAATTATAGATTCTAAGCCTTTCTTTATTTCCTTTTAAAAGCACTCTTTACAATCTCCCAGTTAAGGACTGAGTTTGTTTTGCTTAAAGCTTAACCATTGCCTGAATTTTCCCTCCTTCTTCCTCTGTTATTCAACCTATTTGGTTGAAGCCAACAAATCAAAGAGGTAAGTTCCTACTGTGTGCTAGGCACTGTGCTAAGTTATAATGATATAAATATATGTGAAAAGAAAGATAGCCCTTGCTGTAAAGAAATTTGCATTCTAAAGGAAGAAGACAACAAATAAAAAGGACCTAAAATGCTTGGAATGGGTGGGAAATACCCACAAAAGGTACTTATGGTGGTAACTGAAGAGTGAAAAACAAAACTGAGAGTCAAATTAATTTTAATGCTTGCTATGTATGTGTGTTCTATCTTCCTTGAGCCACTTAAAATGAAAGTGACATTCAGGAGTGAGAGCTTAGCAACTTTGCCTTAACTTCCCCCAAACCCCTTCCACAATGACCACAGAAAATGTGTCAAACCAAATCTGAGCAGCAAAGCCAAGAAAAAGTCATAATGAGGAATTTCTTTTCCAGCTAAGGACAGCATAGAAAGATAGAGGTCTGCTGACATTGGGAATGGGGCTGACCAGGAGCACGGGCAGAACAGCTGTAGCACCAGGCTATGGAAATGGCAGCACTGGTGGGGAGCAGCCCTGCCCCCAGGGACAGTAAAGGCCTGAAATCTGAGCAAAAAGAGATCCTAGGAGATATTCTAGTATTAGCACTGGGAGCAGTAACAGGTTCATCTAGCAGCTCTGTCATCCATTTTCTAATTCCATGTCACACTTCCAGGATAGAGAGAAAATGGTCAGTGTTGCAAGGATCAGGGGCCCTATTTGTTTGACGAGGACAGAGCCTAAACTAGGAAGGAAACAAAGTGACCTCTTTCCACATCACACCATTTTGGAAGCACCAAAAATATACAGGTCCTCAGAATGAGCTGTGAAAGCAGCAGAAGGATATAAAAGACAGAAGTATAGACCAGTAATCCTCTCCAGAGGTGAGCAGCACCCAAATCTAACATGAAGTCAAGAACTGTGATGTGATTGTGATGAAATATATTGCACTGCCAAAAAAAAAATGGTGAGGGGGCTGGTTTCATTAAAACGAAGGAAGACCTATATGAATTAAAGCAAAGTGAAGTGGTCAGAACCAGGAGATCACTGTACACAGTAACAGCAATTTTGTAACAATGATCAACTGTGAAAGACTTACTCCTATCAATACAATGATCCAAGACAAATCCAAAGTACTGGTGAAAAATGCTATCCATCTCCAGAGAGAGAACTGATGAACTTTGAATGCAAAATGATATATAATTTTTTTACTTTCTTAAAAAAAATAAAAATGGCAAAGGAGAAATTTGGAAAAGAAATGAGTAAGACAAGAAACATAAAAAGAGAATTAATAGCTTGGTAAACGAAGCAGAAAAAATACTGAAAGAAAATAACTCCTTAAAAATCAGAATTGGCTAACGGGTAAAACCTGACAAAAGAAAATAATTCCTTAAAAATTATAATTGGTTAAAAGAGACATTAAAAAATTATAAAGCAAAATGAAAAAGCTGAAAATATAAAAGAAAAACGTAAAATATCTCGTAAGAAAAACTACTGAAAAGGAAAGAAAAAAGATCAATGAGAGATGACTTAAAAAAAAAAAGGCTTCGACATCATATCTTAAGAAATCACAGATAGTTGTCACTTTACACAAATTTGCATTATGCAAATTCAACCTTACATAAAGAATTCTGAAAAAAATTTGCATTCCAAAAAACCACCAACGATAACTTTACTATACAGTGTTGTGCTCTCTCTCTCTCTCTCCACTCTTTCCCCTCAGCTTGGTGTTCCTTGGTCTGCCACCCACTCCCACCAAAAAAAAAAACCAAAACCCTCCAGATGAAAGTAGAAAAATAGACATACAGGGACTGTCCCCACTGGATAAGAGGCTTGGCTTGGAACCTCTGGCACAGAGAAAGAAGATCTTTGCCCCACTCTGCCCATCTGCCAGTGTGTTTGGCTACTGCATGTCTGTCCTCTGTCCATCCATACCTGACCCCTGTATGTCACTAGTCATCTCCTGTCTTTATGTTTAGTCCCCATGTGTCTGCCCTACTCTGTTCTTCTCAATTGTGGCAATTCATGGCTAGCCCCACTTCAACATGTTCCCCTTTCTGCTCTTGCTTCTCTGGGCAAATCCACATTACATAAAAATCACTTTACATGAAAGTCTGGGGAAAAGCCCATTTTCATAAAGCAGGAACTGTTGGTTTAAAGAAAATCTGCCCAGATATCTTAGAACCAAAGGGCAAAGTAGAAATTAAAAGAATCCATTGGTTACCTCCTGAAAGAAATCCCAAAATGAAAACTCTCAGGAATATTATAGCCAAAATCCAGAGCTCCCAGGTAAAGGAGGTCAAATACTTCAAGAGCTAGAAAAAGGTATTTAAGTACAGCTATCACTATAAAGGATCTTTGTAATATGATATTCTAGAAGGCAAAGGAACTAGGATTACAACCAAGAATAACCTACCCAGCAAAATAAGTATAATATTACAGGGAGAAAATAGACATTTAATTAAATAGAGGAATTTTAAGCATTCCTAATGGAAAAACAACCCCAGAGTTGAGTAAAAAAATTTGACATTCAAACACAAAACTCAAGAAAAGTACAAGAAGGTAAGCATTAGAGTGAGGAGACATAAAATACTACATGAGGTTAAACTGTTCACATTTTTATCATCACTAAGGAAGTTAGACTCTTTGGAGGGTATGTGTGTGAATCTATTATGTTTGAATGGTCTCAAAAGAAAAATGGAAGAGTTAGGAAGAAGGATTCACTGGGAGAAGAGGGAAAGTAGAGGAAGAATGGAAAAAATCATCTCACATAAATGAAGTTCACAAGAAGAGTTCATATAATGGAGGGAAGAATGGGGGAATGAGTGGGCAGTACTTGAACTTCATATTTAACTGGTTCAGGGAGGGAAGAACACAAATTTGGTATCAAAATTTATCTTTCCAAACAAGGAAAGAGGTAAGAGAAAAGAGATGAGGGGGTGGATAAAAGGAAGGGTAAATTAAAGGAGGCAGTGGTCAGAAGCAAAACATTTTCTTGAGAAGTGAGGAAAGGGTAACAGAGAAGGATAAATATAAGATAATAGTATGGAAGAAAATACACAGCAATCATAATTGTAAATATAAATCAAGTGAATATACCCATAAAATGGAAGAGGATATCAAAATGGATTAAAGAGTAGAATCCAACAATATATTGTTTACAAGAAACACACTTGAAATAGAAAGATAGTAGGGTAATGGCTCTACTTTACCAACCACTTGATGACTCTACAAAACAAGTAGCATCCAGCATCAGCAAGTAACAGGGTATAACAAATACAGGGGGGCAACTTGCCATTTCTTATGTAATTTTAGGAAAAGAGTAGATTTTATTCATACATTTCTGCTTTTTGATTGATACTCAATCAGAAGAAGGAAGCCCTTAATCATTGTCATGTTTTCTAGACAGTAAATGACAGATCATCAAAAGGCTTGATAATTGCAAGCAAGTATTTCTGGATTCTCCCAAGTGTCTTTGCATTCTTCTTTAAAAGGACTTCCTTCTCAGTCAGGTTTACTTTCACATCTAAAATGCATTCTTCCACTAAGACATATGGGAAACTGAGGAAGATATCCTTTATTCTATATAGGTCCTTGATCTTAGTGAAAATTGAATGCATCCTCTCATAAATTTTTCATTATACTTTCTTCCAGATCCTTAATATAAGCCAGTAGACCAGGAGGTATAGCCCTTCAGTTTGACCACCTTATCTTTTAAGCACATATTATGACTGTCTTTCTATCTTATAAATCTATATCTGTTGCCTAAATCAGAATAAAGATTCTTCAGAGAGACACTTGAAATAATTCCATCACTCTTCACAGCCACATTAGAATCTCCATGTTCTTCAAGGATCCACCCATGACAGCTCAGAGGCTGTCTTCCTCCTTTAGGTAAAAGAAACAGGTATTATGCAGATTATTGTCACTTCTAATAACATGGTTTTTGGGAAAGCTAGTTATCTTTCAAGCCATATATTGTAAAAATATCTACTGAATTGAAAATAATCAGCAGCTTGCAGGTAGGCCTATATTTGCAGCACTGGAATTTATTAAAGACATTTACATCATGCTTGACCAAATTAAGAAGAGTTCCTGGGAATAGAAACAGGACTTGCATGCAGCTCTGGCTTCTTTCTCCTCCAATACATGTAAAAAATGACTCTAAACAAACTTTAGAGCTACAGAACCCACAAGTGACAGAGAGAAATAAATCTCCCACTGAAGGAAGTCCAGCAGGCCAGCAGGAAGGGTCCATCACAGCATGCTGGGAGCCTAGAGCAGTCCCACCTAGCCTCAGTTTTAGCATGAGGGCAGCTCAGAAAAGTGGCAGCAGGAGAAGACTTCATGAGAGTAAATCACCAGCAGCTGTAGAGGTTTCCAGACTTCTCAATCCACAAATGCCAAAGACAAAGTAAAAAGTCAGTGTGGAACTTTGCTTAAACAGGGGAAGTGTGGTCCAGCTACTACCCCCAAAGTGAGAAGCAGAGGAGGTGTGGTGGCTGCAGCTGCTGCCGTGTGACTGCTTGTGGAGCTCCTGGCCTGCATATTGATTTTAGGGGGACCAAGC
>CM053581.1:422500148-422539031 GCA_028627135.1 Pseudochirops cupreus
CTCTTATTTCTCTGTTGAGCCTAATGTATTTTTATACTATATACTCTGTATGTGTTTAAGTAAGTGTCTTTTAATTTCCTTTGTCTCATTAGGATGAAAGTGAGGTTCATGAGATGCCCCTTTTCCCTACTCTTTCCTCAGTGTTTGTATACTCTTTTATCTCATGCACCCCTGTTACATGAGATGGTAATATCCTTTCCCTTCTTTAGGGGAGCATCAAAAGATGTACTTGTCAGACTTATGGATAAGGAAAGAGTTTATGACAAAATAAGAGATAGAGAGCATTATAAGATGTGAAACAGATCATTTTGATTACATAAAATTTAAAAGGTTTTGCAGAAACAAAATGAATATAGCTAAGATTATTAGAAGGAAAGAAAAAACTGGGGGAAATTCTACAGTAAATTTCTCTGATGAAGACTTATTTTTTCAAAAATAAAAGGAACTGGCCCAAATTCATTTAAAAAAAAATAAGAGCCATTCCCCAGTAGATAAATGACCAAAGAATACGAACAGATAGTTTTCAGAAGAAGAAATCAAAATTATCAATAGTCATGTGAAAAAATGCTCTAAATCACCACTGATTAGAGGAATACAAATTAAAACAACTCTGAGATACCACCTCACGCCTCAGATTGGCTAAAATGACACAAAAGGAAAATGACAGATACTGTTGTGGATGTGGAAAAATTGGAAAACTAATTCACCATTAGTGGAGTTGTAAACTGATCCAACTATTTTGGAGAACAATTTGGAACTAGGCCCAAAGGGCCTAATTGTGCATATCATTTTATTAAGCAATATAACTACCAGGTCTGTGTCCCAAAAAGCTCAAAGAAAATGAGAAGGGACCTATTTGTACAAAAATGTTTATAGCAACTCTTTTTGTGATGGTAAAGAACTGGAAATTGAGGGAATGCCAATCAGTTAGGGAATGGCTAAACAAATTGTGGCATATGATTGTGGTAGAAAAACAGAATTCTGGAAAAGGGATTCTGTTAATTGGTGGAGAGGTATATGCATGCAATGGGACAAAGAAACTTCATGATGGGTTTAATTTGGGCATAACTGGTATAGTAATAGATTTAGTCCAGATTCTCTGGACCAATATGAATTTATACTTGTGAAACACAATAGAGAAAAATGCAATTATGGGGCAATATATATATATGAACTTACTTAAAAATTGGAGACAGATGAGAAAAGAAATGAGCCTGTGAAAATAGGACTGTATCAAATTTAATAAATAATAATTTAATTTAATAGTAATGCAATAATAAAATAAATAAAATTTAATAAGTTCATTAAAATTAATTATAGAAGTAAAGAATTAAAAGAACAGAAACAAAAAATTTTAAAATAATACTGAAGCCACAAATGGAAGAAAATATAACCTAATTCATAATTTTAAATGGGAATGTATTAAACAATACAATAAAACAAAAGAGTATGGTCGAATAGATAAGGAAACAAAAACCCACATTGTACTTATAACAAACACATCTTAAATGCAATGACACATATGTTTAACCAACATGAGAAGTTAGATCAAATTCATTTTGTATCAGGTGAATCCCACAAAACAAAGATGCAATTGTGCTATCAGACAAAGCAAAAGTAAAAACTTACAATGTTTGCAGAAATTAACAAGGCAATTTTATTATGTTTAAGAGAATGATAGAAAATAAACCTAAATAAATATTTAAATAATGTTGTCAAATGGCATATATCATCTAAATTTGTAAAGGAAAATTTTAATGAATTAGGAAAGAACACTTAGTTACACAGTAATAGTAAGAGATTTAATTTAATCTTTCAGTATTTGGCAAATCCAACAGAGAGCCAACCAAAAGAAATAAATTGTTACAGGATTTAGGGATAAAAGACTTATGGCACTTTCTGAAAGGGAGCACTAAAGGATATTCATATATCTGAGCACTTAAAAAATAGGTTGGGGCACAATGAAATTACAAATAATTGTTAAAACTAAAGACATCCTTTATAGATCATAAAAGAATACAAATATTAACCAATTCAAGTAACACAAGCTAAAGGAAAAGAGGTCAATAATAATTTTGTCCTTAAATAATGAATGGACCAAAGGATAAATCATAGAAACTATCAGTACATATGTGAAAGGCCATAGCAATGATGAGCCACCATACCAAAATTTTTGGGATGCACTAAAGTAACCCTTGGGGGAAAAAATTATATCACTAAAAGCAAACAGGAATGCAATAGGAAAAGAGATCGCTTAATCAAGTGCACTTAATATTGAACTAAAGGTATTCTCAAAATTACAAAACCATCAAATTAAAATTGAAATAAGTCCAAAGTATAAAATCTTGAAAAATAGAGGGCAACAAATCATTGCAAACCCAAAGCTTACAGAACAAATAAACAGAACTAAAAACTGTTTCTTTGAAACAATTGACAAAATGGCTAAAATTTTAGCAAATGACTGTATGAAGGTAGAAAGTCAAATTAACAGGGCAAAGATACAGAGTTAGAGTCAATCGGTAAAGATTTATTACATGCCTACTATGTGCCAGGCATAAACAAATAAAAAAAGAAAAAGATGGTCGGTGTCTTCAAGGAGCTTATAATCTAAAGGGGAAAGAAAAAACACAAACGGAAGCTGAAAAGTGGGACAACGAAGAGAAAGGGACATAGTGGAGAAGTCAGTGAGAAAAGTAGCATAGCCAGGTAACGAGGATATGTCTGAGCTGGCGTCTCTCCTTACAGGGAAGTTTGGAGTCCATGGACCCACTCTCCAAATCAGAGAAGTAGAGAGTAACGATAAGGTATAGCAGCAAGGCTGAAGGAATCTTACAAGACAATGGGCCTACACCATTAATGAGCCTTCTGGGGTATGGTAGAGAAGTCAGAGTAGGGTAGCCATGTGAGAAATGAGGAGTTAGAGAGAGCAGCTAAATTTTCTCATAACTATTTCAACACAAATCAAGAAAAAGCAGCAGGCCTAATAATGATCATGAAATTTCTGAAGAAATCGGGTCATTTTTCCAGGCCAAGAACACAAACAGCCCACAGGTAAGCGACCAAGTGACCCATTGGAACCCATGGGAACAAAACAGGGTTTGGCGGGCAGATGTGTGCATCTGAAGTGGAAACAAGAACACAGATTCAGACATAAGCACAGACCAGGGGAGAGTTTGAAGACATGTTCCTCTACTCACTATTATGACTCCAAAGTGGAATCTAGATACATTCCATAGGTAAGAATGAGGGGAGGGCTTGTGAACAAAGGAGTGCCTATAACTATTAACATGTAGAGCCTTCCAGCTAACTGACAAGGTCTGGGAGTGCCATGATCTACTGAGCTCCAACTAGGGGCAAATCTATAGTTTCTCAGAACTAAACTGAGGCACATCAGGAAAACCATGATCAAACTGTGCCCTGGAGCAGACAGCTAGGGCCTGTGTTAAATTTGCAACTCTTTAACCTGAGCTACTCATGTAATTTTTGAAGAACACAACATTCTATATCTAGAGAAAGCAGCAGCACCACAGAAAATACAGACCAGTGCCATAAAAGGCCTCAATATTCCCAGAAGTGTGAAGGGCCTGGCCCAAATACAAAGTTTCCATCCATTAAGGAATGAAAGATATTGACAATAAAGAGCTTTTATGAAGTGTGGAACTCCCAAGACACAAACCCAGAAAAAAAAAGATCTTCAAAATATCTACAAAAGTGTGTGACATGGCCATTTTACATTCTTTGACTCAAAGATTCCTATAGCAACTACAGCCATGAAACGAAGTCACTTGCTTCTTGGAAAGAAAGCCATGGCAAATCTGTACAACATACTAAAAAGCAGAGACATCACCTGACCAACAAAGGTCCCTAAAGTCATATGGTTTTTCGAGTAGCAATGTACAGCTGTGAGTTGACCATAAGGAAAGTGCCACCGAATTAACACTTTTGAATTGTGGTGCTGGAGAAGACTTTTGAAAGTCCCTTGGAGAACAAGGAGATCAAATCAGTCAATTCTTAACTTAATTCAGACTATTCACTGGAAAGTGAAACATTGAAGCTGAAATTTAAATATATTGGCCGCCAATGAGAAGACACAAATCATTGGAAAAAACCTTTGATGTTGGGAAAGATTAAAGGGAAACAGAGAAGGGTATGGTAAAAGATGAGATGTATTGATAATATCATGGAAACTGTAAACATGAGCTTGGACAGACTTGAGGAGACAGTGGAGAATAGAAAGCCCTATTGTACTACGGTCCCTGGGTTCACATCATTACCAAAGCAAACAACAGCAACAACAACAAAACCTGACTGGGAAAACGAATTAAGGAAAGATAATTTTAGAATTGTTGTGCTACCTGAAAGTCATGACCTACCTTCCACCATCTCCAAAAGAGCTTGGAAAACAGATTTCAAGAACTCATGAGGGAAAGTTCCATAGATCTACTAGAATCAAAGGGCAAAGTAAAGAATAGAAAGAATCCCCCAGTGACCTCCTGGAACTTCATGACAAAAACCTACGTCCCCGGAAAGAACACTTTCAATTAATGAGCAGCCACACATGGTCAAAGTTACACAAGTACCTACCATTGGTAAGAGAGGACAGTTTAGAACATGATCATCCAAAAGGCAAAAACAATACAGGCCTAGAAAGAACAACGGACCAAGCTAAATGGAATATGAGGTTGTAGAAGGTGGGACAAGGGGAAAGAATGAAACTTTAATAGGGTTTCCAAGAAGCTTTTAAATCAAAGATATTAATCAAGAGATGCATCAAAATGTAAACACAAGCCCATTCGGAAGGAACTATATAAAGATGTTTACATTTTAATATGGTGAGATGATACAAATACTACGTCAGAAATCTAACATCATCAGGGTACTTCCAGAAAGTTTAAGACAATAGACCTGGAAGTGTTTTTACTATGTTTTGATGACCTCAGATGAATAAAAGGAAGGAAAAATACCTTAACAACAGAGGGGGGAGGAACAATGTGAGAATTTATAATTTCACATAGAGTATGCATGTAGAAGACTACAATCAAAAGGGAAAGGATGGGAGGAAGAAGCATCGCATGAACCTCACTGTCACCTGAACCTGTCAAAGGAGTGTAGAGCACAGACACACACACACACACACACACACACAGTATCTGGTATAGAAATACGTTTCAACAGGAAGATTGGAAGGAATAAGGAGAGAGGAGATAGGGGAATAGAGGGAAGGTGGGTTCCAGAATGTATTAAAACAAATAATTAAAAGCAGGATCTAATTTCTGAGGGTGGTTCATGAAGATAGGTTTAAAAAGAAAAGAAAAGGTTAGAATCTGTGATTTGGGTGTGGAAAAGCAGACTATAAGGGGAAGTGGAAGGCATGTGCATTAAGCAAGAAGTACTGGCATTAATGGCACTCTTTCTTTTTTTGTTTTTGTTTTTAGGAAAGGTAGTCTTTATTAATAAAACCATGGAGCTTTAATTAAACACACATCATAGATGACATACATCCTGGAGAAAATACAAACAGGGTGGAAAGCTTTGCACAGTGCTACTCTGAGGTGCCAAAGAGCTCATGGGATGAGAGACCCCAAAGATCACCAACCTCTCCATTCAAATCAAGTCTAAGAAACAATCAGCATTATGTCAGAAAGCAGAATAGGAAAAATTGTCTAATATTCTGAACTGTTCTCTCTGCCCACCCCCACAACAGTCATCCAAATTTAAATCCAATTAAAGCAAGTTTTTAGTGTGCAAATAATTTTCTTTTGGCCTAACAGTAACCCCAGTTCCTAAAAGCATACATCACATCACAACAGAGCGTCCATTCCGATCAAAAAAGACAGGAGCCTGAACAAGATCAGCAGACACTTGAAACTGGAAATCTAGAAATGACTGCAGGTTATTTATTTTCTCTGTTTTTTTTTTTTTTTTTGGCACTGAGAGGAAGCTCAGAAACTACAGGTATGCAAAGAATGACTCCCAGCAAATATGGTAAGAAGCAGACATCTTCATTTGTCCACTAGTCGTCTTAGTAGTGCCAAATATTTCAGAAATCCGGCTGCTGCTGTGGAGAAAGAGCATCACTGGCAACCACTATGTAAGATGGCATTTTGGGTTACGCATGATATTTAGATATTTAAAAACATACACACACACACACATTTGCATACTTAAAAACTAACAACTCGATACTCTAAATAAAATTTCCTTTTTGGTTTTAACAAAAATGCTCGTAAAAGGCAGTGTATTTTTGCTGTTGTTGTTTGCAGTGCAAAGTTATAACTGCATCCAATAGTGTCTCCCTCCTCTACTGCTATATTTCTGGCAAACAGCTTATATCTTTAAAAAGGCAGGATTCCATTCTTCCCACCCCCAAATGGCTCACCTTGAACACAGACCCTACAATGCACCGGATAGCTTCTCTTCTTATTCAGGGTCTTTTGTAGTGGTATTCAGAGGAACAGGGTTGCAACATCTTTTTAGGGATAGGACAGGTACATTTTTTCATTCTTGGAGCTCTGCGTGCTTAAAAAGTCTGAGTTGGCATAAGGGAGTGGAGACCCCATAGAAGACAGCAGTGGCCAGCAGATGAGGCCTACTGCTGCTCCCAAGTGCACCCAAGGCAGAGGTTTTACATCTGCACCCATATACTTAAGTTCAGACCCATTAGAAGCGTCCTTATTCAAGCCGAAGTTAGAAACTTTCAAATATCTTGGGTGGGCGTTGAAGTTCTTCTGAATGGCACTCTTTCTATCATGCTCATTCTTATTTAGAAAGGAAAAGAAACAGAGAGAGAAAAGTGCAAGAGTATACGATGGAGGATTCTAATGGGGAAGACAACACACAAATGACTATGTACATACAAAATCTTAGGGAGATACAGAGCTCTCCCTGGCTTTAAGTCTAGGTTTTTTTTGAAGGACATTACTGACTCTCATAGATCTTGGTCAGACCCCACTCAGCCTTACAAGGAATTTAATCTAAGGTGAGGAAGCCCATTGTGTTCTGTTCAGGAATGTGTAGGACATATATTCTTTGAAGTGATAGCTTAAAGCCTATGAGTGGTCTGTATTAGAAATACTTTCTCTATCCAAGAGATACTCAGCCCTTCATTTTAATATAGCCCACTTCCAATCATGTTACCCAATTAGATCTGATTGCTGTTTGATGGACCACCTACTGTTTTGAAGGTTATGTAAACTGTGAATCTCCTGCCATGATGGGCTTTGATCTAAGAGAGATGGCCAAATGACCATCCATTTATTAATAACCTGCTGGTCTTATTAATAAAATGATTAAATTACCCCAAAACTATATCTCTCAAACCTTTTAAAATATAACATTTATAAAATATTGTCATTTTTGAACCTCACAACTACCCAAGGAAGTAAGTGCTATTATTATTACTATTTTACATTTGAGGAAATTAAGGCAAATAGGTAGAATGACTTTCTCAGGGTCACACAGCTAGTTAAGTATCTAGGCTAAATTTGAACTCAGTCTTCATGACTCCAGGACCAGCACTCAATACATTGTGCTACTAGCTGCTTCTAAACATGCAATTCTTTCTATTCCTATTCAACATTCACCAGAGTTTAACTATATATGTCTTATAAGATTCTCAGGTACTTATCTTCTTTCTTATTTATCTTTTGGCTAGTTTTGTCTAAGTCTGAAAGAGGCATATTTTATGGATGAATTCAGGGGTGGAGAAGGAGGAAGAATCTAATCATTACTGGTAATCATTATTGAAATGGTCTGCCCATTCTCTGTTCACTGCATTCTGACTCCCATATCAGATTCTTATACTTTCTCTCTTTTTAATCACCTTTTATGACCTTTTAAAGTTCAGCTTCAGTTTTGTGTCTATTCCTTCTCTGAATCTACTCTCCTCTGAATTTACCCTCCCCCAGTTCCCTATCCCTTTACTTGTCTTTATCCTGGTTGAGTTTAATGCATTTCTAGACCAAAATCTATTCATATGTAGGGGCATGGCTTAGGGGAGGAAAGTTAATATTTCTTGATCCAATTCAAATAAGAATGAGATTGTGAGACACTAACTTCCTCACCACTTCCTATAAGGTTAACGGTGTCCTTGCATACCCCATTTATTCAAAAAATAGCAAGTTATTTCCTTTTCTTCTGAATTTCTTCCCTAGGATAATTTTCCCCCTCTCTTTTCTTTCCTCTGTTAAAAGATACAAAACAGAACAAAAAAAAAAAATACCAAGGATCTGTGTTTGTATAACTTGAATCTTTTTGTGATCCTGGAAGACCATGGGGTTCTGAAATAACTCAATTGTCTTTGTCTCTTCTTTTATTAAAATATGAACAATTCAACATAATTCAATTTCTTCAAATTGCCTAAATATATTTAACTTTCTATATTTTTCTTGATATCTGTGTTTGCATTTCAAAGTTTCTACTTAACTCTGCCTTTTTCTTTTATTTTTTTTCATGGTATGTTAATAAACTCCTTTATTTGTATTTAATATAGAGTATTCTTTGAAGCATTATTCTTTTTTTCTTGAAGGAATTCAACTTACAAGTTAGAAAAGTAGTACATGCTTACATATACCTGTATGTCTGGTAAAAGGCATCACCACTCACAAATTTATTCTTTTATAATGCACATTCAGTTTTCTTTTGGAAAGAAAGAATATATCTTTAAAATTCTATGAAGACAGTTTTATAAAAGGGCTGAACAAAAGGCAGAAATAAGAGTCTAAAGAAATCTTCAGATAATAAAACAAAACATAAAGAATGAAAAATAGAAGAGAATGTGAAACATCTCATAAGAAAAACAACTTACCTGGAGAACAGATCAAGAAGAGAAAACATAAGAATAATCAGACTACCTAAAAGCTACAATCAAAAAAAGAATCTTGATACAATAATATAAGAAATAATTAAAGAAAAGTGTCCGGAAGTGTTAGCACAAGAGAGGAAATAGAAATAGGAAAAAAATCCACCAATCATCACCCAAAAGAGATCCTCCAGGGAAAACCTACAGGAATATCGTAATCAAATTCTGAAAACCCCATTTCAAGGAGAAAATATTCTGAGCAACAAGAACAACAACAACAAAAAACAATTTAAATATATCAGTGCCTTGAGTAGAATGACAAGACCTAGAAGCAGCGACACTAAACAACCATAAGTCTTGGAACATGATATATCAAAGAGCAAAAGAACTGGGGTTGTGGCCAAAAATATCATACCTCACAAAGTTAAGCATTATCCTGAATGAAAAGAAATGGACATTCAATGAATTGTTGGATTTTCAGGTTTTTAGAAAAAACAAAACCACAAACCTGAGCTTAAAAGAAGATATGACATGTGAGATACAAAAGAAATATAAGGTATATATCAAAGACTAATTACAAAGAACTCAATAAGAACAGACTGTTTACCTTTTATGTATGTAAAATGTAGAACGTAGATCTAAGACTGTTTTTAGTAATTTGGTAATTCATAAGAAACACCTGAATATGATTTGATTCTAAAAAGTAAAAATGTTTAGGGAAAGGTAAAAAGAGTAATTATTTCATACAAATAAAGTGCAAGATTTCAAGATTTCAAGGACTGATAGAGAGGAATTAGATGGGGGAAGAGGGCTGGTCGTTCTGGAACCCTGCTGTCATTGGGAATGGGATGTATATATATATATACATACATACATACACATATATATATATACATATACATATAAATACACATATACATACATACATATAGAAGGAACAATACATATATGTGTGTGTGTGTATATATATATATACATATATATGTGTATATATATATATATACACACACATATATAAATATATATACCTTCTAAATTCAGAAAGAAATAAAAGACTAAGGGGATAAGAAGGGAGGAGAGGATAAGGGAGGGATAGAAAAGCATTTAGTTGACTGAAATGGGAGGACCAGGGAGGGATCCTTGGGGAAGGGGGGGTAGCTTAAATAATAGAAGAACAAGGTAGTGGGTGGAAGTAAACTAGAGGAATCAGGAGGGATAGGAAATAAGCAATACACACAAACAAACTAAAGATCAGTAGTAGAATTTATTAGGGAAAAAAAGCAGAGGCAGTAATCATGGTCTCAGACAAAGTTAAAGCTAAAATAGATTTAATCAAAAGAGAAAAGTAAGGAAACTACAGTATATGTCAAACATTAATGAATATTGTTTTAGACTAGTTAAAATAACTGGACAGTATAAGAGTGGAATATTACTGTGATATGGGAAATGATGAATTGGTGAACTTAGAAAAATATGGAAAGATTTGGACTTATTAAGGAAGACATTATCCACCCTCAGAGAAACAGAAGACAAATAAGTGTAGTACAGTTGTACACAGGCATATATAAATGTTATGTCCATATAGGTATATGAGTAAAGATGCCTAAGTATATCTATGTGTGGGTAAGTGTATTTATGGATGTGTGTAGATATGCACATCTCTTTGTGTGTATATGTGTATCTATGTGTATGTTTATGTTTCTTTTGTATGTCTGTGCAAATACATATATGTTGGGGGTGGAGTGTATATCTGCTTTGTGGAGATGACTTGTTTTCATCATTCTTGGGCTTCTTCCACTAATCCTGAGATAGATATCATACAGGAATGCCAGGGCCTTATGGTTCAACAAAATCGAGTAATAACATAAAAGATGTTGAGAGGTTAGATTTACATTGAGCTGACTAAAGGCCTGTTAGAGAAAATTCATCCTGAAAGTAGAAATTAGGGGTGAAGCCAAGATAGCAGAGAAAAGCAAGGAAGTTGCCTAAGCTCTCCCCAGTTTCCCTTAGAAACAACTTTAAATCAAACCCCTAAACAGATTCTGGAGCAACAGAACCTACAAAAAGATGGAAGTAAACACTTTTTCAGCTTACGGTAACTTGGAGGGAATTCAATCAAGGTCTGTCTCACTTGGGAGAGTAGAAGGGGAACATAGCCTAATACAGCCTAGGGCAGATGGGGTCTGGGTGAGCCAGTGGGAAGCTCTTAGCCATAGCACAGATCAGCAACCAAGGCCCCATGGTTCTGGCTGGGCAGGCCAGCTGTGAGACTTCTGGTACAGAAGACAAATTGCCAGCCTCAGAACCTAGGGCATGACAGACACAAGTGGGCCAGGCCACCCCAGTGCAATCACTGTTAAGTTAAGCCTCCAGCACCTGAGGCCTGAGCAAAGAAGGTCAGTGACCAGGCCCCTGGTCCATAGCACAAGAAACTTGGGACAGTGCCCCTGTGTCCCAGGAGCAGAACTCAACTTTAAAAGCTGTGAAATAGGCTTTTAAAATGAGTAAGAAACAGAAAAGAGTATTGACCATAGACAGCTATTACAGTTACAGGGAAGATCAAAACACAAACTCAGAAGAGGACAACAATGTCAAAATGTCTACATGCAAAACCTCAAAGGGGAACATGAATTGGTTGAAAGCCCAAAAAGATTTCTTGGAAGAGCTCAAAAAGGATTTTAAAAATCAAATAAGATTACTAGCTATGTGACTTTGGGCAAGTCACTTAACTCCAATTGCTCTGCCTTCCCCCCTCCAAAAAGCAAAAATAAAAAATCAAATAAGAGATGTAGAAAAAAAATTGGGAAAAGAAATGAGAGGTATGCAAGAGAGTCAACAGCTTTGAAAAGGAAAGACAAAAATTGGCTGAAGAACACAATTCCTTAAAAAATACAATTGGCCAAATGGGGAAAAAAAAAATCACTGAAGAGAACAACTCCTTAAAAAGTAGAATTGGCTAAATGGAAAGAGAAGTACAAGAGTTAACTGAAGAAAATAATTCCTTAAAAATTAGAGTTGGGCAAGTGCAAGCTAATGACTCTATGGGACATGAACAACCAATCAAGCAAAATCAAAAGAATGAAGAAATAAAAGAAAATACAGAATAGATCCAGGAGAAATAATTTAAGAATTATTGGACTACATGAAAGCCATGATAAAAAAAAGACCCTAGAAAGCATCTCTCAAGCCATTGTCCAGGGAAACTGCCCTGATATCCTAGAATCAGAGTATAAAATAATCATTGAAAGAATCCACTGATCATCTCCTGAAAGAGATCCCAAAATGAAAACTCCAAATTGCCAAATTCCAGAACTATCAGGTCATGGAGAAAAATACTGCAAGTGGCCAGAAAGAAACAATTCAAATATCGTGGAGCCATAGTCAGGATTACACAGGACTTAGCAGCTTTCTACATTAAAGAGCAGTTTGGAATATGATATTCCAGAGGTCAAAGGAGCTTGGATTACAACCATGAAAATTGAGTATAGTCTTTCAGGAGAAAAGATGGACATTCAATGAAATAGAGGACTTACTTTCAAACTTTCCTGATGAAAAGACCAGAGCTGAACACAAAACTGAATCTTCAAATATAAGACTCAAGAGAAGGAAAAAAAGGTAAACAGGAAAGAAAAAAACCAAAACATGTTATTCAATAAGGTTAAACTGTTTACATACCTGCATGAGAAGATGATACTTGTAACTTTTGAGATCTGTATCTCTATTAGGGTACTTATAAGGGATATACGTAGATAGAGGGTGTGGGCATAAGTTGACTTGGATATGATGATATAAAAAAAAATAAGGGCTTAAAAAAAGAATTGTGCCTGAAGAAGAGGAAAGGGGGAGGCAGAATAGGAGGCAGTAACAGAGGTACCTATCACAGTAGAGGGAAAGAAGAGAGGGGAGTGAGTGTTGTTTTAACCTTAATCTCATTGGATTTGGCTCAAAGAAGAAATGAAATACATCATATTCTATAAGGAAGTAGCAAGGGAAATAAAAGGGAGGGGAGTGGATAGAAGGGAAGGAAGAAGGGTGGGAAGAAGTAGGAGGAAAAAGAGGAAAGAAAAGAGAGAGGAGCTGAGAGAAGGGAGGGCAGATTGAAGGAGGAGGTGGTTAGAAGCAAACCACTGGTGAGGAGGGACAAGGTGAAAGGAAAGAGAAAAGCATAAACAGGGGGAAATAGGATGGAGGGAAATACACAATTAGTCATTATAACAGTGGATGTGAATGAGATGAAATCTCCCATAAAATGGAAGCATATAACAGAGTGGATTAAAAACCAGAATCCTACAATATGTTGTTTACAAGAAACATATTTGAAGCAGAGAGACACACACAGAGTAAAGGTAAAAAAAAAAAATGGAACAGACTCTATTATGCTTCAGCTAAAGTAAAAAAAAAAAAAGCAGGGGTAACAATCCTGATCTCAGACAAAGCAAAAGCAAAAATAGATCTAACTAAAAGAGACAAGCAAGGAAACTGCATCTTGCTAAAAAGTACCATAGACAATGAAGTAATAACAATACTAAACAAATATGAACCAAGTTGTATAGCACCCAAATTCTTAGACAAGAAGTTAAGGGAGTTACAGGAAGAAATAGACAGCAAAACTATTCTAGTGGGGGACCTCAATCTCTCCTCTCAGAAGTAGACAGATTTAACTAGAAAACAAACATGAAAGAAGTTACAGAGGTGACTAGAATTTTAGAAAAGTTAGATATGCTAGATCTATGGAGAAAATTGAATGAGGAGAGAAAGGAATATACCTTTTTCTCAGAGTTATATAGCACATACACAAAAATTGACCATGTACTAGGGCATAAAAACCTCACAATCAAATGCAGAAAGGCAGAAATATTAAATGCATCTTTTTCTGATCATGATGTAAAAAAAAATCATATGTAATAAAAGACCATGGGAATATATATTAAAAGTCAATTGGAAACTAAATAATCTAATCCTAAAGAATGAAAGAGCCAAACAACAAATCATAGAAACAATAATTTCATCAAAGAGAATGACAATAATGAGGCAATATACCAAATTTTATAGGATATAGCTAAACCAGTACTTAGGGGAAATTTCGTATCTCTAAATGCTTATATGAATAAAATTGAGAAAAATGAGCTCAATGAATTGGGCATGCAACTTAAAAAGCTAGGAAAAGAACAAATTACAAATCCCCAATTAAATACCAAATTAGAAATTCTGAAGATCAAAGGAGAGATTAATAAAATTGAAAGTAAGAAAACTGTGAACTAATAAAACTAAGAGCTTGGTTTATGAAAAAACCAATAAAATAGATAAACCTTTGGTTAATTTTATACAGAAAAAAAAGAAAACCAAATTACCAGTATTAAAAATTAAAAGAGTGAATTCACCACCAATGAAAAGTAAATTAAAACAGTAATTAGAAGCCTTTTTGTCCAACTATATGGCAGTAAATCTGACCATCTAAGTAAAATGTATGAATGTTTACAAAAATATAAATTGCCCAGAATAACAGAAGAGGAAATAATATACTTTAATAACTCAATTTTAGGAAAAGAAATTGAACAACCCATCAGTGAACTTCCTAGGAAAAAATCTACAGGGTCAAATGGATTTACAAGTGAATTTTACCAAATATTTAAAGAATAACTAATTTCAATACTATATAAACTATTTGGAAAGATAGGCAGAGTCCTACCAAATTCTTTTTATGACACAAATATGATACTGATACCTAAACTAGAAGAGCCAAAACAGAGAAAGGAAATTATGGACCAATTTACTAAATGAATATTGATGCAAAAATTTAAATAAAATATTAATAAAGAGATTACAAAAAATCATCACAAGGATAATATACTATGTTTGAGTGAGATAAGAAATACAGGACTGGTTTGATATTGGGAAAACTACCAGAAAAATTGACATGTCAATTACAAAACCAACAGAAATCATATGATTATTGTAATAGCTGCAGAAAATTTTTTGGCAAAATACAGTACCTATTCCTATTAAAAACAGTAGAGAGCATAGGAATGAATAGAATTTAACTTAAAATGACAAGTAGTATCTATCTAGAAGCTTTCCCAATAAGATCAGGAGTGAAACAAGGATGTCTATTTTCAACAGGATTATTCAGGATTGTGCTAGAAATACTAGCTTTAGCAATAAGGGAAGAAAAAGAAATTGAAGGAATTAGAATAGGCAATGAGGATACAAAACTATCAACCTTTGCAGATGATATGATGGTATACTTAAAGAATCCTAGACAATCAACTGAAAAACTACTTGAAATAGTTAACAACTTTAGCAAAGTTGCAGGATATAAAATAAACCCCCGCAAATCACCAGCATTTCTTTATATGACCAGCAAAGCCCAATAGCAAGAGATAAAAAAGAAATTCCATTCAAAATAACTGTAGACAATATAAAATATTCAGGAGTCTGACTGCCAAGACAAATCCAGAAACTATATGAACACAATTACAAAACACTTTTTACACAAAGTCAGATCTAAACAACTGGAAAAATATCAGTTGCTTATGGGCAGGCCAAGAAAATATAACAAAAATGAGATTTCTACCAAAATTAATTTACTTATTCAACTCCATATTAGGAATTATTTCATAAAGCTAGGAAAAAATAATAACAAAATTCATCTGGAAGAACAAAAAGTGCAGAATATCAAGGGAATTAATGAAAAAACTGCAAATGTCATTTAACATACCAAATTAGTAATTTCTGAAGAATATTATCAACATTTATTCAATTAATATTCAAGTCTTACTGAAACTATGCAAATTACCAGGGTCCCATATATTCAAAACCTGAAACAAATTAGACTGGATTAATGTTCATTTGAAAACTAAACCATAATAATGATATTATATTTCTTCTTTTTTCAAGCCTGTAGGGGAAGTCTATTTGGGAAGAAAATCTATTCATCACAAACACAGAGCGCCAGCCAGACTTACACTCAGATATTTCTACTGGCAATAGACCGGCGAAACATTCAAGGATTAACATAAGCACAAACTAATAAAAAAAAATAGTCAACAAATATGTCATTAAGCTGTCTCTAGTGTTCTAGAAGGACAATTTTACTGAAACAAGAAGCTTCTGTAACATGTTTTCTTTTTTTCTTTTTTCTTCTTATATGTGATGGTTCCTTTATTTTTTAAAAATTTATTTATTTACTTTTAGTTTACAACATTCAGTTTCACAATCCCTTGAGTTCCAAATTTTCTCCCCCCTCTCTCTTCCCTCCTCCCACTCTTGGTGGCATGCAATCCGATACAGGTTCTACAAATACCTTCACATTAAACATTAGTCAAGTTGTAAAGAAAAATCATAAACAATGGAGTGAAAAATGAGAAAGAAGGAATGAAACAAAACACAAAAGAGAGAGAGCAAGTAGTTTGCTTCGATCTGCATTCAGACTCTGTAGCTCTTTCTCTGGATGTAGATATTCCTTTCTATCATGAGTCCTTTGGAGTCATCTTATAACCTTGCATTGCTGGGAGGAGCCCAGTCTATCAAAGTTAGTCGTCATACATACAATGTGGCTATAATTGTGTACAATGTTCTCCTGGTTCTGCTCTCCTCACTCAGCATCAGTTTATCTAAGTCTCTCCAGGTTATTATGAAATCTGTCTGCTCCTCATTTCATATAGCACAACAGTATTCCATTACATTCACATACCACAATTTGTTTAGCCATTCACCAATTAATGGGCATCCCCTTGATTTCCAATTCTTTGCTACCACAAAAAGAGCCGCTATAAATATTTTTGTACACACAGGTCCTTTTCCCACTTGTATGATCTCTTTGGAGTAGAGCAATAGAAGTGGTATTTCTGGGTCAAAGGGCATACACATTTTTATAGCCCTTCGGCCACAGTTCCAAATTGCTCTCCAGAATGGTTGGATCAGTTCAAAACTACACCAACAATGCATTAGTGTTACAATTTTTCCACATCCTCTCCAGCATTTATCGTTTTCTTATTTTGTCATCTTAGCCCACCTGACCAGTGAGATGTACCTCAAAATTGTTTTCATTTTCATTTCTCTAATCAGTAGTGATTTAGAACATTTTTTCATATGCTTATAGATATCTTTAATTTCTTCCTCTGAAAACTGCTTTGACCATTTATCGAGGAGTGACTTGTAACCTCTTGAATTTGACTCAGTTCTCTGTTTATTTTAGAAACGAGTCCTTTATCAGAGACACTGGTTATAAAAATTCTTTCCCAATTTTCCACTTCTCTCATAATCTTGGTTACATTGGCTTTATTTGTACAAAAACTTTTCAGTTTAATGTAATCAAAGTTATCCATTTTGCATTTTATAACGCTCTCTATCTCTTGTTTGGACATAAATCCTTCCCTTCCCCATAAATCTTACAGGTAAACTATTTCTTGCTCTCCCAGGTTGCTTACAGTATCAGCCTTTATATCCAGATTTTGTACCCTTTGCACTTTATTTTGGTATACAGTGTAAGATGCCCAGTTTTTACTATACTATTTTCCAGTTTTCCCAGAAGTTTTTGTCAAATGGTGAGTTCTTATCCCAGAAGCTGGAGTCTTTGGATTTATCAAATAGTAGATTACTATAGTAATTGATTACTTTGTCTCATGTTCCTAATCTATTCCACTGATCCACTACTCTATTCCTCAGTCAGTACCAAGCAGTTTTGATGATTACTGCTTTATAATACAGTTTACAATCTGGTATGGCTAGGCCACCTTCCCTAGCATTTCTTTTCATTAATTCCCTTGATATTCTGGAACTTTTATTCTTCCAGATGAATTTTGTTACTACTTTTTCTAGCTCTATGAAATAATTTTTGATAGATTGATTGGTGTGGCACTAAACAGGTAAATTAATTTAGGTAAAATTGTCATTTTTATTATTTTAGCTCGACCCTGCCACAAGCAACTAATGTTTTTACAATTATTTAGATCTGAATTTATTTGTGTGAAAAGTGTGCATATATTTCTTTACACTACTACTCCATATACAATGCCCAGGAATATGGTTAGAAGAACTATGGTGCCAAGCATTAGAGCTGATACGATGTTTTCAGGTTAAAAGTTCCTTGTTTGTTTTTAAGGTTACACTAAGTCACTTTGTAAAGTGACAAGCCAATATCCAACAAATAACTTTGGTTACTTGTGACTAGGATGTATTTAATTATCCAGAAAGGACAAATGTTTTATTTTTAACAATATGGGATTCAATTTCCAAATAATAGATTATTTTGCTTTTCAAATTTTCATACATAAATGCTATAATTCAGTCATCTATCTTTTTATTTCTAGAATATTAAGAATACTTTTTTCACTCAGGAAAAAAATGAAGAACTGTCACTTTATTTTAAAAATAGGAGGAAAAAAAAACTTTTTTGAAGAAAAAAAATTGGGCAGGTAAATAGCACTATAGAGCACCAGGCCTGGAGTTAGGAAGACTTGAGTTCAAATCCAAACTCAGACACCTACTAGCTGTGTGACCCTGGGCAAACTGCTTAATCTCTGTTTGTCTCAATTTCCTCTTCTGTAACATGGGGCTAATAGTAGCAGCTACCTGCTAAAGTTGTGCCAATCAAATGGGATAAAATCTGTAAAGCTCTTAGCACAGAATTGGGGACAAAATAGGCACTGTATAAATTTTAGCTGTTATTGCTTTTCTTAACATAGCTTTCTATCACTTTGTCTTCCGAAATATTTGTATATTTTTCCCCCTACAGCCACCTCTCATTACTCTTTACATAAATAGTACAATTCTAAGTTGAGTTGGAATTTGGATGTTACTTCATGAATGAGGCTACAAAGTAGGGTGCATCACACTACGTTAGTTTTTTTAAAAATAAAATTAATGATATTCTGCTTCTGACTGGCCAAATTTTGAAAATTCAAACACAAACCTTATTTTTATAATGGATGATTCAATATCTCATTTAAAGATATTAGATGAATTATTTCCCAATATTTTCTGAAAATATAAGGCTCTAAAAATGAAGAGCTGTTCTATCATTATTCTATCCTTAGAAACTTCTGATATTTGTATAAGGTGTCCCAAAAGTCTTAGTGCACTAATGCTTAAGACTTTTGGGACACCCTGTATATTAATGGCTTCATTTTTTAAAAACAATTTTTACAGCATTTTCAAGCACATATTTTTCATGAAAATATTTTAAAACTTTCATTACAGTTCATTCTATCTCATGGGTTCTATTTGGTCATAATAGCCCCTACAATCTATACAGGAACAGTTTTTGTGGACAAATTACATGGGGTTGTAATTTAAGGAGTAGTACATTATACTGAGATTATTTTCCTAAAATATTGAAGTTTGTTTTGGACAAGGACACTGTTATATTTACATCAAAGCTAATTGTGTCAACAAGCAAGGTTCCAACAATTTTGACAAAGACTATTATTTAATGTTAGACATAAAGAGATTTAGTTGTATCACATAAATCAGAGATGTCAAACATGCAGCCAGCTCATAACACTGCTGAGTGTGCCTGCACCCGGTTAAAATGTAATTGGGGAATATTTAACAAATAAATAAAAATATAATATAACATAGGTAAGATTGATATATGGTTTTCTAAGTCAGCAAGTACCCAGCAGGGACCCTCACATATGACTGAGCAACACCATTGACACAAATGATCAGTGTATAACTTAAAATCAGAACATATTCCTGAATAAAGAAATACAGATATCATTCCAATAGAACACTAAAAATATTTAAATCACAGAACTAGGTGTGTCATTCAGGCTGTCTTTAGACTGCAGCAATAATGCCATGTCAATATAACACAGTTTTAGAGCTGATGGAAACATAGCCTTATTTAATATTAAATTAGGACTACATTAAATAACTGAATTCAGTGTTTTCCTCTGTCACAGTGAAACCTGAAGTAAAAGAATATTTGATTGCTTCAGCCCATGAGCCTACTAAAGATACTGTTGCAGTGTATTCTATTGCATGATACACAAATGTTGAAGTAAAGATAACTCTTAGAAAATGTTAGAAAATCCAGTGTAAAAGTTCATCTACATTATTCTGTTTTCCTTTTTTTGTCTTTCTGCTTTTCTTTTCTCTTGCAAGATCTTCAACTCGGTCATTACAGCCACTGTTTTACACATATATGATCATAGCATTTAACAGCAATGGTACTAAGAAAAAACACAAAGGAAATAAATATCCCTCTTGAATCAAAATATCACTATTTAAAAGGAGCCTCCAATTCATTGCAAACCAGTTCATTGATATGTTCAGCACAACAGACTAAAATCACCAAACACAGGAAATGCCCAATCTGAAGTCAATATTGTTTGAAAGTCAGGTATATGAGCAACAGGGGAAGTACACGGAAGCCTAAAACTCCTGTAACCATGGCTCAGACCAGTCAGTATGTGTGATCGCTTGGTGGAATCCTTTTGGCATAGGCTTGGCCTGTAGCTGCATCTTCTCAGCCAAGAGCAACTCCCCATGCAGCCGCCAGAGCTGACCACAGAAGGCCATGTCCCTCACAATGGGATATTTATTAAGAAGATATAGCAAGGACAGAAGTACAAACACATCCTTCACCCCCACCCCCACTCTGACCCAGGTCATACTCATTCCTATACTATAATACTAGTAATACTGGTAGTAACACTGTATTACTAGTAATCATATATTACTAAACTATACATACTGTTACCATACTCTTAACATAACTCAGTCTCTGAAGTAAGCAAGCTAAAATTTAAAGCAGTTGCTAGAAAGCATTTACCCTACCAAATTCATCTCCAAACATAGCATAACTACTGGGCTTTCTGGGCTTGTAGAAAACAGCACTGTGGCTTCCAAATTGATTCACTCTTGTGCAGGGTCAAGCCGGTTGCTTATAGAAGTTGCTCTTGCATTTCCCCAAGTTGGGCTATTTATACCCTCTATACGAATTCCAGTTCCTGGATTGGTTTTTCTGATATTTCGTTGATTGCCAGTCATACCCTAAGTCTGTTCCATCTCCAATATTTCTTTACCTATAATCAAGAAAGAACAGGTACAACAAAAAACGACAACCTACAGGCCATGTTCATGGGCCATGTTTGCAGGACCCGATGCCTTTCTCCTTGCCGTGGGTTCTCTCCCTTGGTCATTATCAAGAAAGAGAATTCGATTTGGACCCTCTTTGCCAAACAGACAACAAAGAGGTATAGTTTGCTGTGCTCCAAAGTCCACCTGGAGAATTGCATCAGGAAGAAAATGCTACACATGCTCATCAGGGTTACTCATTATACAGTCTTCAGTTTTGCATGCAAGTCCTCCACTTTACTAAAGGTCAATTTTTCTTCTTGTAGGATTTCACTCATTTTTTTAGGGTAAATTATATTTGGCTATTATCCCTTACTTTTTCCTTTTGGAATATTCTGTTCTAAGATGTTTTTATCCTTAGTTGCTGCCAAGTAATGTATAATCCTAACTATACTTCCTTGGTACTTGATCTCTTTCTTTTTGGTTGCTTGAGTATTTTCTTTCTCTTTAACTTGGAAGCTGTGTATTTTAACCATAACATCCTTAGGTATTTTCAGTTTGAAGTTTCTTACAAGAAGCAACCAATTGATTCATTCTAATTTCAATTTTACCTCTAATTCTAATAGATCTGGGGAATTTTCTTTTATGATTTTTTGATATGTAGTATTCAGATTTTTTGTTTGGTGTTTGTTTTCAGAATTCTATTATTTCTATGTAGTAGGGAATCCCTCCTACTCCATGAAACATGCTAAATTTCTATTTCTGGTTCCAGGTGAGGAAATGGAAGTTTGGGAGTAGAGGGTCTTCTGGACTTATAGGATTTATTAGGCAATAAGAGATCACAACTGGCTGTTTAACGAGCCTAATAGACAACTCAGTGGTCTTTAAAAAAAAGAAGACACTTTGAGTCTGAGTCCCTCTTGGCTACAGCGAGGCTGTCTTGTGTGATTATAGCATGAGGTGAAGATCTCTACTCTAGTACCATTGTGACCCCACTAGTGCTCTCTGTGTGAGCTGGTGCCAGGGATTTTGACTGCTTCAGCCATTTTTTTGTTTGTTCTTTCCCGATCTTCAATAAATGAGTATCCTATAGTAGAGGTGTCAAGGACTAGCAGCTACCTTGTGAGTTGTAAGGTATACGAAAATTCTGTAAGGATGATAGGATGGTAGCTATAGATTCTTCCAAGTTCATCCTCTACCATTATCACTCAGTAACTGCTAACTCTTTGAGGTTCACTCATACCAAATCCTACCACCCAAACAAAATTCTAGTAGTTGGTATTTCCCAGCCTCCAGAACACTTTCCTTATTTTCTCAATGAGTTTGATGCCTGGCTCACAGTCTTTCCTCACCAACTTCAACAGTTACACTGGGGACTTCAGCACATGTATCAATACTCCTTCAAACTTCCTAATCTGAAAGTTTCTCAACTTATTACCTATTACCAGTTCCTCCACCCCATCTCAAACATATTCAGATATAGTTATACCATTGATTTGGACAGCACCTACAAATGTACTACCCCCATGTTCATGAATTCTAAAATTATCTCATCTGCTCACAATCTTTTGTCATTCCAACATTCCTTCTGCCTTGCAAACCCAAACACAGCTCATCCTCCTCATGACCTCCAATCTCTCCACTCCTTAGTTCTTCCCCTGTTAGTCACTACATGTATTTACTGGCTCTGCTCACTGTCTTCCTCATCTTGATTCCTTGATGAACCAGTTCAGCTAAAGACTGTTCTATCTTCAGTCTTTTGCCTTTTATTACCAAACTTGCCCCAACAAATCTCAACCTTGTACACTCCCATTATCTACTGCATTTGGTCTTATTCATGTGCTGCTGAATAAGCCTGGAGAAAATCATGAAACTGTGCTGACTATGCTTGGTACAGATTTATGTTAAATAATCACAACTGGGTACTCACTGTGGCAAGGAAATACTTTTATACTTCCTTAGTTGACTCTATTCTACTCATCAAAGCAGCTCCAGAAACATTTACATCCCTCCTCAAACTTCATATGATTCTCTGTTAAGAACCTTGTCTCATATTTCACTGAAAAAAATTGAAGCCATTTGTCAAGAGCCCCTTTTTTTCCCATACTCTACATGTGTTGAGTCACATTTGTGACTCAAATGTCTTTTGCAGCTTTATTCACCATGTGATATGCATGTGATATTTGGTGGGGAGAGGTAGTTTATTTTACACAGAATACCTCATATGTATGAAGAGGTGACCCTTTTCTCTGCCAAAGCAAACCCCTCTAAATACACAAGTAATCCCATTCCAACCCATCTCCCGCAGATTGCCACCTTTCTTCTCCTCACTATTATTTATGGCTCCCCTATATTCAAAAATCCCTCATTTGAGCTATCTATACATGCTGGCTGTCATTGCATAGCTCTGCTTCCTTTTGTGATGAAAGTCATTGAGAGAGACATATACAATCAGTGCCTCCACTTTTTTCTTCATTCCTTTTTTTTTTTTTAACTATAGGCTGGCTTCCAAACTCATAATTCAACTGAAACAGCTTTCTCCAAAATTACCAATGATATCTTAATTATCAGATTCAGTGACCTTTTCTTATTGTCATCCTTCTTGATTTCTCTCACCTTTGATACTGTTTATCACCTTCTTCTCCTTGATAATATCTTTCACTAGGCTTTTGTGATAATACTCTCTCCTGGTTTGTCTCCCCCCACACCCATTTGACTAGTCTTCAGTTTCTTTTGCTAGACCATCATCTAAGTCATACCCACCAGCTGTTGGTGTCCCACAGGATCCTGCCCTGAGGCCCTCTTTTTTTCTCACTCCCTATTCCACTTGGCTATCTCATTACTTCCCCTGGATTTAATTATTATCTCATATCTGCTTTTCTAGCCCTCTAACCTCTCTATTGACTTCTAATCTTATACCTCCAACTCCCTTTTGGACGTCTCAAACTGAATGTTGCAAAGACATTTTAAACTCATAATGTACAAAACTGAAATAAATTGCCATCTGAACTAGATGCTGATGTTCATACCTTGTTGAGATACTCCGTGACCCACATACTTGACATAAGTTCTGCAAAATTTGCATTTATAATTTCAAAGCTGATGCAATACTTCCATCAGTTTCTTCTTATGTTCTCTCAGATCTTCCCAGATACACATCAATGTATAGATCCTGGGTTTGACTACTTTCTTCATCATTTGTTGTAAAGTGGCAAGTAATCCCAAGATGCCATCAAGTATATACTGAACCTGGTACAATACAACAGAGCAAGGTTAATGTGGTCTTCTCCTAGTCTTCTTCTGCCATAGGAACTTTATACTGATCCCTCTAAGTCTAACACTGATAATCACTGAATGCTTAATAGACAGTCCAGCTGATCTTTGGACTCTTCATATGGTATATTGGTTCACTCTTGTCCAGTAGTCTACATACATGATTTCTATACATATATTTACATTCCCCTTTTAAACCACCACTGTAGGTGATGTATTGTATGTAGGCTTTTGGATTCAGTGGTAATTCCATTGGTCATCAATTGTTTATTTATTTTTTTATTTTTATTTTTTTGGTTTTTGGAGGGGGGAAGGCTGGGCAACTGGGGTTAAGTGTCTTGTCCAAGGTCACACGGCTAGTAAGTGTTAAGTGTCTGAGGCTGGATTTGAACTCAGATCTTCCTGACTCCAGGGCCGGTGCTCTATTCACTGTGCCACCTAGCTGCCCCAGTCATCAGTTCTTTGGTTTATGACTCATTCCAACATAGATAAAGGAATCTTCTTAGATTTTTACTGTAATGGTTGAGAATCGATGATGTGCATCCTGTGGTTTCCTGGAATACATCCTACCTTTGTTGTTGTTTTCAGTCATGTCTAACTCTTTGTAATTCTATTTGGGGTTTTCTTGGCAGAGATACTGGAATGGGTTTGCCATTTCCTTCTCCAGCTCATTTTACAGATGATGAAACTGAAGCAAACAGAGTTAAGCAACTTTCCCAGTGTCACAGATTAAGTGTCTGAGGTCAGTTTTGAACTCAGGAAGAAGAGTCTTCCTGATTCCGAGCCTGATGTTCTATCCGCTGTGCCACCTAACTTCCTGATAGCCTACATACCTCTTATGTAATAAGATTATACCTGTCTTCTTGTTGAGCTCAAATGATCTGTCTACCCTCTCAATTCTGAGGAATTTCCAAAATCAAATCTCTCTGAATCTGTTTCTGAAGTTGTGAAGTTAGTGCTTTCATGATGGTCACTGATACTGTTTCTATCCTTCTGTAGATTGCTCCACAGACTACATCAATGGACACTCCAACGGTTTTTAGATTCCAGTTTGTTGGTTTCTATATCCTATTGATATTTTGGATGGCTTGAATTTGGTTCTAGTCAGTGCTGGTATTCCAGAGCCATGGTATCCACTTTCATGCTGATATCATTGATTTTGGGAAATTTCAAATATACTTTGATGTTTCCTAATTGTAGGTAGGCTTGGTCACTCAGTCTTCTAGTCTGTAAAAGTAGGATGATTGGAATATGATGGTAACTAAAGATCTACTCACCAGGACAGCATTGCATTCTACATTCTCAATATTCACTATCACCTTTATTTGGGTCTGATGAGTTCAGATAGGAAGGACCCATAAACAACTGGCGGGTCCCACTTACTGTTGCAGTACTTCTTCCCCTGGTCCAATCACTTTTTCCCAAGTAGTGCCAAAGTCAAATTCTCCTCTTAGGCACATTTAAACTGTATCTTAAACTGAAACCTTTCCAGTTATAACAAATGGTAGGTGTGTCTCAGTATTTGGTGTGTTTTTTTCTCCCAATAGGAGCGTTCATGCATCAATCTGTCATTCTCTCCATTTCCTTATCCCTTTATTTTTCTAAGAAGAAAAGTCCCGCCTTCCCCAAAGTTCCATCTTTTACCACATTTTCTATGAACTTCTGCCACTGAATCAAGATCTGCAAGTGTAACTTTCCTGCTTTGTTTCTGTGACCCATATGCACAGTTCCTGAGGTATTTTGGGTTGGTTTTTGTGAGATAAGCCCTCAACTGCTCAAATATTTTCATACGTTCTATAAGTTCATCACGAGTCAATGGCTATTTCTATTCTGCAGTAGTCTTTAGGGATAGCATGAAGTCAACCCACCCCTTCCTTGACCACATGGAAGGAAGGAAACAGGTCACCTCTGTGCCAGGTGTTGTGGTTAGTGCTTTTTACAAATGTTATCTTATTTGATTCTCACAACACCACAAGATAGGTAGTATTATAATCCTTATTTTACAGTTGTGAAACCTGAGTCAGATAGAGATTAAGTGACTTGCCCAGGGTCACACAGCTAGGAAGTGTTTGAAGCTGCATTTGAATTCATGTCTCCCTGAATCTAATATGACTATGTCTGCTTCGAAGGGGTACCATTCCTCTTCCCACCATTCTCAATAGGTGGCTATTCACCTGAAACAAAAATTTTGACAATTTATCTTTGTTGATACTGCTAAACTTCAGAAATACCATTTCAGCTATAAAATCAGGGCTGTAGAATTTTTCAAGTTTAGGAAAGAATTCCTAATGTGACCCAAGGGTTCCTTTTCCTCAGAGATGGTTCCTTAACACTTTTTGTCAAACAATTTATCTTTTCCTTCTTAGATGCCTGCCAGACATAGTTCTGATGCATATTTGACCTAGACCTCAACTGGGTCTTTGCCAGAAGGGAAGACTCCTTTACTGAAGAAATTCCTATCTTGGGCCCAATAGGTTAGCTTTTGCACATAGCCTAAGCAGTAATGTATCTAGTCTTGGGCCTACACACCAGTAAGCCTTTTCCAAGCAACTCTGTATTGCTTGCATTGGTACTCCCTTGTATGATTCAGGAATCTATTTAACCCTTATTTTACTTACAGATGATATTCCTCTGTACAACACAGGGAAACTAGCCCATGTCTTACAGGGGACACTCCTTTATACCATTTAGGGCAGTGGTTCTCAACCTTCCTAATGCCGTGACCCTTTAATACAGTTCCTCATGTTGTGGTGACCCCCAACCATAAAATTGTTTTTGTTGCTACTTCATAACTGTAATTTTGCTACTGTTATGAATTGTAATGTAAATATCTGATATGCAGGGTGTATTTAAATTAAACATAACCACAGGTTGAGAACTGCTGATTTAGGGAAACTAAGTTTCATCTTACCTACTGGATAGGTAAGCTTTTTTTTTCTTTCATAGAAAATATGGATCCAATATCATCCATGATAATAAATTTATTTCTTTTAGTGGATTCTTCTGGTCTTGTATCACTATATAATACAATAGCTCTCTAATTCTTTTGCAGTTTCCTTCAATAATTTTATAGTATCTTCATAGTTCCCTATGAACTTCAATGCCCATTGAACAATAGCATACTCCAAACGTAGCTTCAATATTTTCAAAAGATTGATCCCTGTCTGAAAGTTTTAAGTACATACCAAAGCAGTTTTATCTATTGAACATGCATTAGATCATCCTAGAGGATGATCCTATCCACTAACACAGCTGTTTGTTGTTCAGTTATTTTAGTTGTGTCCGCTCTTTATGGCCCCATTTGAGGTTTTCTAGTCAAAAAAAAATGGTTGCCATTTCCTTTTCTAGCTCAGTTTACAGAGGAGGAAACTGAAATAAACATGATTAAGTGACTTGCCCTGTGTAACATAGCTAGTAAGTATCTAAGGCCAAATTTGAACTTTCAATTGAAATTCAAAGAAATACTCCATTTTGTGAAAGAAACTCTATTCTCTAGAGCTAACTTCTTTAGTGGAATAGTAATGAGGTCAATGTAGGCCAATGGTGCTGCCTTTCACCTTTAATGAGGACCAAGGAGCAGTGTCTCTTGAAAGTGTGTATCATTTGTGAAATTTTGCTGTTATACCTGTCAGGCATGAATTTTGTCATGTAGGCTCATTAAAGGAATGAAGTATCTTGCAGCTTGTGCGAAAGAATTAATGAAGGGACAGATCATGTTCAAAACAGAGTATGTCTACTCTACCTTTTTACTTTTTAGCCAATACTAGTTGTTTTGATAATTATTGCCAGCACTTTATCCACTGGGTCACCTTGCTGTCTCACCAATACACACTTAGTACATAACAAAGTACGTGAATGGTCATATTCCAACAATGGAATTATAGGTAAACCAAGGGGCGGCTAGGTGGTGCAGTGAATAGGGCACCAGCCCTGGAGTCAGGAGGACCTGAGTTCAAATCCGGCCTCAGACATTTGACACACTTACTAGCCATGTGACTTTGGGCAAATCACTTAACCCCAATTGACCTCCAAAAGGCAAAAAATAAAATAAAATAAAATAAAAGAATTATAGGTAAACCATATCATTAAATTATAGTTTCAACAAGCACATTCTTATGGCACTGTTAGAAGGATTGAATAATTGTCTTTCATACTTATGTTCATCATATGCAGCAGATTAAGTGCAATAGAGAAAAGTACCCAGGGGAAGCTTTAAAAATACAAAATGAAATAAAGCAAAATAAGAACAAAAAAGAAAGCCAAAAGTAGAAAATATTTTTTAAAAACAGGCCATACAACTTTAGGGAGAAAGAAACAAGTGTTTGGTTTTTTTTTTAAATAAATTATGTATCAATTTTGTAAAATCCCCTCAAAAGTAATTTTTTTCAGAGAAATTATCAAGAAGAGATGAATTAATATCAGCTCACAAAACAATCAAAGAAAATGAAATAAAAATAAACTGTGAAGCAAAAAAACCTGGAAATTTTCCGAGTGAAAATATTACTGAAATAACCCTAGAAAAACACCTTGTACATAGACAATAAAGGTAGAAAGGTGGAAAAACAAAAAACAAAAACCACCCAGTTCTCAAGTATTACCACCAGGAGGCGCTGACAAATAATCTCCAGCTGAACAGTCTACTAATTGTGAATTTAAAAGCAACTTGCTTCTTCCAACCTTAGGACTTTTTCAAATCCTGTGGACTTTTAAAGCCAAGGAAATAAATGGCAGTGCCTTCTAATTTATTCCTCACTCTCTCTCCCACCTCCAAACAAAAAAGCAATAATGGATTTCAGCGATGGTTTCCTTTTTCCCTCTAAAGTATTCTTGTCTCTTTTTGTGCTTGGCTCTTTGAACACATAGTCAGAAAATTTTCCTCTAGCAGAGTTAACTTTTTTAGTATAAGAACAAACCCAGGACTTTTAAAATCTTCTTCCCTCCTGGGACTTTGTCCTCCCCTCATTCTCAATATCACTGCCAGCATTCAGGTAAGCAGAATTGGTACCGATTCAAGTGGCCACCCAGATTTTTAATACACATACGTTGAGAAAATATTTAAAATACCGTTTGGAAGAAATGACCCTTTTAAATGTGACTGTAGCCTGCTGCCACATGTGGGTGGAGGGGACTCAAGTGCAGTGAGTTCCCTTCCATTCAGTTTTTTTCCGGCCAACTAGAAAGTAGTCACCACAAAGTTGCCTGGTCCTGGGATTCTTTTGCTTGGGAGTGGGTATGTCAGACACTGCTTGCCTCAACCTGTGCTTTGAAAAAGAGTTCAGCTATTGACCTTAATGCTTTCAAACCATCTTGGTTTTAAGAAATTATGGGTCTGCTCTAGTTTGTCTGGAAAAGTAAATAATAATAATAATAACAAACTGTGGGAAAACTCTCTATAACTTGTATCCTAACAGGTGTTTCTTAACTATAGTTAATCACCTATACTATATTATATCTACCTGTATCTTGCTTTAATTTTCTTGTTACATTTATTCTTGTTAAATTAATTTATCTTGTTAAAACAGAACTTTCTTAATAAGAAGAATTCTGATTTTTCTTAACAATGATATTATTTTCACTCATACATTCCTGAATCCAATTAGTAAAATGATTGATTACAAAATACTTTGTTTTTTTGTAACCAACCAGAATAAAATTTACCCTGATTTTGCTGGGGAGGGTGGTTCTGTATATTCTGCAGAAAAATCAAGTTGAGTTTGCACTCAGAAATACTGACTCAGTGCTGCTCCCTTGCAAGTAAAATAATTTGACTTTTAATGAGTGACTTGAAGTTTTATTTCAGACACTAACAATAGCTTGTATAGTTCAGCAAATAAGTTCCCACTGGAGCATTTTCCTGGTTTCAAGCCTCCACAATTTTCCATCCATCTACCATGTCACCGACTTGTCTAAAACTTGCATGCTGGAGACTAGGGGCAAGCCAGACCCTCCTAATCTCTAACAATAATGACAGATCTCTATCTTTCTCTTATTCCTCCTGACTATCTACTTCATCTTGTGCTATATAATCAGTACTATATTTCTGCCCTCCCAGGTTCCACACTTCTCCAATCACCCCATTTTTTCTTGTTCTTTGGGACTAATCCCAAGGCCCCAGACTACTCTAATAATCCCCCTTGGTTCACTGCCAAGGGTATACACTGAAGGTTGGGGTGCCTAAAGTTGCCCCAGCCTTATGGCCCACTTGTTTTGACCAAGTATTTAGGCTGTAAGAGTGAGGGGGAGGCAGAGTAAGAGTGACTCCAGTAAAGGAAGGAGTCTCTACCCATTCTTCAATTTGGAACTCCCTAGTATTCTTCTACTAGGTAAACTTCGAAAGTTGTTGCTTAAAATTTCCACAGCCAAGGAGGTGACAAGAAGATGGACTGGAAGTGGTGAAAGCACCTGGAATAACAGGCTAGGGAATTAGTCTTTGGTTATCTTTTCTGTAAGAATTACCCCTTGTTAGGATCTTTAAATTTTCCTCTTCCTATAATTGCTGACTTATCTGGAGTATGGGGCTCTCTACTTGCATTAATTAATTAATCTCTAATTAATATAGAGGAGAACTGCCCTTGGAGGGCTCTTATTCTTCTTTCTTCCCAGGATTCCCAGAAAACAAGCATTAGATTTGGGGTGCACATAGTAGTTGTTTAATAAATTCTTGGTGAGTGAAAATTAAATTGAATTAATCCCAGCAAAATTGTTATAGGCATGTCTAAATACTTTGGTTTTAATTTTATTTGAAAGAATAGGTGATTTTATGCATGTCATTCAAAAATGTTTTGACTCAGTATCCCATCGTTCCCAGCCCTGCTTATCAATCAGTGTTGAGGGAGTCTCGGATTGGGAAGGAGACAGCTAGTCTTTCTGTATTACGTGCTCTTTGTCACATACCACTACCCACAAATTGTCATGTTTTTGCTACCTGGGGGAGGAAGTGAGGTGCAAGGGTTCCACCTCTTTTGCTAAGGTGGACCTATCTGGATTATCTTAAAGTTACCTATAAAAGCTGTCCCCACCTTGAAGCCATTGCTGATCTTCAGTGATCAGCCCATTAATGTGTTGCTCCCTTGATGTACTTATAATAAATTCATTTTAATTTTCTTTATCTTGAGCTTGTCCCCATTAATCACAGTGAAAAGCCCAAATGAAGAATTTTCCTTTCAGCAATGTAATTCATGAAAAGACAAGCATTCTTTTAGAGTACTATCCTAATTCCTCTCCATTCATTGCAAGGGGAGGGGGCAGGGCAGCAGTGTTGGTCATTTGTTTTTTTCTATTTTTAAAAATGTATTTCTTTTACATTCTTTTCTTTTTAAATTTTGAGTTTCAGATTCTCTCCCTTCCTCCCATACTTCATCCACCCCCTGAGAAGGCAAACAATATGATATCAATAATACATGTGAAAACATGGCAAAATTTATTTCTATATTAGCCATATTGCAAAAAAATAAGAAAATTATACTTCGATTTGTACTCGGAGTTTATCAGTTCTCTCTCTGGAGGTGGACAGCAGTTTTTCATTACGAGTCCTTTGGAATTATATCGGATCATTGTATTGATCAGAGTAACCAAGTCTTCCACAGCTGATTATCATTACAACATGATTGTCATTGCACAAAGAGCTTCCAGTTCTTTTCACGTCACTTTACATCAGTTCATTTAAGTCTTGACATGTTTTTCTGAAATTGCCCTCTTCCTCTTTTCTTATAATACAGTAATGCTCCATCGCAATCACGCGCCACAACTTGTTCAACTATTCCTCAATTGAGGAACGTTCCCTCCGTGTCCAATTCTTTGCCACAATAAAAAAAGAGTTGCTATAATATTTTTGTAATTATAGGTCCTTTTCCTTCTCCTTTAATCTCTTTTGGATACAGACTTAGTAGAGGTATTGCAAGATCAAAAGGTATGCCTAATTTTATAGCCCCTTGGCCATCGTTAAGATTGTTCTCCAGAATGATTGGAGCAGTTCACTATTCTACCAACAGCTCATTAACGTACTTATTTTTCTCATCCTTTCCAGCAACTGTCATTTCTGATAGGTGTGAGGTAGAACCTCAGAGTTGTTAGAACCTCAGCTTTTCTCAAATCAATAGTTATTTAGAACATTTTTTTCATATGAATATAGATGGCTTTGATTTCTTCTTCTGAAAACTGCCTGTTCATATCCCTTGACCACTTTTCAATTGATCAATTGAGAAATGGCTTTTATTTTTATACATTTGACTCAGTTTCCTATATGTTTGAGAAATTAGGCTTTTATAAGAGAATTTGTTGTAAAAAAAAGTTTAAATTACTTCATTGTCTGTAGTACTTTTTATCAAAATGTAGTTTTCCTGATTATCTATTTTAATTAGGTCTATTTTTACTTTTACTTTGTCTGAGATCATGATTGCTGTTCCTGCCTGTTTTTACTTCAGTTGAAGCATAATTGATTCTGCTCTAGCCCTTTAAGTGTGTGTGTGTGTGTGTGTGTGTGTGTGTGTGTCCTTCTGTTTCAAGTGTGTCTACTATACACAGCATATTGTTAGATTCTTGTTTCTAATCCATTCTACTATTTGCCTCCATTCTATGGGCTAGTTTATCTCATTCACATTCACAGTTATGATCACTAACTGTGCATTTCCCTCCATCTTCTCTTTCTTTTTATCCTGTCCCTTCTTAAAAGTCTTTCTTCTGATCACAGCCTCCCCCAATCTGCCATTCCCCTTATAATTTTCCCCCTCCTTTATCTCTTATCCCCTTCCCTTCCTATCTCTTTATTGGGTAAGATCGATTTCTATACCCAACTGAATATATATATATATTCTTCCCTCTTTGAACCAATTCTAATAAAAGAGCTCAAGAATTGCCTGCTACAAAAATTTTCCCAACAGTTTTTGTCAAATAGTGAGCTCTTATTGGTTGTGTTCACATAGTTCCTGGGTTTGTCTTGGCAAGTAGACTCCCAACAAGTTTATATTGTTTATATATATTATATTTATATGTATTATATATTGTTTATAGTTATTTTGAATGGAATTTCTTTTTCTATCACTTGCTGCTGGATTTTGTTGGTCATATAAAGAAATGCTGATGATTTAAGTGGGTTTATCTTATATCCTACAATTTTGCTAAAGTTTATTGATTATTTCAAGTAGCTTTCTAATTGATTCTCTAGGGTTCTCTAAGTATATCCTCATATCATCTGTAAAGAGTGATAGTTTGTTTCCTCATTGTCTATTCTTCATAATTCTCCTATCCATGTACAATAAGTCAGTGTAGAGTTCTGCTTTTTGTTTAGGGTAGAAATGACTTGGATTGCTCTAGACCCACACTTTAAGAAGCACTGAAGGGTTTGCAAATAGAAAAAGTTTAAGAAGTCCTGCACATCTAGAGCTTGAAAAGAACTTAGTGACAATCTAATCCAACCTCCTCATTTTATAGGCATTATTTAAGTGGTGTAATCAGGTCTACAGTGCTGAGCCTGGAGTCAGGAAGACCAGGAAATACTTAATACCTTTCTCCTTATGGATGGGGACAATGAGATTAAGGGACTTGTCTTATACTTGAACCTCCACATGGATCACTCAGGGGCAATGTCATCTGGCCTGTCAGAACAAGAATACCGGTGCTGATTCCATTCTGGCATAAAACACATCATTAAAAAAGGTAAAGTTTGATTAATAAAATGGGAAAGCAAAAGGCAATATGAAAAGACACATGTGGAGAGGGAATTCCTGAATGGTTCACTAATTCAGAAGTAAAATAAAATTAAAAGTCTTTCTAAAAGAATTGAAACATATAGAATTGTATCCTCTATTCCCTCTTCTCAGGTCTTACTTCACCTGAAGCTTCAAGGTATGAAAGAGTGTATTCATTTGTATCAAGGTTTATTTACAGAGAGAAAAACTCCTAAAGAAAAAAATAGGACCAATTACCCTAGAAAGTCAAAACCAGATAGCCACCATAAATTAAAATTGAGGTCACCTGTATAACAGTACCAGGCCCAAGAAAAATAAACTTTTGACTACATTGTCTGGATTGGCTGTATAGAGAGAACTAGATTTTCCAGTTTGGTCTGACTACTTTGCCTGAATCATCCATGTTTTTTTTTTCCTTGAAAAATTAAGAGTGAGGTGTGGAAACTAATTATGAGTGAAAAGCTGGCAAGTTTTCTTCAGGAACCATTAGCATTTCTCTTCTTGAAACCCTCATTAAAAGTCCATTGACTCTCAAATTTATCCTTCTTATGTGACCTTGGGAAACAGATTTGGCTTCTTTGGGACTGTTTCCTGCTTTGTAAGGTAAAGATATTGAATGAGAATATCTGTAGAATCTCTTCCAGGTCCAAATCCTAAGTGTATTTATTAACTTTTTAAAATACTCTTAATTCTGAACGGAATGTTAACTTAGAATCAAACAACTTCAGTATTTCCAAAAGTCTTTAATTTCAACAATATAGGTACTCCCTACACTGAGAGAGATTACAAACCTTTCAACCTTTTAAACAGTTTCATGGCGCAACATGAAGCAATGGAAAAGGAGGAAACATTGACTTCATAATGTCGTAGGATTTGGAACTAAAAAAGCTCTTAGAGATTAGTTAATCTAATTCCTTGTTTTAAAAAAAGAGAAACTGGAGCCTATTGTGGTTAAATGGCTTTCTTAAGGTCATAGAATTGTAGGCATCAGAACTAGAATTCAAAACCAAGTTTCTTATACCAATACAGTGTTCTTTCAAAGTGCAGTTGTGCTACATCTGTGACCTTGAGCAGATCTCTTTATCTCACTTGGCCTAACTGCATTTCTTTATCTGTAATAAGAAAGAGTTAAATGAGATGTTTTCTAAGACCTTTTCCAGTTCTAAATCCTATGATTCATTTACAAGAGCTAAAAACATTTCCCATCCCATGTTGAGCCTGGTCCTGAACCCATGCTACTATTTCCACTATCAAAATATGAAGGATAAGAGGCTTAAATGAATATGGAAGGAAACCAATCCCTCAGAAGTTCTTAACCTGAGGTCTGTGAACTTTTAAAAAATTTTTGGTAACTATACTTCAGCATTGTTGCTTTCTTTGTAATCCTATATATTTTATTTTGTACATTTAAAGACATTCTGAAAAGGAATGCATAGGCTTCACCAGATTTATAAAGGGGTGAAAGACACAGAAATTGTTAAGAACACCTGGACTAGAGCAAAGCTTTCCACAAAGACTCAATCCATGAGAATTTATGAAGCATCTACTGTGTGTCAGGCACTAGGGATACAAACACAGAATACTGAAACAATTTCTACTTTCAAGGAGACTACGTGCTAATATTTTACTGGAAGGGACATCATTCACACATCTAAGTATATGTAAAATAAAGACGTAGAAAATAAGAACAAAATAAAAATCAGGTAGTTAAGAAGGGAGAGCGCTAACAGGAGGATCAGGAGAGTACACCTGTATGTACAGTGTATGGATATACCATGTACTAAAAATGTACAACTTCTGTGGTGACTAGTATCTATTATAATATCTTGCTAGGCCAGGCTAAATTGGGCATGATAAGATTAATATTATCTTTTGTGCTACTCTAGGCTGAGTCTAAACAAAGAGAACCTTCTGAAAAATTACAGGGAAGTCATATAGAGATAGTCTCTAAAATTACTGGGAAACACAAAATCTTGTCTCTTTCTTGTTGTACCACTCACATCACTGCTATTTTAACAAATGCCCAGACTGCTCTTCTATGTCATGATTGCCTAGAAAAGTTGACAATGTTTCCATTTCAGAAAGAGAATAATTTCTCCCCAAATTATCATAATTTTAGAACTAACTACAGAAATAACCAGGTTCTAATAAAAGGAGGAAGAGAGAACTACTGAACTGGAAAACATAACTTAACAGTTGAAAAAAGTCAGGCCTCTCCTCTATAAAACTTGGCTTCACCTCTGTCTAGCCTCCATAGCCAAAGAATCTACGTAGTTACCTATCCTCAAATGGCCACTTTTGTTTGCACTCTCCAGATTAACTAGAGACTCAAAAACCTTACCAGTGTTCAGTTGTACTGACTTCTGTTTTCTTTTAGCTATTTAACTGTGGAGTTAGGTGGCAAATGAGAACTGAAATCATAATGGAGGCAGAGCCAAGATGGAGGAGATCTGACTGTGACCCAGATGAACTCTCCTAATACTCCCTTCCAAAGTACTTTAAAATAACATTTCAAATCAAATTTTGGATTGGCAGAGTCAACAAAGGATCAGAGGGAGATATTTTTCCAGCCTAAGACAACTTAGGAGGTCTGTAGAAGAGGTATATAATATCAGGGTGGATTCAGGCTTAGACCTCAGCAGGAACACTAGCAGCTTTGGGAGCTCTCAGCCCAGAGATGGTGATAGGGTGGGACAACTGGTGAGAAAGAGATTACAGGGGAACCCTTTGCTGACACTGGGTATGGCTGGTGCTGATTGACAACTCTATTGCACATATGCAGTTCTAGTCACAGTTCAGGGTGGGGAGGAGAGGTTGTGACTCGTCAAAAGGGAGCAGGGACCCTGGTTGCATTTCCAGGGTCAAGAGGAACCCTAGTACTTGTAGATATAGGGGAATAGGAAACTTTCCTGGGTAAAGAACAAAAAGCAGACCAGGAAAGTGGTGACTACATCTCTCTCAGGATAACATCACGTTGCAAGGACCAAAAACTTTCAGATTTCCAGAACAAGCACTGAAAACAGTAGTACAAAAAAGCCTTTAGCTTGTCACAGTGTCTCTCTACCCCTAGGTGAACATAAAGTTAAAAATTTTAAAAAATAGGGAAAATGAGCAAACAACAAAAAAGAACTTGGCCGTGAAAAGCTATTATGATATCAGGGAAGACCAAGACAACCTTAGAAGAAGATATCAATGTGAAAACAGTTACAAGCAAAGTCTCAAAGAAAATTGTTAATTGGATGAAAGGCTTTCAAGAATTCCTAGAAGAATTAAGGAAAATTATGAGTGGTAAAGAAAAATTTGTGAAGTGGGGGTAGGAAATGATAGTAATGCAAGGAAATTAAGAAAAGAGAATTAACAGCTTGATAAAAGGGGTACCAAAAAAATACTGAAGAAGATAGTACCTTAAAAACCAGATCTGGCCTAATGATAAAAGAGGCACAAAAATCCCTTGGGGTAGGGGAGGACTGTGGCAGACCTCCTTTAAATGAGCCATATGAAAAAGGAGGTAAAAAAAATTACTGAAGAAAAAGACTCCTTAAAAAGCAGAATTGGTAGAAAAAAGAGGTAGAAAGCTCATTGGAGAAAATAATTCCTTAAAAATTAGAATTGGGCGAGCAGAAGCTAATGATTCCATGGGACTCTAAGAAACAATAAAAGAAATCCAAAAGGATGAAAAATATAGAAGAAACTGAAAAATATTCCACTTGAAAAACAACTGACCAGGAAAATCCAGGAGAGATCATTTAAAAATTATTGGAGTACCTGAAAGTCATGATTTAAAAAAAAAAAAAGAGGGAGCTAAGATGGCAGAAAGGAAGCAGTAGCTTTTCCAAGCTCCTCCAAGAATTCTGTTGCTAAAAGCTAAAAAGTGAATTCGAACAGATTTAAGAGTGACAGAACACATTGGGAGACAGAGCATGGCAGATCCCCAGGCCAGGAAAGTGTCTACTCAGGTCTGGGCAGGCAGAACGCAGAGCACACAGGAGCGGCACCAGTGCGGATCTGAGAGCAGAGTGCACCAGACTGAGAAGAAGCCCCAGCCAGCCAGCAGACTCACCCGCTCTGAGGGCAATTTGCAGCTGTCTCACCACAGGACAGAGGATCATTAGAGCTGGGTAGGAGAAAACTCGGGGCCTACAGCAAGGTCAGCAGATTTTTTCTGGGGCTAACAACCTGCAGCCTGGATGTTAAAAAATTATATACCTGAACTTTTAGAAGTCAAGATGGAGCAATAAAATTTAGTTGCTCTGATCCTCCCTCCCTGACCCAGAAAAGTCTAGAGTTAAATGCCCCATCCAGAGTAAAATCTTGAATTAGTGGAAATAGCTTCAGGCTTGGATATCACTGGGGAAAGGGGAAGGGAGACAGTACAGAGTCTAAGCCCAGAAGGGTGGAGCCAGCAAGCCCTAACAACAAAAGCCCAGGTGTGCTCTAGCACCACCTGGCCAATCAGCAGACTGCAGCCCTGCCCTGCCCTTCTGCTAGCCTTCTGCTACTGAGCCTGCCTGAGCTGTAGCCCAGAGACACAGAGGTGGAAACCTGAGGGAGCCAGACCACCTCTCCCCCATAGGTTACTCTGTAAGCCTCAGGGTAACTCAGGGGAAACATTAAGAGTCCTGGCCTTGGCCTTAGTCTAGTCACTCAGACACTACAGCTCACAAAGTTAACAACCAAACCCCTACCTTCCAGCCTGAGAAGCTCAATACTTCTGCACCCCAGAAGCAGATATCCACTCTAAAAGTCCAAGACATAGATAACCACAATGGGGAAGAAGGAAACTGCGAAGGCTAGGAACATCAAATCTTTTTATAGTGAGCAAGAACAACCAAATTCAGAAGGCAACATGGATTGTATACTCATACTGGAAACCACAGAAGGAAATGTGAATTGGTCTCATGCCCAAAAAGCATTCTTAGAGGATCTCAAGAGGGATTTTAAAAATGAAATTAGAGAGGTAGGAGATAAATTTAAATCTACAGTGACCAAATTGGAAAAAAATCTCACTGAAGAAAACAAATCTTTAAAAAGTAAAATTGGAGAACTAGGACAGGAGGTCCAAAATCTAACCAGAGAAAATACCTCCCTAAAAACGAAAAA
>CM053581.1:422548145-422591912 GCA_028627135.1 Pseudochirops cupreus
CGTTTTACAGATAAGGAAACTGAGGCAAACAAGGTTAAGTGACTTGTCCAGGGTCACACAGCTAGTAAGTGTCTAAAGGTAGATTTTAATTCATGAAGAGGAGACTTCCTCACTTCAAGCCTGGCATTCTGTCCACTGTGCCACCTAGCTGCCCCATACATACATACATATATACATATCTATCTATCTATCTATCTATCTATCTATATATATATATATATATATACACACCCACATATATGTACATACATATATAAGCATATACATACATACATATGTATATGCATACCCAACAGGGTTCTTGTGAAGAAAACACTTTGGAAGTTGAACAACGCTATATAAACATGAACTGATGTCATTTTAGTTATGAGACTATTATTTAGTGCACTAAAAGACATTTTATTGTCTTAACTGATAACTTTAAACTAAAGAAATTAAAACATCCACCAACAACACAGTTTCCCTCTAATCCTATCTTTTTGCCATGAATGTGTCCAGCAAATAAGCTGATTGTTTTGTTTTCATTTTAACTAACTTTAGGATGAGAATGTCTTATACCACTATGCTACTTATTGTATAGATGTTTTAAGGAAACCCATTTTATAAACATATAAATTTACAAATCAGAGAAGGTACATTAACAGTATGCACTTTCTTTCTCTTTGTGAAAGGATTACTTCAGGATTACTTTAGTGAGCTCTTCTAGTACATAAATATATATATATGTAACATGTATACTTAGAAAAACTTTTTTTTAATTTCTGAGAAAAATACATATAAAATTTTTTTTTAGCTTTCTAGTTTTACCAGAAGAGGGATATGAAAGATGTTTTCATGAGACAAAATTAACAAACAGTGTACAACTTGGGGTTAAGTGGACTGAATGTTCTGGGAAAATTCTTCAGAACTGAACTTGCAAACAGAAGTTCTTGTATTCAGATTCCCCAGGGAAATTATGAATAGTTTAGCTAAGTGAACATTTCTGTGCTGTGTTAAGATAAGTTTGTAGAAAAACATGAAGAAACTTTTTTGTATACTAATAATTTAGAATAATTCATTGTGCTCATCAACATGATTAAATATCATTTTTAAAAGTACTTAGCAAGTATTCATATGAGTTGGTGATATTTGTGACCTACTGATGAAATAAGTTAATAATTCACTTCTTAAAATACTCATGAATAGAATGGGTTTTCTTTTAGTTCATTTTTGGAAGGCATTGCAGACTGCCTGACGTTGTCTGGAATGCTGGTTGGAAACTGTTCATGGTGTATTTAAGCTAATTGAGCAATTCCTCCCCTTCAATCCCCACTTTCTGTGCATGTGACCCAAGATTTGTTGACTGGAATGAGTAGCCTAAACATTAGTCAAAATCTGCTTACTCTACCACAACATATTTTATCTATTATGAGATAGAGGAAAAATTGCAGGGCTTTTTTTTTTCCAGTTCATTCACCAACTCTGATATTTACATTACAAATGAAAGTACAGACAAAGGAAGTTGCAGTTAAATGAGAATGACTCACAAATACTTTATAGGGAGACAAGTAAACGAGTGGACAGAGTTGTTTTTCTAAGGGTATTGCCTCCCTTCAGAATTCAACAATGCTGAATGAATGAAAGTCCCATTGGCTGCACTTTAATTCATGCCCAACTCACTGCTTGAGTTGAGGGAGTTGCAATATTCCTTGTTCCCTTTTGCCACTTCCAGTTTCTCCCTCTACCATCATCACCCAGTAACCTTTCCTCCTTTCAGGATCACTCAATCCGAATCTACCACCCAATCAAAATTCTGGTAGCTGTTATGTACTGACAACACCACTTCCTTTCTTCAATGAATTCAGTGCTTGACTCACAGTCTTTCCTTCGCACTGCCTTTCCTCACACAAGTGGACTTTAACATACTACCTGAAACACCCTAACTTTACAGTTCCTCAGTGTATTCATTTCATATGACCTGTTACTCCATCTCACCTCAGTCACACACACACATAGTCATATTCCTTTATTTTGCCATCACCCCAAAACGCTCCACTTCAATGTTCATGAACTTTGAAATTCCCTTATCTGATAAGTCTCTTGTTATTTCACCTTTCCCTCTGCCTTGGAAACCCAAACCCTGATTTTTATCTACACCATGACCTTCAATCCTTTGACTCCTCAGTTCTTTTAGAGGCTGCATTAGCTACACTTTCCTCCTTTCCTTATCTTGACCCCTTAATGAATAAGTTCAAATCTATATTATTCTCTTCTCTTGAGTCCCTTATCATGCTGGAATATTGCCCTGCCAAGCCCCAGCCTTGGATTATTTCACCATCTATTACCTTTGCTCCTACATACATGCTGTTGAATGAAGGGAAAAAAATTACTAAAGCACGCTAAGTCTACCACAAATTTGTGTTACATAACCACAAGTTATCTGTGGCAAGGCAATTTTTTCATACCTCCTTAATTGACTCATAACTGCACACATTACAGCAACTCTCATAAACCTTTTCACAATGGCTCCTCCTTCCCTAAAAAATGACTGATTAACTCTAGTGTAGCAAGCTAGGGATAAGGATAAACTATCAGGTCCTCTCATTTGGCTTCTTCCTAGAGTCTTTCCCTCCCTTCAGTGACCTGAAGAGAGATTGAACGGTTATTTTTCTCTGTCAAAGCTGGAAGCCAGAAGAACAATTGGAAGGTAGAAGAAGCAGGAAGGTAGAAAATTTCTGTCTCTAGCTCTCACCAACTCTGGCCCATCTCTCACACAGATGTTGGCCATTAATCACCAATGAAGAGAACATCCTGTACAATTAGTCATTTAAGCCAGAGTTTCATTCATTCCCTGGGTTGATTATAGTCTTTTACAAAGATCAGCTGGGACAAGTAGTTGACATGGGTTGGGCATCAGGATCATTATAGGCCTGTTTATCTACATCTGGGCTGGCAGCCAGGTCAGGTTGGTTATCAGTATATTCCTTCTCTGGGGATTGAACCTGTACCTTGGGAGTCTCTCTAGCAGTTTTAGGCAGACAAAGAGTTGCTTCTGATCTGGAGTCTCCTGCCCTGTAATAAATAATACACGCAGACTCCTTTATAGGATGCATTACTCTGAGCCTCCATATCTGGATTAGAAAGTCTACACAGCTAGTGGACTGTGTCTTTTTCTCGGCCTTTGTCTTGCTGAGTGTCCAACAGTTGTCCTTATCTGTTCAACTTCTATGAACAACAGGTGGTTGTGGTGAATAGCCCTGATACTACCTCCTTCATTCTCTGGGACTATTTTGTAAACAGACCAATTTTCCAGTCTTGCAATAACTTTGTATGGTAGGCTTTCATTGGTCAGTTAACTTTTGAGTCCCTTTCTCCATCATACTATTTCTTCATTGAAAGTCTTGATACCAGACTCTAACATCATAATACCATTTGTATCTATTGTAGATCTGAGCAAAATCTGTAGCTAGTTAGCAGGCATCTCTTAGCTTCTTCTTCAAATGAGAGATGTATTAAGTGTAAGTAGTTGCATCACCTTCTTTATCTGTGGCTCCAAAATACAAGTCAATAGGCAGGCATGATTCTTGCTTAAACATGAGCAAGTATGATGTAAAACCTATAGCATCATTCCTGGTAGAATCATGCATGTACTAGAAATGACATATGTTGACTCTACTGAATCTTTTTTTCCCAAACCATCCAGGCCTTCATCTCCATAGAAAACAAAAGGCTTACTTTTAAGCAAATATTAGTGCATTGATAAAGCAGTTGATTAAGTCCTTGAAGGCTTTTTCATATTTGTCTGTCCATTTATCTTCAAAAGGCTGTGGAGTTTTTAAGACAATTTTGCCCTTTTTTCCCTTTTTGGTTCTAGGTCTCTGTAATCATATGTGCATGAGTGAGGTCATTTAACAGTTTAGCAATGATAGCATAATTCTTAAATGAGTTTTGATAGTAACCACTAAATCCCGGAAAAGTTCTTAAGTCTCTAACATTTTGTGGGCATGGCTTCTTGAGAAGTGCTTCTACCTTATCCGGATCAGTGTTTACTTCTTGTAGGAAAACAATGAGACACCATATTTAACAGTAACTCTACAAAATTGCCATTTGTGAATTGACAACTTCAGACCAGAGTCTCCATCCATACTTTGACTAGTCTCTCCTCATCTTCTTGACTCACCTCTTAAAGAGGCCTATTCACTGAATGGGCATTACCTCACTCTTAAGTGAGTATGGGAAAAGGCCTTAGCCTAAAAGGGCCAGGGTCTCCCATTGTATCCTGGGCCATCTCCAGTTGTCCTGATGAACATCTGGCCACTGGATCCAGGAGAAAGTGAAGCTGGTGACCTTGCACAGCCCTGCCTCGCTCAAATCCAAGTCAACTGCAAGTCAAGTCATCATATCCCTGATGTCATGGAGAACAAAGGACAAACACAATAACAACCAAAAAAAATTATGTCCAGGTACACTAATACTTTCAGATACTCCATGTCCTCAAACACTTTCTTCATTAACCCTTTGAAATTGGTTAGAGCCCCTGAAGTGCCTTAGGATATTTGCTCAAACTGGTAAAAATGTACCTGGTTAGATGAAAGCAATCTTTTCCTTATCTTCTGTGGACAGAAGAATCTGGTAGTGTCCACTACACAAGACTGAAAAACCACTGGTTACCTAGTGGACGATCCAAGGCATCTTGCACCTGTGGCATAGTATACTTGTACTCTTTAATTCCTTTGTTCAAAGGTCAGTAAAATACATGCATCTCTACCTTTCCATTTTTCTTAGGTACCATCACTACAGCTGATGTGTAAGGGTTGCTGGATTCTGTGATGATTTCATTAACCAACATTGGTCTCTGAGCTATTCCATCATATGCAGAATAATTCCCATAGATATTTCTCTGAATGGTCAGGAATGGATGAGCTATATTGTGTGGATTGCATCTCTAAAATATCCCACATTCCACTAATGTGATGAGAACGTGTATGTTCTCTTGCTGAATTATAACTTCAATCTAACCTTCCTCTCTTGTGGTACTAAGGATAGTAAAATATCTCAGGATTTATCTCAGAAAGTGGACAATTGGGGCTCTTGTGATGTTCATTGGAAATTTTTGTCTCTATCCTCTTTTAATTAATTCTCTGTACAATCCACATTGATGGTTGAAGTATGTACATATTGATCCCAGCTTCTTGCTTGCAGGATCCTACTAGAATTTTGAAAAGATTAGCATTAGTTCCAATCAGTGTTGATATTCCAGTGAATGTTGGAAGGTCTGGACATGGCAGAGCCACAGTATCTACTTTTCTATTGACACCAACAATTTCTTTGGGAAATCTCAAGCTCACGTAGAAGAATCCCAAGTAGGAATAGTCTTTATAACTCAAATGACAAGTCCCAAGCCATGCCATAGACTGTAAAGGTCATTAAAAAAAGAGGATCAATGATAATGAGCTCCATTGTCCAAGAGAGCATCACAGTCCCTATTCTTCATTTTTACCATCACTTCTACATGAGGTCCATGAGTTTAGGTGGATCAGGCCCATAAGGAATTGACAATAAAGTCAATGTTACTGTCTTTGCAGCCCAGGATGACCTTTTTCCCTGAACCTGCTCTGGTTTCCCAAAGCTGAATCAGAAGATTTTAACTATTTTTTATGACCAATGCTGCATGTAGTTTCTTTGCTAGTGCAACCAACTTAACTATGGCCATCGAATTCAAAATTATAACAAAAGATGGATATGTTACTCTGATGGCAGTGATCTTATTTCAGGCTTTCATGCTCTCCATCTCTTAATCCTCTGTATCTCCAAGAAGAATAGGATTGTGTACTGTTCCATCTCTCATTTCATTGTCTGAGGTTCTAAGCCCATAGTCCAGTATGGTGGTGCTGTTGCCCTGCTTTGCTCCTGTGGCCCATCTTCAAAAAAGCCTAGGGCCTCATGAGGTTGAACCCAATGAATTATATTTCTCCTTAAAGCTGTGGATATACTCTATACGACAAATCTAAAACAATTAGGACCTTATAGACCTGAAGACTGGAACTTTCAGTGGACATTCAATAAAGGCCTGAGGCAATTTGGGGTAAAAGGAATACTTAAATAGTCCCATCTGGAAAACAACAGGCTCTTCTAAAAGCAAAATATTGAAGAGCCACAGGACAGAAAAAAAATAGTCCAAGACCTTTAGGAAAAAAATATAGCAAATAAATATATCTTGTAAAAATAAGAAAGTATAGCTATATTCTTATGGATAGAGCTCTCATATACAGAATGTTGTGTCTTGTGCCCCACAGGAGGGCAGGAATAATCATCTCCCCTTCGCCTGCTCCAGGGAGATATTGACTCCTGCCAAAAAAGGGAAGCAGGAGGTTGGGGTTCCAGAATGGTCACTCTGTTCTCCTCAAAGAGAGGGGACACTGGGCTAGAATTATATCTATCTACTCCTTTAAATATTATTAGCCTAGGAGTTCTAATTTCCTGATCAGTATTTCTCAATGGGGAAAGGAGGGCACAAGTTTTATATCCAAGGCTCGACTTCTTTCCCACAATGTCAGTTTTACACGTAGTAAATAGCAATAAATAAATCCATTTATTCAAGTAGACAGCAAAACAGAAATCCTTTAAAGGAATAAAATAGAAGGGGCAGGTATAAGCCTTTAAAAAAGATATGCAATAATAACTTCTTAAATATTCAAGTCCTATTTTTAGCTATGGGAAAAACTGAGTACTCTAGTAATATTGCATGCCATATTAGTGAACAAATAATTTACTTTTTACTTATCCTCTATATTCCTGCCACTAGTTCCCCCTGAAATTTCAGTCTAATAAATATTAGCATGAATAGTCAAGAGCCTTAGCACTAGGATAAACTCTTTTAATTTAGTTCTACTATAACTAGAAAGTTCAAATTAAAACAACCTTGAGATAACATTTTATACCTACCAGATTAGCTAAAATGATGGAAGGGGAAATGAAAAAGGTTCGAGTGATGTGGAAAAATTGGGAAACTAATTCATTGTTGGTAGAGTTGTTAACTGATCCAACCATTTTGGAGAGCAATCTGGAATTATGCTCAAAGAGCATACCTATACCAAGAAATGCCAAAGATAATTAGGGGAAAAAGAAAAAAACTTATATGTTCTAAAATATTTATAGCAGCTCTTTTTGTGGTGGCAAAGAATTGGAAATTACAGGGATGCCCATCAGTTGGGGAATGGCTGAATAAATTTTAATATATGATTGTGATGGAATACTACTGTGCTATAAGAAATGATGAGCTCAATGATCTTAGAAAAACTTGGAAAGACTTTCATGAAATAATGAAGAGAAAAATGAGCAGAACCAAAAGAATATTGTGTACAGTAACAGCAATATTGTTTTAAGAATGACTTTGGGCAAATGAGTTATTTTGACTAGTATAAATACTCAAATTAACTGTAAAGGATGTAATGAAGAAAGATGCTCTCTGCATCCTGAGAAAGAACTGATAAATAGAAGTATGTATAGAATAATTTTACTTAAATATACATACACACACACACACACCTATTTGTGGCTAATTATGGCAATCCCTAGGGCAGAGAAGAAAAAAAGGGAAAAGTTTACATGAGAACTTCGTTGTATTTTTTAAACGGAATAGCAAGTTTTACATAATAGATTTGGAATTTCATGTGCAATCATCTTTTTTTAAATTATACTATGTTATAGGAATGCTTTTTTTATTCCATAAGTTAAAAATAAAATAAATTTTAAAAAAGAAAGCTCAACAGAGAGTTAATTTAGCCTTTGAACACGCTATAGTGAAGATGCTCATATGTAAACATAATTGCTGGCCACCATGACTTATATTGTCTTATCTAGGGTGAAGGACTTTTTCAGCATTTCTCAGACAGGATCATGTATTTCTCTTAAGCTTTCAGCCTTGAGAGTGAGGCTATGAGAAAAATGGATGGAACTCAGCATAGTTTTAGTGTCCTCTAGTGGCAACTTGCTATAATATTGAAGAAATTTGTCAAAGTAAAAATTGAAGTATTTCATGCAGATCCCTGGCTTATCAAGGTCACAGTGCTCATTATTTCTTCCATTCTTCAATGTCATACAATAAACATAAATGTTTTTATGCATACATAGATATGACTTTTTTTTTCTATGTATATAGGGGCTAAATGAAATCAGAACATTTGTAGTATTCTAGATAAACCTGTCTATCTATGTATCCAGCTATTGTCAGCCACAGAGTTTGATCTAAGAAAGACAAACATGAACAGGTTGTCTCCCTTATTTTATTTCTCTCAAAGCTGGCAGCACACATGTATGGGAGCCAGTCTGGAACTGGGCTTATTTTGGGGTTAAGGTGCAATTTTTAAACCCTTCCAACAGGAGCTAATATCATTTCATCATCATTTCATCACCAGACAGAGGAAATACCTCTTCTATCAGACTAGCCCCAGTGTTGAGGTTTGGGGTTTTAGGGGTATTTGAGACCCCAATATACCAATATGCCAGGTCCTGCCAAATGAATTCAACTCAAGCCTTCTTTCAACCAAAGAAAAACAAAATTTATTGAAGAATCGCCATAATGAGTAGACTCTTAAAGAGCCTAAGTATTTGTGAACTTGTATTGATAAGCAGGCCAGAACAATCTGACACAATGATTCTGTGCTAGATTGAGTCTCAGCACCTTCATGGAGGCAAGATGGATCTTACATACAGAAAGACTGTGGGAGGGATCTAGGGATGGTCTACAGGAAGGGTTTGGGGAGGGACTTGAGGAGGAGTCTAAGGAGGGAGAGGAGGAGACTTACATATCTTCCAGTCCTGGCTGGAGAACAATTTGAGATTAGCAGTTTCCTGGTCAGGGAAACATAAATGTTGAGGTTTAGGGTTTATGGGTGCCTAAGAACCCAAAGTACTAACAAGCTCGTCCTGCCAAATGAATTTGACTCAAGTCTTCTCTCAACCAAAGTAAAGCAAAGTTTATTAAAGATTCTCCATAATGGATGGACTTTTAAGGAGCCTAAGTATGTGTGACAAGTGGGCCAGAATAATCTGAACCACAGTGACTCTGCACTAGATTAATCTTAGCACCTTCATGGAAGCAAGATGGATCTTATATACAGAAAGACTGTGGGAGGGATCTAGGGGTGGTCTAGAGGAGGAGTTCGGGGAGGGTCTTTTTTTTTTTTTGGAGGTGACCCTGGTTTCTCTGGGCTAGACTAGCAGAGTATGGGTTCTGTTGATCTTACAAACCCAGAAGGGCTGGGGACAGATGGAATTTTGATATTTGAGGACCAGCTTCCCAAAGTTTGGAGGAGCTTGTCATCAGACTAAGGGAGAGGGCTAGGAGGGTGGGGGAGGAAAGGAGAAGAGGGGGAGGGGAGACATTTCAGCTACAACTCTCTGAGATTCTCTCTCAATCTCAGGAATCTTATTGTCTTTTTTTCATCTTTATCTCCCACAGGTCTTGTATGTTGTGGATTTTTAATAGGCTAGAAATGCCTTGAGATCAGGGAATATTTCACTTTTATCTTTATATCACCATTGCCAGCACAAAGTAGGCACTTAATAGATATTTTCTGAATTTAACTGACTTATGGGTGAAAGTTTTTTCTTTTTTTTTCTTTTTTTTTTAATTTATTTTATTAAATTTTTTTTGAGTTACATATTTTCTCCCCGTCTTTCCGGGAAGGGTCTTGAGGAAGAATATAAGGAGGATCTTGAGGAACTGAGGTCAGACTACAGGAATGTGATTAAGGATGGGAAAGTTGAAGGCTACCTGGAGATGACAGACAGTAGAGCACCTTGAAGGTGCTTTTCGGGCCTGACCTTTCAGGTCCCATTAGGTCAGATAGCTAGGAGGCTTTTTCGTACTCAGTCTGACTCTCTCAGTTTCTTGGTCCAGTGGTTATGTTGGAGGCCACGGAACTGGGCACAGCTTCTGAAGCATGGAGGACAAGGACAGATGCCCCATCTGGAAGTATAAGCCCAACAATTCTTTCAATTCTCTTGGTGCTAGGGAATTGGGAAAACTTCAGGTACCTTTTTGTGGTTTTTTTTCTTGTCTTGTTTTGTTTTGTTTGTTTTTTGAGGTTTACTCCCAGATCTTCCTTTACTGAGGAAGGGACTTCCAGCCCCTACACCTATAATGAGTCAATCCTTTTCGATTCCCAAAAGTTTGCCTTTGGGTTATCATTTACAACATTGGGGAAAATTTAGTTTCTTTAAAGAACTTAAAAAGAAAAGGCTGGTGTTCTTTTGTAACACTGTTTGGCTTCAATATCACCTACTTATTGGCCTTAGTTGAGCTCTCTCAGAACCTGGTTCTCAGAAAAGATTGTAAGATGCTGGTAGCTGGAGCTGCCCCACAAAAGGGCAATGGGTGCCAGTTAAACAACCTCCTTCTTATGGCCCCCAGGGCGTCGGCCCAGGCCCCTCTCGCCTTGGTGACTCCTGCTCAGGTCTCAGCTGAGTCTTGTCATGGCAGCTCCCCCAGCCCCTCCTGCAGTTCCCCAACCTCCCCCAGGTGTTTCCCATGCTGCTCCCACCTTGGCCATGCCCTCTTCCCCTTGGTTTCCCTTCCCTTTTTCTCTACCTCAGCACCCTTCATTTCCTGCCTCCTTCACCATCCACATCCCCTACCCTCCATCTCCCACCATGGCCTCCCCTCCCTCCAGATGACCTCTATTCAGGTTCTGGCCTGGAAAAAAGTTTAAAAAAAAAATAAAGACTAGCCTGTTTCCTCTATCTCCTATTTCATCACTTCATATTTGTGAATTGTTTTCCAAGTATTTACCCCTATATCCATCGCAATCATGCCACTTCCAATTAGGAATCAAATAACTCGTGCTCTCCATTTATTTTGTGTTTGTTTCTTTTTAGTAGGAAAGAAAAGCAGTAAGGATTGTGCACCTTAACAGAACATCTTTAATTGTATCCAAAGATGTGCATGAGCATCTCAGTGATGGCAATTAAAAATGGAATTGAGACTATATTCACATAACAGAAACTCATTACTATTTGCAGATGACCTTTGATTTTAAATATTTGCCATTCACCCTTAGAACAATATGAACCTTTTGATAATGCTATGATATATTAATGATATGCTTTAAAAGTAATCCATAACTTTGATACTGGTTCATAAAAGAAAAGTGAAACGTAGCAAAGCAAATGAGCAGGTAGCCTCTCATCTGCATTTATAGTCCAATTTGTATTAAAGGTCTGTGTTAAGTCCTTTCCTAGATCATGAGTTTCTTGAAGATAAAGATTGTGTCATGTTCATCTTCGTATCTTCTTCAGGTCTAAGCACAAGTCCCACACAAAGTAAGTTGAACATACCCTTGTTATAAATAATGATAGCTGATGCTTACATAGGTCATTAAGTTTTGCAAAGCTCTTTACTGGAATTATTTCTGTTCACATTTTTTTCTCTGACCATCTCTTCCACAGGCTCTTCACCAGTCTCATAGATATCCATGCCAAGACTATGGCCAAGAAGAATTCTGCTCTGTCCCCTGCTTTGCTGACTGTTGGCTGTCCCTCTTTGAACATCGTTTCAGTAAAATCCTGAGAAAAATAATCATTCTGCTTTCTCTTCATTAGAGTATTCCTACCATAGCTTCTATAAACCACTTAAAAGTTAATCTCTTCTCCATTTCCTTCTCCCCTCTAGTTCTGGTTCACTAGCTATGAACGAATCAATTCTGTCATTATTTCTGAGTGGAGTTCCAATCTATTCCCCTGTGACCCTACTCACAGAAGGAAGGAAGGAAGGAAGGAAGGAAGGAAGGAAGGAAGGAAGGAAGGAAGGAAGGAAGAAAATAAGCACCATTTACAACTGGAAACCAGGGGAAGGGGTTTCTCAGGGTTGTATTTTTGGTCTGTTATGTCTATAGCAAGATAGCTTTGAGAGTTGATGATTATAGCTTGACCTCTGGGTTGAATATGATAACTTTGGGAATCAATACATGATAATTCTGTGGTTACAAGATAGTCCTGTTTTTACAAGAAAATTTCTTCAGTAGTCAGTTTGTTCTTGTGATGGGGAAAGACAGTGTGTTCTTCCTGGGGCCCGCTTATGAGTAATTGTGGGGAAAGGTAGTTTGTCTTACTGGGGCCCACTTATGAGTTATTGCTAGGCATAGCATCCTTGGACTGGGAAAAAACTGTCAGGAATAGTGTTTTGAGGCTAGGGAGAAATGGAATTGAGGTCCAAGCACAAGAACCCAAGCACCCCATCATAATGAACCAGGTGATCTATATTAGGAAACTTAATTACAGAGAGGTTAAGTGATTTGTCCAAGATCACATAAAACTAAGGTATATGGAGGTAGCTAGATGGTGCAATGAATAGATCACTGGCCCTGGAGTCAGGAGGACCTGGGTTCAAATCTGGCCTCAGACACTTGACACTAGCTGTGTGACTTTGGGCAAGGCACTTAACCCCAATTGCCCCTCCAAAAAAAAACAACTAAGGTGTATGTGTGGGCAGAGGCCACAGTGTTATCCTCTAAATCTTGGCATTTCCAAGGTCTTCTAGTCCACAGCTGACAAACTAATCATATGTAATTTAACTCACATAAATTTTACATGAGATGATAAAGTGAGATGCTGATTTTTCTCTATAGATTCTTTCTGTAGAAAAAATTTAATTGCTATAAGTGATAATTTTTTTCACTTTTCTAGATCTCTCTAAAGCATTTAGAACTATTGACCACCCATGCCTTTTCAATATTCTCTCCACTCTGGGTTTTTATGATACTACGTATTTCTTGGACACCCCTCCCTTACCTGTTTGATCACTCCTTATAAGTTGATTTCGTTACATTAACATACATATCTAGTTCCCTAACTATAGTTGTACCCCAAGACTACTCTGTCCTGGGTCTTTTTCTCTCCACGTACCTCATCAGCTCCCATGGGCTCAATTATCCTCTCTGTGCAAATGGTTCCTAGACCTATATAATCCAATCCTAGTCTATCCTGTACTCCAGTCCTACATCACCAATTACCTATTGAACAGTTTGAAATGAATGTTCTGTTTTTATTATTGTTCAGACCTGTTGGACTCTTCGTGATCCCATGGACCATATCACGTCAATACGGTCCATAGGATTTTCTTGACACTGGAGTGGTTTGCCATTTCCTTCTCTATATGAATGTTGTATAGGCAACCCCAACTCAACATTTCCAAAATAGAACTCATTATTTTATATCTTCCCCTACCCTAAACCACCCCACTTCTTAACTTCTCTATTTCTGTTGAAGACACCAAGGTTCAAATTCTCAGTCATTCTTGTTTCTCAGTCTTATGCTCCTCAGAATCTAATCAGCTATCAAACCTTGCTTATTTTGCCTCCATAACCTTTCTTGTATCTTCTCTTCATTCACAAGACTAGTTTAGGCTTTCAACATCTTTCACCTGGAATATTGCAAAATAACTTCCTAATTGGTCTCCTTAGCTTAAATCTCATCTCTTTCTAATCTATCTTCTACCCAGCTACCAAAGGGATATCCCTAACACATAGGTCTGTATCACTTAATAAAATCCAATGGTTCCCTCCTACCTCTAGAATCAGCTCCTTTCCTTGGCATTTAAAACTCTTTCCAATCTGACTCCAACTTACCTTGCTAGGTCAATTATACATTACTCCCCTTCCTAAGTCTGCAGTTCAGGCAAACTCATTTTTGCCTCACACACGGTATTCTATCTACTTTCTCTGCATTTTTGTGCAGGCTCTCTCCTATGACTCTCTTTATCACCACGTCTTAGAATTCCTAGTTTTATTCAAAGCTCAGCATGACCACCATATCCTACATGACAGTTGTCCTGATCCCCATAGCTCTTCTTGCCCCCAATTACCTTATCTTTACTTTATATATGTTTTCTATATACTTCTTTTGTATATACTTACACATGCTAACAATTAAGGAAACTGAAGCCTAGGGAGGGTCCAGAGTATCAGAGGTAGAACTTAAACTAATATCCTTTCACCTCAGAGCCAGTACCATGTTTATGTTCCCTGAAAAAAACCCCATGAATTCTCCTCATTTTATCTATGAATGACACATTACACGAACATGAATCACAACAAACAAGATTTTAACATAAACTCTTTAAATCTTTGTCATGAAACCAGGCTTTTATAATGTTGGGTATTAATTATCATTTTTATTAACAGTTCATTTTTCCAAATCTATCATTATTTACTGCTCATTGTTTTTTTTAATAGTGTCTAATTAGTTAAGTTCCTCAGCCACTTAAACATACTTATCTCTGGGTTTTTTTTAAAATAAATTTGTTGAGGTATGGCATGGTGCAATGCAATATTGCAATACTGCATCTCCATTTAGGAATTTCTGTAATTCTATACAACTTTATTTCTCAGTATACCATTATATTTACGGGAGTTCATCATTTCTTCAATGGGAACAGGACTTCCAGGCCCACTGAATTAAAAAATTCCCTGAACGTTCTTGGGGTAGATATTTCATAGCTTTGATGGACATGCCCAGACCTTAGCAGCTTCCCCTGGACTTGTTCTCTAAACATTGGTGAAACCTTTATGAAAAAAAAATGGATTTCACCACTAAAAATTCTCTCTCTAAACTTCAGTACTATATATTTTACCTTTTTTTTGCCCATGGAAAACCTTTTTCCTTCATATCAACAGTTAGTAACTTTAAGAAAATTTATTTTCTTACTGTTCTCCCAATGTTAAGAAGCCTACAATGCACAATAGAGAAATATAACAAGTTGTTCAGCTCTCAAGGGTCTCTGAAACTCTTGGCTTATGTAATACTAGGGTTTTAGGAGGTAAGGATGGAAGTGAAACTGGAGTCATCATTGGCTCTTCTTACTTTCCCTCCAACAACTGCCTCAGGGATTTGCCAATGGATCCTCAATGAAAGTCAGGCTTATTAGTCTTAGAGAATGAAAGGTTTGGAATTGCTTTTTAAAGTTTTGCTTTTAAGAATTTATAACTAGTGAAAACATAGCATAAATCACTTAGAGAGATTCTCTAACAATGGACCAAAGTTTAGGGTTCCCCATCCAGAGCCAGGAAGAAAGGTTACTGGCTGATGTGACTACAACGACCAGGATGATCCTTTTAATGGTCCCAAAACACAAAGGTTATGAAAAAGAATAGGAAATGCACCTGTCTGAGTTGATCATGGCTGTTTATAAGAAATAAAATGACATCAATAAAAAATAAAATTTATAGAATAGGAAAAGAATGAGCTCAGAAAGAGACAACAGTCACCTCAACTGAAGAGGGATAAGAGAAGGGAGATAAGAAAAACCAGTTCCTCCAAATTCCCCACAGCACATCTGCTTTTATCAACACTCCAGAAACATTATGAGCTGCTGCTAAAGAGAAGTCTTTTACCTCTCCTTGCAAATCCCCATTATCTTCTTTCCTTCTTTTTGTGGCCCTAGAAGGCCAAACCACCTCTCCATTAAAAATGGCCCTAATATACCTCTAACTCCAAGTGAATACTTGCAAAGCAGTAGGACCTACATTATATTGAACTCCATCTTTTCTGAAGCTGTCTTGTCACCATTTTCTCCTTCCTTATTATTTTTTTCTGTGTGATCATTCTATCTAGATCTAAAAACTATTTCTCAGGGAGTTTGCCCATTACGACCTGGAGGTTAGTCCTGCTTTTGGGAAGTCTACAAGTTGTTATACTTGTTTTTGAAAGATTAATTTAACTGTTTCACAGCCAGGGTTTTACAGTTCCTTCAGTTTTTTTTCCCTCTGTTCTTTCCTTTGTGTGTTGTTGCAACTTATCCTATTTCATTGCAGAATTGGATGATCCCTGAAATTCTTGATTTACCCATACCAAAAGTCACTACAACACCTCTAACAGTAATTGAGTATGCTCTTGAGCTAAGACTTTTGCATGTTTTGTTGGAGTCATTTCTTTTTTCAAAAAACCACAGAATTAAAAACACAATAAAAAAGACAGATATTGAATCAGTAGAAATACACATGCATGAGCTGGAGTGAGCCACAAAGGATCAAAGTAGTCAACAAAATAACAGAATAATCAGGGAGAAAATTAATCCAATATATGTAATAAACATTAAGTTTATAATGCTGTGCTAAGTGGTGATAGAACCAGAACACTTATACTTTCAAGCTGAGTAGGGGTTGTTTACTGTACAGAGTAAATAACTACACTATGTCCACACTAAGGATGTTTCATTTCTTAAAGGTATAGTCTTGTCAAATATCAGGCCCCATATATAATCTGCATTTTCACCACTTTTCTTCCATTCTGTTTCTCATCCCTTTCCTACTCAACTATCCGAAGACCCAAAGACTTATATCTTCACCTGCTATCAAGTGACTTCCAAGAAAAAGCCTGTAGATACCATGATGTTGGTGGAGGAAAGTTGTTTTGTTTTTTTTGTTGTTGTTTTAGTGCAAGACCTTTCCTTCACTATTAAGATAACATCATGTAAGTAATTTCCTTAAAGGGTGAATCTTCATCTATAAGAATATAACTTTGACTCAGAAATTGAATCCAATTGAAACTATAGTCTGAATCAAGTTAAGTAGGCTTTAGATGCTCAAATTCTGGAATTCATTTGTTCTGGACATAAGACCAGAATGTTCCACAGCCTTTCTTTTATGTTGGAACCATTTTGCAGCTCAGTGAGCAAATCACTCATTGGATTTACATCTTGAGATTTCATCATTACTTAGGAGTTGCTGGGTTTTCAAAATAGATAAAGTGTATTATAAAAATTCTGAAACTGTGACAACCTAAAATTATATGATAAAAATAATGTTCTCATTTCAAGAGGTAAAAGAGAAAATACTCAACAGAAAAAGGAAGTATATATTCATCATTTAGAGATAGCATGATGTAGTAGAGAGAATACTAGACTTGTAACTAGGGTGCAAGTTGGGCCAGTATATTCATTGCAACATTTTTTTTCATAGTAACAAAGGATTATAAACAAACTAGCTGTCTATTAACTGAAGACTAGTTAAATATATTCTGTTGCATGAATATCATGGAATATGCTGTAAAAAATGGATATGAATTTCTGGTTAATGGTGACATGAAAAGTTGTGAAGAAACCTAGCTATCCCAAATAATTCCAACAAATTTCTAAAAAAAAGAACCTATAAACACCCATAAAGGACACATAAAAAGAAAAAGAAGAAAGTGCTTCTATCTAGTCCAGTACTACGAGAAATACTCTTGAAATATACCAAGTTAAAATGAGAGGCTGGAGCAAAATTTATTGATCCTTCAGTGCTTTTTCTTTTTTAAAGCATGAGTAGCAGTTGTGATCTCAGAACAAAGCAAAAAGAAAAATTGACAAGTTTATGTTACATATACTTATACACTTTATGTTTACACTTTATACATATACATATACACTTTATGTTTCTGCCATGTGAAGGAGTCACCAGGCATGGAGAGAATAATGTGTTATAAAACTGAAAAGGTAAGAAGGGTTGTGAAGGGTTTGAAATGCTCAGCGGAAGTAAGTCTAGTGATCCTGGGTGTAATGAGGAGACACTGACAATTATTTAGTGATGTAATCAGATCTGAGATTTAGGGAAATCCCTAAGGTAATCTAACTAAATCATCCACCATATCAAAGTCTTTTATTTCCTCTACCTTAACTCATTCTTCTTATACTATGTCCACTGTAAGGAAATAAAATAAATAATATCAACATTCATTAGTGTCCAGTTTACTTATTTCTCTGTCAACATGTGTGAATATTTATCATTCTTTTTTTTTTTTTTTGCTTTTTTTTTTTTGGAGAGGAGAAGGCAAGACAGTTGGGGTTAAGTAACTTGCCCAAGGTCACATGGCTAGTGTCAAGTGTCTGAGGCCACATTTGAACTCAGGTCTTCCTGACTCCAGGGCTGTTCTATTCACTGCACCACCTCGCCGCCCCAATATTTATTATTTTGATCTGAATTCAATCTTTCAAAATTCTTAAAAGGGTGGACAGTAGTGGGATAAACCTTAGCTAACTGAATGCTGAAACTCCTCCCCCTTTACTCAAGCATCCCATCTGCTTTCTGACTTGGACCCATGGTTCTAGCCTCCATTTAACTTTTTTTCTTTCTCAACACTACTTATAAAACTAAATTCTCTCTGCCCCTTGGATTTAGTAACTCCTACTGAGGACTATAATATAGAGATTTGTTAGGCAAAGCTACTAAACATCTAGTGATGACATTATTAATTTCCAATGATCACAGCAAATCATGGGGCCCCAAAGAATCTCCTTCCCTTTGATTTAGCCCTAAAACTTATGATGTTAGGCTGCACAGTGTGATGCATGGACAACACTGAAACTAAGAACATATACAGAAAAAAAAAGCTATATTTCAATCATCTCATGAAAAAAGCATCTTCGTTACTCTAACACACCAAATAAAAGTATATTTATTTGAAAAGTTTATTTATTATATGTTAATAGATACTTTCTTCAATAATAATGACAAAAATGTTTTCAGTACATTGACTCACCTTATGAATAAAATAAGAAAATATAATTTTATCTGCTCTACAAATAGGGTTAAATTAGCTAGTTTATCATAGTTAATGTGTGCCTTTCTTGCAACATGTGAACACTCTGAAGAGGTTCTAGAAGAGAAATCCTGTAGTTTACTAGTTCATCACTGTAAAATGAATCTGAAATTGTTTTAGAATATAATGCTGACCTTTTCAAGTTAATCACTTCAAATGTAAACCAGAATATTGCCTCGTGGTCAGAAAACTCACACCTTTACCCAAATTTATGTTTAAAGTTCAGATAAAAGCTGAAATTGAACACAGATTAAACATTAGGATGATAATTCTTTCTGTTTTCCAAGTTATTTTGGATAAAAAGTAAAAATGCATAACATGGGGCATATACTTTGAAGATGCCATTCACTGAATCAATTTCTGTGAACAAGAACCCTAAAATTATGGTAGCTAATAGAAACATTCCATTTCACAGCAAAGTGCATTCATTCACAATATTACACTACTAAAAATAGCATGTGAAATTATATAGCTCAGAATATCTATTTCCAAAGCAACTTTTCAGTTTAAAAAAATAAAGTTAATTAGATTCCGTTATCTTTTCAGCTAGAGGACTGCATTTTCACTTTTTAACTTTACTAAAATATATTACAAAATACAAAATGTGTATTTGTTTTTTATTTGAAAATTTAAAAATAATGAAACTCAAAAATATGGGATAGTGAATTTTTAATGCAAAGATGGTTATAGGTTTACTTTTGTCCCCCTGAAGAATTGGAAAGAATGGAGGAAGTAGTGTCATGTATTAGAAACAGCACCAGCGTTGGGATCAGGAGACTTGGGTGACTAATCTAAGTCAACTCCTCTGGGCCACAGTTTCCTCATCAGCAAAAATAAAGTGGCTGGACTAGATGATCTCTAAGGTCTCTTCCAGATCTAACAGTATGTATCCATGATTTCATATTCTATTGTGGAGACATCTTCATTATTTTCACAGCAAAGCATTCAGTTTTCTAAGATTAATGAATCTGTAAACATCAGTCCAAACTAAAATTTATTCAGTCTGATTTTAGATATCCAAAGTCAGGGGGAAAATGTTTCAAGCTGACAATTATTATGAGAAAAGGAACTTTCCACATAGCTGATTATTGTAAACATTTGAGAACATTTTTACTAAATTGTAACTTAGGTCTTAAAATGTAAAGCTCTCCCAATAAACAGAAACATAAAAAGTAACTTTGTTTCATCTCACTGATCTTTTTTTCCCCCAGAGTATGAAAAAAATAAAAGCTATGTAAAAAATAAAAAATAAAGTGCCATATATTAACATTAAAGTAAGTACAGAAAAGGATAATATACATGAATAAAAAGCAAATGACAGTTTCCTGCACTGAATGTTTTTCAAATAAAAATGCATCATACAATACTGGCTCCCACGTGTTCCCACATATCTGTGGTCATCCAAAACGTAATGAATTAGAATGGAAGACAAGAAGGATAGCACTTGTTCAGTGACATAACTCACATCTATTATAAGAAGCCTATCACAAATAATAATAATAAACTAGACGCTTTCAGGCTGTACAGTTTTTGTGATAAAATTGCTGTTCCTATAGGTTTTGTGGTTTTTAAAGACCTTCTCAGAATTCAATCAGGTCTCCTAACAATTGTGACAAATCCATTGCCTGAAGATTATTTTTCTGTTTGATAAATTTAATTCAATGCCACTGACAGGCTGGACAAAATGTCATGACGACTCATTCATTCTACAGATATTGATAGAGCTCCAAGTTTTAGACTCTAGTGACTGATCCTTCTTGTGTAACAGAATAGTTTATGAATTTTGCTAATGTAGCCATGTTATAAAAGAACAGTTCCATTATATTTTATGGGAGTGAAGAGCCAGCAGGTTGGAGAGGAGGAGGGGCACAAGGGTATATTGGGATATTCTAAGAAGTGCTGCTATCAAAATCTGGAAGAGAAAAACATTTCTTGATGAAAACTTACTCTGCATATACAGCAGTAAAAATGTTTTTGCCACCTCAAATTTCTTGATTAAAACCAGATTAGAGCTCTTCTCCCTAGGTTTTAAATACATAAACAACTTGTTGCTTTAAAAATATAATGGTTTAATATTCCACAGATATAGTGATATTAATGGAGAAATTATTTAGATTCTTCCAGTAATTTTCACTAGAAAACATTCAACTATAGATGTCAAAAATGGTCTGTTAAGGCAGAACACAGTTAGTTCCAGAAGGGAATGCAGCTTTTGCTTCAATTAATGATGCTTAGAATTTGGAGGGTTGTAAATCCAGTCAATTATGATGAGTGCCATGCTTCCAATCATAAAGATGATGCCAACAATAAGGAAAATGGCAGCCTAGAGTTGAAAAAAAGGATGAAATATCATTAGAAAATGTGGAAAGAATCTTAAGGAATTTGAGGCTTACTCTCTAAGCATAGTTTCCGTTTTATGACTTGATAAAGTGAGGTACATTGATAGGTATGTTGATCTTTATTTCAGTAAGTCAGTCTTTACCTCATCTGTTCAGAACTCATAGAAGTTTTGTTAAAAACCTTACTACTGAATCAGTCACACAGAATGTTATGGATTAATTACTTGTTAATCCTAACGTCTGGGTAATAAATAAGTTAAACATAAATTTAATTACTTGTTAATCCTAATGCCTGGGTAAACTTAACATGAAAACAACATATTTACAATTTAGTACCTCTATAAAAGTCCTACCCTGGTGTTTATTGTGGCATGATGGTCACCTTGGTTACTCAAAGTCTATGCTAGAGAAATGATATCTCTTTCAGGACTTAAAAGTTGCACAGGTTTCAAATAAAATTCTACTGAACAATTTCTCATCTGCCTGAGTGTTGACAGGATGTCTACAGACTGATTATTTTGAGGGCCATAACTATCTTTGAATACTGAATGCAAAATTTTTTAGGGGTTGTGATATGGAAAAAATTACCCATTTTGAGGAAATTTGGGGTCCTTGGAGTGTTTAAATAAATTTATTATAAACTGCTTACATTGACTTCTGGTTCTGTCTAAAAATTCCATTTGAATCTCCTTACTAGGGAATTTGCCTAAATATTTGAATTAATCTAATCAGTCCTACATAATCTAATAAGTCTTATAGAGTCAAAAAGAGTTCCAATTAAATAGAAATTAGTTTCATTGTGTATTTATATGCATCTATTCTTTCAAATGAATGTGCAAGATCACAGTAATTGATTTGTTCAACTGATCAACTTATTGCAGGGATTGTATTTGCCAAGCAGTTGAAGAATTTCATGTTTCCAAAAGTAGAATATCCTCATAGTAAATAGTTGTTAATTTTTATTATAATTGATGCCCATGTTTCTTTAATATCAACATATCCTTTAATCCAATGATATTTCCAAAATTTAATGGAAGTCAACAGGGAAAATATTGTTCAACATATTCAGTTTGCAAGCAATCTTTTCATAAATGGAGCAAGTATGTTAAATAAGTGTTCTTCTTTTCATTCTGCCTAAATATGAATGGATGCATTTGTATGTGCTCCCCAGTCAAATCAGGTATAATCAGTCATGGAAGTCTTTCTTCATTGCCATCTTTCTCTGAAGGAGGTGATGTGAGTATTTGTGCATACAAATTTGTGCATATTTGTGTGAGTGTGTGTGTGTGTGTGTGTGTGTGTGTAATATAGTTTGAAATACACTTGGTAGAGATACTGAGGTTGTATTTTAATTATAAATGTTTCATAATAAATAAAAAACTTATAACTTTTGAGACTGAGTTCCTAGAGGTCACCAAGAGATAAAGTAGCACTAAGGACAAGTGATAAATTGTTCTCAATTTATTGAATAGTCAACATATTATTATTACTTATAGAACATTAATAGAAATAGTCCTAATGTATTTTTAGTTTATATTAAGATAAATTATATATTATATTATTATGCTAATTCAAATCAAGTGGCATGATGCAATAGGTTCCAATACCAGGTCTTTCACCCACTAGTTCTAGGATTTACACATCCTTTGAACTTTCTAGGCCAATGTCTGCATGAGTAAATTAAGGGGATTAGGGCAGATGATATCTGAGATTCCTCCCAGAAACTGGGATTGACATAGACTATTATTAGCCCAAGGTCACACAAATAGTTAAAGTCAGAGCTGAGACTACAACCTAAGTGCCCTGATTTATAGACAGAAAAGAAAACAGAGGGACAAAAAGGAATAATGATATCATCCCTTTATTAACTCTAATTGCCCATCAGTTTGGAAAATGATTGCATATAGCAGAGAAGAACAAGAATTGCTGGTACTTCAGATCAAATATAGGGAGGAGATTTTAATACTAGCATGGCATATAGTCCTGGAACTGTTCTGAGAAGTGTCAAGGCCCAAAGATAAGGATTTAAGAAGAGCATGGGTAGAAGAACATGCCTCGAGAGTTGGTAGATATGGATCAGGTTTGGGAAACATTACGGAATTCCTTTTTTTTTCTCCTCATTCAAAGCCTATTGTCCCTGGTTATATCTCTTCATACTGTAAGGAGTGTGTTTTATAAAACTTAAAAGTGCTATGTAAATATGAGTTAGGAATAAAGTACTAACTGAAAACAAAATCCTCAGTTTAGACAAATGGGAATGTCTTATTCTGAACAAAATTTTTCACAGTATTTAAGGATCTATTCCTATTTCTGGGTAACCAAAATAGTTATTGTGATTCTTTGTGTTTCATTTGCCAAAAATAGTGCTCTCAATGTGCATGTGTATGTTGATAATAGGAAAATTCCATTGCCACGTGACCCACTGAAGAGTAAAGCAAGCCTGTCAGCTTTGATTTATAAAGTTCTGGAATCATCAAAGTCTCTGAAGTATGTGTGTGTGTGTGTGTGTGTGTGTGTGTGTGTGTGTGTGTGTGTGTGTGTAAAAGTGAAGCAAAACACCTCACCCCAAGCTGAAATATTTTAAACATGTATGTCTTTGATACACTATGGTCTTAAGGTAGCATTTTTTTTTCCCTGAGTAATATGTGTATTTTCTTTTTGATATAAGTAAGAAGTTAAATGTTAACTTTTGACTGAGGAAAATCTCAAGATCCCCCTGCTGGTTGACTTACCCCAATCTTCTGATGTGATCTTAAAGGTTCTTTTTTAACTAGTCGAAGGTAAAAAGCAGCTGGGAGAATGAAAATTAGCATTGTAGCAGAAGATGCACCTGAAGAAAAATCACGGTATTTGGTGAAATTATTAATGATATAGATGATAAGTATGCTACTGCACTACATGTGAAAGCCAAATACACAATCACCCAGCTCATCGAAATGTACTGTGAGACACTTGATTTATGTGTTTTGAATGAGAGCCTTTGCCTCCCGAGTCCAGAAAACCTGGATTCAAGGCCTATTTCTAACACATACTGACTGTATGGCCCTGGGCAAGGCACTTAACCTCTCAGCCTCTTCAGGCAAACCTTCCTCCTCAGTAAGTCTCATACCAATGAAATCACAAGTTCAGCCCAAAGAAGAGAAGGTTGAATGACTCCTGAGCAGACATAGAACGTAAAACTAATTGCGGTGACAAGTTACCCAAAAAAGGAGTAAATTGTCCATAAATGCCAAGTTCTTTCCTTTCTGAAGAAATTTTTCAACTCTCAAATTGATGGATGTAAACCTCCATGTCCTGCTGAGAAAATTTCTGTCCTTTTACAACTTGCCTAGAAAATTTATATGGCTTCTGGGTTTGCAGTCTGAGAAGCAGTATGGCCGATGAACTGGCAATTAATAATGATGTCTAGGATCTAAACTCAAATGTATCACTAACACTTTATGTCTTTGAATTTTCCTGTACCTCAGTGTCCTTATCCGTAAGGCAAAGAGATTGTGCTAATAATGATTGCAATCATATTACCTTGCAATACTATGTTTCTTGAAGTATAATGCAATAGAAAGAACCACAGTTTGGCCACTTGATACCTATGTAACCACAGGCAAGTCTTTATAAATTCTGCTTTGTGAACACTGTCACAGAAATATAGAAGTTATCTTGAAGTAATCTAACAGATTCTGTCCCAGAATTCAACAGTTTGCTGACACAGAAATTCTGAGAGAGACTCCTGGGAAAGAGGTGGAAGGTCTTCCATGTTGCCCAGACACATGGAATTGAGTGGGGCTGTGTGACTCCCTGATCTTTGGGCCCCCTGAATCCCAAAACCTGCTGTGTGGAAGGAAAGGGAACAAATATTTATCAAGCCCCTATAATGTTCCAGGCACTTTGCTAAGTGATTTACAAATATCATTTTATTTGCTAGTTATAATAATCTGGAAGGTAAATCCTACTATTATCATCATCCCCACTTGTCAGTTGAAGAAATTAAAGCAAATAGAAATCAAGTGATTTTCCCAGGGTCACACAGCTAGTAAAATGTGTTGTAATTCCCGAGTTTATTTGAGTATATAGAAGTATATTTGTAATATCTCAGGAGTATGCCATTATGCATGTATAAGAACAACTTCAATGGACTTTGATACATAGATTATCCTTACTATATATTTAAATGCCTATATCTTTAAGTTCCAATGGAATCTTGAACAGTTACAATTTAACCATTGTTCTTTGAGGAGTCTCAGGAGACTGGGTTTAACTGGCATTCTGAAGTCATGGATGAAGAGGGACTGAGTGGAGCACAAGAGGGGGAATTAAAACAAACTTCCTAAGGGAACTGTTTTAATTCTTACCTTATAATGAGATATTTTTTTTTTAAGAATTTTGAGAGATTTTGGCTGCTATTCTGAGAGAAAAGAAAGGTGTAAGTAATTTTTTCCAGAATTAAGAAATCAGCAGTTATGTTCATGTTTAAAGGTAATTTTGTGCCTTCTCACAAGTGATAATAATTGTAATTAATTATTGCTTTGTTTTATTGTTTGATAGCCAATGTAACATTGATTCAATCTTAGGAGATTAGTGGGGGTCGAAAGAGAGACAGATTTACAGAGTCAGACACAGACAAAAAAAGAGAGAAAACAAAAACTTATGGGAAAAATGTTTCTTTGGTTCACTTAATAATACATTTTATAAACTGAGGCAAAGGCTACAAGCTAATAGATTACAGTAATTTACTAGGATATATTAAAGCTTGCTTCTGATTTCAGCAAAAGCTAGATTGAAAAAAAGATAAGGAAAATAAGTTAGTAGAAAAAATTTATAAGAAAAGCAGATGATATATATCTCTTACATCATTGAGTAGAAGATGTATTTTTAACCAATCAAGAGAAAGAGGCAATTACAAAAGATAAAATTTAACTTTGATTACTTGAAACTGAAAACCTTCTGCATAAAGAATAGGCACCTAAGATAAGAAAGGAAGCAGAAACGTCTCTGATAAGAGTTTGGTATCTAAGATATATAGATAATTTTAAAAAACATATAAGACTAATAGCCACTAGGTCAAAAGATATGAACAAACACTTCTCAAAAGAAAAACTGCAACATAGATGTGTCAACAAATTGCAAATGTATGTTCCCATTATTCCAAAAATTTTAGCTTGGTATAAAGTGGAGAAAGGAATAGCGTTTATATAATGTTATACTATATACCAGGTGCTAAGTGCTTTACAACTATTATTTCATTTGATCTTCAAAATAATCTTGTGATGTATTTGCTATTATTATCCTTCTTTTACCATTGAGGAAACTAAGGCAAACAGAGGTGAAGTGATTTGCCCAAGATCATACAACTATTAAGTGTCCGAGGCCAAATTTGAACTCAAGTCTTTCTTGACTCTATGCCTAGTACTCTATCCACTGTGCCACCTAGCTGAAACTGGTGTTTTATCAGTTTTGCATTTCTACCAACAATGTATTAGTGTGCCTATCTTTTTACAACCACTCCAAAAATAATTGTTGCTGTGGGGGGAAGTGTGTGTGTGTGTGTGTGTGTGTGCGCGCGTGCGTGTGTGTAGCATTTTTGTCATTTTGCAGGGTATAGCACAAAACTAATAGTAAGAGAAATGCAATAAATAGGCTAAACCTTGCTACATATGTGTATTTGGTACATCCCATGTTATACTGTGGACTGTTGATCAAACCTCCCTGAAGAGCTACTGAAAAATGAAGGGATTTAACTAGAAGACTTGAAATCTCTCTGCATTTCTAAATCTGTGATCCTGTTATCTCAAATAGTGGTTTGTTTGATCATTTTATCTAGAAAAGAATAAGGGTCTGAATTCAGTAATTAAAACATTTCTGAAACTTACCAATGAACCCAAAAATGTATTTTATAGTTGGCACAAGAATTACAAGGACATTGTTAAGTGCAAGGATAATTGCTGCAATCAGGAAGTGTCTTATCCAACTGAAGGGCCTTTTGGGGAATAACAATGTGATCACTGATGTGCGAATCTGTAAAAGAAATATGAAAAAGAAACAGTTTGGATTTTTAGCTTTTTCCAGTTGTTTATTTTTAAACATGTTAAAACACATTAATTTTGAAAAATCTTGAAATCTTTCCCTCCTGGCTCTTGAAAAGATGTAAATGCTATTTTGATGTCTAAAGATATCTTGTTGATTTTTTTCTCCTTGAACATAGACAATTTTATTCAATGAGTTTTCAGAATTCATTTAGCAGTTTAACTTAATTTTTAGAACTCCTAAAGGAAGAGGGAGAGAGAAAATATATACAACATTGAAAGAGATAAAAAACAAAACTTCAGTGGTTTTTTTAAAGACAGTTGCTGTTCTTTCTCTTAGGAGATGAGCCATCAATCAGGGTTCAATGCTAAGGAGGATCAAAATCAAAGTTTTATTTTCATTGGATGTTACTGAAGAATTTCATAAAAATCAAACTGAGATTAGAAAATTCTCTTACATCCTATTGGTATTATTATAATCTATATTTGAGAAAGAGCCACAAGAGAATTCATCATTTTTTCTTCACTCATGCAGTTTTGAAATAAGGTTTTTTTTAAAGGTCAAGAACTGTTTCATTTGCCATAGCAGATAGTATTATATCTTAATAACTAAATAAAAAGAGTCTACAAATGGACGCACTGAAAACTTACAGGTCCCTAGAACAAGCTGTGAAAACAGAAGAATATAAAAGCATGAAGTGTCAGGCATTTATCCTAATCCCCATCCAGAGGTAAGTACAGACAAACTAACATATAGAGTCCAAAGTTTAGAAATAGGCTGGAAAGATGACCAAAAAAAAAAAACCTGTCTATAAAAAGATACTATCATGACAGAGAAGCTCAAAACACAAACTTAGGAGATGACAATGATGTGAAAACATCTACAAAGCTTCAAAGAAAAATGCAGACTGGATACAAGTTCAAAATTCCTGAGGAAGAGCTAAAGAGAGGTTTTTAAAAGCAAAAATAAGAGATTTTCAAAATCAAATAAGAGTAATAGAGAAAAGTTAGGGAAAGATGAAACAATGCCAGAAAATTATGAAAAGAGAATTAACAGCTTAGTAAAAGAGGAACAAAAATACTGAAGATAATAACTCCATAAAAATAAAAATTGTCTACATGGTAAAAGATGTATAAAAACTCCATGAAGAGAATAACTCCTTAAAAATTAGAATTGGTTAAATGAAAGCCAAAAACTCCATGTTATATCAAGAAACAATACAACAAAACCTGAAGTGAAAAAAAAAAACAGAAGAAAATTTGAACTATCTCATCAGGAAAACAACTGACCTGGGAAATAGATCAAGGAGAGAAAATTTGAGAATTATTAGGCTACCTGAAAGCCATGATTTAAAAGAAAACCCAGATACTGTATTTCAAGAAATTATAAAAGAAAACTGCCCTGATATATTCAAAGCAGTGGGCAAAAGAGAAATTGAAAGAATCCTTCAATCACCTCCTGCTTGTACCAATATAGATAGGTAACTATTTTAGAAAGTTGCCTAGGGTATTAAGTTAAAATACTTGCTCGGGGTTATTCAGTCAGCATATATCAGAGGCAGATATCCTGATTCCAAGGCCCACTTTTTATTTACTATGTAGACTCCTGAAATACTAGTTGTCAAAACTGCTAGCGTTTGCTGATGCAGAGCAACCACGATATAGGTCAGAAAAATGTAGACAAATAACAGTTCTCAAATATTTTTTAAAAAATAAACAAAACAAGACAATCCTAAAGTCTCTCTTTTCCTCATCATGTTTCCCTTGTTAAAATGTATTGAGTGTCTAAGTTTATCTCTGAAAGATTGTTTGGGAGCAAAGTTGTTGGAAACAACCAAAAATCATTACTGAGTTTACTATACCTTTGCTTGCAAGTCTAAACTTACACACTTTAGAAAACAAAGAATTTAGATCAATGTAAGGGAAATTCATGGTCTTGGAGTGACAAAATAAAGTTCATACTCCCTAAGGTACACAATTATTATTATTTTCAAAAAGTTAAATAGCATTTATTACAACAGTAGTCATTATTTTAAAGAAAATACTATTATTCCTCTGCTTCTTTTGAAGAAATATCAACTAGACGTAATGGAGGATGATAAAAACTGTGAATGGCATGGCTAGTTAAGGTAATGATGTGCCCCTTTTCTATGAAGGAGAATATAACTAACAAAGACACTGGCTATGAACAATCAGTCTCGTTTTAGTTCTCTTATTGACTCTAGATACCCAACTAAAGAGAAATACAGTAATTAAGTTAGAAGGGAGAAGACTTAGAAACTGTAATGTCATGAAAGAGCACTAAATCTGAAGTTAGAAGACCTGGTTTCATATGTTGAAAGATCCCTTATAGTTCTAAATGCTATGATCTGATAGCTTCTCCAAGATCTAGGGCTCCTTGGTCAAAAGTCTTGAAAGGCAAGCACATGCAAGTTTCTTATCAAGTTAACATACATTTATTAAGAAGCTACTATGTGCCAGGCATTATGGAGATACAAAGAAGGGTACTTTGTCTCAAAGAGATCACTATAATGAGGAATACAGCATGCAAATCAACTATGTGCAAATAAGAGATATACAGTGGGAATTGAAGATGACATCAGAAAAAAGGCGCCATCATAAGGAATGAACAGCAAGGATGCTGGTGTCACTACCTTATAGAGTATTGGAGGGCAGTAAGGTAAAAGAGGACTGGAAATTTAGGAAGGAACCAGGTTGTAAAGGGCTTTAAAAATCAAACAGGATGTTATATTTGTTCCTGATCGTAATAGGGAGAAGCTAGAATCTATTGCACTAATTAGGTTATGGTCAGACTTGTGCTTTAGGAAGGCCAATTTGACATCTGAGTGACATCTGAGGACTTTAATGGAGAGAGATTGGAAGCAAGGAGGGCACATTAGCAGTAGGTTATTACAATAGTCCTGACATGAGATGATAAAGGATTGTACCATGACATAGGGAGTATCAAAGTAGAGAATGGGGCATAAACAACAGATATTACAAAGGACTTGGCAACCCATTCAATGATGGGGGCTGAGGGGCACAGTGAGAGAAAATGAAGAGTTGAGAGAAACACCTGTGTTCCAGTCTAGGAAGATAGGTGTACCCTGGACAATAGCAGCAAAGCTAATCAGGGAACAATAATGAATTTAGTTTTAGACATCTTGAGTTACAGATGTCTATGAGATGTGCAGCTTGAGAGGGCCAAAAGGCAGTTGAAAATGTGAGACTGGAAAGGAAAGAAGTTAGGGCTAGATATAATATAGATCTGAAATCTGTAGATCTGAGAATTATCTACGGAGAGATGATGATTAAATCTATGGAACCTGATGAGATGACTTAGCCAGAATTAATTCTGGGTGCACTGTTGAATAGACCAGTTAGTCTATGGAAGGAAGGAGAAGGAGGGGCAAGAGAAAGAGAAGAAGCAGCAAAAGAAAATTTACTGACCCTCCTAAACTACTGATGAGTCAGATGGATAAATCTGGAGAAAGTTTGATTGGGCAAGAATACAGGAGACCTGGCTTCTAAGTGTTAAGTCTGCCACTAATTTGCTGTTTAACTTTGAGAAAGTTAATTAACTTCTCTGAGCCTCCATTTCTGGAAAATAAAAATACCTAATAGTTATACTATCTACATTATAAGATTGTAAGAATCAAATGGAAATGTGTGTACAAAACATCATGGTCATAAGGTCATGTATCTCACTTAAAGTCACCACCATAACTACATTACATTTTCAGAGTACTAGTCATATGTTCGGTACTATATGGAATGTTCTGTGCAGGATGACATTAATTATTGAATTTCTTGGTTTTCCTCTCCTCTGCGATAAATGAAGAAATCTGGATTTTTTGAAAAGTATTAATTTTACAAGAATTTTATGTACACTTCATTCATTTTATCTATGTCCTCACCCCAAGTTCTACATGAATGGTTTATAGAACCACCACCAAGTCTGGTCCCTCCAAGTTTGAGGATAATACACTTTTTCTTAAGGAAAGCAAGTCTGTCAATTTCAAGGTGAAGGTAGGGCTCATTTGAGAGAGTATATTTGCTAAGGGCCATTAACTAAATGGTAACATGTCTAAAGAAACAAATAACAAGTTACTATAACTCCACTCCTGAAATTTGATTCTGATAACTAATTGGCTACATAGGAAACTGACGTCTTATCAATAACTGAGGTTTAGCCCCAAAGTCAGCTTTTTGGATGTAATTGCTAATACTGCCAAAAGACAAAATGAAACACTTTCAGAATAACAATGAAACCATTTCATTATTTGAAGATATGTGGTCACAACTTTATCTTTTTCTACCATTATCTATCCATTTTCTACCAAAATCTATCCATTGTATTAGGCCAGATTATATTTTTTGAAGTCAAGGTAAAACTCTTCTAATGTTGTTTCTCCACATGAAATGTGCTCATTACACTTAATTAGTGGCAAATAAGACTTTCTTAGGCACTATAAAAAATGCTAAGTTTGAAAGAAAAATCATCCTTGCTTGTGGATTTCCTAAATTCACACCATTATTAAACACATATCAAATCCAGTAAATTTTCAATTATGTTTCTTCTTCCAAAGACCTTTTTTACTTACTGGGAATAAGACAATAGGCACTGTAAGAGTGACTGCCACAAGGACTGCTAGACGAACTAGGAGAAGCAGGGTGTCAAATGTATACACCTTGGAATAAGCATGGAGTAATTCATCTTCAACCTCTCCTGCATGAGGAACAAAGGAAGTCAGTACAGTAAAATTAACTTTAGTTAAGCTAAATAGGATAGCATCTTGTGTATTGACAGCAATCATATTATATATAATGGGAGGTCCTAGACATCAGCTAAAAGTAAAACCATTCCTGCAGAGGTCAGAGGGAGGGGAAGGGAGGTTGTGGACTAAATGAGACAATGAGACCAAGTGAAGGGAGTCTAGCCTCTAGCTCCTCTCATTAGAATATGATTCCCCCATGACTAAACCTGTTCTAATTATATGCCTGGGTCCATAGAAGAGGAGTCCTTGGGTGGAAAATGGAATGAGAATATGGTGACCCAGCAATAGTTTCTCAAAGTTAGAGCAAAGAAGTGGGGGTAGAAAGTAAATATCTGTGCATGAGGGAATGGCTAAGCAAATTATAATATGTGAATGTAATGTATTGCTAATCCTTTAGAAATGAAGAATATGGAGAAGTATAAGAAAACTACAATATGCAGATGGAAGGAACAGCAATAACAAAATCCATAAATTGACTTCTATATAATTATTAATTAAAATAATGCACCTTCTTCCCTTCTTTATGGAGATAAGAAAGACTGTGGATATAGAACATTGCATTCACTACAAGACTTGCTTGATATGTTGGTTAGCTTTTCTGAACTGGTTTTCTTTTTTCTCTTTTTAACATTCTTTGATATGAGGGATCTGGGTAGGGGAGGAGAAAGGATACATTTGGAAATGAAAATGATATAAAAACAAAAGGTAAAACACTTAAAAGGTTAAAAAATCTGTTTATTCTGCATTTGAGCAAAAGATGACAGTGACCTCAGGAGGTTACTTTTGAAACAAGAAGGTATTTAATGTGTGATAGAATCACATACTTGCCCACCACCACAAAAAAAAATTAAGAAAATGAGACAAAAGGAGAAGGAAAAGCTTTAGCAACCAACAGCAAAAAATATTTTCTGTACTCTTTAATATGGTTCACATCAACAATTAGTTCATGTCTAACGCTATGCTGAGAGTGTCTAATGACTAAATTAAATCCATAGTTTTTCCGTAGGGAAAACGCTTCCTTGGTATCCCCTCCCTCTGAGACTGAACTTGACCTGAACAGTTTGGTTTACCAAATCGATGGAAGTGATATGTAGCACCCGATTCAACAGCCTGTCCACAAAGACTGTGAATAACGTTATAATAATTTTTTTAGGGTTAAGGGAATCTTGTGGAGTTCAAATGTAACTGTAACATCAAAAGAGGCTATGAGAAGACTGGAGATTTAACTGCCATGCAGGAGGGACTTACAAGCAGCATATTTTGAGTGAGACTGTTTGATCATAAGGATGCTCATTGATGAGATAAAGGACAAATAAGGAGATTTCTGGCTAAGAGGATGGTTTATTAAGACATCTTACTAAAAGAGTTCAGCTCTCTGTAATGGCAAGCACAAAAGTAGTCCACACCTTGTTTCAGCTATTGACTTAACACCTTGTTTCAGTTCAAGTTTCTTTTGAGCCTTGTATCAAGTCTGTTAAGAAACAGAACGTGTGAACCCCACAACTTGTGAACCCTAGAACTCATGAACTCCTACAACAGGAAGGGGAGGAGCTAATGACCATATATAAGGAGAGGCCCAGGCTAGAGACAACAGAACTGAGAAGACTCTTGTGGTGGCAGAGTCAAGAAGGAGAAAACTTGTGGTATCCCAGCACGCTGTTTGTCTGTTCTGTCTGTGTTGGTGTATGTTTGTGACACTTTGAACAGAAGCCCTGGGACCTCACTGGAAGCCCTGAAAGAGAATTTTCTGGTTGTATGTTTACAGAAGTCCTGGAGGAGGGTTTTGGAGGTCCTGGGACTTTACTCATGATTTGGGCTGATCTCTTGGACCTTGTTTGTGGGTCTGTATTGATTTCTATGTTGATGATTTGTGTTGAGTTCTCAGACCTTGTTGGTGGGTCTGAGTTGATCTCACAGGCAAATAGTGAATTGATGATGGTGCCAATAATGCATATGAATATTATTGTGGCTCTGTCAAGCTTTGTCTTCCCAGAAAGAGGAAAGTGAAGGACTTGAGGTGGACTAGGTACTATGAACTTCAATATGGCATGAGAACTGGACAAAGAACTGGACAAGGAGTTGGACAAGGAACTGGGAGCTGTCTGACTTTGAACCCAGGTGACAGTTGGAGCTGGGACCATGAAGAGGAACCATGGAAGCTGAGAGCTAGCCTTCAGTCAAGCTGAAAGAAGAATTTACTTGGATACTGTGTATTGACTGAGAAGATTATGATTTACTGTGACCTAGGGGTGGATAACTTTGACTTTTGTACTTTGTGATTGAATCAAGGATTTTGATTGACTAAATGAATGTACTTTGTTTAAAACTATGTGACCACTTTGGTGAAAACTATGTAGCCATTTTCGTGATAAAAGTTGTTGAGTTGTGACATGGTGAATGCTGTATTTTTGATTTTCTGTGATAAGTTGTAACATTGTGAATGCTGTACCTTGATGTTCTGTGAATGTTTTGCTCTGATTTGTTATTGAATAAATAGAGAGTTTATTATACTGTGTAATCAGAAACTTGAAAAGCTGTTCACAGCAGCAGTCCTTTGGAAAGCTGCTCATGCTTGGCTTTACACTCTCCTACAAATATCTCAGAAAACTCTAAACATTCATTAGAAGGAACGATGACAATGAAAGCCAAAGAAAAACGTCTATAAGCTATTCCATCCTGTCCAGACTTCACAAGAAGATTATCAGAAAACTTTGGATACTGATTGGGGATCAACCAGGCAGTATGTAAGTAGTCCACATTCACAACTAAAGACAGAGCTAGACTGCCTCCTGGCACAGGGCCCAGGAAGTTCCTGTTCAAGTCACAGAGAAAGAAATGGCCAGACCAAAACTGAGGAAATATAGGATCTAGACGTCTATAACAAAACCACAGGAGAAAGCACAAGCCTAGACCAAGTATTCAAGAATGCAGAACATAGCAAAATGCTTATGAAGCCCATATCTGGGTCACAGCTGGAGACAGGAACAGGCCAGTTCCTGGGAAACACAAATATTTCATGGAAAACTCATATCTAACACTGCCCTGAGAGAATGCCTAATGGATAAGGTAAATCCATAGTTTCCTGTGGGGAAAACTCTCTCTTGGTATCCCCTCACTCAGAAGCTGAACTTGATGTGACAATTTGGTTTACCAAATCAACGGAAAGTATAAGTAACACAAAATACAGACAATCATAAAAAGAGACCTAGCAGGAGATAAGATCAGACAAGAAAGGAGGCAAACAGACCAAAACTAGCACCCAAGTAGCCTATGCACAATCCAGAACCCTCAGGTGACCCATATTTGAAGTATAACATGAGAGAGGATCAAACCAGTGCCCAAGCAGCACATGCCCAAGCGACAACAGAAGAAAGATCTTGGAAAGTATGATGGAAGAAAGGAACTTAGAGTATAGCAAGAAGCCTGCTATCAGCACAAATTTATAGTATCTGATTTGCACTAATAAGGGTTAGAAAATGGGATAAGAGCATACAATTGACCTGAAAGTGTATAAATGGGAGACAGATTTTATTGAGACCAAGACAAGCCAGGAGAAGATTTATATAAATCTCAGGAATTCCTATGAAAGGAGGACCTAGTTTTAGTTACCACATCTGGTTAGTTGTCCTTCGTGCTCAAAGAGGATCAAAATTACATCATTATGTTGGGATCAAGGTATAGTGTGTCTGATATGGCTGATCAAACCAGGAAGACCTCAGAAGGCTCTACTACAGGTCAGGAACAAATAGACCATATGAACATTTGGAGTGAAGATGTCTCTAAATTTGCACATCTCACTCTTTTGTGAACCACTGCATTTCTGCTTTGTTCATAGAACACAGTGCCTTATTTGATGAGGGCACACCACGCTGGGTGGTCTTGTGCTAGTGTCTTCCATGTCTCCCAATCTATTCCAAAGTTCTTCAGAGTGTCCTTGTATTGCTTCTTCTGACCTCCATGTGAGCACTTGCCTTGTGTGATTTCTCCATAATAGTCTTTTAGGCAAACTATATTTGGCATTCAAATAATGTGGCCAGCCCTTTGGAGTTGTTCTTCCTTCAGTAGGACTTGAATGCTTGGCAGTTCAACTTGAGAAAGGACCTCAATGTCTGTTACCTTATCTTGCCAGGTGATGTTCAGAACCTTCCTAAGATAATTCAAATGGAAGTGATTCAGTTTCCTGGTATACTGTCCAGGTTTCACAGGCATGCAACAGTAAAATCAGCACAATGGCTCTGTAGAACTGGTTTGGTAGGCAGCCTAATACCTCTTCTCTCCCACACTTACCTTTCCCAAACACTGAGCTAGCTCCGGCAATGTGTGCATCAACCTCATAACCATGCTCACATCCCTGAAAAAAAGCTGCCAAGGTAAGTAAACTCATCTGTTATCAATGGTTCTGTGTATGAATGGTGCAATGCTGTTTGGTAGAAAGCCTCTGGTTTTTGGCATTAATTGTCAAGCCAAAATTAGGATAAAGGACAGAGAATCAATCCATAGTCTGTTGCATCTCAGTCTCAAAGGTTGCATGGAGTGCACAATCATCTGCAAACAAAAATTCTCATACCAACTCTTCCTTCTGTTGGCTTGTAGCCTTTTCAAGCTAAACTTACTGCTTGTAATAGCTAACTTTGATGCCTTTTTTATCCTCATTGATGACAACTGAAACATCACTTGAAAACATCATGCTAAAAGGCACAGAAATAAGCACACAGCCCTGCCTCACTCCATTGGTGACTGGGAAAGTTTGAGCACATCATTCATTTTCCAGAACCCATGCAAGCATGCCATCATGAAGCCAAAGAACAATACTGATGAACTTCTCCAGGTGATGAAATTTTGCCATGATCTTCCACAAGCCCTCACAAGTGACAGTATCAAAGGCCCTGATCAGATTTATGAATACTGTATACAGACCTCTGTTCTGCTCCTGGCATTTCTCCTGAAGTTGTCAGGCAGCAAACAGCATATCAATTGTTCCTCGACCCTTTCTGAAGCTACGTTGGCTCTCAGGTAGATGACCATCTTCCAAGTGAAGGGTCACCCTATTAAGGAGAACTTTGGCAAGAATCTTGCTGACAATGACTAAGACACCCTGCTTCCCAAACCCTGTGATAATCATAGAACAAACTATTTCCTTTAACTTTACAGAAATGGACAATGGAGGCATCTTTGAACTCCTTGGGGACACCGTCTTCTTGCCATATAACCTGGAAGATTTCAGTCAAGTTTGGTACAAGCAGTGGACCCCCTGTCTTGTAAATCTCAGCAGGAATAGTATCAGCACCGTGTTCATGGCCACAGGAGAGGAACCAATGAAATTCAAAACCTCTTCTTTAGTTGGAAGTTTGGCTAGAGAGGGACTGACTTCAGCCTGAGGTATTATGGTCAATGGTGTCAACACTGATTAATGATGGTCTGCTCAGAATGCTTTGGGAAAGTTCAGCTCCTCTGTCCAGGATCATGTCTTTATCACTAATCAAAGTGGCCCCACCAGCACTGAGTTGAGATGCAACCTAGGTCTTTGACTCACAAATAGCTTTCAGGGTATCACAAAAGTACTTTGGATAGTTAACTACCAGAATAAAACAATTTCATCTGCCTTCTTATTGAGCCAAGAATCCTGAATCTCTCTAAGCTTCACTTGCACTTTTGATGAAGTTAAATGCTGCCTCCTTAGAGATAGATGAACTATCTTCCTAGTAAATCCTGTGGAGTTCTTGTGTTTTTGTTTACCAGCTTCTGAATTTCGCCATCATTTTCATCAAACCAAGCTTGATGCTTGTGAATGTTCCAGCCCAAATGAATAAATACAGTGCTATACAACAAATCTGAAAGCTGCCTGCTCATTTTCTGCTCCAACAGAGCTTTTGCAACAGTGCTCCAAGTTAGCAACAAATTGTCCATCCACAGAGAAGTACTGTTGGCATTGTCTTCTGGTAGTTGTCTTGCTTTGGGGCTGCCAATTTTGATGAATACAAATGTTTAGCTTGGAGAAGACAAGTCTATGATTATTCTAGCACTCTATACCATATATTGTCTTCATCATTCTCACTTCCTATCTCTTTCTACAATGATAGAGTCTGTTAAATGCTAGTGTTTTCTGAGGGTACATCCATAATGAATTATTGCATTTCATTAAACAGAAGACAGTTTTGGTGGTGAAGGGGTCATGAGACACACAAGTCTTCAATAGTAAGTGACCATTACTATTGCTGGTTTTGACTCCATTACTACAAAGTACTCTCTGCCATGTCAGATAACCTGTGCCTCCTCTGGTCTTAAAGTCACCCAGAACTACAAACTTGTCCTCTTTCAATACACTGATGATGAGGGTCTCCAGGTCTTCATAAAATTTTTCTTTGACCTCATCAAGATTCATCATAGTGGGAGCATATGCATTATATTATATCTTGCAAGTGACCATCCCATTGTCATTAGCCTGTAGTTCACTCCTTTTGGGAGACATACAGACTTATTGATTAAATTAGTTTTTATTGTGAAACCTACACTAGTTTCACAATGCTCCCCTTCACTGCAGCTGCTCCCTGAAAAATATGTATCCAGATCCAACTTCAGTAAGCTGGTCTTCATTTGCCAGCCTTATTTCACTCAGGGATGCTATTTGGATGCAATACTTGCTGAGTTCTCGTGTAACAAGAGCTCTTCATCTTTCATGTCTAGTGGATTTTGTGTTGTCCATAAGCTTGCACATATTCCATGTACCACTGGTGAGTAGAATCATCTTCACAAAAGTTTTCCTACATTTTTTGTGTTTTTACTACAGGATGGGATCCCCTCCTGCTGCAGTAAGTGGGTGAGGGATGTGTGAAGTAGTCAATTTTTAGGGCACCTTTTTCTAACCCCTACCTCATACCCAGAGGTGAGCTGTACAATCCTTTAAAAAGTCTGCTTAGACACCCAGGGATTGCTGAATCCCACTTTAGCTCAATGAGATGACCATATGCCCTGGGCCTCCTATGTACAAGCTTGTGACTACAGCTCCCAGTGTAAAACTACCTGCTGCTTCATCACTTACTTGTCTCCATAGGACTTTGAGGCAGGTGAAAATAGTATGGATGATGTCTTTTGATGCATGCATAGATTGGATTTAAGTGAGGCAAAGTTGGCAAAGTCATTGACTTCACTCTCTTCCAGAGTCATCAGAGTCTAGTGGCAAGACAAAAATCAAGGTAACTGGCAATGGCTCAGGATGCAATGGGGCGATTAGGCAATACAGTGGATAGAGCACTGGCCCTGGAGTCAGGAGGACCTGAGTTCAAACCCAGTATCAGACACTTGACACTTACTAGCCATGTGATCCTGGGCAAGTCTTTTAACCCAGATTACCTTGCAGAGAAAAAAAAGGATGCAGTTGATGAGCTTGGTGTCTTCATTTTTTAACCACTCTCTAAGTTCTCTACCATAACTGCTTTTACCACATTCATAAGCCATTGGAAAAAATTGTTCTCATTTGCCCATTCCACCAGGGAAGTCTTCACATGCTTGTGGTAGACAACTCCCAACTCACCAAAGGGTTTGAGGCCTATTAATTACCTTCCACCTGGCTTAACTTGTCTGCTAAAACAGTTTACCACTGCACATACTTCTTGAAACCACAAATGAGAGTTGGGTAGTAGATAGATACCAAAGGTGGAAAGTTACTCTTAAAAGGGCTTAGCAGCCCTCACATCAGAGGTAATAATCTTCCCTGAACACCCGTACACTCCACATCTAAATACCAGCACACCTAAGTAGTAGTAGGGACAGTACCATATGACTCTCAAGAATGTGGAAGAAAATAGTCTCATTTAAGCAAAAAATTCTAATCCAGGAATTGAGGTTGCAGATATGAGTAAACTTGAAAAGGAGAAATATTATGAATTAAAAGAAGGCTAAGGAGTAAGTACAGAAAAAGAGAGTAACTACAGAACACACCCAAGGAGAATCTCAGAGAAAAGAACAACCTAGACATAAATACCACAAGAGAACCTGAAAAACCTGCGATGTTAAATGGAAACTAGGAAGAGAAAAATCAGAACACTGAACAGCTGCAAGTGTAAACAAAATGGGATTTTTGTTGTTTTTCTGGAGTTCAATTTCCTAGGCTCAGCCTAAATTATAAACAACTGAAGGATTAATCACCTTTGAACCCGAATAATTCACAACTGTGCTGAATCAAGCAGGTTTTGTTTCTTCCTGTTCTGAGCCAATCAAGGCCCAAGTCTTTGTTATATATTCTGGGAGGTGGATATTTTGCTTTGGGGGTTTGTTTATGAGAAGGACCTTTTGATTCCCTGGATGGGACTCTGAGAAGCCATTTGTTAAGAGCCCCCCAACTACTCAGATATTTGTGCTCCTCCAATCTAGTGGTATATGTAGGTGGCTGTGTTACTTTGTTCAGATATTTGGAACCCTGTCTGTTGAATCTCTGTGCTTGGATTTTGTCCATGCTCAGGGTGCTGAACTTTCCCCTGATGTAGTAATTAAAAGAAGATTGTTAACCTCTTTAAAAATTGTCCTTCCTCTATAAAAAGCAGATCAAAGAACCTGTACTAGCAGGTGTGCTAGGGTGCTTGCTAATATGATATCTGAGAACAGAAGGTCATCAACTCTACCCAAATTTTAGACTCCATGAAAATCAGAATAGGCCAAACAGATAGCAAACCTCCATGAGATACCCAACAAGAAGAAATAGAAAGAGGAATTCCATTTTAGATAACTGCAGATAGCATTAAAAATTTGGGAATCTACCTGCCAAGACATATATAGGAACACTATATGAAACAATTAAAATCACTTTTCACACACAAATAAAGACAGATATAAACAACTGGAGAAACATCAATTGCTTGTGAATAGGCTGAGCCAATATAATAAGAAAAATACAATTCTACTAAATCAATGTATTTATTTATTTAATACCATACCAATAAAACTACCAGTGACTTATTTTATAGAGCTGGAAAAAATAATAACCAAGTTCATCTATAAGAATGAAAGGTCAAAAATGTCTAGGAAATCAATTAAAAACATTGTGAAGAAAGGTGGTCTAGCAGTACCAGATATCGAACTACATGATAAAGTGGTAGTCAGCAACAGAATTTGGTGCTGGCTAAGAAATAGAATGGTTGATCAGTGAAATAGACTAGGTATATAATATACAGAAGTGAATGATCATAGTAATTTAGCATTTGATAAACTTAATGATCCAAGCTTTGGGGAAAGAACTCACTACTGGCAAAAAGTCTGACAAAAGTGGGGCACTGACCAACATCTCACATCATATACCAAGATAAGGTCAAAATGGGCATGATTTAGACAAAAAGGGTGATATCACAAGCAAATTAAGGAAGCACGAAAAAAAAATCATCTGTCAAATCTATGGGTAAGGTGAGAGTTTGCAACCAAATAAGAGAAAAAGAGGTTCATAGGAAATAAAATGAATGATTTTAATTACATGAAAGCAAAAAGGGTTTGCACAAACCAAACCAATGTATCAAAAATTAGAAGGAAAAAAGAAAACTGGGTAAAACATTTTTACATCATTTTTCTCTGACAAAGGACTCATTTCTCAAATATATAGAGAACTGAGCTAAATTTATTTTAAAAAATTAATAATGTCATACTTCAATTCATAAATGGATATAAAAAGTATATAAAGGTGGTTTTCAGTAGAAGAAATCAAAACTATTAGTAGTAATGTGAAAAAAATTCTAAATTAATAATTAGGGAAATGCAAATTAAAACAATTCTGAGGTATCACCTTATACCCATCAGATTGCTTAATATGAAAGAAAAAGGCAAATGACAAATGTTGGTGAGGAGGAAAAATAGAACATTAATGCATTGTGCATTAATGCATGGGTGGTAGGGTTGTATATTGATCTAACCATTCTGGAGAATAATTTGGAACTATTCCCAAAGGGATATAAAACTGTTCATACCCTTTGACTCAGTGATGCCTAATACTAGGTCTGTATCACAAAAAGATAAACGAAAACTACTCTACTGCATCTCACTGGTCAGATTGGCTAAGATGACAAAACAGGAAAACGATAAATGCTGGAGAGGATGTGGAAAAATTGGAACACTAAGGCATTGTTGGTGGAGTTGTGAACTGATCTAACCACTCTGGAGACCAATTTTGGAACTATGAGCAAAGGGGTATAAAAATGTGCATACCCTTTGACCCAGCAAAACAGTTCTAGGGCTGTATCACAAAGAGATCATACAAGTGGGGAAAAGACTATATGTACAAAAATATTTATAGCAGCTCTTTTTGTGGTGGTAAATCAAGGGAATGCCCTTCAATTGGGGAATGTCTAAAGAAGTTGTGGTATATGACTGTAATGAAATACTATTGTGCTATAAGAAATGAGGAGCAAACAACTCCAAAAGACTCATGATGGAAAAGGCTATCCACATCCAGAGAATGAATTATGGAGTCTGAATACAGATTGAAGCAAACTACTTGCTCTCTCTCCTGTTTTGTTTTGTTTTGTTTCTTTCTCGCTGTTCATTCCATTGGTTATAATTCTTAAAACTCGACTAATGCTTAATGTGAATGTATATATAGAACCTATATCAGACTGCATGCCACCATGGGGGAAGGAGAGAGGAGAGTGAGGGGGAGAAAATTTGGAACTCAAAAACTTGTGGAATTGAATGCTGTAAACTAAAAGTAAATAAATTTTAAAAAAAACACTACTCATATATACAATTTTTTAAATAGCTTTTTTTGTGATGACAAAGAATTGGAATTTGAGATGTCCATTGGGGAATGGCTGAACAAGTTGTGGTATATGATTGTGATGAAATATTATTATGCTATATGGAATTATGAACAGGATGGTTTCAGAAAAACCTGGGAAGACTTATATGAACTGATTTTAAGTGAAGTGAGCAGAACCAGAAGAAGCAACAGTAATATTGTAACAATAACCAACTGTGAGAGACTGAGCTTCTCTGATCAATACAGTATTTTATTGGAAATAGTAAAAATAAATCATGTGAATATATTAAAAAACTAAATCCATAAGGTAACGAAAAATAATAAAAAGAAATTCAAAAGATTGAAGAAATGAAAATAGAAGAAAATTTGACATATATACTTCAAAAACAACTGACCTGGAAAAAAGGTTGAGTAAATTCTAAACGTCATACTGCCTGAAAATTAGAACCCTCTATGAAAAAAAGACCTGGATGTAATATTTTTTAAAATAATAAATGAAAACTTTCTAGGACAACTCAAACCAGAGGGCAAAGGGAAAATAGAAAACAACAGTTGTCTCTGAAAGAAACACCAAAATGAAAACTGCCAGAAACACAATACCTCCATCCAAAAAGAAAATGTTCAAGTACCAAATAACACTCAGGATCAAACAAGATGTGTAAGCAATCACCTTAAGTAAAAGAAAAACTTGGAAATGATATTTCAAAAGGCAAAAGGTAAAAGATTATAATCAAGAATAACAACCTATACATAATCCTATAAGAATAAAACAGACACTTAATAGAAAAGAAGACTTATAGTCATTCCTATTACTCTTAATTTTTTCTCTTTTTTTCATTAGCTTTTTTTAAAAATTAACTTTTGTGTTTATTTTTAGTTTACATCATTTCAACAAGATTTTGAGTTACAAATTTTCTCCCTGTCTTTCCCCTAACCACCACCCCAAAACAGCAATCCCTCTGCCCCAATCTGCTCTCTCCTATATCCTCCCCCATGCTCTCTCTGACTTTCTGATAGGACAAGATGGATCTCCATACCCCAGTGCCTATATATCTTATTTCCCAGATGCATGTAAGTAATAATAATAATAATATTTTTTAAAAAAACATTTGATTTTAAAACTTTAAATTCCAGATTCTTTCCCTTTCTCCCATGTCCCCCACCCTTACTGGGAAGATAAGCAATTCAATATAGGTTGTACACATGTAGTTATACAAAACATTTCCATAATGGATATATTGTGAAAGACAGACTATATTCCCTCCATCTTACCCCCTCCCCTGACTTGTTCTATTCTCTACTTTGTCCCTGTCCCTTTACAAAAGTGTGTGCTTCTAACT
>CM053581.1:422592412-422625227 GCA_028627135.1 Pseudochirops cupreus
TTATTTATTCAATGCCATGTCAATTATTTAGTATTCAGTATTTAATAAATCTAGTTTGGGGAAACTTGTAGCTAGTTTATTTTAATAAGAAAAAGGTCTATTTCTGTTAATTTATGAGGAATCCCACATGACATCCACCCTTTGGCATAAAGAACTAATATTTTTTTAAATGTGTTATTATTATTTATTAGTAAAGAGTAAGTTATTAGGTTAAAACAATGCTCCATTTAAATTTGCACCTAAGATTATTTTTCTTATTATGCAGTCTTTTTCTGATTTATTTGAAAAACAAGCATGAAAATTATATGCTACTGTATTCAACATCAAAAAAGCTTGGAATGAGGGTAAATAAGTAGCCATGGGGGAAACCTGATTATCTTTTATAGAAGGAAATTATCTACTTTGGGAGTGAGGATTTTACAAAATGTTTCTGGGTTGATACATTCTCTGAACGTGTAAGCTAACCTCTTTTAGTGTCAATAGTAAATGAACAAATGCCAGCTGATGGTCACCAACAGGACATGCTTCTTATTTAGAATCACTAAAACAATCCTATATACTCAGGCTGCCAATTAATTTGGCAAGGGTTTTTAAAAAAATAATGTAACTTTGACTTACCATAGAAGCTAAGGTAACCAAACAGAGCAGCAAGCAGATACATAATCAACATTCCTGTAATGGAGATGTTTGACACAGTCTGCATTTTCTTTCGAGACCGCCTGAAAAAAGAGAGAACAAACTGAACTTTTAATTTTACAAAACTATTGAGGAATTGGTGAAGGGAGTTGCTGTTTAACTTCTTCTCTAGTTACTCAATGTATGGCTAATTTATAATGCTAATTTAAAGTTGAATTCTAACAGAGCTATGAAGAACTTGTTTCAGATACTATTCCTGGTGTACTTACTTATTCTGAATAATATTTTGTTGAAGGTGAATAAAAACCTGACTACTGAATAACATAAACATCAAATTAGTCTCAAACCTGAGGAATTTATTAGTTATATTTTGAAATGAAGTTATGCACTATATGAGAGAAACTTTGTTGTCAGAACCAGACAAATCACCCAATAAGACACCTAGTTCCTTAGATAACCATGGACACTGTCCAATGTTATTATCACACTAAGTCATCATTATGAAAATGGAGTGATTGTCACTGATATACTTGCAAAAAGTTCCAGAATTTATGAAGAACTGTAACTTTTGGGATGGAACATTACAAAGCTCATTTTAACGTGTTGAGGTTCTAAATACCATATGCATTATTAATGTGTAATAATCACTCTATTTTTAAGAAGCAAAGCTGCTCTAATCACAATTCGATTCTTTTAGGTGATACCTAGAACTAGTAATGGGCAACTAATTGGCACAGTAGATACAGTGCTAGGATGGGAGTCAAGAAGCCTCATCTTCCTAAGTCCAAATCTGGCTTTTAGACACTAGATATGTGATCCTGGTCAAATTAGTTTGCCTCAGTTTACTCATCTATAAAAATAAGCTGGAGAAGAAAATGGCAAACCACTCCCAGTACCTTTGCCAAGAAAACCCCAAATGGAGTCATAAAGAGTTGGAAAAAAAATGACTGAACAACACAAGAACTAGCAACTAGTCATTTTTTTTTAATTTGGAGGAAAACACAGTGGTAGTAAAGGGGTGAAAGGGACAGTTGCACTACAGGTGAAGAAAAGTCAAGAGAAGTTGTGGCCCCTTTTTTCAGAGAATCCTCAGCAGAGGACATCAATGCATCAGTAGCTGATACAGGGAAGAAGTATGTCTCTCCTGGATGTTGACACCCTGGGACAAAAGATCATTTGCTTCCTACTAATTACAGATTTTGTGACAATTCTCATGTTTTCTATCACATCAGCCCTAGTGCCCAGTATATAAGAAGGGAGGAGGTTCTAGTCTTCAATGAAGAAAGAGCTCATGAACCAATTTGTAGAGATGAAGAATCCCACCCAGTAACATTTTATAGATGAGGAAAATGAAGTCCAAAAGAGAGAAAGAAGGTTAACCATTTCCAAACAGGAAATGCTAAATTAAAAAGCTTTAGTTCTGATCATCAGTGAAGCTGTTGTCTATCTTTTATGCAATGAATGGTCTGAGCTGTGAATATGTCTAGGCATTTCACTGATTAAAGCATGTTCCCATGTGACATTATAAGACGTGGTCTGTGGAAAATTCTAAAATTATGTTTCCACAGAGGGTATATGGGAACAAGATGAATACATTTTAAAATCAAATTATAAAACTAAAACAATGGCAACCTTACTCTTTAAGCTCACTGTAGATTGGAAGTACCTCAGGGTGGCATACAAAAGCAAATACAAGAATAGGGATTGCATAAGCAGTCTGAAAAACAAAAATAACAAGCTTTGGTTAGCCTTTTACCTAAATAGCACTACTATGCCATCTAGGCTTAAGTCACAGAAACTTAATGTGTCATGTTAATATGATAACCGGAGATTTAGTCTAGGGAACCTAGCTTACCCGTGAGTTAAATGCAAAGTATTTTGGCTGACATTTGTACATACTCCGTGCTTCATATTCCACATCCCTCCTGTGAAAGGAATCTTTGGCCTGCTTCTCATCTAGATCTGCAACATTTCCATTAGTATAATCCATCATGAAATTCACTTCAGTAGTCTGAGACTTATTGGGTAACATCTTGAGATGCATCAGAAATGTATTGTTGTATGTCATATTCCCAACGTTGTGATCCAAGTCAGGTAGAGGACAAGGAATTTGGAATTTTTTATAGATCACCTAATTGGGAATGTAAAGGGTGGAGAGAAATACAATTAAAAAAAATTAAGACCAAAAATCGTGAAAGATGATAGTGGTATGTGTTATTTTTTAAAAGCTACTGTTGTGATTGCTAGTTTAAGGATAAATATATAATATTCAGGTTCCCATCATCATTATTAATACCTTATATTCTCTTTCCTAATGGAAACAACTGCAGTATTTTTGGTCTTCTATTGACAGCCACAGTCAGTGTGTAAAACATTTTTGTTCACTAAAGCCACCTTTGGTCTATTTCACCCTGTTCAGAATTACCTGCAGCAGTTCTGTACACTACAATTCTTAGCACTAAAGATATTGTCACTATCCTTTTAAAAAATTAATGTAAGCGAAAAATGTCTTCTCATGAGTTGAAAATGAATGAAATAGAAGTGAAGGGTTGAGGTCAATCTAATGGCCCCTTTACATCTTCTCTTCTTGGAGAAATGAGAGGGTCAAAAGAAAGGAGAAGAGGAGAGAGGGAGGGGTAAGAAGGAAGAGGAGGTAGAATGGGCAAGGTAGAGGGAAGGAGAAGAGGAAAGGGGAAAAAAGAGAGAAAGGGAGAGGAAGAGGAAGAAGAAAAGAGATGAAAGGGAGCAGAAAGGGAGTGAAAAAAGAAAGGGAGAACTTTGAAGCTTTTAAAGCATGTATATGCACTGTTTCATTTGATTGTATTCTATGCCCTTATCAACAATGGTCGGGTTATGGGGACTGATATAATGCACACATACTTCTCCTTTGAGATTGCCAAGCGCTTTCCCCCAACCTTCTGAAGGAAGGAAGGATCCCTGGCTGACTCTGCTGGAGATATTTCTTCTGCCTTACCAAATATTATGCCATTCAGCAATTGTACTAGTATTCTACTTCATCTATTTTTAAATCATGAGATTTTTTTCCTCATCATTCAAAACTGTGACAAAAAATAAACACTTAGTTGTGAGACTCATTTCATGATATGTAAATAATAAAAAATTAGAAATTCATACTGCATTGAGTCATAGAGAACATGTCAAGAAATCACTTACTACACTGACAAAAAATACCATGCAGGTAAGAGAAAATCCACTGGTATAACCAAGGTAACCTATAAAAAAGGAGAAAAATGATTTAGTCAATAATCACTGCCAAGGTACAGCCTACATAATCAAACTAGGAGAAGCAATATGAACAAAAGTTTCAGTTGGAAAATAAATTTACCTAAGTTTTTAAGAAGAGAAAGTGGAAGAATAATCCCAACAGACACAAATATAACGAGGTAGTTGCCATTGAGGTACCATTCTCTGAAAGAGAAAAAGAAGAAAGGTATACTAGCAGCTAAAAAGGTCAAATAGGCTGACTTAGTCAAAGTCATAGAGAGCACATAAGAACATACCCAGTATTCTCTTCAAGTCCCATGAATGTCCTGATTACTTCAGGTAGTTCATATTTAATAATAAAGAGGTAGCTTGACATTGCTAAAATGAGGGGGAAATAGACAACTTAGTGTCATTAGGATTCAGTGAAGAACAGTGGATAACACTAAAAGCACATACTAAGTCAAAACAGGTAATGGTATCAAGCATTTTCTTCTTATATGCCACAATTAGAGCCCTATTCCAATGCTTTATCACAGCGGTTCTTGACCTGTGGGTTATGTTCAATTTGGAACAACGAAAATACATCCTGCATATCAGATATTTACATTATGATTCATAACAGTGGCAAAATTACAGTTATGAAGTAGCAATGGAAATAATTTTATGGTTAAGGGTCACCACAACATTAGGAGCTGTATTAAAGGGTTGCGACATTAGGAAGATTGAGAACCACTGCTTTATCATGACATATGATATAACCCTGGATTTGTTAAGGTTATGAAAAGAGAATATAAATTCTAATAATTTTTACCAAGTTGGAAAAACTTCAAGGTCAGGGACCGTAATAGATTATTTTTCAATCATCTGATGACCGGGTTCCTCAAAACAGACAAAAAACCCCAAACCTGCTTTCTTCCTCCTCTCCTAAAACATATTGGAATGTTCTAATGGATAATAATGCCCTAATTCAGGTTCCTGTGTTCCCCAGGGAGTTTGTTGCAGCTGAAAGTGGCAACTTAAGGAAAGCTGTAGACACAAAACTTCAGAGTACATCTTCTAGAAGGCTAAAGGAAGGTTTAGAGATTGAAACTGTATTTGGACCTTGTGCTCAGGTACCCAGAAGGACAGTACCTTAAAGGAAAATATCTCCAGCTACCTTTCATACAGGTTCATTTTCCAAAGACTCTCTTCCTAGTGTTATGACTTGACCTCAGAGATCTAGGTCTAGAAACATAACACCTAATCCTCAGTTATGCCTAAAATTTTCAGTTCTGAAATATGTTTAGTGCTAAACTTTCTTCAGATATACATGAATGTATTATATTTGCAATAAGTGAAAAACGATAGTGTACATTTATGTTTTGCTTTTAAAATAGAAGTCAATCTAAAGCTAGGATTTGAAACCAATCAGTGTTTGAGTCCTATTTTAAATTCCATCATTGTTTCTCATGGCATTTCATCTGTACATATTGTTAAAGATATGGGGAGGGAGACAGAGAAAGAGAAAGAGACAATGAATGAGACAGACAGACACAGAGAAAGAGAGAAGAAAGAGAAAGAAGAGAGAGAAGGAAAAGAGAACGGGGAAGGGGGAGAAAGGGAGAGAGGTACAGAGGAGAAAAAGGGGAAGAGCAAAGAGTGAAGGCAAGAGGAAGGGAAGACACAAATTTACCTAAGAAACAAAGTTACTGAAAGAGAGGAACAGTTATCTTTCCATTTATAAATATAGATCAAGATAATTCTGCTGTGCTGGTCAACTGAATGCAAATTTTCTCATGTATCATACATTTTTATATTTGCCTTACCTCCAAGGTTTTGCATTGTAATGGAAACAAAAGCTCCAATTTTCCCAGGCCATCCAAATGCTTTTTCTCCTAATTTCTCATAAATTAATGAGCCTATATTTTAAAAAGACAGAGATGGGAAGAAAGGAAGGAAGGAAAGAAGGAAGGAAGGAAGGAAAGAAGGAAGGAAGGAAGGAAGGAAAAAACACTCATTGAAATATTTTAATCATTTAAAACATTTCTATAGAGAGTCATCATGACACAGTAGATAGAGAGCTGACTTCAGTGTCAGGAAGACTAAAGTCCACTTCTTGTTTATAAATATTGTGTAAATCATTTAGTAACCTCTCAGTGCCTTAGGCAAATTTCTAAGATTGTATCTTGCAAAGAAAGTGCTGTTCTACTTTGGTAGAGGAGACTGATCATTAAGAATATACCAACAAAAGCACAGGTCTGGCCTCAGCTCCAAAATATTTCTTTCTATGATGCAATTTCATTTAAATCATGTACAAAGACTTCAAAGAAAACTCAAGCTCATTTACATCATAGGACCTCAGAATCACAGACCTTAAAGGAATGTCAGTCACCTAGTCCAATCCCCTCATTTTAAGGATGAAGAAACTGAGGACCAGAGAAAATAAACGATTTCTCGAATGTCGTACAGGTAATAAAGTAGACTAGCAGCAACAGCAGTAGTAGCGACTAGCATTTATGTTGTGCTTTAAAGTTTACAAAGCACTTTCTAAATATTATCTCATTTTTTCTTTGCAACAATCCTGGAAAGTAGGTGCTATTATTATCCCCATTTTCCAGATGAGTAAACTGAGGCTAAGGGTGGTCATGTGGCTTGTGCAGGGTCAGATATCCAAAAGATGTATGAGTTAAATTTGAGCTCAGATCTTCCCGACTTCACAGTAGCACTCTGTCTACTGTGCCACCCAGCACGAGAACAGAGAGAGAGAAATCTGAGTCTTCCCTCTCCAAATCCAGTCTTCTTTCCACTCTACTATAGTGACTCTCTTCACGTCAGACACAGAAATAAAACAAGAAATTCCAATAAAAACAATAACAATAATTAATAACCTCCAGACAGGTTTAGTAGTTTAAAACCAATAATGGGAAAAAAAATTTTAATTCAAAATCTTTACATATGTCATCTACCAGTTACCTCCTTCATTCATTTGGATCATACATAAGTCCATTGATTTGGCCAAGAAACTTAAAAAGTTGGGAACTGTCACTGAGTAGAAAACAGGATAAGAAATCAGAGGAAATTAGCGTACATTGGGGACCAAAATTTCTTTCAAGAGAAAGTCAAAGCCTAAGGCCGTGTATTATATGGAAGACCAATTTGACATTAAGGATAACATACCTCCCTCTTTGGCTGTCTTCAGTAAAAGATGAACTGAATAGAGGGATAATATTGCCACCGCAAGCAGCATGATTCTAAGAAGATAATGAAGGATAGGAAAAGAGAAATAAGCAAGGTATAATCAGTCTAAACTTTATATCCTAAACCCTAAGTGCATGCCTTGGGGAATTAAAGTAAAAGAATCAAACTCACTACTAATATACTGAACTTGATAATAAAAAAAATGAACAGATAAAAAGTAAAACTTTGTATTGGCATTCAACATAAATATATAATACAATACATATCTGAGTAAAATGGCTGTCCCTGTGCAATAGCTAGACCAAATTTAGCCTCAAAGTTGGAAATATAGTAGTACTGGCAATAATGTATGAGGCGAATTTGGCTACCTTTCCTTTTTCTTTTTTAGTTCCTAGCAAAAGCTTTCTAACTGTGAATTCAATACTCTCTACTATTCAAGAAAAACTAATGCAGATGCGGATGCAGCGCCTAAAGGACCACTGACCCCAAAGTTGGGGCAATACCTAAAGCAGGAGTAAAAGTAGGGATGTATTAGTGAATGTTTCACAACAGGCTCTCCTAGGGGGCAGAGGAATGTATGTGCAACACACTTTAAGATTAAACTACATTATTAACCTTTTCTCTATCACTTTTTAAAATCTTAGACAAAGAATTAATAAATAGGTTATTACTGTGTGTGTAGGCATGGTCATTCTTCGATGAGAACTTCACATGAATTACATAAAAATTAATGTCACATTTAATGACACTTTAAGGCATAGAAAGCCTTACCAATGGCAACTGTGATATCTTAATAACTTACAGCAATCCTGGGAAGTAGATAGTTCCAAGTATTATCATACCCATTTCACAGATAAGGAAATTAAGGCTTTCAGAATAAGTTTTCATGGATAGTCCAGATATTTTTTCTCTCTTTTTATAACTAACCATGAGTTAGTTATAAATTAACTGCTTTTCAAAGCTACTCTTAATAAAAGGGAAAGGCCTTTGGATGGAGGCTCTACAGGCCTGCTTTATGGCTCAGAGACTCATAGTTTTAGAGAGACAAGGGCCCTCAGAGGTCATCTATTACAACCTCTCATTTTTGCACATTATGAAACTTGGGCCCAAAGAGGTTAAGTGATTTGTCTAAGAACAGCTGGCCAATAAATATCAAAGCTAGGCTTTGAGCCTAGGCTTCCTGATTTCAGATCCAGGGTTCTTTTCACCATCTCTCTGGTGAGAGAATTCAGAATACCTGTAATATCGCCAAGACAGCCTATGTAGGCTAAGAGAGCTCCTTCCTTTATTGCTTCCTCATCTCCTCAGCTGCCTAGTCCTTGTGGGCAAGATGAATGACCAGAGGAAGTGCTGTTCTTCTATTCTTTCCTCTCCCCCCTCATTTGGGGGACTGAAAGAACAGGACGGTTATTCACATCATTTAGACGACCTGTAAATCACTGACTACAATCTTTCTAGCAAGGTAGAAAAACAATCACATTTCCTCATATTTTTCTATCGCTGATGTTTCTTAGGGCCTTGTCATTAATCCTGAAGCTCTGTCCTCCAGACCTCTGGTCAATGCCATCTAAGCTGCCAATGTATCCTAAGGACCTTTGGATCTTGTCTTCTATTCTATAGAGATATCTTTAGGACTTTAGGGCCATCCTTTTTGCCCTGCATATGAACCCTTATGTATGTTTTGTCTTCCTTTTGTATTTATATCCCCAGTGATCAGAACGTATCCCTAATAAGTGCTTTTAATTTGTTCATTCAAGAAACACTTCAAAATTATTTATGTTCTGTTTTTACATAACTTTCATTTCTAAATATATCCCTCCCTTATTCCCTACCCAGAGAGTCATTCCTATAGTGAGGAATAAAAAATAAAGAAAAAGTAGTTCAGCAAAACTAACACATCAACTACAAAATCCTGCAACCATTGACTCTGAAAAGACAGGGTAAAGTGTATTTTCTCATCTTTTATTTCCAAACAAATTTCAACGTTAATTATAAAAAATCTTCTATGTTGGGTTATAAAGATTTGAAGACAAGGTCCCTGTCCATAAATTGTACTGGTTTTACTTTTGCATCATTAGACTACTTCAGTTGGTAAAAGTGATATAGTTTCTTGACACCCTGAAAATGTATATCCTTTATCCAAAGATCATTTAATTGAATAATTGAAAAACATAATGCATGTATTGGGCACTTACATAAAAAGTATTATCCCAGTGTTGGCCATGGCATATGACAGCCCTAAAATTCCACTCCCCATAATGGCATTACTGAGGTTAAATGATGACATTCCAAAAGATGTGGTTCCAGGATGCTTGGGAAAAAAATGAGCATTCTAATCAAACACTTGCAGAAGGTAGCTCCATTTTGATTACTGCATTCTCATCATTCTCCCCACAATATCTTTGTTGGTGGAAAGCCCAAGGACTGACCAGATAGAATTTCTAGGAATAAACCCATGTGATTTTTGGTGGAATGCTATACTTTATTTTAGTAGGCTCAAAATAAATTTATATGTATATGCTTATATATATATATATACATATACATATATACATATATATATATATATACACACACATCTTTTACTCCAATGAAGAGAAATATAGAATCTTAAATATTATTTCAATAGGATCTGAATAAAGAAAACATTTAATATGATATCATGAAGGAGAAAAACTAGAGCCTTAAGTATGATTTCAATATATATTTGGGTTGCAGTATTTATTTTTTCTTTACAAAACAACTAACATCACAAATGAATTATACAGACATATGGTGAACAGAAAAAAAAACCAAGCCTTTATCCTAATGAAGACCTGAATAAACAAAGAATATGCTGATGAAAGCCTTGGAAAATTTCAGTCATATTGTTTTTTCCAGAGAGATTCAGACAGACCTGACATCCTTGATTCCTGTTTTTCTGTGCTTAAAAGCACGAATTAACTTACATGTTCTTCATCATAGTCTACCAACTTCTTTTTGCTTAGAAGTCCATTTGTCAGAAACTTCTGGCTTTCGTCATCATCATCAGCAAATTGACTAAACCCACACAAGAAACAAAGAGGAAAATAACAGAACAACATATCAACAAGTGCTTGGGAAGTCTACTTCTTTTAGAGGCAATTAAATAAGAAAAATGGGGTGAGAGGCAATGAAAAGAACAATTGACATTAAAGGAACGCCAGGTCATTTGGAAAGTTCAGAATAAATTCACAACCTTTATTATTTAATTATCATTAGCCCCAGGCTGAGTAAATGCTATTTTTAGTATTATACACCTTATTAATATGTATTTGACCCTTAGCACACTGATAAAGTCTCTTCACTTAACTTTCAGTATAAACAGTAATTTCACATCATACATCTATTACAAACTCTTTCTTATATCTAAATTATTTTTTACATCCAGAGTATGTCTTTTCCTAAGTATATCATCCCCATCCCTATGGGAGCCAAAATAGTACCTTCTGGGAGATAAGCCAATACTTTGCCTGGTGTAACCACATCCATGCTTGTATTATCTCTTTTAATCAGCCTTCTTCACTGCCTTTACTAATCCCTCTTAACTGTTTTCATTCCTCATCACAGAATTCTTAGTTGTAGTTCTGGATTATGTATTTCATCAACCTAAGTTTAGGACCTTTCCTCACAGAGACAAATACTTCTCTGGAATACCATCTTCCTCCAGTATCTTCTCCCTTTTTGAGCCAAATGTTAATGGTTAGGTTTCAGTTAATATATATTTTCCAGCATAACAGAAAGATTTTAGGAAGGATAGTGAACAGACCTGGGTTAAAATCTCAGCTCTGATGCTGGCTGTGTGATCATTGGCAAGTGATTTAACTTCCCTGAGTTTGTTTTCTCATAGCAATCCTTTGAATTAGGTAGGGCAAGTATTATAAGCCCCAAAGAAACTGAGATCCATTTAGAAACATCATACGAATTTACCAATTTTACGTAACTTGTAAGTAACAGAGCTGGGACTTGAATCCTTTTGTACTGACTCTGAGTCTAGAACTTTATTCTGATTTTGTTCTATATACTTAACAATGTTCTTTTCCCCAAGTAATTTTAAAATCTTTTATCAAGTATTTTGAATATGTGGTTAAATAGGATACTTTAAGCAAATAAAAAATTTTTCATCACTATCCTATTTTGATGCCTCATTGCAATATGTAGGCTTTTGAAGGCTATTCCAGTATAGTGCCATCTCTGGCAGATCCCATCAGAATAAAAAGGTCTCAGAACTGGTGCTGGCAACATAATCTGAGGACCAACATATCTACAGACACACACAGCCCTTTGTGATGACTGATTCTGAATACAGTAGCTTATCAACTACTGAATAAGGTCTAGAAGTGTTTTTTTTTAAATCTGTGTCAGTAGAGAAAACACACCTATGTGTGTTCAGATTTTTAAAATCTGAAAATGTAGTTCCTCTAGCATACATGAAAGTGTAGCAAGAGTAAGACAACCAAAATCTATGTCCCTGTAGCCCAGGCAGATAATAGAGGTGAATCTTCCAAATGAACATCTGGCTTCCAGTCTCCATAAACATTGCTCTCTAGTTTTCATGCAGCCCCATATTATTGTCAATGACATACCTTTTAATAGGGCCCTTTACTGAGTTTACCATCTCAATATAGCTGTCGGGGACACTTTCTCCACTACTGCTTTTGTCGTCAAGTTGGATGTTGATTTTGGGCAGTTCTGCAGGATCCATTTGAACTGTCAGCATTTCCTAGTCTCTTAAAAAGCTTCTTCAGTGCAAACAATGGATTGCACCTAGAGTCTGAGGTTCTCCCAATGTATATTGACTTTCTGAACACTATTCTGCAAAAGGAATACAAAGAAACTCTAAGTTTCCTTAGATTCAGAAAATGAATATGAGTTGCCCAGTTTGTTTATCACAATGATATATAAAAGAAAAAAAAAGCTTCTGCATATTGGAAAGGTTCAAGAGCAAATGAAGGCATACATTTGTGATTTTGCTTGTTTATATGGTATTCTACACACACACACACACACACACACACGCACACATACACACACACACATACACACACACACACACACACACACATACACATACTCACACACTGATGCTACCTAAAGATTACAACTCATACCTGAAGACTATGATATAATAGACTTGTAGTTAAGAGACGGGATTAAAAGAGAAATTCTTGAGTGAAACCCAAGCACTTTATCACTATACCATTTCAATTCTATACTTTAAAGAAAAGCAAGGAAAAAATGGAATTTTTTTATAAAAGTTTTATGATTTATGATTTTGTTAGATTATTTTCTTACTACCTATGCTAGCTATAGTGAATAGAGCACTGGCTCTAGAGTCAGGAGGACCTGAATTCAAATTTGGCCTCAGACACTTAACACTTACTAGCCCTGTGACCTTGGGCAAGTCACTTTACCCCAATTGCCCTGCCCTTCCCCTTCCGAAAAAGAAAAAAAAAGTCTACTCATTATGGCAAATCTTTAATAAACTTTTCTTTAAAAAAAAAAAGAAAGAAAGCTACTGTCTCATTTCACTAAATGGTATCCCTATTTGTTGAAAGAGCTCAAGTAACTTCCCCAAACACTTAATTTGTAATGCATTCTGGAATCATAAAGTAACAGGATCTTTGGATCAGAGATCTAAAGCTTGAAGAGAACACAAAGTTCATCTAGACCAATGATGTCAAAGTCAAATAGAAGCCAGAGGTTTGACTTTAGTTCCAGGCTAAAGGGGAGAATTGAAGATCTGAGGCCAGAGGCACTATCCCCCAAACTCTAGGACTAGAGGTAATTACAAAAATTAAGCTACTACTAAAAAAAAAAAAAGTGCACAGACAAAGGGGAAAGAATCCAACCATAGAAAGTTATTATGAGAATAGAGAAGACCAAGGTTCATCTTCAGAGGAGGATACTGAAGCAAAGGAACCATCTTCCACTCCAAAGAGTAAAGTCAAATTGTCACCTGCCTAAAAAGAATTTATAGAAAAACTTTAAAAAGACTTTAGAAATCAAATGAGAGCAATTGAGAAAATCTTTTTTAAAAAATTTTTAAATAAACTAAGAAGAATCCAAGAAAAGTAAGATTATGAAAAGAAAGTCAATCAATTAGAACAGGAGATCCAGAATCTTAAAGAAGAAAATGACACCTTGAAAATTAGAATTGGGCAAGGGGAAGCCAGTAAAGTTATTTATAAGAGATCAAAAAATAAAATATAAAGAATGAAAAAATAGAAGAGACAGTAAAACATCTTATAAGAAAAAAAAACTGATCTGGAAAACAAATCAAGAAGAGAAAACATATAAATAATTGGATTATCTGAAAGTTGTGTTCAAAAAAAGAATCTAGGGATGAGGATGGAACCAAGATGGCAGAGTAAAAGCAGGAACTTACTTGAGCTTATACCCCAATTACCTCCAACATCTGCAAAAAATTACTCTAAACAAATTTTAGAGGTACAGAAACAGATGAAAGAGTAAAAAAATCTCCTGTTGAAGGCAGCCTGGCAGGCCAACAGGAATGGTGTGTCACACCAGACTGGGAGTGGAACGCTCTCCTGTGTGGGCCACACCAGCACAGATCCATGGCACAGACTGGCCGGAGCAGACTTTAGGGGACTGAATCTGTGTCAGGTGTGGTGGTTTCCAGACTTCTCAACCCATAAATGCCAAAGAGAAAGCAAAAGATCAGTGGGGAAACTCTGTTGGACCTAGGTGAAAGAAGAGCACAGTTCGTCCTCCTGGCACTGAGGCAGGATTCTCTTGCTTTGCCCTGTTTAGGTCTGGGTCACAGTTGTGGGTGGCAGTCCTGGGGTGAGGAGTGCTGGTATAGCAGAGCTTGTGGCAGCTGTGGAGAGGGCGTCCTCCTCACAGTTCTGAGACAGGTGCCTAGAAGAAGCTCTGACAACAGCTGTAGAATACCCCAGAAATTTGGGACATAGCACTCTTCATTCTGGAATCAGAGTTCTACAGTGGCAAAGAGCTCAAAAGTCAAATAATTGGCTGGAAAAATGAGCAAACAAAGGAAAAGAATCAGACTATAGAATCATTCCTTGGTGACAAAGAAGATCACAACATAAAACCAGAAGAAGACAACAAGGTCAAAACTCCTGCATCAAAAGCCTTGAAGAAAAATATGAATAGATTGCAGACCATGGAGAAGCTCAAGAAGGATTTTGAAAATCGAGTAAGAGAAGTAGAGGAAAAATTGGAAAGAGAAATGAGAGTGATGCAAGAAAATCACAAAAAATGAGTCCACAGCTAGCTAAAGGAGACCCAAAAAACACTAAAGAAAATAACACTTTGAAAAATAGACTAACTCAAATGGCAAAAGAGGCCCAAAAAGACAATGAGGAGAAGAATGCCTTAAAAAGCAGAATTGACAAAATGGGAAAGGAAGTTCAAAAGCCCGCTGAAGAAAATGATTACTTCAAAATTAGATTAGAGCAAATGGAATCTAATGACTTTATGAGAAAACAAGATATTAGAAAACAGATTCAAAAGAATGAAAAAATATAAGTCAATGTGAAATATCTCATAAAAAAAACACTGATCTGGAAAATAGATACAGGAGAGATAATTTAAAAATTATTGGACTACCTGAAAGCCATGATCAAAAAAAGAACCTAGACATCAACTTTCAAGAAATTATCAAGGAAAAGTGCCCTGATATTCTAGAATCAGAAGGTATAATAGAAATGGAAAGAATTCACCAATCATCTCTTGAAAAAGATCTCAGAAAGAAAAGTCCTAGGAATATTATAGCCAAATTCCAGAGTTCTAAGGTCAATGAGGAAATATTACAAGCAGTCAGGAAGAAACTATTTGAGTATTATGGAAACACAATTAGGATAACAACAGCTTCTAGCGTCTTCTACATTAAGGAATTGAAAGGCTTGGAATATCATATTTCAGAGGTCAAAGAAGCTAGAATTAAAACCAAGAATCACCTACCCAAAAAAACTCAGTATAGTACTTCAGGGGAAAATATGGACATTCAATGAAATAGAGGACTTTCAAGCATTCCTGATGAAAATACCAGAGTTGAAGAGAAAATTTGACTTTCAATTACAAGAAGCAAGAAAAGCATAAAAAGGTAAACAGGAAATAAAAATCATTAAAAACTTATTAAAGTTGAACTGTTTACATTCCTCCATGGAAAGACAATATTTTTAACTCATGACACTTATGTCAGTGTGAGGATAGTTGAAGGGAGTGTGTGTGTGTGTGTGTGTGTGTGTGTGTGTGTGTGTGTACACAGACATAGGGCACAAGGTGAGTTGAATATGAAGGGATGATATCTAAAAAATAAAATTAAGAAGTGAGAGAGGAATATATTGGGAGAAGGAGCAAGGAACAGATAGAATAGGGTAAATTATCTCACATCAAACAAGCAAGAGAAAGCTGTTACAGTGGAAAGGAAGAGCAGGGTGATGAAAGGGAATGAGTCAACCTTACTCTCATTGGACTTGGCTTATGGAGGGAATAACATACACACTCAATTGGGTATCTTACCCTACAGGAAAGTAGGGGAAAGGGGGATAAAAGGGGGGATAACAGAAGGGAGGGAAGATTGAGGGAGAGAGTAGTCAGAAGCAAACACTTTTGAAAAGGGACAGGGTCAAAGGAGAAATTTGAATAAATGGGGGGGGAAAGGATGGAGAGAAATACAGTTAGTCTTTCAAAATATGGAAATGTTTTTCATAATTATAGATGTATAACCTATATTGAATTGCTTGTCTTCTCAGTGATGGTGGTTTAGGAAAGAAGAAGGCAGAGAATCTGGAAATCTAAGTTTTAAAAACAAATGTTAAAAAAATTGTTTTTACATACAACCAGGAAATAAGATATACAGGCAATGGGGTAGAGAAATCCATCTTGCCCTATGGTAAAATAAGGGGTAGGGTTATTGTGGGGGGAGGGATATAAGAGAGAGTACACTAGGAGAAGGAGTATTCAATATGCTTGTCATATTGGGTAGGGGGGTAGGGGAGAGATAGGGTTGTGGAAATGAAAGTTGAAACCTAAAAATCAATAAATTCTGGAAAAAAGAAAAAAAAGAATCTTGATACAATAATACAAGATACAATTAAAGAAAAGTATCCTGAAGCATTAGAACAAGTGGTGAAATTAGAAATAGAAAAACCCCATAGATTACCACTTAAAAGAGATCCTATGAAGAAAATGCATAGGAATATTATAGTCAAATACTGAAACCTCCAGCTCAAGGATAAAATATTAAGAGCAACAAGAAAAAAAATTTAAATATCACAGTGCAACAATTAGAATCACACGAGTCCTAGCAACAGTGACACTAAAGAACTGTAGGTCTTGAAATACTACTATGTGTATGTAAGGGGTGTGTGTGTGTGTGTGTGTGTGTGTGTGTGTGTGTGCACAGACACAGGGCAGGGTGAGTTAAAGAGCAAAAGAATTAGCACTGTAACCAAAAATATCATATCCGGCAAAGTTAAACATAATCCTGAATAGAACAAAAAATAGACATTTGATCAACTGTCAGACTTTCAAGACTTTGCTAAAAAAAAAAAGTAAACCCTGAACTTGAAAGAAAATTTGACATACAAGAACCAAAAGAAACATGCAATACATACCAAGACTGATCATAAGAGATTCTGTAAAGACAGACCATTTTCCTTTTATGTATGCAAAGTGCAAAACCTATGTCTAAGATTGTCATTAGTAATTGGGTAGTTCTTAGGAAAGAATGGAGTAGTCCTGAGTATGATATGACCTTAGTGTGATATGACTTTAAAAAGTAAAACCATTCAGGAACAACTAAAAAGAGTAATTATTCTAGACAAATGAGACACAAGAGGAAGAATTGACATTGAGGAATTAGATGGGGAAGGAGGTCTATGAGTTCTGCACAATGTTAAGAGAATTTCAAGATCTTCCCTGCCCCTTAATAGGCCTATGTGATCACATGGAGCCCATGGTGGCTGGAGCTTGCCAAACACGTGGAACAGGAAGGGTAGAGTAGGAAGTAGGAGTGAGATGGAACCGGGAGAAAGAGAAAGAGCAGGAAGAGTAGGCAGAGCAGTTAGCATAAGTGAGAGAGGGAAGATTTTTGCCTGGAGGAACTTGTTTTGTGGGAAGGCCTAATGGAGGGAAGGCTTGGGATGTTTGTGTTCCCTGCATTGGTGACATGTATGGACTTTGTCTTAAAAAGAATGCTTGGGGCATCAGTGCTCCCTACATTGGTAATGTATTCAGACTTCTTTGTTACTATGATGGATTTGACTTACTGGTGTTTTAATAAATGTCTTGGTTTCATCTTCAAGGAAGAGAGTGTGTTATATCTTGTATTTCAATCCTGGGAACATGCCTGCATATTCATAGCAGCTGCTGTAAGTATCACATTGATGAAATATTTGGCATCACAAACAAGATCACAAGATGTAAAACCTCTACTTAGAGACAGGAAGGCTTTAGGGAAGGAAATGGGTGTCCTGGGATGGGAGGATTTACCTTATTCCTCCCTGGTGAGAGAATGGGCTAAAAGTATAGGACTTTAGGCTACAGAAGGGAGAACCCAAGAGATTTAGAAAGATTTTTGCAAGGACTATCAACAGAACCAGGGAAAGAAATGGTGGGGGTATGTAGAAGAGACTAGGTCTTATTAACAAGTTAACATACTATACAAATTGCTAAAGAAATGGTGGGGGTGTGTACAAGAGACTAGGTCTTATTAAAAAGTTAACATACTATACAAATTGCTAGAGGAGAAGGTTCAGATGAAAAAAGAGTTAGCTGATTTGCATGAGAGGCTTTTTATGCTGCAGCATTTGAACTTCGCTTTAGAAGAACAAGCTAGAAAGTTTCAAGTAGCAGAGGAAAGAGCTGCTGTGAATTTAGCTCAAAAAAAGAAAAGAATTAACAAGAGGAACATTCATGCAGGCCTTGCAAAGGCTGGGCCTGATTGAGGCCCAGACACCAGGGAGGAAGATGCATGGGGGGAAAATGAAACAAAGTTAGAAGAGGAGGCTTCTAAGACTATGGGTGCACACCCAATACTAAGAAGGAAACAGGAGAACCAGGGAGACCACACAGTGTTTAAGGAAGTAATTGAGGATTTTACTCAGCAGGAGGTCACAGAAATTTTAAGTTGATTCACCCATAAAATGGGAGAATCATTAGTATGTTGGATGGTGAGAATCAGTGATGAAGGGCCTGGAGGAGTAGGGACAGATAATATATTCAAGGAAGTAACAATGGAATTAGTCTGTTAGCTTTAGTTGCAAAGGGATGCAATAAGCAGTATTCCACTGACTCAATGTGGCCTAGCAGAGATAGACCCTGGTATTTGCTTAGAGATTGTATGAGAAATTTAAAGGAACAGGTAATGAAAACTGCAATAATGACAGGGGATGCCAAGGCTTATCACAGTACCCCTTAGCAATTTCTCATAGAAATATCATAGTGAAGATTGTTTACCATGCTTATAATAAGCACGCAACTCTGACTCTATTAATTGGGGAAATAGGGCACCCTCTTTTGGGAATTTGAAGATCTTCCCTGCCCCTTAATAAGCCTATGTGATCACATGGATCCCATGGTGGGAGGAGCTTGCCAAACAGGTGAAGCAGAAAGGATGGAGTAGGAAGTAGGAGTAAGACAGAGCTGGAAGAGAGAGAAAGAGAGCAGGCAGAGCAGTTAGCATGAGTGAGAGAGGGAGGATTTTTGCCTGAAGGAACTTGTTTTGTGTGGAGGCCTAATGGAGGGAAGGCTTAGGACGTTTGTGTTCCCTGAACTGGTGACATGTATGGACTTTGTCTTAAAAAGGGTGTCAGGGCTCCCTGCATTGACAATGTGTATAGACTTCTTTGTAGTATAATGGATTTGCCTTACGTTGAATAAATGTCTTAGATGAGTCTGTTATATCTTGTGATTCAAACCTGGGACTATGCCTGCATATTCACAGCAGCTATTATGGGTATTGCATTGCAAAATATTTTCAAAACCTACTTTCATCAGGCATGGGTTTAAGAGGGAACAACGCATATATATATATATATATACATATATAAAAGTATAAAAGTCTTTTAAATTCAGAAGAAATAAAATGGTAAGGGCATAGGGAGGGGGGAGAGGATGAGGGAATAGGTTAAAGGGGTGGGTATAGAGAGGTGTTTCAATCAATGGGAGTGGGAGGATAAGGGTGGGATCCTTGGGAAGATAAGGAAGGGATTTCTAGAAAACAGTGTAATACGTTAAAGGGGGTTATAACAAGGTGTTTAGATTTATGGGAATGGGAGGATAGGAGGAGGATGCTTGGAAGGAAGGTAGGTTAAATAATAGAAGGGTAAGGTAGTGGGTAGAAGTAAAGTAGAGGAGTCAGGAGGGATAGGAAATAAGAGATCTGCACAAACATAAAAACAAAGATCGGAAGTAGAATTTGTTAGGGAGAGTACATGTCTATATATGTACATATGTATATATATGTATATGTGTATATGTGTATCCCTGGGTAGTTCTTAGGAAAGAATGGAGTCTATGTCTCTATCCAAATATATCTGCATTTACTTGGAACCCCAGAGGAAGAAGGTGTGGAAGGGAGGGGGAAAAGAACAAAGTAAAAAGGGCACAGCAGAGAACAAAAGAAAATATACAGGGAAACAAAGAAAAATGGACAGCTCTCAACATAAGGTATAGTATTTATCATGCAGGCTTTCTTGAAATAAAAATTTATAGCTATATATTTTGAGTCCTCTCTTATGTTCTGTTGTGCACATGACATGCTTTCTAAAATATTCTTTGTATTTAAGTTTTAATATTTAAGTTTATGACACATTTCTCTTTCTTTTCTCTATTTTCTATTTGAGTTCTGGTGTTTGAGTCTAAAATTAAAAAGAAATAATTGCACATGAAACTGCAAATCTACTATGCACAACTTGCTATTCCTTTCAACTATACAATAAATTATCAGATAGATTTCTTTTTCTTCTCTTTTTCTTCCCTCTCCCTTCCCCTAGAGATGACCACCATTGGACACAAATAAATGTATGTGTATATATATGTATGTATGTATGTATGTATATATATGTATACATATATATAATATGCAAAATTATTCTATACATACTGCCATTTATCAGTTCTTTCTCTAGATGCAGATAGTGTCTGTCTTCACATCCTTTATTATTAATTTAATTATTTATAATAGGCAAAATAACTTATTTGCTCAAAGTTGGGACACTAATTCATTGTTGGTGGAATGGTGAACTGATCTAACCATTTTTTTGGAAAGCAATCTGGAATTATGCCCAAAGAGTTATTTAACAACCTGTACCCTTTGACCCAGAAATACCACTATTTAGTCTATTTCCAAAGATGATTAAGGAAAAAGGAAAAGAACTAAAATGTCTATATGTGGTGGGAAAGAACTGGAAATTGCAGGGATGCTCATCAGTTGGGAATTGTGGTATATGATAGTGATGGAATACTAGTAGGCTATAAGAAATAACAAGTTCAATGATTTTAGAAAAACATGGAAAGACATGCAAAATAATGAAGAGTAAAATGAGCAGAATTAAGAGAACACTGTATACAGTAACAGTAATATTATTTTAAAATGAAATTTATTCAATAAGTTTTTATTTGGATTCCACAATTAAAATGCAAAAGTGTAGGATGTGAGAAGTATATCTAGATAGCAGTCCATGTGAAAAAAGAGAGGTTTTACACAACTTTAAACTCAAAGGAAGTCAACAGCTGATACAATCAGACTTCAATAAAAATACAAAATGAAATGATGATACTGCTGTAATTTATGATAGTCAGACCACACCTTGAGTATCACATTCAATTTCTGAGCATTACTTTGGGAAGAACATTGATGAGATGGAACATGTACAAAAGAGGGTAACCAGGAAGGTTATGTTGTTTGAAATCACATCATCTAAGGATCAATTATAGGAAGTAAGAGCTCATTTTTGAGAAGACTCAGGGGGATATGATCAAGGTTTTCAACTATTTACAGGACTATGACATGGATGAGTGATTAAATTCAAGGTCTGCTTGGTCCTATAGGCCAGATCAAGGACATGTGTATAGAAGGTATGGCATGGCAAGGGGGGGGGGTGCGGAGTGTGACTTAAATTCTGCCTTTAGCAAAAAGAAGTTTCCTCATACAAGTTTATTTCACTGGGAAGATCAGTTCAAGTTATAGCAGTGCAGGTGGCATTTCATTGCAGGTACTTTTAAAGTAATGACTCCTCAACTCCTGCTCCCATCCAATGAGAAGCCAACAAAAACAAAATTTATTACAAGTATGTAATCCTGGAAAACAGATTCCCACATCAGCCATACTATCCCCTACTCCGACCAAAAAAAGCAAGAAAGATAAAGAGAAAAAAATATACTTCAGTGAGTCCATCAGTTCTCTATCTGGAGATAGCATGTTTTATGCTGAGTCTATTGGAATTGTAGTAGGTGATTGTGTTGATTAGTTACTGAAGCACTTCAAAGCCCTTTAAAACCTAGCTGCATTCTACCTTTCCAGTCTTCTTATAACTTATTCCCCAATACTTACTCTTTGATCCAGTGACACTAACTTCCTTGCTGTATCAAGTAACAAGACACTCCGTCTCAGCTCTGGGCATATTCTCTGGTTGACCACCTGCCTGGAATGCGCTCCCTCCTCTGCTTCAACTAATATCTTTTACTACCTTTAAGTCCTAACTAAAATACCACCTTCTATAGAGAGCTTCCCCAATGCTTCTTAACATTAGTGCCTTTCTTGTGTTGTTTTCTATTTATCCTGTACACAGCTTGTTTTCTATATATATTTATTTGCATATTTTCTTTACCATTAGATTGTAAGCTCCTTGAGAACAGGGACTTTCTTTTGACTCATGTTGTATCCCCAGTGCTTAGCACAGTGCCTGGCACATAATAGACTCTTAATAAATGTTTACTGATCAATTGATTACAATAATGAGTTACTGTGTAAACTGTTCTCCTGGTTCTATTCACTTCATTTTGCATCATTCAGATCTTCCCAGGTTTTTCTGAAACCACCCCTTCATCATTCTTTGCAACACAATAATATTCTATCACATTCATATACCATAATTTATTCTACCATTCCCAAACTGATGAACATCCCAAATGGAACCATCTATTTCCAGTTTTTGGAATCAAAAAAAGAGCTTATATAAATATTTTTGTACATATGGGTCCTTTTCCGCTTTCTTGGGCAGTGGTTCTCAATCTTCCTAATGCCGCAACCCTTTTTAATACAGTTCCTCATGTTGTGGTGACCCCCCACCATAAAATTATTTTCGTTGCTACTTCATAACTGTAATTTTGTTTTCCAATGGTCTTAGGCGACCCCTGTGAAAGGATCATTCGACCCCCAAAGGGGTCACAAACCACAGGTTGAGAACCACTGCCTTAAGGTATAAGCCCTATTAAAGGTATTGCTGTTTCACAGAGCATGCACTGTTTAAAAGCCTAGTTCCAAATTGCTTTCCAGAATTCTTTGGACTAGTTCACAGCTTCATTCACAATGCATTAGTATGACTGTTTTCTCATATCCCCTCCCGTATTTGTTATTTCCATTTTTTGTCATCTTAGTCAACCTAATGGATTTGAGGTGGCACCTCAAAGTCATTTTAATTTGTATTTCTCCAACTATTACTAATTTAGAGCATTTTATATATAATTGTTGACATTTTTTGTTTTTTTTTCCACTGAAAACTTCGTATTTACATCCTTTGATGATTTTTCACCTGAGGAATGGACTTATTTTTGTAAATTAGGCTTAGTTTACTATATATTTTGAAAATGAAACCTTTGTCAAAGATACTTGCTGCAAAGATTTTTTTTCCTGTCACTGCCTTTTCTTTTAATTTTAGCTGCATTAAATGTTAGTGCAAAACCTTTTTAATTTTATATAAGCAAAATTATCCATTAAAATTCCCATGAACTTCTCTTTCTCTTGTTTGGTCATGAATTCTTTCCCTATCCATAGATCTAAGAGATATTTCTTCCCTGTCCCTCTAATCTGCTTATATTACATTTTATGTCTAAATCACAGGCCTATTTTGAGCTTATCTAGATACATAGCACAAGATGTTGGTTTATTTTTCATTTTTGTCCAATATCTTTGCAGTTTTCCAAACAATTTTTGTCAAATAATGAGTTCATGCCCCAATAATTGGGATCTTTGTGTTTATCAAGCACTAGGTTGCTGTGCTCACTTGCTTTTGTATTTTTTGACCCAATCTTTTCGACAGATCGATCTCTCTATTTCCTATTCAGTATTAAGTTGTTCTAATAATTACAACTTTGCAATATAATTTGGATCTGGTACTGACTGCCAGCTTTCTTTCCTTTTGTTTTTCTTTTTTGGCTTGTTTTTTTTTTCATTGATTTCTTTGATATTCTTGACCTTTTGTTCCTCCAAAGGAATATTTCATTTTTTTTTCTAGCTCTGTAAGGTAATTCTTTGCTAGTTTGAAAGGTATGGCACTGAATACTTATTCATTAATTAATTTTGATAGTATAATGATTTTTATTGTACTCACCAAGCCTACCCATGAGTAAGTAATAGTCCTCTAAATATTTATATCTCTATTGGTAATTGTGTTTTGTAGTCGTGTTCATAGAGTTCATGTGTTTCTTGGCAAGTATTTTATATTATTTGTAGTTATTTTAACTGGAATGTCTTTTTCTATATTTCTTCCTGCTGGATTTTGTTGATAACATACCAAAATGCTGACAGTTTATGTGGGATTTATCCTGCAACTTCACTGAAACTGTTAATTATCTTTATCAGTTTTTACTTGACTCTCTATAGTTCTCCAGGGTTAAAGATCAAATCTACAAAAAGTTTTAATTTTGTTTCTTCTTTGCTTGTCTATTCCTTCATTTTCTTCTTTTTTTTTTGTCTTATTGCTATAGCTAGCATTTCTGGTACAATGTTGAAAAGTAATGGTTATAACGAACATCTTTGTTTCATCTTCGATCTTACTGGAAAGATTTCTAGCTTATCCCCATTAAAGATAATGTTTCATCTTGATACTAGATAAATATTACTTATCATTTTTACTAAAAAGTTCTTGTGCTTTCTAATTTTTTTTTACAGGCATGGGTATCTTATTTTGTAAAAAAAAAATTCCTTTATGCATCTATTGAAATAATAATAATATGATTTTTTATTGTTTTCATATTGATAAAGTCAATTATGCTTACAGTTTTCCTAATCTTGAACTACCCCCTGCATTTTTTGGTTTAAATCCATCCTGGACCTAGTGTGTGATCTTTGTGATATATTTCTATAATCTCCTTGCAAGTACTTAAAACTTTTGCATCAACAATCATTAGAGAAATTGGTCTATAGTTTTCATTCACTATTTTGACACTCATTGGTTTGGGAATAAAGATCATATTTGTGTCATAGAATAGTTTCAAATGGTTTATGTAGTATTGGAAATAATTGTTCTTGAAATGTTTATTAGAATTTGCATGTAAATCATAGGATGTTTTTCTTGGAAACTTCTTTTATGGCTTTCTCAATTTCTTTGTCCAATATAGTATTTAATTTAGGTATTAATTTAAGTATTCTATGTCCTTTTCTGCTGATCTGAGCAATTTGTATTTTTGTAAATATCTATTGCATTTAGGTTATCTGTTTTATTTGTTATAGTTGGACAAAATCATTCTTAATAACTGTTTTTATTTTCTCTTCCTTGGTTGTCAATTCACCTTTTTATTTTTAGATACTGGTTTTCTTCTTTCTTTTTAAATAAAATGAGTCAGTATTTTATAATTATTTTTAAACAGCTCCTATTTTTATTTGTTAACTCAATGGTTTTTATCTTCAGTTTTGTTAAACTTTCTTTTGATTTTCAAGGCTTTTTTTGTTTAATTAGGGATTTTGAATTTATTCTTTTTCTATTTTTAGGTGCATTATCAGTTCATTTATCTCTTCTTCCATTTACTAATGAAAGAGTTTAGAGATATAAATTTTCCCCTAAGTACTGCTTTGGCTTTTTCCACACATTTTGATAGCTTGTCTCATTATTGTTATTAGGTTCTTTGATCTACTCAATTTTTAGGATTAGATTAGTTTCCAACTGATTTTTAATTTATGCTTCAAAGGGCTTTTAATGAATGCATTGTTTCTTGAGATGACTAAAAAAGATGAATTTATTGTTTCTTCTATTCTGTATTTGTGTTGAGGACAATGCAAGTCAAAAGCACCTTTGTCCCACGGGAAATAAGGGATTGCCTTGGGGCCTCTTGGTTTTGGGGTCTCCCTGTGCCCGTAAGAGATAAGTAAGTGCTGACGGTCACAGCCCAGTTGCTGGCTCACAAGGAAGTCTCCTACAAGACTACCTGCTTGATGAGCAGCAGCTGACATGACTGGTTTGGCCCCCCTCCATTGGTCCATACCCCCTGTGCATGAGGAGATCATGCTCAAATCGTGTTGCCCTTAGAGTATAAAAGGAGAACGCCATTATGAAATAAAGGACAGATGCTGCAGGTTTCTCTTGCCTCTGGTCTCTTCAATCCCTCTGAGAATACAGCCTAAGGTTGGCCCTTAGGCTACTGACCTGAGCGGCTGTTGCATATTTGCTTCTGAGTTTTTAAAGCCTTAATAAATGGTCAATTTTTGTAATGGTGACACACACCACTTAGAATAGGTATATTTCTTTCTATTCTTATTAAATATTCTCCAGATTTCTATCATATCTAACTTTTTCAAAATTCTATTCATCTACTTAACTTCTTTCTTTTTTATTTGATATTTAGATAAATCAAGTTCTGAGAGGGGTAATTTGAGGTCTCCTACTAGTATTGTTTTATGATCTATTTTGTCCTGTAACTCATTTAACTCATAAGAAGACAGAAAGTGAGAAACAGGGGCATAAGAATAAAAGATACTAAAATTACCAAAGATTTCAAAATGAAGAAAAATTAGTTAAATATCTTAAACACAAGCAGACAGGAAAAATAATAACATGTGAAGGGAATATGACCTCAAAATCAGCTAAACACAGCAAGATATCTATGGTTAAATATTGCAAGATAAAGGAAAGTGATCAACACTTGATAAGACAGAGGACTTAGTATATTACCAAGCAAGTATGGAACCGTAGCAGGATGTTCCTAAATTTATTAAGGGAGAAATAAAAATTATGAAAACAGTATTTATGCCTTGCATAGCAGAAATAATTGGCAGAATGGAAAAACTTGAATCCATGGTATCAAACCTCACCAAAGAAACAAGAATTACTGATTGGTAATGTGAATACACAGAAGCAAAGGACAACCCAGAAGAAAAGAAGCAAAAAGCCATAACACTCTGTACAAACAAAACATAATGATCATGAAAGTAAGGTGCATAGAGACAATTTAAGAACCAAAGATATCCAAAAGAACATGAAAAATAAAAAAATCCTAACACCATCATACAAGAAATAATATGAGAAAATGGTTAGAATTTTCAAACATGGAAAACAAAGTACCAAACAGAAGACTATGGATTATTTAAAAAAAAAAAATCTCTGCTGTAAATTCTAAGACACATAGTGGTTAAATTTGATGATATTAATAACAAACAACAAATCCTTCAATTGACCAAGAAGAAGGAAATGGCTCTGGTATCTTCGCTAAGAAAAACCCAGATGAGGTCACAAAGAGTTAGACATGACTGAACAACAACAAATCTTAGAAATCAAATTTCCTTTCACTGCTTTATTTGGATAAATAGGTTTGCTTGTTATTCACTATTTGTGGTGGTCTTTTGCCTAAACAGAGTTTTGTGGGAATGGGTTAAGTTGGCTAGGGGCTAACTCTCTCCTTCTTAAGAGCAGGCAATAAAGTGCCTCTCTTGAACCCCTAAAATATATCCATAGATCAGATATATTTGAGGGGTAACAAATTATAAATCTAACCCTTTACCCTTCTTGGGCATAGAAGAAATCTCCTGATCTTGGCAGTCTTGGATTCTGTCTGCCTCACCTTCCCAACTAGGTTGCTGACAGGACCCTCCTCCTACTTCCCATAGAGGTGGGCCAGACCTCACATCATATCTGTCCAGGACATCTATAAAATATACATCTCTATTTTATAACATATATAAAACTTTTTAGTGCTTTTTAATTTTTCTTCTTTGTGACATTGCTGGGTTTTCTACATTTTCAACTCTAGCATCATTTTGTGTGCTAAGGGTTGGAAAGACAGAGCAAGACAAGATAATGGTTCTTGGATGCCTCTCAGCGTGCCATTTTCCCAGTATTCTTCCAGCATTTTTTTCAAACTTCTTAAAGTACTTCAGAAACGTACAGCAGTAGCACAGTATAACATGAGCCAAACTTTTGTCCGATATGTAGAATAGAATCATAATACTGAAAGTATATTTAGAAATTATCTAATCCAAAACTTGTATTTTACAGAGAGAATAAACCCAGAGAAGTAAAATAATGTGTCCACATTCAAATTCAAATTCCTGTCTTTAAACCCAGTGGTCCTTCTGCACAGCATTACTATTGCTTGCTTCATCACTTACTAATTAAATACATTTACTATATTTTGTTTCATAGGTTGTTGATATATAGATTTCCATAATTAACTAGTTATACAATATATATTAGTCCCCAAAGGCTTAAAAATTAAAACTACACAATTTACTATGAATATCAATTAACTTATTTTTGTTGAATAAATTAGGAATTGCTTTTTATAAATCACTATTTTTTTGCTTTTTTTTTTTTGGAGGGGAGAAGATAGGGCAATTGGGGTTAAGTGACTTGCCCAAGATCACACAGCTAGTTTTTATGTTAAATGTATGAGAATAGATTTGAACTTGGGTCCTCCTGATTCGCTGCACCACCTAGCCACCCCTATAAATCATTATTTTTAATACCAATCCAAGCATTGCATTTACTTGATGTGAAAATCTGAAAAAAATAGGCATTTTACATCACTTGTTTAGTGTTTACATCATTTTTCAAAAGTTAAATGTTATTCATATTCTGTCTAATGCTGGGGACTAAAAGAAAGGTTCTTAAGAAAACACCTGACACTGTATTTTAAGTTTAATTGTGAGTACTAGAAAAAAAAATCCCACAAAAGTCATCATAAATAATAATCTCAAAAAATTCTCACAAGAGTCTTTTCTATTTAGGCTTAAAAAAATAGATAAATGCCATCAGTTACTTGTATTAAACTGAAATACCAATATATGATTGGTTTTACTATTTCCTGGATTATTTTATTGAAACCAATACCTATTATTTTGTAAGTTGACACAGAAAATTGTGATGATAAATAAGGTGCACAGAAAGCTTTTTCTTTTACTGATTTTATCCCATAAAATCATGCATCTTTATATACAATCAATTCTCTTCCATCAAAATCTGGTATCACATTTAGGTTTTTTTCCATTCCATTTATATTACAGAAGTACAGATTCATTGAGAACAGTCTAATCTAGAAGGCAAATGGGGATACTCAACTTTTTCTTCAAACTGATCACAGTTTGACCTCTTGATGTATAATGTAACTTGAGATGAATTAACTTATTAGGACTTATTGAACCCACATTATTCTGGATGGTTTCTCTCTCTTCTTTAACTAAAAAGGATTTTCAAATTAATGGAAAACCTCCAAGTGCAAAATACATCCTTCTTTAAGAAATATTTCTTCTAACACATTATTTTAGTTGTAGCATTCACAATGATTAACCAGAAGCCACATATAGCTACACATCTTACTTGATCACTTCCAAAGCTTTTAATCTTTCCTGTTTCCTAGTATATAGTATAAAGCACAGAGATTTGAGTCAATAAATATTAAACACAGTATGTAGTGTTTTCAAAAGGAGTAAAAATGTTTAAATTCTTTTAAGTGGTTAATTTTAGAAATGAGAAAGATAATATTATTTTTAAAGTAAGCACAAATTTTATAAGAACATTCATATTTTTAAAAATAATTATCTTTACCTCCAAGTCAATGATCCAATCTTCCTGTCTTTTCTTGGTTGTTTGGAATGGCACACACCTATAAAAGAGTTTACTTTATATGAACCTTTGTGCAGCTAGGCAATGATTTAAAGATATGTGGGAGTAAACCGAATGAGCCAATCACCAGCACTGCTCCACCCCAACACCTCCCTTTGTCAAGCTTGCGTCAGCTCTTTTAAAAAAGAAAATAAAACAAAACAAAATTCCCAAATCATTGTACTGGTGTACACTTAGTTTAAACATCAGTTACAACAACTTCTATTTGCTTTCTGAATTTGGCATTAATACAAGTACACTGTAGCTGAAACTTTTCCATAGCTTACTGTCATTCCATATCAAAATAATGTAGACTAGCTCCCAAACAGAATTGCAAAAGGGTCACTTTAAGAGAATTTTCATACAGGAGTAAACAAAACAGATTATGTTTTAGAAGTCAGGTAAAAAAAATCACCACAAAAATCAGAAAAGCAGATTGTTTCCTACATTCATTCCTTTAATCAAAATGGAGAGTAAATATTTTAATTTGCCTATAAAGTCTTTTTTAAAATATTGACAAGCAAAACAAAGCAAGTTATAAGATTCCATGTTGTGGAATTTTGTAGTATTTCTAGTATCATTTTGCTTATAAACAATATTTAAAATTCAGTACCATCTTTATCTGCTGCCACCATTTAAGTGACGTAATGAGGTAAGTGCCCCAAACAGCAAGACTGTCATAGTAATTTAAAATATCACTACCATTTAAGGGGGGAAAAGTTACTTTTCAGCTACTTTAGAGTTTTCTCATTTGCTTCTTATAAATGTTAATAATTCACATTTGTGTAATACTTTAAGCTTTACAAATCACTTTCCTAACAAGCTCATAAGCCCATTTTACAGATGAGGAGACTGAGGCTCATCAAGTGGAAGTGACTTGCCCATGGTGAGTTCACAAATAAAAAATGATTGAGAAAGCAGTCCAATTCAGATGTCCTGACCCTAGATTCTCCACTACATCAAAATACACTATTTTCAATGCAGAGTTGAAAAATGTAAACCCAAGTTCATGGAAAGATGAAGAGTTAGTTTAGTATGCTTAACTTATACCTCCCTATAAATTGGTATTCCAAAAGAAAGACAAGAAAGGTGGATTATAAAACTAAACTCGCAATTGTTTTCTTTGCCTTTTAAATAATAATAGTGAGTGTCCAGTCAGGAACAATACTTAGTCTTGTCAATTCTCTATTAATAATTTTATAGAAAAACAACAAAACATTGTCCTTAGAATCAAAAAAGGTTTTTGTCATGAAAGAGTAACATTTAAAGGTGTATACTAATCATCTTTTTTTTCCTTTTTGAAGTGAGCTTTTTGGAGCTAGTGTAAAACTCATTTTGCATTTTCATACATTGGGTACATTTTGCTTATCCTTTCATTAACATGTTCTTTATTTTTCTCACTCCTTTGATTTTTTTTTTGTCAAATGAAAATAACCCTTATCTATAAGGAAAAGAGAATTGAAAAAAGTCCCATTGCTTCTGACAGATTGTAGTTTCAAAGAGGTAAAAGTCATATTTATTTTTAAAAGATAATTTCAGTTATTAAAGTGGTCTCAAATATCCCTAACAGAACAATGAGGGACCTTTTCCCCTCATTTTGAAAGTTAATAGCAATAATATCACCCCCAAAGGATCTGAAGAACAAATGATATAATATATGTAAAACATATTGCAAACTGTAAAGCATTATGTAAATGCCAGCTATCATAATCATTATTTGAAACAAATGAATGCCTTTGTTTTTACAAATCTCAGCACAGCTTCTATGAAGAAAGAATACAGCTGCATAATCTCACCTCAGATGAATTTCTCCAGTCTTTCCATACCTTTAAGGACCAAAGTTTACTTCAAAACTACAATGACTTATGATTTCATTATTAGCTAATCTTGTTCTTTGATGGGAGAAATATATTCCACCACAGAACCCTACTGTAAACCTTCTAGTCTGGAGTACCTGTCAGAGGTTGAACTCTTTTTTTTTAATTTTTAGCATTCAGGGTCAAAATTGTTACTAAACTGTGACCCAGCTTTGAGCTACCACTACTCCTCGGTCTATATTTCAAAGAGAGCAAAGACAGTGGGAAAAGACCCATATACGCACAAATATTTCTCTTTTCATGGTAACCCCAAAATGGAAACTAAGGGAATTTCTACCTCCCAGAGAATGGCCAAATAAATTGTAGTACTTGGATGTAATGGAATATTATTTTACCTTAAGAAATGACAAAAAAAAACCCACTGGGAAAACCTCTATCAACCAATACCAAATGAAATGAAAACTAGGAGAACAATTTATGTAACAATAATTTTGAAATACTTTAGAAATGTGATCAATGCAATGCAAAGCCATGAGGATAGAGGACTGAAGATAAAACACATCAATCACCTCCTGCCTGAGAGGGATGGACTTGAAATGTAAAATGTGACATACATTCTTTAACATGATTGATGTGGGAATTATTTTGCTTAATTATATATGTTTATTGTGAGAGGTTTTTGTTGTTATTCAATTAGGAGAGGGCAGTGGAAGGGAAAGCTAATAAATGCTTGCAAAACTGAAATAATTCTTGGTTTCCTCCATAGCACGACAAGACAGAAATGGTCTTTAATAGAGGAGGCATGAATGAACGTATAGCAGGAATAAAAATCAATCAGGCTATTTGTATGTTCTCATTTGAACATTCTAATTCTGTCTTTTGGTTTAAAGCTTTTGACAATTCCATTAATCATATTTAATGCTATCGATGTTAGTGCCCTAAGAAAACACTCTAGCTTTAAGGAAAAGATCACAGTAATTCAGCATTTTGGATATGAACTCCATGTGAGACAATTTTGAAAATCCTTATATAATTATCAAGTGGTGCTGACAAAAAGCTGGCAAAATGTTCAATCACCCCAGAGCCTAGGCTTCTAATTGGACATGCCTGGGGAACTTGGTCCCTAGTCTCTTCATATAAATATAGCTTCCTTAGGAACTCACTTCTCTGTTGTGGTGTGGCTTTCCTTTCTCACACCTCATTTATTGTTTTCTAGAGGTCAAGATTTAAAAAATGTCTGTTTGCCTCCCCTCTGTTACCCACCTCTGTCCTTTTCAGTTCATATTTAATAGCAGTAGCTGCTAGGGATTTCAAATAAAAAAAATCTCATCTCTCTTAAATCCCCAGCCAATTCATAGTAGCAAAATTCGAATTGGCTTTATAAAAATTCAATAATTTTGATCTCTTCTCTCCCAGATTTGCCCTCCACCTCTTTTGGAATCTTTCTGCAAGCATCCAAGTAAATAGAATTGCTCTCAATAACTTTCTGATATTAATACAATTTTAAACACATAACTAGAGAAACACAAAATATTTCTTGAATAACTCTACTGCCAACCACTAAGTTTTCAGCCAAGAAGGGCTTCCCTCTTCCTCCCTCCCCCCATATACACACATCCTCTCTTAGGATAAGGGAGAGCAAGAAGTAGATTAAAATATGAGACTGGTGGATCTCTCCTCCAGAAGAGCATCAGGTGGGGCAAAGAGGGAGGAGGGAGGAGTCAAAGATAATCTCACTAATAGGCATTAGCAAACTTTGGACACTCAACCTCTCTCTCTTTCTCTCTCTCTCTGTCTCTCTCTCTCTCTTCCTCTCTCTCTCTCTCTCTCTGTCTCTCTGTCTCTTTCTCTCTCTCTTCCTCTTTCTCTCTCTCTCTCCCTCCCTCTCTCTGTCTTTCTCTCTCTCTTCCTCTCTCT
>CM053581.1:422625727-422664625 GCA_028627135.1 Pseudochirops cupreus
GTCCATCTCTTCATACTTTGCTGGTTCCTTTCCTCTCCAACTATTCCTTCTCTGTTTAACTGTCTTCCTTTTGATGGGTGCTTTGTGCTTCTTGCACAGAAACTTTGTCTATATATTCTCTCTCTGATCAATCCCATTTAATCCCATGACATCAACTATAATTTATAAAGATAATATTTGTGATCAGTCTCAACATGTCTTCCAAGCTCTAAACCCACTTACCCAATTGCCTGCAGGACATTTTCAACTGCATATCCAAGTAACACTTTAGATTCAATATTTCTAAAAAAAAAAATTTCCCCTGAAACTTTCTACTTTAATTTTTTGTGAGAAACACCACTCAGTTTTCATTATTTTGTACTCTTTTCTCCCTTAAATCTTATTTCCAATTGATCACCCAGTTATGTTCATTTTATTTCTGTAAAATCTCTTATGCCCATCCCCTCTTGTGTACCTCTTCAATCACCATTCTAATACAGACTCTAATTATTACTTGCTAGGACTATTTCAATAGCTTCCTAATGGGTGTTCCTATCCCCACTCCCTCTTCACTTCAGTCAGTCCTTCAAACTGCTGACAGAATAATCTATTTTATGAAATAATCTTATCACATCACTTTTCTACAAAAAGATCAATCATAAGTAATTCTTAATAGCCTGTTAAGTAAAGTTGAAGCTCTTTTGCTTGGCACTTAAAGCTCTCCACACGTGACATACTCTCCACGTGCCCTAGATGCCTGACAAAATGTATCTAAACCGTATGCCCTGAATATTCCCTGTGATTTTCTGTTTCTATTATTTTACTCACATTTTTCTCTATTTGTGACTTTCTTTTATTGACTTGTTCAACTCAAATGCCATCTACTCCATAAAGTTTTGCCAAATTTATTATGAACCTCATCCCTTGGGTTTCACATAGAATTTCATCTCATAAAATTCTCTAATTAATGTAAGATGTGTCTTTTTTATTATAATTATCTTTAGTTGTATCAAATGTCTGACTAGAGAGTAACCTTAATGAGGGCAAATAACGTATGATCTAAATTTTGAATCTCATTTAATGCCTAACATAGTGCTCTTCAAAATAAGAATGCTGAATAAATATTTGTTGAATAAAAATTAATAGATACTTGCAGTATCTACATAATAGAGTTATCATGAGGTAAGCATCTTGGTAAAATGTAAGGCATATGAGTGATTTTCCTGATGTCACACACATAAGGATAATTAAAAATAGAATTCATGTCTCCTGATTTCTAGGCCTTTCAAGATTGGTCCATTATTCTCATTTCATAAATATTCTGCTGTAGAAGTGTTTAACAATTTGCTCGCTTTTATCAGTTTTTATCAAGTGACTATGATGAGAAATCAATTAAAACTCTTACTTCAGCTATTCCATTTATTTAAAAGAGCTCAATGAATTTCAGCACATTTTGCTGAAATTCAGCACATTTGTTGCTGTTCATTCAAAGAATTGATTTGTCAAATAGTTGATTTCCACATTGTAAAATAGGGGGTCAGAGAATGTGACTGTGGCCACGACCCATGAAATCTGAGAAAACAGTCTTATAACAAGACACCCTTTGCAATGGATGTTTAATATTAACCCGAGAGTTAAATCTACAGGGTGCTATGGTACATATTTGCTCCCCACTGCTTTTTCAAAGCCACTATTTAAACATGTTAATGAACTTAATGGGGCTAGTGTGTGTGTATGTGAGTGTGTGTGTGTGTGTGAGTGTGTGTGTGTGCATGTGTGTGTGTGTGTGTCTTCTTTGGGACAGGAGGAGGGCAGGTTAGTATTATCAGTGAAGACACAAAAAAGAAACGCGATAAAAAGAAGAAAGCAAAACCAAGATATGAGGCATTTTCCATTCCCAAACTTTTTACATAAACTACATATGCTATTATAAATGAAACTATGTTGAGTTTCTCAGGGAACTTTCACTGAGATAAGTTCATGTTCAAGTTTGCTTGTTTGTCTGAAATATGACATAGATCCTCTGGAACTTCTTATTTTCATTTACACTAAACATGAAAGTTTATACACAAAGGATGCAATTGCATTTGTTCGAACTCCATTCAGGTTACATGCTATCACATTTGAAATATTTAAACTGAATTTTAGGGAACAGAAACCTGATTGGACCATGTTACACTATTTCTTTCTTCTTTGGGTTTTACAAATATATAATAAACCTAGACTAGCTATAAAAGGATAAGAATTCAGTCTTTGAAATAGTGTTGCAATTAAATGTGAGCCTAAAGTCAACACACATATTTTTGCTACATATCCCTTGGATGTATTTTCAAGAATATTTTCATGCTGCCTCCAAGGAATTAGACATTTATCCTCATAAACAAAATTAGTTATAATTCTATTTGCAGCTCAAGAGGATTGAAGATGAAACTAAAAAAGTCTTTGCATGAAGAAAATCAATGCAACTAGGATAAAAAGAGAAATGATGGATTGAGAAAAGAAAATCTGTGCGCCAAATATCTCTCATAAATTTGTGCAAATCAAGGTATATGGGGAATTAACAGAAATATTCAAAACCAAAAACCAATCCCCAGAGAAAGTGTTCAAAAGTGTAAGAAACAGTTGCAAAAAGAACTACCAAACCATTCACAGAAATATAAAAGATTGCTCCAAATCACAAATAACGAGAGAAAATGCACTTCAAAATCATTCTGAGGTTTCACCTCACATTCGACAAATTGCCAAATGGGAATTTATCCATGTTAGAAGGGTTATGAAAAGACAGGAACACTAATACGTTGCCACTGGAACAATAAATTGATCCAACCATTTGGGAAAGCAATATGGAATTACCCTAAGGAAGTGACTTGATTGTCCATATCCTTTGATTCAGAGATCTCACTGATAAGCATAAAACCCAAGGAGGTAAAAGGTGAAAAGTACAACATACCAAAAAACACTTACAGCAGCACTTCAGAGAGAATCAGACTCTGAGACTGGAAAAGTCCACACATGGCTATGTGATCATGGACAACTCATTTAACTTCTTAGTTTCCCAAGTAACTCTTGGAGAAAATAATCTGAAAAGTGGGTGAACCTGCATTGTTTGAGGAGGTTTCCTCCCCAGGAGTTTACTATGCCAATGAAGTCATAGGCGTGGTCCAATTCCCTTACTCTTTAAAGTGAAAACAAAATAGATGTCAATCAGGAGTTTACTAAACCGTCTTACATAAATGTACAAAATATTACAATGCAATCAGAAATGGTTAATACAGAAAGGCCTGGGAAGACCTGTGAACTGTTACAAAGAAAATCCAGGAAAACCAATCATACAGGGGCAACAATGTGAATGGAAAAAACAAAAAAAATTGAAACTGAATGCTCTGACTAAGCTTGGTCCCCAAGAAATAAAAACGCACGTTTCTCTACACAGATGGAAGACGTTCATACAAAATATTCAACACAGTATAGGTATTGTCAGAATCAGTTAATGTGGTGTTTAGTTTTGGTAAATTGCTTTTTCCCCTCATTTTCAAGGGGTTCTCAAGAAGGGAGAAAAATGTATGGGAGCAGGAAGGTGATGTACAAATGACATAAAAGATCTGGATATAGATGTCAATCATATAGATATTGACATAGATATAGATATAGATGCAATGGGGGCCTAGCCGACTGGAGCCCCATCCTTGGAACATGTCTGTTGTGACACCATAGAATACATAGATGATACAGATAGAGAAACTGCTTGGCTGGGGATTAAACCCCAAATTTCTTTAAATAGCCTCCAATTAGTCTAACTTCTGCATTGTTCTTCTATTCAGTAAAACCAGTTTAGTATATAAACATCAATAAATTAATAATATTTAATTATTAAGTGTCATGCACTGTGTTGGGTGCCGGGAATACAAATGCAAGGAATACATTTGCGTAAAATCCTTATTCGCATTGAATTTACATTCCAATGGGGGAGACAAGTAGATATAGATATACACACATATACACATTATAATTATATAATGAATATGAAGAGAATAAATACAAAGTAGTTAAATACATGGTTGTTTCAGAGGGAAGGTACCAGTTGTTGGGACAGGGGGTGGGGAACAGATGAAGAAGAATTCATGTAGAAGGTAGTGTTTGAGCTGCATTTTGAAGAAATAGAGAAATTCTCTGAGGCGAAGGTGAGCAGGCACCGTGTTCCAAGCAATACAAACCTACAGAATATAGTACATATTGGCCAGTTTGGCTGGATGACAAAATATGAGAAAGCAATCAATATACATTTATTTTACTTATGGTCTACTATGTGCCAGCCACCATGCTAAGCACTGAGGATACAAAAAGAGACAAAAAATAGTTGCTACCCTCAGGGAGTTTACACTCTAATGGTAGAAATAACATGTAAACAAACATATACAAAGCAAGAAATATACAGGATAAATAGGAAATAATTAAATAGAGACAAGGTACAAGAATTGAGGGGTATTGGGGAAGGCTTTCTGTAAAAGATGAGGTGTTAGTTGGGCCTTAAAGAAGTTAGGGAGGTCAATAGTTGGAGTGGAGAAGGGACATCATTGCAGGCATAAGAACAGCCAGAGAAAATACCTGAAATCAAGAGATGGCATGTCCTTTGCGTAGAACAACCAGGAGGCCAATGTCACTGAATTGTAGAGTATGTATGGCAGACTAAGGTGTAAGAAGATTGGAAGGGTAGGAGAAAGCTAGATCATGAAGGGCTTTGAATGCCAAATACAACACTTTATATTTGATTCTAGAATCAATAGAAAACCACTGAAGTTTATTGAGTAGAGAGGTGACATGGTCAGACCTGCACTTTAGGGAAAACACTTTGGTGTCCTCTGAGCTTTACCTCATCACCTGTAAAATGAAAGGAGGAAGGGAGAGGGGCAAAATTGGATTAAAAATAACTTCTAAGGTCCCTGTGAGTTCTAAAATTCTACGTGACTATTTGATTCCTCATAACAAAAAAATTATATGAAAAGTCAGTTCGATTTTGTAAAAATCCAGTCAAGAGAATTGCATGATGATATGTAGTTACACATGTCTAACTTTTTTTTCCTCTTCTACTAGTTTTTGCTAGTGTCAGGTAGAATATATAACAAAACAAATACTTCCCACAATGAATTCCTAATCTTTGGAATAAAATAATTCAAACAATATCTATAGTATAGAATATGAGAGAAAGAAAGGCTGAGAGGAGTGCCTGAGAGTATAGGTGGACCCTCATTGATTTTTTCTTTACTTGTTTGCTGTCTTGTCTCAAACATGTCCCTCATGGTATAGGACTTCATGGTTATACTTAGACTTATTGAAGAACTTTAGAAATTTATTACTCTAAGACAAAATGAACATTCTCATAGCTCAACATCAATACATTATCTAACTAAATGAGGTCAACATAGGTGGGCTGCCTGTAATTGCTATAACTTTTATTTTATCTCATTTATAGAAATAAATTTTATTTCTTCATATACACAAAACAATAATCAACAGTCGCGTATGTGAAACCGTCCTCAGATAAAATCTAATCTAATCAGTACCTAAACAAGAATACTCCATAACAAATGGTTGACCACCACCTTGAGGAGGAATCCACTACCCCTTGGGACAATTTATGACACTTTTGAAAGACTCTTAATTTTTAGGAAACATTTCCTTACATGAAATTGAAATTTAATTCTGCCCTCTCTTCCTAGTTCTGCCCTCTAGAACTAAGCAGAATAAGTCCAATTCCTCTTCCACATTATAATCCTTTAGCTCTCCCTCTCCAGGTTTGGTGTTTTCCAGGCTTAACATCCTCAACTCTGTATGCTTACTGAGGAATATACATGAATATTTGAGAAGTGTATGAATATTACCTTAGCACATAAAATTGCATAAAATGGGGTGGGGGAGGGGGTGTTATAAGCTTCAGTAGTACGCAACCTTTATGGAAAAGGAAGGAAAAAGAGTATTTTTTCTTTCAAAGCTAGTTATCTGAAGTCACTCTTTCATATCACAAACCCTGAAAATATTCCACAATAATTTTCTACAATTTTTAAATGTCTATGCCTGTGTTGGGCAAGGACAACATAATGAAATGCCATTGCCTCTTATGAAAAGACCACAAATGGTTTGATCCTATTGCATAAGGTTTCTGCAGCTATTTTTTATTGTCACAATTAAAACTGTTTGGTCTCTTGAGTGCATGAACACTAAGCATCACTATTTATACAGAACACATTTTTGGATGCAGTCATTCACTAATAACTATATCATTAGGAGAATGGTCACTAAATAGCTTTGAAATTATTGAATGTCTTTCCTAGTAACCAAAAACTGTTAATTTATCAAATAACTAATGCCCTAAGAAACTAAGATTTCATCAAGCATTCTTATAAGTCTAAACTCATCCCCCCCCCCCCCAGAAAAAAAGATTTTATAAGATTCCCCTGACTTCTGTCATTGTAAAAATAAGCAGGTTTCCTAGTCAGGGTTACCTTCCTCTGGTGTGTATGTTTCTGCACAGGCGCTATTTAGGCAACAGCTGTGTTTGTGCTAAAAATCTTAAACAATCATATGAAAGAGCAGAGTTGTTTGTGAGGGGGGAAATCCATTGAAAGTCTCAAGTTCAGTTCAAACTTTGATTATAACATTTATTGTCTGACTATGAGAAAATTAACTCATCCGAGGCTGTTTTCTCATTTGTTAAATGGGGATAATAAATGCCTTTAAGAAGAAGGCTTTGTAAATCTTAAAATTATACAAATAGGACCTATTATTATCATAGAATGTAAGATCTGTAAGGCACCTTGGAAATCATGTCAACCTTTTGCAGATGAGGAAAAAAGTGAATTATACAAGTGAAGTCACTAGCCTAAGATTATAAAGCTAGTTATATTCTTAATATGCAGTTAAAATTTTCCAAGTTAAAAACAGCTGAAAATAAATATTTATAATAGAAATGCTGACATAGTCTTAATGCCTTAGTGCACTATCTGGGTCAGCTGCAATGTCTATTTACTGTACAGGACTGAATAAAATATGTGAATTTACCATAGCAACCTCTTCATCACAAAGCAAGACAAGCTACTTCTATGGCATGATGACTTTTTTAAAATTTACAGAAATAAATTTGTTAGCTAGATATGTATAAATTTTGCATTTGCAAAATGTAAGTTGCCCTACACAGTAGCATTTTCACAATACCTCATAAAATATTTATTACTTTTTATTATTATTTAAACTTAGAACTTAGGAAATTTCCAGTTTTATGCATATCTTTGCATGTTATGTCTCTAGTATATATTTTTATAGGAATCAATGAATCACATATTCATAAATATATAATTTGTAGTGGTGAATACTAAAGTTAAAATTATAAAGATATGATTAATAATTCCTAAATGCCAATTAAATCAATTCAACAAATATTTATTAAAATCTCAGTACACTCAGTTACTGTTCTAGGTTCTGGGCTTATAAAGTTAGAAACGACACAAATATTTTCTCAAGAAACTTATAATATAATTGCAAAGGGAAAAATCTATGTGCAAATAACTATGTTACATGGAAAAGTGGGATAAATGCAAAGAAGATGATGCAGGTAAAGGACTGTGACAAGTTTGAAAGGGAGAGGGCCCTCAGACTAGAGAAACAGAGATAAGGGAAGGCTTCATAGAGTATACAAGTACTTGAGTCTTAAAAGAAAGATAAGTACTAATAGCTCTTCATCTATTTTAGCAAATCTTTAAACAATTATAAATATTATTTATAAATTACCAACAAAAATTGAAGGGAAACAGAAGAGAGGATAGGAAATATATTTTCTTACCCCATATATCCAATAGTTTAAAAGTCTTATCAGTCCTAACCACACAACATCAAACAGATCTGAACTCATTTCTCCACTTAAATAACGACAACCCTAGTTCATCCATCTAGCCCATCCAATTTCAACATCCTCCTTAAAGGTCTAACTTTCTCACATTCTTCTCCTCTCCGATCCATATGGTGGTGGCAGAGTAGGCAAAGAGAAAGGATATAAACAATTTTGTGAAAGTGGAGTAAAAAAGAACTTGGGGAAAGATTGAATATTTGGGGGTAAGAGAAAGAAAGTGGTTGAGGATGATGCCTAGGTTGGGAGCCCTGATGAATGAGAGGAGGGTGGTACTAATGACAGAAATAAGAAAGTAAGTAAGCAGGGAGGGCTTTGGGGAAAAGATAATAAATTCCCCTTTTGGGCCAGTATTCTAGATCTCTACAGAACATCCAGTTCAAGATGCCTAATAGGCACTATTAGATTCAAGAATGAATATTAAGAGAGAGAAATTAGGGCTTGAATAAGTAGATTTTGGGATCATACAAATGATCATTGAATCCATAGGAGCTAATGAGATCATCAAGCAAAATTGTGTAAAGGATAAAGAGAACAGCGTCCAGAATAGGTCTTTGGCACAGCCAAGGTTAGTGGTTATGATTTTGAAGAAGCTTCAGGAAAGAAGACTGAGAAGGTGAAATTAGAAAGGCAGCCAGAGAGTAACATCACAGAAACCTAGAAAGAAGAGACAATCAAGAAGAGGGTGTTTGACAGTGTCTAAGGCCACAAAGAAGTCAAGAAGGATAAGGACTGATAAAAGGCCATTAGACTTCTCAGCAATGCAAGGACCTAAAACAACTCCAAAAGACTTATAATGGAAAATGCCATCCAGAGAAAGAAACATGGAGTCTGAATGAAGATTGAAGTATACTATTTGCTCTTTCTTTTTCTTTTGTTTTGTTTTGTTTTTTTCTTTCTCATGGTTCCTCCCATTAGTTCTAATTCTTCTCTACAACATGACTAATGTGAAAAATATGTTTAATTAGAATGTATATGTAGAACTTTATCAGATTGCACGCTGTCTTGGGGAGGAAGGAGGGAAAGAAGGAGGAGAAAATTTAAAACTTGTGGATGTTAAAAACTAAAAATAATTTATGAAATTAATTTATTTTAAAAAAAGATCTGGGCTTTTATTTTTTAAAAAACCATTTGATTTGACAACTAAGAGATCACTGGAACTACAGGGAGCAGTTTTGGTGGAATGGTGAGTCTGCAAGAAGTGTAAATATTGAGTATAGATGGTCTTTTCAAGAAGTTTAGTGACAAAAGCAAGAGAGAGAAATGGGATGATAACTAAGAGAAATGTATGGACCAAGTGATGGTTTTTGAGGATATGGGAGATATGGGTGTGTTTGTAGACAACAAGAAAATAACCGGTAAATAGGGGGGAAATTTGCTGTAAAAGACAAGATGAAATGGGATCACTTGTGCATGTAGAAAGGTTAGCCTTGGCAAGGAAAAGGGCTACCTCTTGAGCTGAAACCAGGGGAATAGAAGACATATGAATGATATGAGATAAAGAGGGAGTAAGAAAAAACTCTCAGTGAAAGGCCTGTTTTTCCCCTAAGGGAAATATGAATCAAGGTTCTCAACTGAGAGGATGTAGGCAGAAGAGTTGGGAAGGAATTAAGAAAGGATGAAAAGATTTAGAAAAACTCCTGTGGTGAGTGCAACAGTAAGTTGATTAAAAAGGTATGAAAAGTTGGTCTTTGCCACACTCATGTCCCAGTTGAGATTATTTAACAAAAACTTGTAATGGATTCAGTCCATTACAGCAGAGTTTTATGTTTTTCTGTGTCATTATTCAGCAGCACATAAGTAGGAAAAACAAAGGGATATTCCAAGACAGAGGCTTGGCAAGGCACGTTCCAAGACAGGATAAAGAGAGAAGAGACTCAAGAGAAGAGAACAATGTGTAGTTTAAATGGTTTACCAAGGGGTCGAAATGGGGAAGGAAAAGCATAGCAAGTACAAGGGTGATAACCTGGGAAAGAACTTGAATATCTTTCAAACAAGACTGGAGGTCACAGTGAGAAAAAAGAACAGGGTTTGAAGTTGCAAAATAAAGAAAGAGGCAGAATGACAATAGACTGTGATCAGATAAGAGAATTTCAGAGTTCATAAATGTCAAAGTAGAAAACTTGTAGATGGTGGCAAGATAAAGGACGTGACTACCTCTGTTTTTTGTTAAGATGAGGTGAAGAAATAGGTCTCAAAAATGAACAAGTTTAAGGAAATGGTAGGTTGGGCATTTAAGGGAGTATCAATATTTATGTAGAAATCCCTTTTTATGAGGGTAGGAGTTGGGAGCAGAGACTGAGCTATGCATTCAACTCAGTGAGGAAGAAAGGAAGGAAAGTATACTGGAATTGTGCAGTTAATAGCTACCAGAATATTGACAGGTGGTAAATATGGATTAAATGGACCTCAAAGAAGGAGAGGTAACTGAATGGTGTAGGTTTAGGTTGAAAGAAAATCTGGAAATAGCAATGGGGAGAAAGGAATATTCTAACTGCCCCCACCTCAACCAATGTCAGGAATCTGCAATATGTGACAAGTATTAATTCACCTTCTTTTTGAAGAACTTTTTGGGGGGGCAGAAACTCTCTAGGTCTTGAGGCAGACCATTGTACTTTTGAAAAACTCTAATTGTTAGGATGTTTTTTGTAACCACAAGTCGAAATTTGACTCTTCAAATTTCATCTGTTGTTGTTGGTTCTGCCCTCTGGTGCCAAATAGGACAAGGGTAATACTTGGAAGCAGAAAAAATTTACAGACCCCAGAAGTAGCTGTGTAAACAGCATGGCAAAAAAGCCTAATACTTGAGATAGTGACTTCCTTAATTAATATTGATGCAAAAAATTAAATACAATACTAGCAAGGATGGTACAACAATATATCATAAAGATCATACACTATGACCAGGTGGGATTTATACCAGGAATGCACAACTGGTTCACTATTAGGAAAACTACAAAAATTACTAACCATATCAAAACAAAAATAACAGCTACCATATGATTACATCAATAGATGAAGAAAAAGCTTTGGACAAAATGCAATGCCCACTCTTAGTTTTAAAAAAACACTAGATGGCATAGGAAAAAAATTGGGCTTTTCTAAACGATAAGTGGTATCTATCTCAAGCGAAGAGCAAACTTTACTTGCAATGGAGATAAACTAAAAGTCTTCCCAAGAACATCAAGGGTGAATTATCATCACAATTATCATTCAACACTGTATTAGAAATTCTAGTTGTAGCAATAAGACAAGAAAAAGAAATTGAAGGAATAAGAAGAGGAAATAAGGAAACAACACTCACTCTTTGCAGATTATGTGATGGTACGCTTACAGGGCAGCTGGGTGGCACAGTGCACTAGGCCTGGAGTCAGGAAGACCCAAGTTCAAATCTGGTCTCAGGCACTTACTAGGTGTGTGATGCTGGGCAAGGCATTTAGCAGTTTCCCTTAGTTTCCTCACCCATAAAATGAGCTGGACATGGAAACCACTCCAGTATCTTTGCCAAGAAAACCCCAAATGGGGTCATGAAGAGTCAGACAGCACTGAAACTACTGAACAACAACAATGCTTAAAGGACCCTAGAGAATCAACTCAAAACACAATTAAAACAGTTGACAACTTTAGCAAAGTTGTAATACATAAAATAAACTCACATAAATCATCAGCATCTTTATATATTGCCAACAAAACTACAGGAAGAAATAGAGAAATTCCATTTAAAGTAATTGTAGACAGTATAAAATACTTAGGAGTCTACATCCCAAGCAACTGAAGAAATCTTAGTTGCTCATGGGTAGGCCAAACCCATACAATAAAAATGATGATTCTACCTACATTAATATACTTATTCAGTGCCATACCAATCAAACTTTCAAAAAATTATATTTTGAATGAAAGAAACATTTATTAAGCACTTACTTTGTGCAAATGGAAAAGTAAGTCATTCTCTGTTTTCAATGGGCTCACATTCTAAGAGGGGAGACAATACACGGAATATTTCAGCAATAAGTCAAATCGAAAGATCCCATTGTCCTTAGAGTGTAGCCCACAAAGGAGATGCCTCATTAATGTCATTTCCACTTATGAGATCATATCAGTTTCTAATGGTGAACCATTTGATGGTGCCAAGGACTTAAGTGGCAAGAACTTTCTCTTCCTGTGTCTTCAATAGCTGTGATTGTAGTACCTATGGGAAAAATTGTCAGGCTGCCCGTCCACAAGGATTGCTTCCCAGGTCAAAGGCTGATGGCACTGGGCTGAAAGCATTGCTGTTTCCAAGACCCTTTCATTGAAGGCCCTGGGCTCTCTCTATCAGGGTCTAAGGGGAGATATCAGTTAAGGTGGCAGTGGTAGCTTAACTCACCTGGCATTTGGTGCCTCTTATCTATTCCTGAAGCCCTGATGCTTTAGGTCACCTGGCTTGCTTACCTTGTGTGTGACAGTTGGTAGGGTTGCTTCCATGGTTGATGACTGTGAAAGCTGGGCTGGAAGCAGAACCGAGTGGTCTGGGTATGGTGCCACTCCTAGGGTCCTTGTGCCTATCTGACAGTTGGTGGCAATTAGTCAGCAGTTGTTGCCTTGTGACAAGGAAGAAGGACCTCCTCTCTACAATGATTTCTCCTTTCAATGATGGTTGTGGGGGCAGAGCAAGAAACAGATCTGGCAGTTTTCTAAGGGGTGAGGGACACTTTTTGGGCTCAGGGTCTTGGGTTGTCTCCACCAGGGTCTGAGAGGAGATGGTGGTCAAGGTAGTGGCAGTAGTTTGACTTGCTCAGGAGATGCTGCCCCTGTCTCACCTTCAGAGTGCTTTGCTTCAGCTAGCCTAGCTAGTTTGCCTTCCCCTGTGTGAATGAATCATCATAAGAATTTAGGAGTATGATCAGAAATATGTTCAAAGTTACCAAATGGGTAATCCTTTTCATCTCTACTGTAAGCCCACTCTTTTGCTTTTGGAAATTACTCTTCTCATACATGACTCCTCATTCATATGATTTGGCAATGTTCTTAATAGGTCATGTGATTTCTTGTGTGTGTGTGTGTGTGTGTGTGTGTGCGTATATAAAATTTATTTTCAATTATCAATATTCACTTAAACAAGATTTTGAGTTTCAAATTTTCTCCCCATCTCTCCCCTCTGCCCACCCCAGGAGAGTGTGATCCCAATCATCCCTTCCTTAATCTGCCCTCCCTTCTATCCCCTCCCTTCTCCCATCCCCCCTTCCTGCTATTTTCCTGTAGGGCAAGATTGACTTCTATACCCCATTGCCTATATATCTTATTTCCCAGTTGCATGGAAAAAAACCAATTTTTAACATTCATTTTCAAAGCTTTGAGTCCCACATTCTCTCCTCCTTTCCTCCCCACCCACCTTCATTGAGAAAGCAAGCAATTCTGTTGTAAGCCAAAATATTTGATTCTTGGTGGTCAGTTTCTATACAGATGTCCTTAATGATGGCGGCTTTGGCCCCCCGGCCTTGAAGCTTGCTCTCCAGAGCATCCTTTGTTGTGTGAATACATTTGAAAGAAGCTAACTGACCTTCCCAAGACTTTTTGGTGCCTAGATTTACTGAGCCTGATTTTATCTGAGCTGCTCCCAGGATGTGAAAGACTATTATAATGATAAGACTTTTCCAGGATATAACAAACTAAACTATTGAAAAGAGTACTTGAATCTTTGTCTCCTTGATCTTTAAAAACCTTGCTCAAAAAATCATTAAATGGAGTTCATGGTTCTTTCTTGAACTACCCACATGGTCTGGTCATTTCTTATCCACATCTCTGATCATGCTTAAGTGCTGGCCACTGAGTAGTCCATGGCACAATTCAATATAGGTCATACATGTGTAACCATGCAAAACACTTCCATAACAGTCATGTTGCAAAATACTAACCACATTTCCCTCTATCCTGTCCTGCCCTCCATTTATTCCATTCTCTCACTTGACCTGTCCCCCGACAAAAGTGCTTGCTTCTCATTATCCCTTCCCCCAATCTGCTGTCTTTTCTATTATCCACCCTCTCTTATTCTCTTTCCCACTGCTTTCCTGAAGGGTAAGAGAGATTTCCATACCCAATTGAGTGTGTTATTCCCTCCTTAAGCCAAATTCAACAAGAGTAAGACTCATTTATTCCCTTTCAACCCCTCTCCTCTTCCCCTCCATTGTAAAAATTCTTTTTTGTCTCTTTTATGTGAGATGATTTACTACATTCTACCTCTCCCTTTCTTTCTCCCAGTACATTCCTCTCAATACTTAATTTTGTTTTTCAGGTATCATCCTTTTATGTTCAGCTTGCTGTGTGCCCTGTGTGTATACATACACATATACATATACATGTATATGTTCATATACATATACACATACATATACATACATACATATATACATACATACATATGCAAATATATACAGATATAGACATACACACATGCATGCATATATGTATATACACATACACAAATTATATATATATATATATATTTATACATACACACACACACATATGTGTATTTGTCTGTTTGTTTCCCCTCTAACTAGCTTAATACTGAGAAAGGTATCATGAGTTACAAATATCATCTTTCAATGTAGGAGTGTAAACAGTCCAACTTTAATAAGTCCCTTATGGTTTTTCTTTCCTCTTTACTTTTTCATGTTTCTCTTGATTCTCATATTTGAAAGTCAAATTTTCTATTCAGCTCTGGTCTTTTCAACAAGAATGCTTGGAAGTCTTCTATTTCACTGAAATTCCATTTTCCCCCTGAAGTATTATACTCAGTTTTGCTAGGTAAATGATTCTTGGTTTTAAACCTACCTCCTTTTGAAGTGGTGCTGAATGGCCTGTGTAATATATTTTGGGGTAACTTTATGATTTTATAACATTGTTGTAATTTCAATTTTGTGTTAAGTTGTAAAAGCCACATTTCTTCTCCCCCAGAGGCAAAGCATTAACTGTTTCTCCCCTTCCCGCAACTGTACTGTGTCTTTCCCTGCCCCAGCCTAGAGGTATTTCCTCTCAAACCATTAACTCTTCATTCAAGGTGCTACCTCCTTTTGTCCTAGCAAACCAAACCCATCCACTTGCAAATCTGGATGGGTACATCTCATTTAATTTGACCTCAAATCTGACTGCTGGTTGACCTTATGACGTTTCAGGGATAAAACCACACACCCCCGCCCCTTCCCTCCTGCTGTTTGTCCCAGTGTATTATGGGCAAAACACATGCGCAGTTGATGTGTAGGGTGCATGTCCCTTTAAGTATTAACCACTCCCTAGTCCCTCCCTAACTCCACCTTTGTACACCTCATTAGCCTAATGAACTTATGATGAACAGTCTTAAGGTCTTAAAAACTGTGTTTCACTTCCTGCTCTTTGCAGATGGCCCTTTCTAGCAGATGGCTTTTTCTAGCAGGTTAGCCTTTTCTAGCAGGTCAAGTAGGCATTCTAGCAGGCAATCTGCCCGCTGCAGAGCGTCACACTTCCAGACTTTCTCTGACACCTCCCCGCCCCTTGCCCCTTGTGAGCTTTTCCTAGCCAGGTTTCCTCACCCTACCCCTTTTGGTCCTGTGAATCAATAAACTTTTGTAAATCTGCCAAAAGACAGCTGAGCCTGTAATTCTTTTCAGACACGGACCTAGAAAGGATTTCTTATTAGACCTATCCTCATCACTTTGACCTCTGGAATATCATGTTCCAAGCCTCCAGTCCTTTAGTGTAGAAGCTGCTAAATCTTGTATTATCTTGATTGTGTTTCCACAACACTTGAATTATTTCCTTCTGGCTGCTTGTAATATTTTCTCCCTGATTTGAGAACTTTGGAATTTGGCTACAATATTCCTAGGAGTTTTCCTTTTGGGATCTCTTTCAGGAGGTGATTGGTAGATTCTTTCCATTTCTATTTTCCCCTCTGGTTCTAGAATATCAAGGCACTGTTCCTTGATAATTTCTTGAAAGATGGTGTCTAGGCTCTTTTTTTGATCATGGTCTTCAAGTAGACCAATAATTTTTAAATTATCTCTCCTGGATCTATTTTCCATGTCAGTTGTTTTTCCAACGAGATATCTCAAATTGTCTTCTACTTTTTCATTCTTTGGGTTTTGTTTAATTGTTTATTGATTTCTCATAAAGTCATTAGCTTCTACTTGCCTAATTCTAATTTTTAAGAAATTATTTTCTTCAGTGAGTTTTTGGACCTCCTTTTCCTTTTGACCAATTTTGCTCTCTAAGGCATTCTTCTCCTCCTTGGCTTTTTGGACCTCTTTTGCCTTTTGGGCTAGTCTGTTTTTAAAGGTGTTATTTTCTTCAACATTTTTTTTATCTCCTTTTAAGATGTTGAATTGTTTTTCATTATTTTCTTGCATTGCTCTCATTTCTCTTCCCAATTTTTCCTCTATTTCTCTTACTTGATTTTCAAAATCCTTTTTGAACTCTTCCATGGCCTGAGACCATTTCACATTTTTCTTGGACACTTTTGATGTAGGAGCCTTAACCTTGCTGTCTTTCTCTGCTTGTATGCTTTTATCTTCCTCGTCATCAAGAATGTAAGAAAATACCTTTTCATCAAGAAAGTAAGCTTCTACAATCTTATTTTTCACCTGTTTGTTCATTTTACCAGTCAATTACTTGACTATTGAACTCTTTGTTAAGTGGAAAGTGTACTGCCCCAAGTTGCAGGGGTTTTGTGCAGCTGTTTTCAGAGATATCTCTAGGCACCTGGAAATTCTCAGTTCCTTCAAAGTGCTATGATCAAAGAAGAGGTGTTTACTCCTTTCCTGGCCTGTACTCTGGTTCATGAGCAACCACAAGCACTGTTTTCTGCCCTGGAACTATGAGGAAGATTCCCTCTCCATAGCCTCGACCAGCTCCACCAAGCCAGCACTCCTCACGCCAGGACAGCCACTCAGAGCTGCACCCCCAATCAGTCACTCAATTCTTCCACCATCCATAGGCCGAGAGCTCCAGAAGCAGCTGCTGCTGTGGCAGTGGCTGCCACTAACCTGGGGCTGGGGTTGTGGCCAGACAACATGCCTCTCTCACCCAGTCTGGCAGAGCTTTCCCACTGACCTTTGGAGCTGTCTTTAGCATTTGTGGGTTGTGAAGTCTGGAAATCACCACAGTTGCCAGTGATTCAGTGCCCTGAGGCCTGCTCCAGTCCCATCTGTGCCAATGTGGCCCACATTTGGCTGTGCTCCAGTCTGAGTCCAATGCAATTGACCCTTCCTATTGACCTTCCAGATCATCTTGGGCTGGAAATCTATTTCACTCTTTCATTTCATGGCTTCTGCTGCTCTAGAATTTGTTTAGAATCATTTTTACAGGTATTTTGAGGGGTTTTGGGAGAAAGCTCAAGCAGGTCCCTACTTCTACTCTACTATCTTGGCTCTACTCCCCTCAAAGAAGCATTTTATGGAGCTAGAAAAAATAATAATAAAATTCATCTAGAAGAACAAAAAAAGTCAAGAATATCAAAGGAACCAATAAAAGCAGTAAAGGAAGGTGACAATAAAACTGCATTACAAAGCTACAATCATCACAGCAATCTGAAAAATAGAGTGGTGGGTCAGTAAAACGAACTAGATACAAAACATACAATAGTAAATTATTATAGTAATCTAGCACTTGATAAACCCAAAGATCAAAGTGCCTTTAATAAGAGCTCATTATTTGACAAAAGCTGCTAGGAAGGCTGGAAAACAGTCTGGCAGAAATTAGGCACAGAACTATATCTCATACTATATACCAAGGAAAGGTCAAAACAGGTACATAATTCAAATATAAAGAATGATCCCATAAACAAGTTAGGGGAGCATGCAAAAATCTACTTGTCATATATATCATTAAGGGAAGAATTTATGAACAAAAAAGAAATAAAGATGACTGTGGGAGGTAAAATGGATAATTTAGATTACATGACATTAAAAAAATTTTTGCAATACTAAAATCAATGTAGTCAAAATAGAAAAAAAAAGCAGGAAAAAATTTTACTGCAAGTTTCTCAGAGAAAGGCCTCATATCTCAAATTTACATTTATATTTATATGGAAATATAAATATATGTTTATACATAAATATATAGGAGTCCACACATATGTATAGCATGATATATTATGTATATATCACATGTAATCATATCATATGTAGTATGAGCCATTCCACAATTAACAAGTGGTCAACAGATATAAATAGGCAGTTTTGAGAAGAAGAAATCAAAGCTATCTATAGCCATATGAAAAAGGCTCTAAATCCCTAATAATTAGGGAAATGCAAATTAAAACAACTCTGAAGCATACATCATACACACTCATACACATCAGGTTAACTATTATGACACAATTAGTAAAATGACAAATGCTGGTGGGAATGTGGAAAAACAGGTATGATCATGCCTTATTGAAGTTGTGAATTTGTCCAACCACTCTGTAAAGCAATGTGAAATAATACCCAAAGGGCTATAAAACTGTACATACCCCTTGATCCAGCAATACCACTACTAAGTTGGTATTCCAAAAAGATCAAAGGAGAAAGAAAAGGACATATTTCTACAAAAATATTTACATTGGTTCTTTCTGTGGTAGTAAAGAACCGGAAATTAATGCGATGTCCATCAATTGGGGAATGGCTGAACAAGTTGTGATATACAATTATGACAGAATACTGTTATGCTATAAAAAATGACAAGGAAGGTAGTTTCAGAAAAACCTTGGAAGACATATGAAGTGATGGAAAGTGATGTGAACAAAACCAGTTGAACATTGTACACATTAGCAACAATATTGTAGACTTAGCCATGTATTCCAAGACAAATTCAAAGAATTTATAATATAAAATGCTATCCCCCTCCAGAGAGTGCAGATTGAAAAAGGACAAGGGTAGAGAGTATTCTGATTTGATTAGAACATAGAATACAAGAAGGAGAGTGAGATGAAATTAAGGTTGTACAAGTAGAATAGAGTCAGATCGAAGAATTGTTTTCAAGCTAGAGAGGGCCTTATAGGTCATCTAATCCAATCTCCTTCATTTTATAGGTAAGGAAATAGAGGTGCAGAGGTCATATGAATTGTCCAGTGTCATACAGATAGTAAATAGCAGATAGAAGATTTGAACCCAGGATCTCTGATTTCAAAGCCATTGTTTCTGTACTCTACCAAGCTGCCACATGATAGAGTATTTTAAATGCCATCAGCTTCAGAAATTTACCCTTTATTCAGTAGGCTACGACGACTTTTTATTAAAGTGGCATATTCATCATAGTTACGAATTGGAGAGGAAAAAGAATATAGTCCTTCTGAACTCAACTTGTCAAAGGTGAATTTTAAGGACACTTTTCAAAAATCATACATACAAAAATATGTGTGTATAATCAATATTACCTTTATCTTTGCCATAAAAATGACACCCTTTTTGTAAATCAAACAGCTAATCCTATATACTTTCTAATTTATCTCATAGAATTATGGCAAGACTTTTATGGGATGATGCAGAGTAAATACAATGAAGAAAATAATTTCAACAATGACCATCATAAACATTCATACTGATGAACTGAAGTCAATTATTTTTCCCAGGCAACTAATATGGAAGTACACGTTCCCTTCCTCATTAGAGGTGAAGATTGTGAATGTGAAGTGTAGCAAACACTGTTAGATGCAATTGGAGGGTTGGTTGACTTGGCTTAAATGTTTTTTCGTTTCTTTCTATAAGAAAGGACCGAGAGCTTAAGGGGAGATTAGCATGGCCTAACAACAAAGCAACATGTTCTTTGAGAACTTTTAAAAGTTAAATCAATAAGCATTTAATAAATACCTTAAGACTGATTTCTCTGTATCTAAACTCAGAGAAAGATATAGAAAGACTATAGTAAATGGAGACTGAAGCAAAACACACTATCGTTCTTTTTCATGCCTGGTTTTGCTTTTTTTTTTCCCAGTGATCACTCACTGGTTACAACCCTTCTATATGACCAAACTATTGTACAATGTGAAAGTATTTGCAGATCCTATACATGATTGCACGCCACCATGGGGGGGGGAGGGGAAGGGAGGGGAGAAAATCTGAAACTCAAGGGATTATGGAGCTGAATCTTGTAAACTAAAAGTGAATAAACAAGTCATTGAAAAATAAAATAAAAAATAAAATAAAAAGACTGATTTCTCTGCATTTAGTTTATTTTGCAGGCTAACAAAGTTTTCCATGACTCATATCTAAGAATGCTATTATCATTATAGATAACTCTGAGTTATTCTGTTTTCCTAAAAGACAAATAACATGTTATTCAAAGATGACCAAGGCAGGAAAAGTAAAATATACCCCAACATTCATTCCATCTTGGTAGATCATTCTTTGAAAAAAAGCATTGTGAGATGAGGCATAGGGAAACTTTCCCTACTAGCCTTTTCTGCAACTTCTGAATTCCTTTGGACTAGATGAACCAATAAAGTGGCATTATCTTTTGCCTAAAAGTTTTCCCTTTCTAAATGCCTTCTGAAAATAAAGTTTAAAACCATGATACAAGATCTCATGCCCTGATACTTTAAGAGGGAGTATGTATAGTGTTCCTTTGTGTTTGTTTTATGTCACATAGAGTATATGCTGTCAGCATTAATTGTAGCCTATATCCTGCTAAATCCAGCTGACGTTTTTTTTCTTTCCTCTAATCAGCTAGAGGAAAAGGGGTTGAAAAAAGTGAGAAATTTTCTGATGAAAATTTCAGAGCTTTAAAAAGATATGATTTCTTTTCTGTGTTCCTAACTCTGGCCAAGGTAGAAAATGGAAAGAGAAGCAGACAACAGAGAAGGAGATCCTATCCCCATTTACAGAAACTAACAGCACTGAAAACTAGTCTGAGATTAAGTTTATACCTGAAGTGTAATCTGTTTAGCATGTATTTCCAAACTATGATAGAAATGTAGTTTGAATGTTTTTATACATGCTGAACCATCCTACTAGGTTTTGGAGAGGTATAGCTCCCTAGGATTGCTGAGATTAGAAACCTCTCTGTCATTTCCTCCCTCTCTTCCCTGAAGAATGAATGACATTGCTTTAGTGTGGGGGGGTCAGTGATTTCAGCAACTAAAAAATACTCAGTTCTTAAATAGAACTGGAGTCCCTTTATCTCTAGTTTGTTTGTCTCCAGTGACTCTAAAAGCAAAGGGAAATAAAGAGCAAATGGTTTTGGATCTGAAGTTGTCAAGCCTGGTCTGGTGCTCAAAAACTGCCTAGAGCAGCTATTAGCTCTTCTGTCCAGCTTGGAAAGAAGGAGGTTGATTTAAATCAGAAAGCAAATAATTTAGAAATTGAAATTTCATTTTAGAAGATTGGTTTACCTTACTACTATGGTTTTCTATGAATGATTTAGTAGAATTCACTTCCAAGAAACCAAATTGCAAGAATTTTTCTCGGCAATATGAGAAAATGCCTGTAAATCTTGGAAATTTTATTCTAATAAGGGAAGGGCAAAGATTTACAGTGATTTTAAGATACATAAGAAAAGTGTGGTGGGGCAGAGCAAAGATGGCAGAGTAAAGGCCTCACCTGAACTCTCCCCCGAACCCTTCCAAATACCTTTAAAAATTACTCTAACCAAATTCTAGAGTAGCAGAACCCACAAAAAGATAAAGTGAAAAATTCCCAGCCCAAAACAACTTGGAAAGTAGGCAGGAAAGGTCTCTCATATCAGGGTAAGAGAGGAACACAGTAGAGCACAAGCCCATCCCAGTGCAGAACACTCAGAGCAGGCCTTGGGAGAGACTGAATCAGCAGCAAAAGTGGCTGCTTCCAAGCCCACAGATGATAAAGAGAGTTGAAAAACTGGTAAGTAGGAGATTACAGGAGTCTTTTTGCTAGCACTGAGGCAGGAATCTGTTGCTTTGCACATACTCAGATCCACGTCCTAGTTGGCAATCCTGTGGCGAGATGGAGCACTAACACAGCAGAGCCACAGTGGAGGGGGGACTCTCCTCACAATTCCAGGGTAGAAAGGAGCACTTGTGGTCACTCATAAACCAGAGCACAGGCTAGGAGAGGAGTAAACACCTCTCCTTAGATCATACCACCTTGGAAGAACTTAAAACTTAAAGGTCCCTAGAAGTATCTCTGAAAACAGCTGCACAAAACCCCTGAAGCTTGGGATAGTGCACCATCCACCCTGGAAGGCCCTATTTTAACAAAGACTTAAAAGCCAACTAATAAGCTGGGAAAATGAGAAAACAGAAAAAAAAAACCCTCTGACTATTGAAAGTTACTATGGTGACAAGGAAGATAAAAACACACACTCAGAAGAAGACAACAAAGTCAAAGTTCCTACATTCAAAGCCTCCAAGAAAAATATTAATTGGTCTCAGGCCATTGAAGGGCTCAAAAAGGATTTTAAAAATCAACTAAGAGAGGTAGAGGAAAAATTGAGGAGAGAAATGAGAGTGATGAAAGAAAATCATGAAAAAATGAGTCAACAATTGGTAAAAGAGACACAAAAAATTCTGAAGAGAATAACATCTTAAAAAAAAAGACTAGGTCAAAAGGTGAAAAAGGCCCAAAAAGCAGAACTGGCCAAATGAAAAAGGAATTCCAAAAGCTCACTGAAGAAAATAATTCCTTAAAAATTAGAATGGAGCAAATGGAAACTAATAACTAATGGAAACTAATAATCAAGAAACAAGTAAACAAAACCAAAAGAATGAAAAAAAAATGAAAACAATGTGAAATATTTCATTAAAAAACAACTGACTGGAAAGTGGATCCAGGAGATAAAATTTAAAAATTATTGGACTACCTGAAAGCTATGACCAAAAAAAGAACCTAAACATCATCTTTCAAGAAATTATCAGGGAAAACCGCCCTGATATTTTAGAAACAGAGGGTAGACTAGACCACCAATCACCTCCTGAAAGATGAAAACTCACAGAAATATGATAGTCAAATTCCAGAGTTCCCAGGTCAAGGAGAAAATATTGCAAGGAACCAGAAAGAAATAATTCAAATATGGGGACCCATAGTTGGGAATATACAAAATTTAGCAACTTCTGCATTAAAGGATCTGAGGGCTTGGAATGTGATATTCTAGAGGACAAAGGAGCCAGGATTAGAACCAAGAATCACTTAGCCAGAAAAACTGAGTATAATGCTTAAGGAGAAAAAAAATGGACATTCAATGAGATAAAGCATTCTTGATGAAAAGACCAGAGATCAATAGAAAATTTGACTTTCAAATATCAGACTAAGGAGAAGCATAAAAAGGTGAACAGGAAAGGGAAATCATAAGGGACTTAATAAGTTTAAACTGTTCACATTTCTACATGGGAAGATGATATTTGTAACTCATAAGACCATTCTCATTATTAGGGTAGTTAAAAGGAGTATATGTAGCAGAGGGTACAGGTGTGAGTTGAATATGAAGGTATGATATCTAAAAAGTAAAATTAAGGGGTAAGAGAGAGGAATATACTGGGAGAAAGAGAAAGGGAGAGGTAGAATGGGGTAAATTATCTCACATAGAAGAAGCAAGAAAAAGCTTTTGTAGTGGAGAGGAAGGGGAGGAGGTAAGGGTAAGTGAGTGAACCTTACTCTCATCAAAATTGACTCAAAGAGTAAATAACAGATGTACTCAATTGGGTATAGAAATTTATCGTACTTACCCTACAAGAAACTTTCCCTGATAAAGGCCTAATTTCTCAAACATATAGAGAACTGCTTCAAATTTATAAAAACTAAGAGCCACTCCCCAATTGATAAATGATCAAAAGCTATGTTCAGTTTTTAAATGAAGTAATCAAAGCTATCTATAGCCATATGAAAAAATACTCTAACTCACTACTGATAAGAGAAATGCAAATTAAAATAATTCTGAGGTACAACTTTATACGTTTTAGATTGGCTAATATGACAGAAAAGGAAAATGACAAATGGTGGAGGGGCATGAGGAAAATGGAGCATTAATGCACTATTGGTGAAGTTGTGAACTGATTCAACCACTCTGTAGAGCAATTTGGAACTGTGCCTAAAAGGCTATAAAGACATGCATACACTTTAACCTAGCAATACAATTACTACATCCATATCCTGAAAGAGATAAAAATGAAAAAGGAAAAGGACTTACATGAACAAAAATATTTGTAGCAGCTCTTTTCTGAGGATAAAGAATTAGAAGCTGAGGGAGTGCCCATCAACTGGAGAATGACTAAAAATTTTGTGGTATGTGATTGTGATGAAATACTTTATACTGTAAGAAAGAATGAGCAGGATACTCTCAGAAAGACTTACGTGTGCTGATGCAAAGTGAAATGTACAATGTACAAAGTAACAACAATATTGCAAGCTGATCAGCTTTGAATGACTGCTATTCTCAGTCATACAACAATCCAAAACAATTCTGAAGGACTTATGATGAAAAATGCTATCCATCCCCAGAGAAAGAACTGATGGTGTCTGAATACAGATTGAAGCATACTTTTTTTTTAACTTTCTTTATTTTTCTTGAGTTCTTTCTTGTCTGTTTTCTTTCACAACATAACTATTATGAATATATTTTGCATGACTACACATGTATAACTTATATCAAATTATTTGCTGTCTCAATGGTTGGGGGAGGGAGAAAGGGAGAGAATTTGGAACTCCACGTTTTAAAAGCAAATGTCAAAAATTGTTTTTAATTCATCTGTAAGAAGGTACAGAATATTAAGAAAATTAATGAAAAGAAATGCAAGGAAAGGTGGCCTAGCCGCCAGATCTTAAATTGTATTATAAAACATCAATAATCAAAACTACTTGGTACTGGTTCAAAAACAGAGTGTTGGATCAGTGGAATAAGTTAGTTGTATAAGACACACTAGTCAATGACTACTGTAATCTACTGTTTGGTAAACCCAAAGCATCCATCTTCTGGGATAAGAACTCACTATTTTACAAAAATGCTGGGAAAACTGGTAAACATACTGGCAGAAACTAGGCATAGACCAACATCTTACACTGTATACCAAGATAAAGTCAAAATGAGTACATGATTTACATATAAAGACTGAATAAGCAAACTAGGAGAGCAAGGAATAATTTACCTGTAAGATTTATGGAGAATGGAAGAATTTATGAGCAAACAACAGAGAGAGAACATTATGAAACACAAAATTTTGATTACATTAAATTGAAAAATTTTAGCAAAAAGTCAATACAACCAAGATTAGAAGAGTAGCAGAAAGTCAGAAAACAATTTTTACAACAGGTGTCTCTAATAAAGACCTCATTTCTAAAATATATAGAGAACTGAGTCAAATTTATAAGACTATAAGACATTCCCCAATTGATTAACGGTCAAAGAATATGAACAGACAGTTGTCAGATGAAGAAATTAAAGCTATCTATAGTCATGAAAAAATGCTCTGTAAATCACTATTGATCAGAGAAAGGTAAATCAAAACAACTCTGAGGTACCACATTGCACCTATCAGATTAGCTAACATGACAAAACAAGAAAATGATAAATGTTGGTGAAGATTTGGAAAGATTGGAACACTAAGGAATTGTTGGTGGAGCTGTGAACTGATCCAATCATTCTGGAGAGCAATTTGTAACTATGCCCAAAGGGCTATAAAAATGTGCATACCCTTTGACCCAGCAATACCACTTCTAGGCCTATATCTCAAAGAGATCATAAAAATGGGAAAAGGACCCACATGTACAAAATTATTTATAGAAGTTCTTTTTGTGATGGACAAGAATTGAAAATTGAGGGGAGGTCCATCAGTTGGAGAATGGCTCAACAAGTTGTGATATATGAATATAATGGAATACTATTGTTCCATAAGGAATGATAAGCAGGCAGACTTCAGAAAAACCTGGAAAGACTTACATGAAGTGATGCTGAGGGAAGGGAGCATAACCAGGAGAACATTGTACAAAGTAACAGCAACATTGTGCAATGACTGACTTTGATAGACTTACCTCTTCTTAGCAATACAAGAATCTAAGACAACTCCAAAAGACTCATGATGGAAAATGCTATCCACATCCAGAAAAAGAACTATCGAGTCTGAATTCAGATTGAAGCATACTATTTGCACTCTTTCTCTCTCTCTCTCTGTCTCTCTCTCTCTCTTTCTCTCATTTCTTCTTTCTTGCAGTTCCTCTCATTGGTTCTAATTCTTCTTTACAACATGACTAATGTGAAAATATACTTAATATTATTGTATAGGTAAAGCCAATATCAGATTGCATGCTGTCTTGGGGTGGTGGTGGAGGAGGAAGGGGAGAAAATTTGGAACTCAAAATCTCATGGAAGTGAATGTTGGAAACTAAAAATAACTATTTTTTAAATTATTTTAACATGTAACTGGGGGAAAATAAAATACTAAATAAAAGCTTAAAAAAGAAAATTGTGCTAAATTTTCAAAGGAAATATCCAATGGATTATAAGGAAACTACTTGTGGAGATGGCTTGAGATACAATTTGGAAGCAGAGAGGTGTGATTCTGTGGTTTATAAGGCTTTGATCAGAGTTATTAGGGAGAAAGGGAAAGAAAAATGAAGGAAGTTGGAGTTGTTTGTGAATATGGAGCTGTGCAAACTCTCTAAACAACACTGAGTATGAAACGCAATTAATACATAAAAGTCTTCTTTAGATGTGGAAAAGTTTTTAAGTGCAAATCCAATTTGATTACCCAAAAGCAAGAATACAAAAACAGAAATTGTCCATTTAACTCAGGGCAATACAAGATCCTCAACTTTGCAACTATGAAGATACCCAGCATGGAATAAAGGAACAGTCTAGGATTTAGAAAAATAAATAAATGAATCTTTTTAAAAAGTAGAATTTTAAAGAAAGTTTTACACTTAATTGATAGAAGAGGAGAATAGGAAGATTTCTATACTTATAAAGTCGTAACCTATATGTAGAAAAATTCTAGTTTCTATATCAGGAAGTTAAAGTGAGGGGTTTTTTTTAATACAATTTTATTTTTCAGTTCCAAATTTTCTAATGGGTGTGAGGTGGTACCTCAGAGTTGTTTTAATTTTCATTTCTCAATCTGGAAAGACTTACATGAACAGATGCAAAGTGAAGTGAGGAGAACCAAGAGAATATGCTACACAGTTACAACAATATTGTACATTGAAAAATTGTGAATGATTCAGCTATTCTCAGCAATATGATCTAAGACAATCCCAAAGGTCTAATGATGAAGCAAATTCTCTGCCTCCAGAGAAAGAACTGATACTGTCTGAATAGTCTGAAATGTGCTTTTTTCCACTTTCTTTCTTTCTGTTTTATTCAAGTCTTTTTGTACAAAATAACTAATATGGAAATGTTTTACATGATTGTACATGTACACAAACTTTTAAATTTCATGGGATCAGAATTATATATTTTTTGCCTCCTGTGTAGCTCTCTATCTCATTTGGTCATGAAGTCTTCCCCTGTCCATAGATCTGACAAGTAATTCCTTCCATGCCCTACTAATGTGCTTATGATATCACCCTTTATGTCTAAGTCATACATTCATTTGGAACAAATACAAATGGTATGTAAGGTGACATATTGGCCTACACCTACTTTCTGCTAGACTGTTTTCCAGTTTTCCCAGCAGTTTTTGTGAAATAGGACTTATTGTCCCAATAAGTGAGATTTTTTTGGTTTATCAAACACTAGGTACTATATTCATTTGCTAATGTATATTGTACCCCTAATTTTTCTTGCCCATTAGCAAATTATTTTTACAATAATCTTTATTTATTTTGTTTTTTGTTTTTTCACTTTTTGGAGGGCAATTGGGGTTAAGTGACTTGCCCAAGGTTACACAGCTAGTAAGTGTTAAGTGTCTGAGGCTGGCTCTGAATTCATGTCCTCCTGACTCCAGGGCTAGTGCTCTATTCACTGAGCTACCTAGCTGCCCCTTATCATTTTTTAAATATAGTTTGATTTCAGGTACAGTTAAGCCTCTTTCCTTTTTTTAAAAATTCACTTGATAATCTTCATCTTTTGCTCCTCCAGATGGATTGGGGGGGGGGGGGAAGGAAAGACAATTGGGGTTAAGTGACTTGCCCAAGGTCACACAGCTAGTAAGTGTCAAGTGTCTGAGACCAGATTTGAACTCAGATCCTTCTGACTCCAGGACGAGTATTCTCTAGCTGCCCCCTCCAGATGGATTTTATTATTTTTTCTAGATATATAAAGTAGTTCTTGGGTACTTTGTTTGGCATGGCACTGAATAAGTAAATTAAATAAGTAGCACTGTAATTTTTACATTGTCTTGATATACTTGTAAGCAATTACTATTTCTTCAATTATTTGGGTCAGTCTTTATTTGTGTAGAAAGTATTTGTTAACTGTGTTCATAAAGTTACTGAATTGAATTGACAGGTATATTTCCAAGTATTTTAAGCTGTCTGTAATTACTTTAAATGGAATTTCTTTTTCTCTATCTTCCTGCTGTATTTTGCTGGCAATAATCACCAAATAGGACTATTTTATATCCTACAACTTTGTTGAAGTTGTTAACTACTTAAATTAATTTTTTACTTGACTTTCTAGGATTAGGTAAACCATCATATTATTTGGAAAAATTGATAGTTTTGGAGAGGTTAATTTGTTGATTTTCTAGTTTTGTTTTAGTTGCATACTCAATTTGTTGGTCTACCCTTTCTCTTTTATAGATATAAGCATTTCTCCTAAAGATATTTTTGGCTCTATCCCATAAATTTTGGTATGTTGTCTCATTGTTGTCATTATGTTTCATGAAATTATTATTTCTGTGATTTTCTCTTTGACCCGATCATCCTTTAAGATTATTTAACTTTTAATTAATTGTTAATCTTCACTTCAACAGTCCTTTATTGAATTTATAATTTTATTGCATTGTAGTCAGGAAAATATGGATTTAATATTTCTGCTTTTTTGCATTCGTTTCTTAGATTTTTATGCCTTAATACTTGGTCAACTTTGTGAATGTGGCATGCATGCACAGCTGAGAAATAGGTATACTTCTTTCTAGTTCCATTCATTTTTCTCCAGTGATTTATCACATCTAACTTTTCCAAAATTTGATTAATTTCTTTAACTTCTTTCTTATTTGTCTTATGTTTCAATCTATCTAGATCTTTAAAAAGATAAATAGAGGTCTCTTGCTATTATAGTTTTACTGTTTATTTCCTCCTGTAACTTATTTTAACTTTTTCATTTAGAATCTAAATGCTATAATATCTGATGCATATGGGTTTAGTATTGATATTAATTCAATGTCTATGACATCTTTTATCAAAATACAATTTTCTATTTAATTAAATATATTTTTGCTTTTGCTTTGTCTGAGATCATGACTGCTGTCCCTTCACTTTTTCACTTCTCCCCAGCTCCTTATTTTAATTCTCTATGTATCTTTATGTTTCAAGTGTGATTCTTGAATGCAAAATAATGTTGTAGTCTGGTTTCAATTCATTCTCCTAGTTCTCTTTCATTTTATGGGTGAATTCATCCCATTCACATTCTCAGTTATGATAGCTAACTGTTTATTTCCCTCCATACTATTATTCACTTATACTTTTTCATATCTTTTTCATATGTCCCCTCTTGAAAAGTCCATTTTACTTTTGACTTGTATCTCCCTTAATTATAATATTCCTTACGGTTTTCATTTTGTAGTTTCTTTCAGAAGGCAACTGGTGCATTCTTTCAATTGCACTTTGCCCTATCATTCTAAGATATCTAGATTCTTTTTGTTCATGGCTTTTAGATAGTCTAATTATTTTTAAAGTCTCTCTCCTTGATCTATTTTCCAGGTCAGTTCTTTTTCCTATGAGATATTTAACATTTTCTTCTTTTCTTTGACTTTATTTTATTATTTCTTGATTTCTCATGGAGTCATTAGCTTCCATTTTGCCAATTCTAATTTTCAAGGAATCATTTTCTCCAGTAAGGTTTTGTGCATATTTTCCCATGCTGCTAATTCTGTGTTCATATCCTCTTTCCATAGATCTCATTTGCCTTTTTAAAAATTTGATTTGCTCTTTAAAAAAAACTCTCCTAGTAATTATTATTGAACTTGTTCCAATCTGCAATTTTTTTAAAGTTTTGCTTTTAGATATTTTCAAGTCATTGCCTCCTGTGTTTGCATCTTGACTTTCCCTATCACCTTAGTAGGTCTTTATAGTGGGTTTCTTTTATTGTTTTTTCATTTTTCCAGCCTACTTCTGGCCTTTAAACTTCACGTTAGTTCTGGGCTCTAAATACTTTGGAGGCAGGGGTTGTCTGGCCTGGGCTTCTGTCCTTTTACATTTTTCAGTTGCTTTCACAGCTGTGTCTATAAGGTCTATAAGTTTTCAGTGCTCCCAAAGTGGTGTGATTTGGGGAAAGATCTATTCACCATCCTTCTTGACTAAGCTCTGCAAGTTTCTGACACAGTTTTAGGTCTGTTGTATTGTGCATGGTTGAGAGTTTCACTAGACTGTTACCAAATTCAGTCACTGTTAGCCTGCTGAGAAGGTCTGCAGGTTCTGAGCAACTGAACTGTTGGCTCCTCTTCAGTCTTAGTTTCTGCCTGCGTTATTTCACTGCAAGGTTAGGTATAGGGTTAAAAGCTAGAACCAAATCCCTGCTCTGCTCTTGAGATGAGTCATACAGCCAAGGTTCTGGAATTTGTTACTTACTCAGTACACAGCTGGGACCCATGCTAACAAATTTCCCCCTCCACCCTAGAACTGTGACCCAGAACTGAGAAATGAGTGATAGAGCTCTCAAATGGCACCTGTTCCTGCACTTAATGTGGATTCAGATATTCTTGGGATTTCTTTCTGTCCTGGTGCTTGTGTTCTATCTTGGTTCTTTTCTGTCCCTGATGCATGTGCTTCTGGCCAGTCCCTGTCCCCAGTGTCCACAGATTCAATCTGTCTCCCTAAACTGCCCTGGACAGGAAAAAAAAAAACTCACTACTACTTTTTGGTTTTTTTGCTTCCCTGATCAAAATTCAGACTAGTGCATTTTCAAGGTCATTGTGGAAGAGGCGTGCTGGGTGAGCTGAACCAAAATGCTTCTTTTCACTTCACCATCTTGACTCGACCCTTAAATAAAATTAGTTTTGAAGATTATTCATGATTTTAAAGCTTTATTTCACAGATTTTTATATTCTTAACAGCAGTTAGAATTAGGTAGCAAGATTCAAAATTGAAATTTTTTAAAATTGGATTTACATAGAATTTGATAAATTAATTGAGGAAAGTTATTCCTTCATAACTGATCAGTTCTCTGAACTGCAATTGCTACTCTATACTTGCTTTGAATGTAACCAGCATAGAATGCCAAAATGGGCAGATGAATGGAACAATTTTTCCATTTAAGATAAATTAGAGTTGCATTGATTGCATCAATGTTATTAGACTAGAAATAAGCTTTGTGTTTATGCTTTAAAACTATGACATTGTTTTAGATTTATATAAGACTTATAATTGTATTGTGTTGCATTGTATTTTTGGCAAACATATGGAAGTGCTTATTAATTTGTGGAATGATGCCTATAGTCTAATTCATTTGTATCATTAGGAAGGTTGCTCCTCTTTTTATCTGAATGCTAGAAAATGATAAATTTGAGTTACTACTTATTAGAGATTTTTTAATCTATAACACAATGCCTTTCTGATTAAAAACTGCCTTAAACATTCAAATGAGCATATTTTGGCTCATAAAAGCAAACAGCAACCACAGCAGCAACAATAACTTGGTGCTTGGGAAAATACAAGAGACGTAACACAAATACAAATAATGCAGAAAAAGGAGCTCATTATCTGTGAAGTCCTGCGAGAACTTGAACTTGATACTCTTGATATATGACCTTGGCAAGGTCACAAAACACTACCAGTCCCGTGAAAGAAGCTGCAAACACATACGAGAATAAAGATATTGCGAATTTTTTAATGGAGATAGCTGGATACTACAACAGATAGAGCAACAAACCTGGTGTCAGGAAGATCAGCGTGACCTTGGGCAAATCATTTAACCTCTATTTGTCTCAGTTTCTCATCTTTATTTCTTGATGTTTCATGAAGTCATTGGCTTGCACTTGCTCAATTCTAATTTTTAGGGAATTACTTTCTTTGGTGAGGTTTTGTACCTCTTTTTCCATTGGACCAATTTTGATTTTTTAAGCTGTTACTTGCTTTAGTATTTTTGTGACTCTTTTTACCAAGCTGTTATTTCTCTTTTTATTATATTCTTGCATCACCATCATTTCTTTTCCCAATTTTTCCTCTACCACACTTATCTTCTTCTTCAGTCCTTCCAGGAATTCTTTTTGGACTTAGCGCCAATTAGCATTTTTCTTTGAGGGTTTTTAAATTTAATTTAATTTAATTTTGGCTAGTTATTTTTACATTGTGTTCTTTTGAGTTTATGTCTTGGTCTTCCCTGCCACCACAGTAGCTTTTCATTGTCAATTTTTGTTGTTGTTTGCTCATTTGTCTAGCATATTTCTTCACTTTGAATTTTATGTTCAAATTGAGCTCTATTCACCTGGGGGTGGGTTGGTATTGTCCCTGTAAAGCCAAGCACAAGCAGCTTTCCAGAAGAATGCTACTGTGACCAGCTTTTAAGGTTCTGATTACACAGTATAGTGAACACTCTATTCCATAACAAATCAGAGCAAAACATTCACAGAAATCAAGGTATAGCATTCACAATGTTACAACTTATCACAGAAAGTCAAAATACAGCATTCAAACAATTTATCACAGAAAATGGCCACATAGTTTCCACCACAGTGGTCACAAAGTTTTTAACAAAGAACAATCATTTAGTAACTCAATCATTCAATTATCTTTAAGGAGGCTTGTCTCCTTAGTCATTCAATCATCTCAAAATACAATAGTCAAAGTTCTCTACTCATAGGGCACACTAAGTTACAAATAAGTCACTTATTCAGTCATCAATCACTAAGTACAATCATTTAGTCAATCAATCATTCAATCATGCTTCATCATTCACTATTCAATCATCAGAAAATACACAACCCCTCCACTAGGTCACTAGTAAATTACAATTTCTCAGTCAGTATACAGTATCCAAATAAAGTCTTCTTTCAGCTTGACTCAGGGTGGTTTCTCAGATTCCCTGGATCCCCTTCCATGGTCCCAGATCCTACCTGGATTCACCAAACTGTCACCTGGGTTCAAAAGCAGACAGCTCCCAGGTCCTTGTCCAACTCTCTATGCAGTTTCTGTTCCATGCTGAAGCTCATAGTATCCAGTCCATGTTAAATCCTTCCCAGTCTTTGTTCCTGGGAAGTCAAGGCTCCACAAAGCCACAAACAGGTTCATACAAAAGTACCAGCATCACGGTCATGCTTCCTCAGTTTGTGGCAGCTCCAGCTGGCCCTTGGAAACCCTCAGCAGTTTCAGCAACTCTGGCTGGGCCTTGGAAATCTTCAACAGCCTCAGCAGCTCCAACTGGCCCTTGGACTCAACAGAAGTTTCAACTGGTTCCCAGAATCAAAATCACTTCATCCAGGTTCTCCAAATCAAAATCATTCTCTTCAGTCTCGGGGAGAGGAGGCTTTCATCTTCAGCCTCCCCGGTGGCAGCAGCTTCTGCCTCCACAGAGCTTGCTCCAAGAAGATCTGACTCTCCCTCTCTGGGGCTTTTCCTTATATACAGTATTGCCCCTCCCTGTTCAGCCCCTTCCTGTTACATCAGCAACAGGGGGTCACACCTTCTGTTTCTTTAACAGAGGCTTAATTAATTACTAAATGCTAAGTACCTGTTACCTTTGCCAATACAAAGAGATCTTCAAATTCAAATTACATTACCATTGCAGTCCCAAATTTCAGACTTTCTCATGCTACTGTTTTCAAAGCTAATTCTGGGGTTCTGCAAGTTTCCAGTGCTTCCAAGGTGGCGTGATCCTGGGAATGGTTTGGCCATTACTCTCTTGCTCTGTACTCTGCTCTTTACTAAGGAAGGGGTCTTGATCCTCTGAAGCTTCATACACTAGCATCCTTCTCTTCTTTGTTAGTGACCAATGCTCCTCTCCACCCTAGAACTGTGACCCAGCCCATTGTACCCAGTGCCAGCAATCTTTCTGTAATCTGTATATATAGTATACTATAGTATATTATATATGTATATATAGTATATATGTATATATACATATGCCATTATGTATATATGTATATATATATATAATATATATATATATTATATATATCCTGTAATCTCTTTCTGAGCAGTTGTCCAAACCCATTACCATCTTGGATCAGAGTTCTCAATGCTGCTGCTGCTGCTGTAACCATCATATGTGTGGGCAGACCTCCCTCCACCGGACCTCCACTCTGATGTTACAGACTTTTCCTGCATATCTCTTAAGTTTTCTAAGGCCAGAAAAATTTCTCACTGTAACTTTCTGTTGGCTCTGCCACTCCAAAACTTGAGTAGAGGCTTTGTTTTAAAATTGTTTGGAAGGGAATGTTAGAAGAGTTCAGCTGGGTGGTTGCCCCTTATCCACAGGAAAAACTTTTACCAATAAGAGGTAGTCTAAAGGGAAATGAGCTTGAATGTGGTGGGTTCCCCTTTATTAGAGGTAGTCAAGCAGAAACTAGATAACCACTTTTCAAATATATTAACTCATTAGGGGATTCCTTTGGAATATGAGTTGGACTAAATGAGCACTGGGGTCCCTTCTAATCTCAGACTCTGTGACTGTGATATCAAGCTCTCTAAAAACCCAACCTAGAATCTTAATACCATATAGATGTGCTTATTTTCATATACATACATATAGGTGATACAGTGGAGAGTGTTGAACCTGAAGTCAGGAAAACTCAACTTCGTGAATTCAAATCTGGCCTCAGATACTTACAGCTGTGTGATTCTGGGCAAATCACTTAACCCTGTTTGCCTCAGTCCCTCACCTGTAAAATAAGCTGGAGAAGGATATGGCAAACGACTCTAGTATCTGCCAAGAAAACTCCAATTGGGGTCATAAAGAGTCAGACATGACTGAAAAATGACTTAACGATGTACAAATACATATTTTAGAAACTTCTATAGAACTTGATGTATATATCATAGAGTCACCAAATCTGAAACATTATTGCCAAGGGTTTTGAGTAGACTATATAATGCTACCCTGAAGGAATATGAGAAAAAAATTCTCCATGGGAACCTTTGCTCTTGTTCAAGTTGCTATAACCGTATCCTGTTAATATATTACTTGTTCCTAGAATGTTCCAACTGCACCAAACTCAAACTTGTATTCTTTTCTCTGTTCCAACTCTGAACTGCCCCCATTTATCTCTTTTCTTTCCGAAGCAGTTCAAAGTACTACAAAATGTTCAGATTTTTTCCTTGTTGAGTGAAGGACTTGGCATCCAGTAATGCGTTTATAGTTTGGCTTTTCCTTTACAGCTATAAGAAATAAATAATTCCTTGGTCAAATAAGAAAATGTATAGTATCAAATCAATCTACACATACACACACACACACACACACAGAGTGAAAATGGGTGGTTTCACAATACAGTAAAAAGGGAAGGTTTGAAACCCTGATCACCTAGGCTAATTGGAGATTAGAGAGATAGGGATATACATCTTAAATATGTGGGGTGTGTGTTTTTGTGTGTCTATCCAGACACTATCAAAATGAGAGGGGGATGGAGAGAGAGAAACTTGTGATTTTGTTAGTATAGTAGACTCTTAGTGAGGATACCCCCCTAATAATGTTGATGAGCAACTATTTTGCAAGTTAGTTTTATACAGTTGCCTAAGGCATTGATAGGCTAAATAACACCCAAAATAACAGCTAGTATATGTCAGAGGAAGGACTTGAACCCAGGTCTTGCTGACTCCAAGACCAACTGTATCTACCACACCATATTGCATACTAATTCTTTGAAAATTGATTGTCTCTGGTACATATACATATATATACACATTCTCAAATTTCCTACTAACTAGTATATCTGTCTAATAGATAAAACATCATAGTAGAAAGAACACTGGACTTGGGTTGACAAACCTCTGAATTAGAGTGTCATTTCCTTGATCAAGAAATCTTCCTTATCTCTAGGACAAAATACATACTCTTCTTTCAAACTTCTTCACAATCTTAACCACAGAGACTTTACAAGATGCTCTGCAGTCAACCCAGAATCCAAGCCACCTGCCTTCCAGCTTCAATTCCAGTCTGGAGCACCCAACTCTGATCTCTTCCATCCAGAGACCTCTCAGTTTTTCTTAAGTCTTTCCCAGATATGGGCCACCTTGAACTGCCAGCTCCTGCCTTCTGACTGAATTCCTCCAAGCCATACCTTCAGCTATTTTTGCCTGGACAGCTAATCTTTTGTACCTTCCAGGACACATATCATAGCCTGTTGTAAGGAAGGGCCTTGAATAATCTAATCAGACTTCCCTCAACAAACCTCTCCAGTCACTGATATCTACATGGACTTATTCCTGAATGGTTAGTGTGCTCTCATCTCTACATACTCTCCTCATCCCAGTGATTCTAAACCCTTAGCTGCTGAAATATTCCATTCCCCAACCCCAACTGCCTGCTCCCTCAATTGTGTTCCCTTCAAACCTCGACCTTAAATGTCCCACTTCAATATTACCCAGCCCTTTCACTGTGCTCTCTGGAATGCCTGCTCCATAATGAACCCAGTTAGCAAAGGTTCGTTGATTCATCCAGATTGGTTCATCAGCATTTGAATAGGAGCAAAAGTAGCAGATGGGCAGCTAGGTGGCTCAGTGGATAGAGTGCCAGATCTGGAGTCAGGAAGACCCAGAGATTCTGGAATACCTGCTCCATAATTAGCAAACTCATTTTCTTCTCAAACCTTTAATTCTCACACTCCTATTTTCTGGCACTGAGATATGACCCACTCCTGATGACACTGCATTACCGTCCCTCCTTTACAATACTGGCTGCACATTAACTAATTCACCAGACTCACTAGTCACAACAGGTGAGTCAAAATACTCCTTGTTTCTCATTATAGCTTTCAGGCAATCTCTCTACCACCATTACTAAGCACCTCATACACCTTCAAGTTTCATATTATTCAAATTTATCATCTAATCCAAGTCCTAGAGTCCAGTGGCCATTATTTATCAACACCTAGGGAACTCTACTTCCTTCCTCAATGAGTTCAATGCCTGCCTTACAGTGTTTCTTTCTTCCTTGACTCCTATTTTCATGAGGATACTTCAACATACATATTTATATTAAACTACTTTAACTTCCTAGTTCTGCAATCTACACTTTCAATCCACCTCAGCTATACACAGAGAAGGTCACACCCTTGATCTTGCTATCACCCACAACTGTTCCATTCCTGTTTTCATATGATGAAATTCTTTTATTTGCCCACAACCTCTGTAGTTCTAGCTTCCCTGTACATTATAAGCTACAGCACGGTTCAGCATCCTCATTGTGACCTCCAATGAGTCTACCTTTAAGTTATTTCCCAAGCCATCACTCTGTTGTGCCCTCTTCCCTTCCCTTCCCTTCCCTTTCTTGATGTATTGGTGAGTCAGCTCAACTTTTTAATATCCACTACACTTGAAGCCTTTGCTCCATTCTTTGATCATGCTTTGCAAACCACCAACTTTACATTACTTCCACTACCTGCTACTTTTTTGGTGTTTTTCAGTGATTTTTCAGCCTTGTCTGACTCTCTGTGACCCCATATGGGGTTTTCTTGGCAAAGATACTAGAGTGGTTTGCTATTTCCTGCTATTGTTCATTTTATAGATGAGAAAGCTGAAGCAAATAGGGGTTAAATGACTTGCCCAGAGTCACACAGCTAGTAAATATCTGAGTGACTTGCCCAGGGTCACATAGCTAGTAATGCTGAGACCAGACTTGAACTCAGGAAGATGAGTCTTCCTGACTTCAGACCCAGCACTTAGCTGCCCATCTGCTACTTTTGTTCCCATTCAAATGCTGATGAATGAAGTTGGATAAATACATGTTACTTTGTCAGGTGAGTTCATTAAAAATTATGTTACATAGGGGGCGGAGCCAAGATGGCAGCATAAGAGCAGCAACATATCGCAGCTCTCAAATAGCCACCCCAAAATACCCATAAAATATGACTCTAAACTAATTCTAGAACTCCAAAATACACACAAATATACTTTCCACTAAAGTCAGCTCGGCTATGAGGAACCATATCAGCACTGCGAACCAAAACCAGCCTGGCCTGAAACCTCCTGGGGGTGGCTGGACAAGAGGAGCCGAGCCCTGGCTGGAGCTTTGGGTGAGTGGATTGGTGGCAGCTGTGGCAGGATCCAAGCTCAGTGGAGCTTGCAAGGTCGTGAGAGAAAAGTGGTCCCACTGAAACACCTCCAGGGCTGGGAAGTGAAAGGGGGAGGTTCTGCACCCACCTCCACATTGTTGCTTCAGAGCTCCCAGCCTGCAGACTGCAGGGGGACCAAGCAATCGTTCAGAGGCCAAATGGTCTCGCGTTGAGTAGCCTGGATCCAGATTGCAGTCTTGGGCTTTGGTCCTGTGGTTCATCTTTATTCAGTCAGCCAGAAGTGGCGGAAGGACCCAGCAACTTCCTAAGAACTCTGGTAGCTGGGAGGACCCCAGTGATTTGGGACAGAGCTTTCCCCTCTGGAAGCAGAGCTCCACAGAGATTAAAAAAAAAAATCACAGTCTCACCAACCATGAATAAGAATAAGCATAAGAAGCAGGGTAAGAACAGCAACCAAACCCTAGATTCCTTCTTTGAAGAAAAGAAGGACCAAGGCAGAGAGCTGAAGGACAGCACAGCCAGAGCTCCCCCGCCAGGGGCTTCCAGTAAACGTGAAGATTGCCTTAAAGCTAGAGATCAGCTAAAGAAGGATTTTGAAAACCAAATGAGAGAAGTGGAAGAAAAATTGGGAAGAGAAATAATGTTGCAAGAAAATCATGAAAAGAGAGTCAGCAATCTGACTGAAGAAATTAACACCCTAAAAAACAGATTAACTCAAATGACAAAAGAGGCCCAAAAAGCCAATGAGGAGAAGAATGCCTTAAAAAGTCGACTTTGCCAGATGTAAAAAGAATCTCAAAAG
>CM053581.1:422665125-422688643 GCA_028627135.1 Pseudochirops cupreus
TCTCACAATATGCTCACTGTGGAGAGGTTCTGCGTAATTTCACATGTTCAGCCTGTATTTGATTGCTTGTCCTTCCAGTGGGGATGGGTGACGAGGGAGAAAGAGAAAGAATCTAGAATATAAAGTTCTATAATCAAATGTTAAATATATTTATGTATATATATATATGTATATATATACAATTATTATTATTGTTATTATTATTATTAACTACATCCAACTGGAACTTGAGATACGCAGGCACTGTGGTTGGGAGATCCATCCTGCCCTACGGAAAAGTCAGAGGGGTGAGGGGGAAGACATAGGAGAGAATAGATTGGGGGTGGGGGAATACACTGGGATGGCTGTTTTGGGGCGGTGGGTAGGGGAAAGATGGGGAGAAAATTTGTAACTCAAAATTTCATGGAAATGAATGATGTAAACTAAAATAAAATAAAAAATCAACTAAAAAAATTATGTTACATAGTGGAGAGATGGGGAGGAAATTTGGAACTCACTCTTGTGGAAATGAATGTTGAAAACTAAAAATAAATAAATTCTTGGGGAAAAAATATGCTACATAATCTCAAATGTGTCTTCATTGCATCAAAGATCTTTCACATCTCCTTAGTAGGTTCACTCTCCCACTTAGCATCATGTTTTCCTCAAACTTTTTCAATTCTTCCTCAAACTTCCAATGGCACTACCTTCTTACCACATTCTCAGCTAAGGACCTCATTTCACTCTCTATAGAAAAATTGAGGCCACTCACCATTCTCCCCTTGTCTTCATCTCACATCACTCAGACATCTTTGTCCACTAGGTCTTCATTCACACTAGTCCCAGACAAGAAGAAAGCCCTTTTCTTTGCCATGACAACCCCCCTCTACATGCATTCATCTTCCCATGCACTCCTTCCCATCTTCTTCAGCAAACTGACCCCTCTGTCATTTCAACTCTCTAATCTTTAATTTCTCTGTATCTCTTCATTACTTTCCTTCTGCCTATAAGTAAAATAGGCCCAAATTTCCCCTTTTTTGCTTTTTTTTAAAAAAAATTTTTAGTTATTATTACTGAAACTTAAATATGCAATAAGGAAAAAAAACTTTAAATATAAAATAAGAAAAGAAAAAAAGTATGTCATGCACAGCAGAATGTAAGAGAAGACACAAAATATATAGCAATAAATTTCCATTTCAAGAAAAGTCAATATAATAAATACTACGTGTTGTGTTGAGAGCTTTCCAACTTTTCTTTGCTTCTTTGTTAGCTGTCTTTTCTCTCTGTTTGACTTTTTACTTTGTTCTTTTCTCCCCTATATCCCCCACCCTAAGGCTACAATTAAGCATGGATATATTTACATATAAATATAGGTATATAGATATATACATACATACATACATACATGTATAGACATATACTTTCCCTAACAAATTCTACTTCTGATCTTTGTCTTTATGTTTGTGCATATCTATTTCCTATCCCTCCTAACTCCTGTACTTTACTTCTACCCTCTACCTTGCCCTCCTACTACTTAACCTACTCCCCCTGCCCAAGGATCTATCCCTTATCCTAACATTCTCATTAATCTAAACACCCTTCTCTACCCCTCCTTTAACCTATTCCCTCACACTCTATTCTAGAGATCCTTCTCTTATCCTCTCCCCACTCCCTATCCCCCTAGTGTTTTACTTCTTTCTGAATTTAGAAGATTTTTATACTCTTCTAGATGCATTGTTTCCTCTTCAACCCATTCCTGATGAAAGTAGATTTCCAGAACTAACAGCCCTCCTCCCCCATCTAATTCCTCTGTGTCTGGTTCTTTCTCTCATATCTTATTTGTATAAAATAACTACTCTTTTTAGCTGTTCCTAAACAGTTTTACTTTTTAAAGTCACATCATATTTAGGTCTACCCCAATTTTTCTTATGAACTATCCAATTACTAATAACAATTTTATATATACATTTTTAATTTTACATTTTACATACATAAAAGGTAAACAGTCTGCCCTTTTAAGTCCCTTGTAATTATTCTCTGGTATGTACCTTATTTTTCTCTTGTCTCTTATATATCAAATCTTCTAGTAAATTCAGGTGTGTTTTTTTTAACAAAGTCCTGAAAGTCTGACTGTGTTTTTTTTAACAAAGTCCTGAAAGTCTGACTGTTCCTTAAGTGTCCATTTTTTTCATTCACGATTATGCTTAGCTTTTCTGGGTATGACAATTTTGGCTGGAACCCCATTTCTTTTGCTCTTTAATATATAGTGTTGCAAGATCTGTGGCCTTTTAATGTCACCACTGCTAGGACTTGTGTGATTCTAATTGTGGCACTGCCATGTTTAAATTGTTTTTTTTTTTCTTGTTGGTTATAATATTTTATCCTTGAGCTGGGGGTTTCAGAATTTAACTATAATATTCCTATGGCTTTTCCTCATAGGAACTCTTTCAAGTGATGATTGGTGAATTTTTTTCTTTTTCTACTATCCTCTCTTTTTCTAAAGCTTCAGGACAATTTTTAATTATTTCTTGTATCAAGATTGTTTTTTTGATCATAGCTTTCAGGTAGTCTGATTATTCTTATGTTCTCTCTTCATGATCTGTTCTCCAGATGAATTGTTTTTCTTAGGAGATGTTTCATAATCTCTTCTATTTTTTCATTCTTTATATTTTGTTTTATTATTTCTTGATCTCATATAACTTTGCTGACTTCCCTTTACCCAATTCTGATTCTCCAGGAGTTTTTTCCTTCCTTAAGATTCTGGATCTCCTTGGAGATCTCCCTGTTTTACTTTTTTTTCATAATCTTCTTGCTTTTCTTGGATTGTTCTCTTTTTTTTTTTTTTTTAGCTTTTCCTCAATCTCTCTCATTTAATTAAGTCTTTTTAAAGTTCTTCTGTGAATTCTTTTTGAGCAAATGGCCATTTGATGTGACTCTTTGAGGTAGAGGAAGGTTTCTTTGCTTCATTATCCTCCCCTGAAGATGAATCTCGGTCTTCTGTATTCCCATAGTAACTTTTTGTATGGTTGGATTCTTTCTCTTTTGCCTGGCATGTTTTTTCATTCATAGCAACTTAGTTTTTATAATTATCAGTAGCCCTGAGGTGTGGGGGGATGGTGCCTCTGGCCTCAGATCCTCCTTCAGTTCTCCCCTCTTGCCTGGAACTAGAACCAAGACCTCCAGTCTCCTGTAAGTGCCCACAGTCAGAGGTTTCCCCACCACCCTGCTTCTGTACTTACTAGGTCTGCTGGTTCCTTCTCACCCTTGGCCCTGTCTCTGTAGCACAACTGGGTCTGGCATTCCTTGTCAACAGATGTTCCCTTGATCTTCCTTGGCTCAGATGCCCAACACTCCTCACTGTCTTAGGGATAAAAGTTCCTGCAGCTGGGACTGAGGCACTCTCCCAACCCAGCTAACTCCATGGCTTTGCTATTTGTTGTTTAAGTGGGCCTAGGATCTAGCTTGGAGGTGTTTACTCTTCACAAGGATCAAACCTCATCTTGTGACTTTTCTTCAGATCTTCTTGAATTGCTCCAGGAGGATTGGTGTTCTGTCCCTACTCTTATTTACTTTTACTGCTCAATATTAACCCTAAGGCACTGTTTCATCTCTTTTGTGGAGTAAAATCTTGAGAGCTTAGAATTTTCTGACCTACTCTGCCATCTTCCCAGAATCCTCCCTCTCCCCATCATAAAAAAAAACCTTGTATTATCCTACTATTCCTGCTAATTATTGCCCCATATCTCTTCCTCCCTTCTCAGCCACACTTCTAGAGAAAGCTGTCTAAATTTATTGCTTTTACTTCCTCTCCTCTCATTCTTTTCTAAAATTTTTGCAAGCTGGCTTCTGACCTTATCATTTAACTGAAACTACTCTCCCCAAAGTCGCCAACAATATCTTAATTGCCAAATCTCTTAGGCTTTTCTCAGTTCATAGTATTACATCAAGTCCTAATCTTCCTCCTTACCTCTGGTCACGTTCCTTTCAGACACTTCCCACTAGATGTCACATAGATATCTCAAACTCACTGAGTTTGAAACAAAACTCACTATCTTTTCCCTAAACTTTTCACCTTCCCAACTTCCTTATTAATACTGAGGTTAACACCATCATCCTTGTCAAACAGGCTTGCCAGGATTATTCTCTTCTCTCAGATTTATTCAATATATCCACTCTGCTGCCAAGTTCTTTTATTTCCACTTCCACAACATTTCTCACATATGTTTGCTTCTCTCCATTTACATAGCCACCATTTAGGTGTAAGCTTTTATCACTGCTTGCAGGATTTATTCACATATCTTCTAGTTGAGTTCCCTGCCTCAAATTTCTTCCCACTCCTATGTATTCCACATACTTACACATGGCAGGAAGAGGGTAAAGACCAAATTTTTAAAAGACAGTCACATTCAAATCTTTTACATGGAATGCCAATGAATAATCAGGTTTTCCTTTGGCAAAATACAAAATTTGTTCTTTGATATATACCACTAAAAATGGATCAGAGGGAAAATAGATATGAAGGAACCATTCTATTATGGACTTTCCAGATCCCAACTGTTATATTATGTGCAGTTCTCATGCCATATTTTAAGACATGGATAAAAATAATAATCCCAAAGAGGACCACATCACCAGGGATGTGAAGAACCCAAATTCATGTCATATGAGGAATGATTGTTGGAACTCGGGATTTTTATGTTAGAGAAGAAAATTAGTTAGCAACTATTTATTAAGTACCTACTATGTGCCAGACATTGTGCTAGGCACTGAAGATACCAATATTATGAATGAGATGATCTCTACCTTCAAAGCTTACATTCTAGTGAGAAATACAACAAGGACCCATATAATGAGTAAGTCAGACAGTTAGTATTTATTAAGCGCCTACTATATACCAGGCACTGTGCTAAATTCTATAGATTTAAAGAAAAGCCATAGAGAGTACCTGTCCTTTAGAGTTCACAATCTAATGCAGACAAAAAAATATGTACAAACAAGCTATATACAGGATAAATGGGAAATAATCAACAAGGGAAGGCACTAGAATTAAGAAAGATTGGGAAAGTTCCTGAAGAAGATGGGATTTTAGCTGGGACTTGAAGGAAGCCAGGAAAGCCAGAAGGTAGAGATGAGGAAAGAGAGAACACTCTAAGCACAAGGGACAGCTAGAAAAAAATGTTCAGAGGCGAGAGATGGTGTGTTTTATTCATGGTACAGTAATGGGGCCACTGTCACTGGATCAAAAGGTGGGTGGTTCAAATGTGGGTGAAGAACAGAGTTGCAGGGAGAAGAGTCAGGTGAAATGGTGTAAGGTATAAAAAAGACTGCAGTGCTCACTTTAGCAGCACATATACTAAAATTGGAATGATAGAGTTTAGCCTGTTCCCTATGCAAGGGTGACATGCAAATTCACTAAACATTCCATATTTTTATCCAGGAGATTGACAATTTTAAAATCATTGAACTATCTGAAAGCTGTGATTTAAAAAAAAAAAGAGCCTAGACATCATCTTGCAAGAAATTGTCAAGGAAAACTGCCCTGATATTCTAGAACCAGAGGGTAAAATAGAAATTGAAAGAATCCACCGATCACCTCCTAAAAGAGATCTCAAAATGATAACTTCCAAGAATATTAAAGCCAAATTTCAGAGCTCTTAGGTGAAGGAGAAAATATTGCAACAGTCAGAAAGAAAGAATTCAATTATCATGGAGCCACAGTCAGAATAACACGAGATTTGGCAGCTTCTACATTAAAGGCTTAGCATATGATATTCTGAGAGCAAAGGAGCTAGAATTATAACCAGGAACCACCTATCCAATAAAATGGAATATAATCCTTCTGAGGGAAAATGGACATTCAATGAGATAGGGGACGTTCAAGCATTCTTGATGAAAAGACCAGAGCTGAATAGAAAATTTGACTTTCAAATACAAGATTCAGGAGAAAGCATAAAAAGGTGAAAAAGAAAGGGAAATCATAAAGAACTTAACTTCAAACTGTTTACAATCCTACGTGGGAAGGTGATCCTTGTAACTCATGAGAACTTTCTCATTACTAAGGTAGTTGGAAGAAATATATATAGACAGAGAGCGCAGGTGTGAGTTGAATATGAAGTGATGATGTCTAAAAAATAAAATTAAGGGGTGAGAGTGAAAAGGGAGGTAGAATGGAGTAAATTATCTCACATAAAAGAGGCAAGAAAAAGCTTTTGCAGTAAAGAAGAAGAGGGGGTTGTGAGTGAACCTTATTTTCATCAAAATTGGCTCAAAGAGGGAAAAACATACACACTCAATTGGGTAGGGAAAAAGATCTTACCCTATAGGAAAGTAGGACAGGAAGGGGGTTTATAGAAAGGAGGGCAGATTAAGGGAGTGAGTAGTCAAAAGCAAAACACTTTTGAGGAGAGACAGGGTGAAGGGAGAGAGAGAATAGAATAAATGGGGGGAACAGAATGGAGGGAAATACAGTTAGCGACAGTAACTGTGAAAAAAAAAAACTTAGAAGCAAGTCAAATTTGTAAAGAATTCCCCAAATGACAAATGATCAAAAGATATGAGCAGTTTTCAGATGAAGTAATCAAAGCTATCTATAGTCATATGAAAAAATACTCTAACTCACTATTCATTGGAGAAATGCAAATTAAACCAATTCTGAGCTACTAACTCATACCTATTAGATTGACTAATAGAACAGAAAAGGGAAATGACAAATGTTGTATGACATGTGGGAAAAATGAGACATTAATGCACTGTTGGTGGAGTTGTTTACTGATTCTGGAGAGCAATTTCAAACTATGCCCAAAAGGCTATAAAATCATGCATATCCTTTGACCTACCAATACCACCACTAGGTCCATATCCCAAAAAAGATGAAAAGAAAAACAAAAAGGAAAAGGACCTACATGTACGAAAATATTTTTAACAGCTCTTTTCTGGGGGCAAGGAATTAGAAATTGAGGGGATGCCCATCAGTTAGGGAATGGATAAATAAACTGTGCTGTAATAGTGATTGTGATGGAATACTATTGTACCACAAGAAATGATGAGCAGAATGCACTCAGAGAAACCTGGACTTACATAAGCTGATGCATAATGACATGTACTGTGTACAAAGTAACAGCAATATTGTAAGACGATCAGCTGTGAATGACTTAGCTATTCTCTACAATACAATGATGCAAGATGAAAAATGCCATCCATTCCCAGGGAAAGAACTGATGGTGTCTGAATACAGATCGAAGCATACTTTTTTAAAACTTTGTTCTTCTTGAGGTTTTTTCTTGTCTATGTTTCTTTCACAACATGAATAATATGGAAATGTTTTGCATGACTACACATGTATAAACTATATCAAATGGCTTGCCTTCTCAATGAGGATGCAGGGGTGATGGAGGATAGAGAATTTGGAACTCAAAGTTTTAAAAACAAATGTTTAAAATTGTTTTTACATGAAACTGGAGGAAAATAAAAAACCAATTATATTTTCTTTTTAAAAATTTTTTATTTATTTACTTACTTTTAGTTTATAACATTCAGTTCCATAAGCTTTTGAGTTCCAAATTTTCTCCCTCTCCTTCTCCCTTTCCTCCCTCCTGCCCCCCCCATGGAGGAATGCAATCTAATATAGGTTCTACAAATATCTTCACATTAAACATTAATCAAGCTGGAAAGTAGGATTATAACCAATGGAATGAACAATGAGAAAGAAGGAACAAAATAAAACAAAAAAGAAACAGAGCAAGTAGTTTGCTTCAATCTGCAGTCAGACTCCATAAATCTTCTCTGGATGTGGATAGCCCTTTCCATCATGAGTCTTTTGGAGTTGTCTTATAACTTGCATTGATTGCTGAGAGGAGTCCAGTCTATCAAAGTCAGTCATCACAGATACAATGTGTCTATAATTGTGTAAAACGTTCTACTGATTCTGCTCCTCTCATTCAGCATCAGTTTATATAAGTCTCTCCAGGTTATTATGAAGTCTATCTGCTCCTCATTTCTCATAGCACAATAGTATTCCATTACATTCATATACCACAACTTGTTTAGCCATTCCCCAATTGATGGGCATCCCCTTGATTTCCAATTCTTTGCCACCACCAAAAGAGCTGCTATAAATATTTTTGTACATACAAGTCCTTTTCCCATGATCTCTGATGGGATATGATCTCTTGGGGATACAGCCCTAGAAGTAGTATTGCTGGGTCAAAGGGTATGCACATTTTTATAGCCCTTTGGGCATACCTCCAAATTGCTCTCCAGAATGGTTGGATCAGTTCACAACTCCACCAACAATGCATTAGTGTTCCAATTTTCCCACATCTTCTCCAGCATTTATCATTTTCCTATTTTGTCATGTTAGCCAATCTGATCAGTGAGATGTGGGACCTCAGAGTTGTTTTGATTTGAATTTCTCTAATCAATAGTGATTTAGAGCATTTTTTCATATGATTATAGACATCTTTAATTTTTTCCTGTGAAAACTGCCTGTTCATATCCTTTGATCATTTATCAACTGGGGAATGACCAAATATTTTTTTAAAAAATAAAATAATAAAAGAAAGGTTAAAAGAAAGAATTGTAAAGGCATGAGAGGGCTAAGTTATGAAGGATTGAAAGTGCCAGAGGATTTTATATTTGAAGGTGATAGAAAGCACTGGATTTTATTGAGTATATATGAATCATGGCCAGACTAAAGTTTTAGGAAATTATCTTTGGTAGCTGAATGTAAGATGGACTTTAGTAGGGAGAGACTTGTGGCAAGTAGACTAACTAGCAGATTATTATTACAATTTAAGGTTTAAGGTGGTAAACAGCAGTATCAGAGGAGAGAAGGGGGCATATTCAAGAAATGTTGTAAAGGTGAAATGGACGGATTGTGGCAATAGATTAGATATGGGGACCGATTAGATAGGAGTGAAGTATAACACCTAGTTGTGAGACTATGGGACTAGGAAGAGGGCAAGGTTTAGCAGGAAAGATAATGAACTCTATTTTGCACACGTCATATTTAAGATACCTACTAAACAATCAGTTTGAGGTGTCTAAAACTGTATTTTCAACTGAAAATGGAAACCTGGAGGTCAGTAAATAGGTTAGGGCTGGATAAGTCAATTCGAAAATAATCACAGAGATGCTAATTAAATCCATGGGAGTTGATGAGTTCACCAAGTGAAATAGTATAGCAGGGAAAGAGAAGAAAGCTCAGAACAGAAGCTGGTGGGACATCAGTGGATAATGGGCATGATTTGAATAAGAATCCAGCAAAGGAAACAGAGAAGGAGCAATCTGATACATAAGAGGAGAATCAAAAAGGGGGAGTCCTGAAAACCTATATAGAAGAGTATCAAAGAGTAGGGAGTGATCAACATAAAGACAGCAGAGAGGTTGAGAAGAATGAGGATTGAGAACAGGACATAGATTTATCAATTAAGAGACCATGGATAACATTGAAGACAGCAGTTTTTGACAGAATGATGAGATCAACAGTTGGTGTGTAGGGGTTTAAGAAAAAGACTGAGAGGAGAAAAAGTGGAGACTCCTATTATAGATGACTTTCTCTTAGACCCAAAGGGTAAAAGAGATATAGGATAACAGCAGGGATGGAAGGATTAAGTAAGTTTTTTCAGCTTGGAGAAGCTATGGGCATGTTTGTAGAGAAGGAAAGGAGCTAGTAGAAAGTGAAAAACTGAAGATAGGTGATAGAGTGGGGATGACAGGTGGAGGGTTTCACATTGGCAAGAAGTAAAGACACGTCTTAATCTGAGACATTGAGAGGAGATAGTGGCAGAAGGTATCTGAGTGATATGAGATGAGTAGAAGGGGAGAAAAGGGAGCTCTTGGTAAATGAAGGCATCAGTTTTTTTCAGTAAAATATGATGTTTGAGAAACAATGAAAATGTTTGAAAGAGCCACTCTGTAGAGCTGATGAGAGAACTGAAGTATTGACTAGCAGCAGAAAGGGTCAAGTTGTGACCATATAACATAAATTTGTAGTGAACCCAGTTAGAATGGTTGTGTGATTTTCTCCACCTTTGTTCAGCTTCATATATGTGGTAAGCAAAGGCTTTCCAAAAAGATGGTGGGAGTGATCCAAGGCTGAGGCCTGGCAGAGTACAATTGGAAATATAAAGAGATCAGGGACTCAAGAGGAGGGAGCAGTGTGGAGTTGAACTGGTTCACCAAGGGGTCAAAATGAAAAAAGGAAGAGAGAGAGCCTGGTGCATAGGTGATATACTCAGAGAGAATTTAAGAGTTGAGGGATGGGAGATCATGGTACAGATGAAGAGTAGAATTTGGCAAGAGAAAGCAGAGTAAAAAGTGGAAAGCTTCTGATTGTGATCAGAAAAGTGAATTTCAGAGTTCTTGAATATGGAGGTGGTGCAATTATGAGTGATGACAAGATCAAGTGTATGACCACCTTTGTGTGTATAAGTATAGATTAAATATAAAAATAATAAATACAAATAAGCATAAAGTTTGAGAAGGAAAACTTAACAGTTAAAGGGTTCTAGAAAAGCTTAACCTAGAAAGTGGGGCTTGAGGGAAATAGACATTCTTTGAGGTAGAAATGAAGAGTGAGTGCATTCCAGGCATGAGAGACAGCAGTATAAAAGTACAAAGATGAGAGATGGAGTGTTATGTATAAAGAACAGAAAGAAAATCAGATTAATTGGTTTGAAGATTCTGTAAGAGGTAATAATGTATAATAAGTCTGGAAAGACAGATTGGGGCAAGGTTACATAGGATTTTAAAAGCTAAACACAGAAGTTTATATTTGATCCTAGAGGTAATATGAAGTCACTAGGGCAGGGGTTAGCAAATGACAGCTGAAAAGCCAAACTAAGTCTGAAGCCTATTTTTGTATGGCCCAAGGAATAAGAATAGTTTTCAGATTTTTACATAAAAAAAAACTTTATTTAAAAATGTGAAAAAAAAATTCTTAGCTCACAGGTAATACAACAGGCTGCCCCAAGGTCATAGTCTGCTGACCACTACAATGAAAGATTCATATGATCAGACCTAGATTGAAAGAAAATCTCTTTGGCAAGATTATGCAGGATGCACTGGAGTGATAAAAGACTTGAGAGGCAGAGAAACCGATTAGAAGGTTTGCAATAATCTACATAGCTAACCAACCACGAAATCTTGCTTTTCTATCTCCAGGATATCTCTCACATCTGATGCCTTCTCTCTAATCTAGATTTGATACTCTGAATCAAGGTGATTAGAGAGAAGGCATCAGATGTGAGAGATATCCTGGAGATAGAAAAGCAAATTTCGTGGTTGATTAGCTATGTAGGGTAAGTGAGAGTAAAAAGTCCAGAATAATTAATTACATGGTTATGAACCCAGGAGATTGGAAGAATGGTGGTGCCTTAGGTTTGGGAGAGGAGTGGGTTTTCCAGGAAAGATAAGAAGTGCATTCTGTTGAGTTGGAGGCATCCCAGGAATCCAGTTTAATGTTAGTTTAAAAATAGGACATAAGTGATAGAAGATTGAAGCTCAGGTGAGAGACTGAGTCTGGTTACCTAAATGGGTATTATCTGCACAGAAAGGTTAGTTAAAGCTATGAGAATGTGTATAAAAGGAGAAGAGAAGAAGGTCTTAGACAGTCATGAAGCACACCAACAGTTAGTGAACAGGAACTGGATGTTCCTTCTGGTGGCTCCTGTTGGAAGAAACAGGATTGTCCCAGCATCTGGGAGCTGGGCTGCTGGACTGAAGAACTGAGTTGGAATTTTCTTGAGAGAGAGAGAGAGAGAGAGAGAGAGAGAGAGAGAGAGAGAGAGAGAGAGTTTCTCTCCCAGCATCTGGAAGCTGACTGAGAACTGAGTTGGAGTTTTTCTTGAGACCAAAATCTGGTGAAGGCCAAAGTGGCTATTGCTGCCGCCTGGAAGGCCAGTGTTGCTGCTGCTACCTGGAAGGCTGAATTTTCTACTGGATCGTAGGGCCAGCTGAATTGCTGGAGGACTGAAGAAGCATGACCAGGATAAGACTTTGTTTGTTAGTGACCTGGCTGATCCTTGAGTTCCTGGCAACAGAAATGGTGAAGGGTTTGAGATGTGCTGGACCCTGTGAACTTCAGTGTGTGCCAGGGACTGCCTTGAGGACTGGACAAGGACCTGGGAGCTGTCTGCCTCTGAATCCAGGTGACTGTTTGGTGGATTCATGAGGGAGCTGGGACCATGGAAGGGGATCCAGGGAATCAGAGAGGCCACCCCGAGTCAAGATGAAGAAAAGGCCTCCCCTTGGATGAAATTGAGGTTTGCTGGACACCAAGGAGTGGAGAGTTTGTGTAATTTTTTAATGATTGTATCTAATGATCAATGATATTTAGTAATTGTGAATCTAGATTAGTGACTAAGTTAATGGTTGCCCCATGAGTGGAAGATTGATTATTGTATAGTGAATTGATTGATCAAGTATTGATTTGTCCCATGAATGGAAGATTGATTATTGTATTGTGAATTGATTGAATGATTGAGTATTGATTACTGTATTGTGAATTGATTGAATGCTTTGTTCTAAATATTGTGGCCACTGTAGTGAAAACTGTGTGGCCATTCTAATGTTAAGCTGTTGTGAACACTATATTGTCATGTTCTGTGATAAGATGTAATGTTGTGAATATTGTACTGTACTTTGATTTGTTGTGAATATTATATTGTGATTTGTTGTGAATATTTGCCTTGATTTGTAATGGAAAAAATGGAGTGTTCACTATACTGTGTAATCTGAACCTTAAAAGCTGTTCACAGTAGCATTCTTTTGGGAATCTGCTTGTGCATGGCATTACAATGGGAGAGAAGCCCTACCATGAGACAGCATCCTTTCTGACACCTACAATAATTGGCACCACAACTGTCCAAGTAGTTGATACCCCATTCCTTAGGTGGCCAGGAAAGAGGGAAGATGCTAGCTGCCTTTTGATGTCTTACAAGTCTCTATACCAAAGGAAAAAGTATGCAGAGAGGAGAAAGTTCTAGCTCAGAGACGTAGATTACACAGATAGGTAAGTAGATAGATAGGTAGGTAGATAGATAGATAGATAGATAGATAGATAGATAGATAATCAATATTGTCTGGAATGTCTGAGTTCATGGCTTGATGCCTGGTGAAGGGAAGAGCATCACCCCCTATCATGCCCCTCACTATCCAAGAATTCAAGTATCATTCTTATATTTCAAGGCTGGTTGGAAAAAATAGGCTTAATGGTCAAGGACTCACTAAGTTCCTAGGAAGTGGTCAGAGGATATTTGTGCCAATTCTGAAGAGGGAAGAAGGTGGGTTGGTTGTAAATGGGAGGTCTGTACCTGAAATTCCATCAAGATAGGAACTCTGTTGTCTACAATTTATAATCTTAAAGAGTTACAAGGCACATACAGAATATGGGCTAGAGAAAGAACTTGAACCTTACCTTTCTAGTCCAAGGTTCATCTCTATTCCAATAGTTTGAGTTATGTCCTTTGTGGAAGAGCATTCAAATAAACTAATAAACAACTAAAAATGGATTTAAATATTCTTCTAGTCTAAAGTCCTTTCTAGACCTTTCCCTAAAAGGACAAGAACAAAAGGTTTAAAAAAAGAAAAGAACAGGAAAAGGAATTAAGGATGGTAACCAAACTTAGAACAAAAAAGACCCCTGTGCCAGTTAAGAACCTTGCCTTCCTTTTCCCTTGGAGACATGGAAGTTGTGGCACTGTCTTTGACCAGCATTCTCTTTCTCCATTCTGAAGGGATCAGAATATTGATGGGAAGGAGGTTCCTTTTATTTAATGCAGGAGAATATTTGGATGGAATGGTCAAGGAAGGAAGTTTAATTAAAGCTTAAAATGGCTAAACATTTGAAATGTTACACAATGCCCAATCATATCTATTCTTGAAATTATTTGAACCTTTTCATTTCCATTTGCCTGCTGTTCTTTCTGTTTCCCTAATCCATAGGACAGTTATTCTGTTCTGCCTTTCCAGGTTCTTAAAACAAAATTATCGAAGATTTTTCCCTAGTAGAGAGAATGGTCTTTCCAAATCCTTTCTGTGGTACAGAGACTGTTCATGCTGCTCCAACTGACCGACACCTGCAGCTGGTGAAAATTATTTTTCTCCCTTATTTGTACAAGTCTACCTTGTAAGGAGACAGTGTCTTTTGGGAGGTATAGCCTCATAGTTGTTTGAAAAAAAAAAGCTGAATTCTTAACAATACAGAGTCAAGCTCTCCACAAAACTTGCCTCCAGGTAAATTACTTTTCTTTATATTTTCTTCTTTATCATTTTGGTGGTATAGTAAACGTACATAGCGATTTAAAACTGTGCCAAATCAAACATCAAAGTCCCTGATCTGAGGAATACGTGGTGTAAAGAGCATAAATGTTGCAAGACAAATGACAGGATAAACATGAGGTAAGCAGGAAAAGGTGCAAGGTAAAACTATGGTGGACTAAGGAGGACATTTTATTGTTTTTTAAAAGGACAAGATCACAAAAACAAACCAGGGCCCCAAATTTCAAGAGTATAATAAAAAAAATATCAGCGGAAAAAAGGTTGTAATTAGGAGAATAATCCATCAATAAACATTTATTAAGCACCTACTGTGTGCCAGGTACTTTGTTAAGATACAAAAAGAGACAAAAGATATGCCTTGCTTTCAAGAAGCTTACGACTCAATGAGGGAGAAAACATGCAAACAAATACATACAAAGCAAATTATATGTAGGATAAATGCTAAATAATTAAAATAGGGAAGATACTAGAATTAAGAGGGTTAGGAGAGGTTTCCTATAGTAGATAGAATTTTAGTTGAGACTTAGAGGAAATCAAGGAAGATAGCTGAGGAGGGAGAACATTCAAGGCATAGAAGACAGCCAGAGGAAATACCCGGAGTTGAGAGATGGAATGTCCTGTTGGTGGAAAAGTCAGGAGGCTAATGCCATTGGATTGAAGAGTACATGTTGAAGAAGAGGGAAGAATGGGAAGGGAGGAAAGTGCTAGGTTATGAAGGGCTTTGAATGCCAAACTGAGAAGTTTGTAATTGATCCTGGAGGTGACAGGGAACCACTGGTGTTTATTGAGTAGAGAAGTGACAAGGTCAGACCTGCATATTAGTAATTTTACTGGAGACAGAAAAACAGATATCCACTTTGGTGGCTGAATGGAGGATGAACTGGAGTGGAGACAGACTCAAGGCAGAAAGACCCATGAGCAGGCTGTTGCAATAGTCTAGGCATGAGGTGATGAGGGCCTGCAAAAGGGTTGGTGACAGTATCAGAAGAGAAGGAAACATATTTGAGAGACATTGCAAAGGCCATGTAACAGGATTGTATATAGGGAGGTAAGACATAGTGAGGAGCCAAGGATAATTCCTAGGTTGCAACTCTGAGGGACTAGAAGGAAGGTGTTGTCCTGTACAATCCAAGGAAAGGTAGGACAATTTAAGGAGGGAGATGAATTTTGTTTTAGAAGTATTTAGTTTAGGATGTCTACTGAACATCAAGTTCAAGATGTCTGAAAGGCATTTGGAGATGGGAGACTGGAGGTCAGCAGAGAAGTTGGAACAAAACAGGTAGATTTGAGAATCATCATCATAGAGATATTAATTATGTCCATGGGAGCTGATGAAATGAAACAATGTAGAGGGGAAAAAAGAAATAAGACTTTTAGTGCTGAGTTGTTTAGGTTAATCATCTCAAAACCCAGTATTTCTCCGAATTCACCTCAGTACAGTGATTGTCACAGTAGGTGATTAATAAATGCTTATCAAAATTGAATTATGCATTATTATAGAATTGGTCTTATTCTTCTATCCTATTTTCAAAGGGCAATTTTCAGATGAAGAAGTCAAAGCTATCTGTCATATAAAAATGCTCTAAATCACTGCTGATTAGAGAAACACACATTAAAACAACTGAGGAACCACCTTACACCTATCAGATTGGCTAACATGACAGAAAAAGAAAATGGTATGTGTTGGACATGTTTGGGACCCTAAAGCACTGTTAGTGGAGTTGCAACCTGATCCTACCATTCTTGAAAGCAATTTGGAACTATGCTCAAAGGGCATTCAAACTGTGAACATTTGAAACTCAAAATTTTATTTAAAAAAATGAAAGCCAAAAATTATCTTTACATGTAATTGGAAAAAATAAAATACTATTTAAAAGGGGGAGGGGGAAACACAACCATCTTTCTAGTCATCCATATTTACAACCTAAATCACCTTTGACTGTTCACTCTCCCTCATCCCACGCATCCAAATATTCCAAGTCTTGTCAGTTCTTTGCCTGAAACATCTCTCATGTCTGTCCCCATAGAGCAGTGCGGTAGAGAGATTGGGAGCAACTCCACTGTTTTACTATCTTTTCCCCAGTCATTCATTCAATTGGTAAACATTTATTAAATGTCTTCTACGTGCCAAGCACTGGAGATACTAAGAAAGGTAAAAGATAGTCCCTGTTCTCAAGAACTCACTGACTAATAAGGGAGACAACATGTAAACAGTTATGTATAAATGAACTGTATATGTGATAAATTGGAAAACTCAGTAGAACAAGGGCACTAGAATTAAGATTGACAGGGAGAGGGTTTGTAGAAGGTTTAATTTTAACTGGGATTTGATGGGAGCCAAGGAAGCCAGGAGGTTGGAGATTAGGAAGGAGAGGACTACAGGTATGGGCGACAACTGAGTAGACAAATGGAGTGCCTTGCTTAAGGAAAAGTAAGAAAGCCAATGACATTGAAGTACAGAGTACTCAGAGGAGTTTTCATTGTAAGAAGACTGGAAAGTTATAGGGCGGAGGGTGGAAGAGGCTGTGAAGGGCTTTGAAACTTAAACAGAGAATTTTGTACTTCATCTTGGAGGGAACAAGGAGCCAATGGAAAGGGCATTGGAGTAGAGGCGATTGGAAAACTGACTGGAGTCCGGATAGACTTTAGGTAGGCAGACCTATCAGGAGGCTATTACAATAGTTCTGGCAGGAAGTGATGAGGGTTTACACCAGGATGATGGCAGTCAGAGGAGAGAAGTGGGTATAAAAGAGAGATTTTACATGAAGGTAAAATTGACAACAGTTTGAATATAGTAAGAAAAAATGAGAGTGAAAAGTCAAGGATAACATGTGACTTGAGAGCCTGGGGGTAGAATAGTGATACTCTTGACATTAATAGGGAAGTTTGGAAGGGGAAAGGGTTTTGGGGGAAAGATAAAGTGTTCATTCATGTCCGACTATTAGACAAGTTGAGATTAAGATGTCTATAGGACATCCAGTTCAAAATGTACAATAAGTAGTTAAAGATGTGAGACTGGAGATAAACAGAGAGGTCAGGGTTAGATAAATAGATTTGAGAATAATGAGTATAGAGTTGATAACCGATACATTGATTCTGCATATACTTATAAGTAAGGGTCTCCCCCAATAGAATATAACCTCCTTGAGAGCAGTGTCCAGCACATGGAAATAAATCCCTGTTGATAGGTGAATCAGTTATTACATCTCCATGGCCTCAGGGTGGTAGTCCTCCATGCCAAATTGGGGTACTTACTGTATCATCATAAAACAATGGGACAAGCTTTGCTGTTTTCAACCAAAGTTTGAAACTTTTGAGTATGCCCGAGCCCTAAGAGGAAGGCAATAGGTATGCTTCCTACTAAGAAAAATAAGACAAGAGAAATCTCCACTTTTCTTCCCTACTCACAAAACCAATTCCAGGTATTTATAGCCTTTTCATGGTTCTACAGGAAATATATCTGTGTTTCCTATCTTCACCCTCTCTCTCCCCCAGCTCCCCACCCCCAGCCCCTGCATTCTTTTCTACTTTTTCCTCCAGTGTGCAGCATATCGTCTGTTTCCTCCTCCCCACCCCACGCTCTATATACGCTCTAGTCTATTTCCCTCTTTGCCTAAATATTTCCCTTCTCTCCATAAATCACTTTTCCTAAGACCGACGAGGTTTGCAACTTCTTGTGTTGTTTTGCAGAAAGCACGGGATTCAGATTACCTAGGTTCCATACCTGAGATAATTCATTATTTGCGTAATCTTGGCAAAGCCTCAGTTTGCTCATCTTGTAAAATAAGAGTTAGACTAAATGACCTCTGAGATCCCTTCTATCTCTACAAGGTTCAAATTAATTCTTCCGAGTCTTAGGATACACTTCATGGTCTAGATGTTAGCAATCCCCAAGAAAAGAAGGCTGCATTTCTTTCTTTCCACGTCTGGATTTCCTTTATCCAGCTAAATAGTACAGCATCCTAATGCCCAGATGAGGTAAATTCTCCGGACTCCGTCCTTTCCCCAAGAACGGCTGTATCTCGGTTTCTATTGCCCTCCCTTCTCTGGCATGTCCCTCCTTTCTCTGCTTCTCCACTTTCGTCTTAACCTATAGTCTCTGCTACCTCATTTTTCTACAGCTACTTCTTGTTGTCCACACGGCCTCTGAATCTCCGGACAAAGACAGTCATGAACAAAACAATCGATCTCAAATCCCACCCTGGCACTTCCCGGGCCTTTCACATTTTCAATGTCATACTCCATCCCCATCCTTGTCTGCCTACATACAGCCTCTCTGAAATCAGAATTACTCCCTCGCCGAAGGCTGGGAGTCTCTATTGACTGTGTCCTGTGTACTGGGGATGGCCTTGTTTACATCTCTGTTTAGCTCCACCGCCTATTTAGAACCCTCCACACCTTAGGGAGCCTTTGAAGCGTGAGTACTGGGCCAGCACTGTAGGTTAACACCTCACCAAGCCTGAATCACGTGAGTGGCCAGCTTCCCAAAGGAGATCAGCCTCCGCCCCGCCCCTTCACCTCCTTTCCCCTCCCCCTCTTCTGCCTCTCCGTCTCCGCTCTTCCGTGGATGGTAGCCTCAGTAGCAATAGGAGAAGCAGGAATTTTAACAGATGGGTGCCAGCTTCGCCACAATTTCTAAAACTAGTAGTGTCATAGGGTAGAGGATAAGGTGAAGGGCTAAGGATAAAGGAGTGGGGGGAGAGAATGAAGGGGTGAGGCGGAAAAGCGAGGAGGGAGACGACTTAACTTTTTTTTGCTATTAACTGGCTTCGCTCTCGGTGACAACCCACCAGTAGCACAAATCAGTCCCGTCTCCCAGAAAAGTGCCAGTATAATGCACTTCCAGCGAATAAGGATCGAAACCTGCTATAATCACCTAAAGAGCAGTTGAAAATCGGCAATACCAAGCCTGAACTTGAACTAGTAACCACATAGTGTTACTTACACACGTGTGGTCTGTCTTCCTAAGAACATCTCCGTTGGGATCAGACATCAGTCTGCATACTTACAACCATATTCGTTCTAAAAAGAAAACAAACAAAAATTTAATTTCAGAATCACTCACCTTTTTCTTTCTCCCCTTCCCTAGATGAGTATGTAGAGAAGTACACGGCGGGAAAAGTATGGATTAAGAAGAGCCTGCTTTCTGTTCTTTTTGCCGTTTCTGGAGTGGAAATTTCTATCTACTGATTGGGGGCCACATCCTTCGGTGTCACATTTCCTGAGGACCCTCCCTTCCAGAAAAGTCGCCAATCATCAACTAGCAACCTGACATGTGGACAAAAAGCATCCTCCCAGGTGCAGTTGTACTATCTAGTTTGCCTGGAAGCATGGGAGCCACAGGATTACAAGTAAAAGCTCAGTTTTAATTGGTAAATTAAATTAGTAAAAATCAAATAAATAATGATTTTATTAATTTGGTCTGTCTGCTCCATACAAAACCACATTCCTTTCTTTACTTTGAACTACATAGTTAAACTTACCCAGAGAATTAAAAAGCATTTTATAATATTAAGAGAATGTTTTATTAGCTTAAAAGGAAGAATTACTCGAGATACAGTTGTGGAAAGACGCTAATGTCTTTGGCATATCTACTTGTTTTCCAGTCAAAAGATAAAGAGGGGATGGCTTGTCTTTCTGAAATGTTTTGGAGTTTGAGAATTTAAAATGACATTGAGTAACAATGTAAATAAAATCTTGTTTTTAACAAATATTATAATATCTGACTATAGAGTAAGGTTATTATTTCCATGCTCTGGATGACTATTAATGTTGACACTGCTCTCTAGTGAATATAAATTCTTTTCAAAGAAAAATCCAGCATAGCATACAAACCCTCTCTCTTTAGTATTCCATCACTTTTCTTTTTTTTTTTAAACAAATATGTGGAGATCTCAGATCTACTAGAATAGCAAAATGTATGAGATACCAATAGACATTTTCTAGATTTTTCAATGGCCAGTTTGGGTGGGGGGGGGGGGTTAAGTTATGGTTAACTCACAAAGCAAGTGACATGCCTCAGCTAGTATCAACCATGAGCTGACCCATCTAGAAACTTAAAACCTTTTAATTTTATTGCTTTCATTAGAATATCAAGACTCTAGCACTCTTTAATAGTTTTCTTCTTAAAAAAAAATAACAGCTTGTAAATTCTACTTCAAATTATTTTTTTTTCAACTTTAAACAAACTTATTCTAATTTTTAGAACTACTTATGGGCCTAAGAAACTGGCACTCACTCTCCTCCCTTCTTAACTCAGGACCAGGCTAAATTCAATCTTGGAAGAGCTTGGCCTCCAATGAGGAATGAGGGCCCTTTTCTTTTTTTTTTTTCTTTTTCACACTATTCATATTCTTAAGCCTCAACCCCATTGTGTTGTGATGATTTCCTTAAAGCTTAGCCTTGCTTCCATAACTAAGATTTTTTCAAACAAAAGAAGTAGAAATACACTCAATGTGTGGTAGAGACTGCTATTTACTTTCTACACAGAAATGAAATACTTCAGGCAAAATGTTTGTGAGCATTCAAATGAAAGCAACTAGTTTTCTATCTCTCTCATCAGATTTAAAATCAGTTGATTTTAAAAAATGAAAACATTAGAGCTATGAGAAAACAATCACAGTTATGTACCATGGGAACTGTGAATTGGTCCGGCCGGCCACTCTACAAAGCAATTGGAACTATTCCCCAAAAGTTATTTAATTGTGCCGGCTTTGAGCCAGAGATAGAAATTCTAACCCATCAAAGAAAGAGGAAAAACTACCAAATGTACTAAAATATTTTTAGAAGTTTCTTTTGTAGTGTCAAAGAACTGTGTACTAAGAAGATCAGTTGGGGAATGACTGAATAAATTATGACATGAATATAATGGTGCCATAATAAATGACATAAGAGACTTTCAGAGAAATCTGGGTAAAGTTAGATACATTTGGGCAGAATGAAGAGAGCTGAACCAAGAGAACAATTTATAGAATAGCGAGAACATTATAAAGATGAAAAACTTTGAGAGACTTAAGGACTACATTCAATTCAATGACTAGATTCCAGAAGATCAGTGACAAAGAATGCTACTCATCTTCTAAATGATTCAGTATGAGACATACATTTTTTGACATGGCCTATATGTGGTGATTTGTTTGACTAGACATATAAGTTAAAAAGGTTTTGTTCTCTTTTTTTTCCTTAAAAGGAAAAGGGAGGGAAAAGGGAGAGAAAAAATAAATGCTTGTTAACTTTTTTTTTTTTGCTTTTTTGGAGGGAGGAAGGCAGGGCAATTGGGGCTAAGTGATTTGCCCAAGGTCACACAGCTAGTAACCAGGGCTAGTGTTCTACTCACTGTGCCACCTAGCTGCCCCCTGTGCTTACTAACTTTTAAAGAAAAAGTATGAAAGTATGAAGAAAAATATAAATATTATATTTATATAAATATTATATAAAAATATAAAAAATAAACATAAAAATAAATATATAAAGTATAAAAAATAAGCCTAATTTCTACCATATTTCTTTCTAGTTTTCTCAGCAGTTTTGGTTAAATGCTGACTCCCAAAGATCTGGGGTCTTTGAATTTGTAGAACATGACACTACTATTCTAGGATACTCTGTATAGTTATATAGACTGCTCTTCTGATCGACGTTTCTATTTTTAAACCAGTACCAAATAACTCTGATGACTGCTCTGTAGTATATTTTGAGATCTGATACCTCTAGGATCCCTTCATTCCAATAAATTTTCATTATTTCCCTTAAGATTTTTCCTCCAGATGAGGAAGCTCTGTAATGTCATCTTTTGCTAGTTTCATTGATATTACATTGAATCAGCAAATTAATTTTATTAATTATAATTTTATCATATTGGTACATCCAATCATAAGCAATAATGCTTCTCTAGTCATTCATCTCCTTTATTTCCATAAAAAGAGTATTTGAATTCATATCATTTCTATGTGTGCACAGATGGGTGGACTCCCAAATATTTTATATATTTTATAGTTATTCTGAATAGGATTTCTTCTCTTGCCTCTTTCTGGTGGGTTTTATTGGTAATATATTAAAAAACTGATGAGTTAAATGAAATTATTTAATATCCTAATATTTTGCTGACTTATTTTTTCCACTAATTTTAAAACTAAATCTCTAGGAATTTGACAAACAGATCATCTGCATGAAGGTAATAATTTTAAATCCTGCATTTTTTTTTGTTACCATATTTCTAACACTATATAAAGTAATGGCAGGGATAATGGACGTCTTTGATTCATTCCACTTTTGTTTAGAAAGTGCCCAACATCCTTCCATTATATTTAGTATTAGTCTTTGGTTTAGCTAGATACTATTTTGCATATTAAAGGAAGGTCCATTTGTTCTTTTTCTTTTTAGTATTTTTAATAGAAATAGGTACTGAGTTTTATCAAAAAAAATTCATTATCTACTGATATAATTCAGTGTTCTTGCTATTAATGTGGTCTATTATGTTTATAATTTTTTAAATATTGAATTTACCTTGAATTCTTGGTATAAATGCAATCAGGTCATAGTGTATACTCTTATTTTATTTGTTATTGTCTTTTTACTAATACTTTATTCAAATTTTTGTGTCAATGTTGAGTAGTGGTATTGTTCTATAGTTTTCCTTTTCTGGTCTATCTCTCTGATTTATGTTATCCATGTCAAATTTAGATTTTATAAAGACTTTTGTAGGATCTGTTTTTCTATTTTTTAAACAGTTTATGTAAGGTTGGAGTTTTTTTTTTTCCTTTGGATGTTTGATAGAATTCAGTATTCATCTGGTCCTTTAAAAGTATGATCTGCCTCTTTCATTATATTTTAAATGGTATTTTTAATAATAATATTACATATCTGTTTTGAAATTGTTGTTGATTATGATATGAAATGTTAGCCCAAGTCTAATTGCTACCAGATTGCTTTCCAGTTTTCCCAGCAGTTTTCGTCAAATAGGGAATGATTTCCTAAGTAATTTATATTTTGTGGTTTATTGTACACTAGTTTTGAGTTCCATTTTTTCTAATTCTCCCTTGTCTAATATTTTCTATTTTTAACCATGCCAAATGATTGTGATGACTGCTGCTTTGTTTTTTTTTAATGTATTTTTTATTTTTTTTTTATTTACTCATTTACTTTTAATTTACAAGATTCAGTTCCACAATCACTTGAGTTTCAGATTTTCTCCCCTCCCTTCAACCCCCCATGGTGGCGTGCAATCATGTATAGGATCTGCAAATACTTTCACTTTGTACAA
>CM053581.1:422697819-422709470 GCA_028627135.1 Pseudochirops cupreus
TACTTGATTGCATGCTGCCATGGGGGATAGGGGGGAGAAAGAGATGAGAAAACTTGAAACTCAAGGGATTGTGGAACTGAATCTTGTAAACTAAAAGTAAATAAACAAATCAATTAAAAATTTTAAAAAAGAGAGATACAAGAGGTACAAGACTCAACTTAGGTAAGTATCTAGCCATCATTTATTCCATTATATATGGTCTTTTCCATTTCAGTGTTTTTATCCACAGGCTAGAAAAGCTTCTTTGGCCCTAGACCTTGGGAATGTCTAGTGATTTTTTTTTCCTTTTCCTCTGGCTATAACTTTTGTGGAAAAGTAGCTCTTGATTCCTTGGATGGGTTTCTGAAGCCATTCCCTACCTAGTACCATTTTAAATTCTCCACTCCTTAAGCTTATAGTGACTAGATTTTCCAGAGCAAGTCATTTCAAGGGGGAAAAAGTATAATAACAATATACCCTGAAGTGGAAAATGGGATATTTTAAATTAAGTTCAAGCCAGCAGTGATATTTGCAATATCAAAGCTCTGTCAGGAACTCATTCCATCAATATGATCATTGTAACAAGCTCAAGTGAGCAACCAGTCCATTGCAGATGCTACACAGAACAGTAGCTTCACGATGATGCTCTAAAATATGAAATAACATTAAGTGTGTCATGTTGTTATCTTTGTTCTGTCATTCAGTAGTATCTAATTCTTCATGACCCTGTGGAAAATAGCACACCAATAGCGTCCCTGGGATTTTCTTAGCAAAGACACTAGAGTGATTTGCTATTTCATTCTAGAGAAAGAATCTAGAGCTTAAGGCAAAGAGAACTTAAGTGACTTGCCTAGGTCATACAGCTAGTAAGTGTCTGAGGTCAAATTTGAACTCAGGTCTTTTGGATTCCACCCCCAACATTCTATCCACTAAGTCATCTACCTGTCTTTCCCACATGCACACATCACAATTGTTTTATTCTAAGTTTGAGACCATTGTTCCCATGGATCCTGGGAGTATTTGTGTGAGTATGTGTATGTGGGGGTGTGGGGTGGGAGTATAAGAGAGAGAGACAGAGACAGAGAGAACATCAGGGCGGAGAATGCTTTGTGACTGTTTTACCATGAATACCTGAGCTAATAGCAAGTTGAGTCTACCTCCTGGCTGTTAGCAGGTAGCATGCTGTCGGGTGGCTTGGTTACTGTGTTAGGAGTACAAACCCACAGAGTTTCCCCTGGAACACAAGGTAGCCTCCATCCTTTGAGGCCTCAATCCACAAGTATTGGGACAAATAGTCCAGAGAGGGTATTGCAAATATATTAAAAGAAAAAATATATACATATATATATATGTATACATATACATATATATATGTATACATACACATATATATACATAACACTTTATGCATATCAAAAAGTATATACATAACACTTTATGCATATCAAAAAGTATGACAGAATTATATATAATTCAACAATGAATATTGTTGTTGATATAACTCACTAAAAATATAATAATTTATCCAATATGTAAATTGGATGGTTCTCATTTTTTTGTGACTATTGATTTTTTTTCCATATCTGAACCCAAAATAGTTCACAACCAGTATATCTATAATCTGGTCTCTGGTGACTCTAGTGACTGGTCTCAGTCTAGGGAGTTTCTGCAGTTGAGTTTCTAGGCAAAAAAGATACTGTCTCTGAATTCAGCTCTCCCCCTTATCTGAACTGGGGTCTTTCTGTAGTCCTAGGCAAAATTATCAGGTTTCTAGATGCGTCTGCTGTTACTTAAAGCAACACCTTTACCTGGAGCCTTCTGGGCTAGGAGACATTTTAACATTCTTGGGCTTCTGTTTCATAATTACCTTGCTACATCTTTACGAGCAGGATGATGGTGCATTTCTGTATCTTCAGTGTCTATGACCTGAAATTTTTTATTTCTTATAAATGCAGACCTTTGTTCTTCCTCACTTTCTAAATTCATCTTAAGCTGATATAGTTCATGTTTATGCTTTCCTATCTGCTTATCAAGTTTCTGTAATACTCTATGAACATCAAAGTTTTTAAACAAAGCTTTGCCATCTAGATTCAATTCTTAACAAATCAGGCTTCATAATATCATTTTTTTTAAACAATGATTACTTGAGCATCAGCTTCCTATGAAATAATTGGTAATTCTTCTCTTGAATATATTTGGCACTAGATGGCCACCTAGTACACAAAATAATAGAAAACAATTCTGCTTTTCAGTAGAGAGTGTTATACATGTAACTGTGAATTTCTATTAACCTTCATTTTAAGTATATAATTACTTTTCCCCCTTTTTTTAACATTAATACATCTTTATGGAAGAAAAGAAGCATTTCCATAACATAGTACAACAAAAAAGATAATTGTACCTAAAACTGCAAATCTTCTAAGCATAACTTGCCATTCATTTCAAATATACAACAAAGTTATCATGTAAATTTCTTTTTTTTCCTAGTCTCCCCACACCCTGCTGTAGAGATGGCTAAGACATACATATGCATGTATGTACATATTTATGTATACTAGTATGAGAAATAGCTATTTTTCTTTTAATTATAACTTTAAACTAACTCAGAAGGGAGAGCTAAATTCCTAAACTCAACTGAAGGATATAGGAAAGTAGCGTTAGTCAGATGCAGACTCATTTATAAAAATCAATACAGCATAAAATCAATTACATTGTAGAATCAATACAGTAGAAACTCAAGGTATTATTAATTTAATCTTCTCGACCTTGAAGAGTCTAATTACCACCTTCCTCAAACGTTCTTTCTCCAAACACCAATACTCTGCTTATACTCATTACTTAATGATTAACATATACCCACCCCCTCATATCCAAACTCTTCATAACCTAGCTCTCTCCTACCTTTCCAGTCTTCTTACACCTTATTCCACTACATGTATACTTTGATCCAGTGATATTGGTCTCCTAGCTGTTTTACAAATACTCCATCTCTAGGCAGCAGACTTTGGCTATCTCCTGTGCCTGGAATGTTCTCCTTCCTGAACTCTACCTACTGACTTCTCTGGCTTATTTAAGTCCAACTAAAATCCCACCTTTTACAAGAAGCCTTTACTAATTTTTCCTGTTGTATTTATGGCTAAAGGAAGAATTTGTGACCACACAACAGATGGAAAGTAAAATAGATAATTTTAATCAAATTAAATATAAAAGATTTTGCCCAAGCAAATCCAATGCAGCCAAGATTACAATGAAAGCAGAAAACCGGGATGGGGGAAGGAAGGGGAGAAATTTTATAGCAAGATTCTCTGCCTCATTTCTCAAATATATAGGGAACTAGTCAAATTATAAAAAATAAGAGCCATTCTCTAATTGATAAATTGTCAAAGGATATGAACAGTTTTCAGACAAAGAAATCAAAACTATCTATAGTCATATGAAAAATGCTCCAAATCACTATTGTTTAGAGAAATGCAAATTTAAAAAAAGATAAGGTATCACCTCACATCTATCAGATTGGCTAACTTGACAGAAAAGGAAAATGACAAATAGTGGAGAAGATGTGGAAAAATTGGAACACTAATGCACTGTTAGGTGAAGTTGTGAACTTATCCAATAATTCTGGAGAATAATTTGAAACTGTGCACAAAGACCTATAAAACTGTGCATACCCTTGACCCAAAAATATCACTTCTAGGTTTGTATCCCAAAGACATCAAAGGAAAAGGACCTGCATTATGAAAATAATTATACTGGCACTTTTTGTAGTGGCAAAGAGGAAATGGAGGGGATCCTACCAATTGAAGAATGGCTGAATAGTTGTGGCTTATTATTGTGATGGAATATTATTGTGCTATAAGGAATGATGAGAAGAATGGTTTCAGAAAAAAACATGAACTGATGCGGAATTAAGTGAGCAGAAACCAGGGGAACATTGTACACAGTAACAGCAATTTCGTACAATGATCTGTTATGAGTGACTTGGCTATTCTGATCAATGCAATGATCCAAGATAGTTTTAAAGGACTTATGGTGAAAAATGCTATCCACCTTCAGAGAGAGAAGTAATAAAGTCTGAATGCAGAATGAAGCATAAATTTTTTTGTTTTCTTTCTTTTTCTTGGTCTTTTCTGTGAAAAAGTTAATAATTTCACAGGTATCGTTAATGTCACATTTCTTGTCTTCTCAGTGGGTGGAGGAAGGGTAGGAGGGAGGGTGAAAATTTGGAGCTCAAAAAAATTTTAAATGAAAGCTAAAAATAAATAAACAACTTTTTAAAAAAAACTTACAAAGAAACCTTTCCCAATCCCTCTTAATTCTAGTGCCTCTCCTCTATTAATTATTTCCTCTTTATCCCACATATAGTTTGATTTGTACATATCTATTTGCTTGTTGTCTCCTCTATTAGGTTGTTAGCTCATTGAGGGCAGGGACTGTCTTTAACCTTTTTCTTTTATCCTCAGTACTCTGTAGTGTGCCTAGCACATAGTAGGTGTTTAGTAAATGTTGACTGATCGATTCTGTTCCCATCACTATTAGTGATTCTGAGTCTTTGCTACAAATATTCAGATTTTTCACCCAATTCATATACTTGTGATTGCTTTCAATTGTCAGGATATGAAGCGCCTGGCTTCATATTCTTTCTCTTCACTACAGTTCCTTCTCTTATATTATGGAACTTGACCTTAGGAAAAACCTACTCCTCCATTCTACCTCAGCCACACAGAAAAATGGATATACTCTTGATCCAGCCATCACCCCCATGTCCTACTTCCATGTTCTTGAATCGTGAAATTCCTTTATCTGATCACGATCTTCTCTCATTCCATCTTTCCCTATTCTTTAAGACTTTAAGACCTTTAACTCTATTGTTCATACTCATTATGTCCTCCAAGCCATCTATCCCTGAGTTCTTTGGCAGGTCAACCCATCATTCAGAAAATTAATCAATAAACATCTAGAGCATCGCTCCTGCTCTGGTTACACGGGGTTCTCTTCCTTCGTTTTACCCTCTGATGTTCAACTCTACGCTGTTCTCTCCGTGGACAACAAGATTCTCTTGCTTCCTTGTCTTATTTCTAATGATACTTCGTCAAACTTTGGATTACTCCACCATTTGTCTCCTTTCCTGTTATTCATGTGTTCCTGAATGAAGCTGGAGAAAAATCACATAACCCTGCTGACAAAAATCTCAACAGAGTCCTTACTGCAGGAAGTCAATCCACCTGCAAATAAACACTTCCTTTCTGGATTCTTGTCCTACTCGAAACAGCAGCTCTTCCAGACAGTCTCTCTTTTCCCCAAGCTCCCCACAATCTTCTTCCTCACCCTGTCAACTAAGGACCATGCCTCATATTCACCAAAAAAATTGGGCCATATGTCAAGAGCCTTCTTTTCCCTTCATCTTCCTGATCTCATATTACTCTAACATCTTTCCCCACGATCTTCTTCGCCCCAGTCTCATATAGAGTCCTTCTTGCCAAGCCAAACTCTCTGCATACACCCTTGTGTGAGGCGGTGAAACATAGTTTGACTGGTAGGGTACCTGCCTTCTCTTTCAGCCTCTTTCTAGAACGGTGCTCTTAGGGCTAACTTTCTTATTTCTCTGTTCTTCATTCTGTCTTACCACATCCCACCAGCAAATAGAGGATGGGAGAGAAATAGCAATGATAATAAAAAGAAATAGCCTGGAGTGAGGAGTGGGGCTCCTTTGAGAGACAGCTCTTGAGAGTGGGAAGTCAGTAACCCAGGATAGGAGAGAGGGACTTTCCCCAGAAATTCCCTCCAGAGAGGTTATGCTGTGCTGGTTTCTAGGTCATGGAGTAACCATGGAATGAAGTACATCATGCCCCCAACACCATCGTGTGTGCGTGTGTGTGTGTGTGTGTGTGTGTGTGTGTGTGTGTGTGTGTGTGTTAAAATTGTTATCTTGTTCTGATCCCCCTCGCTCCCTCCTCTTCTTAGTCAATATAGTAAGTTTATAAGTAGCCAGTATAAAATACCAATGGCAGGAAGTGTGATTACAAAGGAACGGATTGTCCCAAGGATCAAAGGAACATAATTTGCATATTGTATCTAATATCCAACAAAAGTCACATCTTAGTAATATGTGCTAAAACAGGGTAAGTGATCTAGGCTTTGCCATGAGGGACTTTTTGTCTTATGACATGTAAATCTCAGATAAGACAGCAGAAATAAGACCAGCAGAATACCAATGATGATGATAACTTTGAGACGACATGAATTAACTTTAAAATTTTACTGACAACTTTGAGATGATTTAGATATGTTAATGGACTAACCCCAAGATGGTATGGATAAGAGTAAGTGCATCCTCCTAAAAAACCCTATAAGGGGGCAGGGAGGTGGTGCAGTGGATAGAGCTCCAGCCCTGGAGTCAGGAGAACCTGAGTTCAAATCTGACCTCAGACACTTACGATGTCTGTGCTATGTGACCCTGGGCAAGTCACTTAAACCTGAATGCCTCAAAAAAAACCTACAAAAATGAGACTCCAAACTTCTGCCTCTCCACCATCACTCTTCCGTCTCCATCTGAGTCCATGCTGTTTAGTGCTCCCAACCCTCATCACATGAGTGATGTGCCTCTCCCACTCTCCATTCTCCTCCCCACACTACCTGCCTTCCTTTACTATGCTATTCTTGTCCCAACATGGTCTGCCTCCGTAGCCCCAACTCTTTCACTGCTTATCTCGGTACTTTCTGTGCCAGCTCTACCTTTGTACCCTTCTATGTCTTATTAAAGTGTGATTGAAGCTTTATTTCCCACTGCCATCATGGTCTTTCCTGGCAAAAACAGGAAAGACCAAGTCTGCCTGCCCCATTTCATAATTTCATAAATTAATTAGCAATTCATTATAGAAGAAATATAGAGATGCTATTAGACTTACAAGGCAGTCTCAAAATTGGGAGATCCTGAAGAGGAGGGGATCCACTTAATTGGGCAGGAAAAGTAGGTTAAACTAGAAGATGGAGATGAGGACCCAGGATAGGTGAGGCAGATCACCTTTAGAATAGATCAGAGGATGAGAAAGAGGAGCCAACTTGGAAGGTTCTTGTTCTGCTAAACCAAAACCCCCCAGCCCCCAACCTTGCCTTGCCAACATCCCTCCCAGATAAAAAAAGAAAACAGGTCCCAGTTATCTTTCCTCTTTCCTAATTTACAACCCCCCCCCTTAAAGTTTGGCAAAAAAAGGAATAGGGATGGGGCACTCCCCAGACTAGCCTGATCATTCCCCCAGGAGATCATAGGCTATATGCGCAGATCAAGATAAAGTGACCAAATGGGGAAATTAGACATTTTCTGGATGTCCTAGACACTAGAGCCCATGTAACTGTAGTGCCAGGAAGGCCACATGTAAAGGGCCTTTCAGTGACTTTGGTCCACACCCACCATGGGGCGTCAAAGTGACTATAATAATTATAGTAGGACCATTCCAGTCCTTCAAATGAATTTTAGTGCTAATTCTCACTTAAAAATACATTGAAGACATAGATCTGTAGAATTGCTTTACAGGCAGAGACCAACATACTGACTGGCCATGGTCCATCTCCTTCTACTAAATATGAGGTAGGTAGCAACTTAGTACCCCTCCCCCAACTTGCCCTCTCCCACCAAGGTGATCTAAATCAAGCAAGATAGTAGTCCAAATGGGAAGAGAGAGATCACTGCCTCCATATAAGAATTATTAGATGCTGTAATTACTGGATACTCAGGACCATCTCTCAGTTCAAAAGAGCAGTATGGCTACTGAAGAAAGTCAATGGGACTTGGTAATTACTAGACTATAGACTATTGGGACAGTTGTCTTTATTATTATTATTTTGGTTTTTTTGCTTTTTGGAGGGGGAAGGGCAGGGCAATTGGGGTTAAGTGACTTGCCCACGGTGACACAGCTAGTAAGTGTTAAGGTCAGATTTGAACTGAGGTCCTCCTGACTCAAGGGCCAGTGCTGAATTCACTGCGCCACCTAGCCACCCCACAAAGTTGTCCTTATTATATCACATATAGTGACTGTAACTGAAACTCTGGTGGTCACACTTGGTGAATGATATACTATGGTAGACTAGACCATTGCCCTCTTCTCTATTCTCCTACGGAAATAGGACCAAACTTCTAGATTTTTACTTGGCAAGGAATGCTATATGCCTTTATTGTCCTGCCCCAAGGATATGATACTAGCCTGACCATTTGCCACCAATGGGTGGAAAGGACAATGACCAACCTCCAACTTGATTCTAACATTATAGTCCTCCACTATATCAAAGGCATTATTAACATGGGGGAACAGCTGAGACAAAAGTGGTCCTTGCTTTGACTATCTTGAGGCCCCAATTAGAAAAAGACAAGCAATCAGCTAATTCAGATCTAATGACCGTTGACTAATGACTCAGGGTCCCCTGAGAAGGCCAGGAACAAAGTCCGGGCCCTGAAGTCTTCAATAACCATGAAAGAGGCTCAGGAATTGATAAGACTGTTCAGTTACTGGCATCAGCACATCCCACATTTAGAGATAATTATGATGCCCCTTTACACTGTGCCTTGATGTGCTACATGATCTGAGTAGATGTAATGGTAATGGAATTTGGAGATGCCCTTGTATTGGCTTGGTTTTTGAGTTGAGTGTTAAAATCCAGAGCTTGTGAATCCCACTTGTGGGATGGACTTGTTGATGTGAAGAGAGAGGGCTGAACTGGGAGGAGCTGTGAATTGGGAGAGAGGCCAATGCCTAGAGAAGGCCAGAAGAACTTTTGGAAGAGCAATATCTGTTATTGTGGAGCCTGAGTTGCTGAGAGGAAGACTGCTGAAGGCCTGTTGGAGCTGCCCAGGACTTTTGAGAACTGCCACCTGAAGCTGCCAAGAACTGAGGAGACATGGCTGTGATGCTGATATTTTGTCTGTCTGTTTTGATGTTGTTTTGCCAGATTCAACTGCTGGTAAAGGATGGTGCTGCTGTTGTAGAGGTCCTGGAACCTTGCTGTTGGTTCAGAAGCCCTGAAGGAGGATCTTCCTGTTGTATGTTTACAGAAATCCTGGAAGAGGCCCTTGCTGATGTTTTCAGGGATTCTGGGACTGTTCTGCAGGCAGAGAGTGACTTGATGAGGACACTGGCTATGGCTTTGTTGAGCCTTGTCTCCCCAGGAATTGAGATTGCTGAGGGCTTGCCTCGAGTGAAGATGAAAGAAGGGCCTTTCCTTGGGTATTCAATACTGAGATGATATCTTAACCTTGTTGTAACTTAAGGGTGGATGGCTCTCCTGTCCCTTTTGAGATTCAGGGGTGGGAAGCCTTTGAGTTTTTTGTGCACTGTGAGTGACCAAATGAATGTACTTTGTTTATGATTGGAGACTAATCTCCATTTGAGAGGAGGGACTTTGTTGACTGACTAAATGTACTGCCCAGGAGTGGGCTACTTTGACTAATGTACTGGCCAGCGGTGGGATACTTGGACCTTGGTACTTTGCAATTGAATTGAGAACTTACTTCCTAAATGAACAAGTTACACTGTATTTTGACTTTCTCTATTCTGTGAATGTTTGCTGAATAAATGGGGTTTGCTATGTTGGTAATCTGAACCTTGGAAGTTGCCTTTGCTTGGCATTACACTAGATAGCACAACAACCTGAATTCAAAGCTCTCCAACAGGTTGTTCAATGGCCTCTTCAATTTGGAGCCCTAGCATCCCTCAATGCTACAGAATTTCAAGTACCAATTATTCAAGTTTCAGTGTGTCTGACTGTGATTGATCAGACCAACACGAGCTTGGAATGCTCTACCACAGGTTGGACACAAATAGAACATGTGAATATTAGGGGTAGATTCTCCACATTTGTGCATCCTACATTTCTTTTGAGCTGTTTCAACTCTGCTTTACTCATAGAGCACAGCACCTTCTCTGATGTAGGCACGCCATGCTAAACAATCCTCTGCCAGTATCTCCCCTGTCCCACAAACTATTCCAGCAGCAGAAGACTAGAACCTATAAAAGAAAGATATAGCTGGGAATGGGAGACCTCTAGGGTTCTGCTCACCAACAGGGAACTTTCCCCAAGGAATATAATGGAATCATATAGTTGATAAAACCTGAACCCAACAAATCACTTGAGTGAGAAATGATTTATGTAGAGCCCTATTTTATTCCAATTGGCATTAATTAGTTCAGTGTGATTCCTTAGTGGTAATGATTGTTGGCAATTATTAATGATATTTTTATCTACAAATACACATTTAGTCAACTAATATTAGTATAAGAATAACATAGAGTAATGCATATTTTACATATATCATATGAGATTAATTAGATAAGATAGTTTTTTTATACTAGGCTTCAAACTTTAAAATCTATAAATTCACTGTTCACTACACATTTACCAGTTATAAAGTTCACTTGTGTCATCACAAGAATCTGACAGGGGTATCTCCATCCTGTTTTATTCAATTAATGTGGTCAAACCCAGTGTGGATGGGATGCTTTAACACAATATAGGAAGTGCCCCAATTTGTTTCTGTATCTCTGGACCACCCTTTCTTACCCAACATGAGGAGAAGACCATTTTAAGGAAAGGAATAGGTCCCAGTTGAGATAATGGGTCAAGGGACTAGAGGGACATTGTAGCTCCTGCCTGTTAGACAGTTCTGTAGGCTGGTAGGACATAAAGTGGATAGACTGAGAAGAGACCTAGGCTGGTGTGGAAGAGACACTGGCCCTCACCTCAGAAGAACTGAAAACTTACAGGACCCTAGAACTATCTCTGAAAATAGCTGCACAAAACCTGTGAAGCTTTGGCAGAGCACCCTCCACCCTGGAAGCAGAGCCCTAATTCAACAGAGTTAAAAGTCAAAAAAATGGGTTGGTGAAATGAGCAAACAATAGGAAAAAAAAAACTTTAACTATAGAAAGCTACTTTGATGACAAGGAAAATCAAAATACACACTGAGAAAAAGGAAAAAAAAAGTCAAAACTTCTACATCCAAAGCCTTTAGGAAAAATATGAATTGGTCTCAAGCCATGGAAGAACTCAGAAAGGTTTTTGAAAATCAAGTAAGAGAAGTGGAGGAAAAACTGGGAAGAGAAATGAGAGTGATGCAAGAAAATCATGTCCAGGGGTAAATATGGTCATTCAGTGAGGCAGAGGACTTTCAAACATTCTTCCTGAAAAAACCAAAACTGAAAAGAAAATTTGGCGCTCAAATACAAGAAGCATAAGAAGGTAAACATGGAAAAGAAATCATAAGGAACTTATCAAAGTTGAACTATTTACATGCCAACATGGAAAAAAACAATAATTGTAACTTATGAAACTTTTTCTCAGTATGAGGATAGGTGAAGGGAATACAAATGTATATATATGTATACATACACATATGTCTACATAGGAGGGTTTATATATGTGTACAAACACATACCTGACTGTGTGTATATATGAGTACAAAGAGCTCACAGGATCAATTGAATAGGAAGGGACAATACTCTAATAGGTGAAATTCTGAGGTGGGAGAAAATTAGAATGAGAGGAGACAGGGAAAGACAGAATAGAGTTAATCATCTCATATAGAAGAGGCAAGGGATAATTGTTACAATGGAGGGGAAGAACAGGAAGGCAAAAGGGAAAGGGTCAACCTTACTCTCATTGAATTTGGCTTAGGGAAGGAATGA
>CM053581.1:422709970-422725300 GCA_028627135.1 Pseudochirops cupreus
CTGTCATCTGATAGATCCAAACCTGGGTCAGGAACCTGTAGAGCTCAGCCCAGGAGGAGAGTAAACAGACTTCCCCCTGTATCACATTGCTGTGGGAACACTAAAAACTTGCAGACCTGCAGTCTGAGCTGTGAAAGCAGTGGAAGACCATGAGGAAAGGAGTTCATATCAGATTACTCTCCCATGAGTATGCAGACAACAGAACCAACATGAAATTCAAAGTCAAGAAATAGGCTGGAAGAATGAGAAAATGCAAAAAGAACCCCATCATAAATAGCTGAAGATGAAGAATGAAGTTCAAGACAAAAGCAAAGAAGAGAATGAACTGAAAACATCTATGAAACATCTACTGAAAGAAAAAAAATGCAACATGGTCACAAGTCCAATAAGAAATTCCTAGAAGAGTTAAAGTTACAAAAGAGTTAGAAAGTAATTTTAAGAACCAAATGAGAATGGTAGAGGAAAAAGTAGGAAAAAGAATGAGTACCATCTGAAAAGATAGCTATCAGCTTTGAAAAAGAGGTAAAACTCTATGGAAGAAAATAACTCTTTGCAAATTAGGATCCGCAAATGATTCCATTTGGCATCAAAAAAGAACAAAACAAAGTTAAAAGTCCAAAAAAATACAGAAAAATGTGAAATATCTCAAAGGAAAAACAACTCTCCTGGAAAAAAGATCGAATAGAGGGAATTTTAGAATCAATGGACTACTATTGTTGTTCATTTGTTTCAGTCACATCTGACTGTGACACCATTTGGGGTTTTCTTGGCAAAGATACAAGAGTGGTTTGCCATTTCCTTCTCCAGTTCATTTTACAGATGAGAAACTGAGGCAATCAGGGTTAAGTGACTTGCTCAGGGTCACACAACTAGTAAGTGTCTGAGGCCAGATTTGAACTCTGGAAGATGAGTCTTCCTGATTCTCAGCTCAGTGCTCTATCCACCGTGCCACCTTGTTGCCCAAAGAGAACTGTCAGGAGTGGAAAAAACAAAAACAAAACTAGACATCATATTTAAAGAAATAATAAAGAAAATTCCAATGTGTCTCAGAATCAGAGGCTAAAGAAGAAGCAGAAAGAATCTACTAGTTACCTCCTGAAAGAAACCCTAAAATGAAAACCTAAAATCCAGCGCTTCCATCTCAAGAAAAAAAATATTACAAATTGCCAAAAAAAAAAAATTGACTATTAAGCAGTCACAATCAGGATTACATAGGATTTAGTAGTCACCATTATAAAGGAGTAGGAGGGCTTGGAATATGATATTCAAAGCAAAGGATCCAGCATTACAACCAAGAATAACCTACTCAGCAAAACTGAGTGTAATTCTATAGGTGAAAAAAGGAACCTTCAACAAAATAGAGGATTTCCAAGCATTGCTGATGAAAAGTCCATAGCTGAGTAGAAAATTTGGCATATAACCACAAGAGCAAAGAGAAACATAAAAAGATAAATATGAGTGAGCAATTTTAAGGGAGTAAATAAAATCAAACTGTTAACATTCTTCTATCAGGAGATGATACATGTAGCCCATTAGAACTTATCATCATCAGAGATCATAGTGGCAGTCAAACTAAACACAAGGCCTAGGAATGCCCATTATGTTTTGAAGATTTCAAAAGAAACACAGAGGAGATGAGCCAAGATGGTAGAGTGGTAGGAAGCAGTGTAGTGAACTCATTCACAAACTTTGCTAAACAGAACTAGGAAATGAATCAGAGAGAATCCTTATGGAGAAATCCAGAAAAAGTCACAGTAAGTCATTTGTCCAGTCCAGCTCACCATAAGAAGATAGGTCTGTAGCTACTGTGAATGGGGTCAAACATGAGCACAATACATGCAAAGCACTCCAGAGCCCAGAGAGAGGTTATGCATCATGGCAATAGGGTGTCCCAGAACTTTACCAGGTCACTACAGTGGAAAAAGGTACCAACTAAGAGCTTTTTGCCTTTTACTTAGTTTTGAGACATAGAATCAGGATGGAATAAGAAAGGAACCTGAACAAGGGAGTGGTATTCCTAGGTAGGGAGGACCTTAACTGTGTCTGGAGAAAGGAGGAAGTTCAGAGGCTAGCAGAAGCAGCAGTAAGTGACAGTGGTGCGACTTAAACACCAAGAGTAGTCTCATTTCATTAGTCCAGCCTTTGAAGAATAACCAAATCAAGAATTCCATACTAAAGGGAAGCCTACAAAATCTTGCTCTTCTGGACAGAGCTATGCAGATGGTTGATACTGACAGTCAGCTCTTGTACAGACTCAAACTTAGGCCAGGAAGGAACTTGCAAAGCTTTGACCAGGGAAATGGCAATTAGATGCTTTATCCTTTCAGACTACTGAAAGATTTCAGGTCTCCAGCTTGTCCCCGAGATTTGATAATACCACAACACTCAAAACCTAGGAAAACAGCCATGGGACCAGCCCCTGTCTTTCCTTCAGAAATGATGTAGAGTCCTAGTGGAAGACCCTGGAATTAAGAGGGGTTAGGTGAGGCTTCTCGTAGAAGGTGGAATTTAAGTTAGGAATTAGAGGATATGAATAAACAATTCTCAGAAGCACAATCACAAAGTGTTTATAACCGCATGAAAGAGTGCTCCAAATCACTAATAGTAAGAGAAATGCAAATTAAAACAACCCAGAGGAGGGTTGTGGGTAGAGATAAGAGACAGACTTGTCTGAGAGGGACTGGCAGTCTCTATCATGTTCCTAACTACTGCTTATCACACTACAAACTTAGGGGTGAGATCTGGGTCTCTCTTGGCTGAACTGAGATATTTCGTTTCTAATGGCAGAGCCCTGTATTGTCCAGGGCATTTTCTCATCTGTATTCTTTTTTGCAGTTTGTTTTGCTATTGGCTGAGATAAATGAGTTTCTTTGCTATTTGCTATGTGTGTCCGTTGTGTAACTGGCATTTGGAGGGAATAAAGTCAAACCTTGAAGTTAAAGCTTGTGTGTGTGTGTGTGTGTGTGTGTGTGTGTGTGTGTGTGTGTTTGTATAAAGGAGGGGGTGAGGAGAAAGATTGGTTCTGCCTATTCAGAGCACTCTTCAGGGTTAGTCAAAAGCACAGCCAATAGCAGCTCTAAGGGTAGATGGGTTGGATAAGGCAGCCCCTTTTCATGGGTCCCTGTCCATCCTCCTTAATTTTGTAAGATTGCCAAAGAGTTTGTTTGGGTTATGGAGTTCCTAAACAAGGAACTTGGCACACTGAGAATTTGCAAGTATATAGAAATGATCTCTAGTGATTGGTTTTTGCATGAGGGCAAGTTTAAATTTGAGATGTCAGTCCTGGTAAATTTTTGATTAGTGAAACTTGCCATCTGAGGTTGTAAAGCCAATCATGAGCAGCTCTCCTGAGGACTGCTGCTGTGAATAACTTTAAGGATCTAGTCACATAGTGAGCTCTCTATTTATTCAGGAATAAACTATAGCAAAATATTCAAGAAACTAAAGCACAACATTCACAACAACATAACATAACAACTTATTACTTAGGTGGCCACATCATCTTAAACAAAACATATCATTCAATAGGTCACAATCTCCTATATTCAAGTCAAGTCTTCTTTCATCTTGACTCCAGGCTGGCTTCCAATCATCCTTAAGCCAATCATCCTTAAGGGGTAGCAGAAAGTACAAACATCATCCACCTCTAGGTCACAGTAAGTTATAATATCATCAGTCAGCACTGAGTACCCAAGTAAAGTCTTCTTTCATCTTAAGCGGAGGTTGACTTCCAAACCCCATGGTTCCTCTTCCACACTCCCAGCTCTTGCCTGGATTCACATGCAGGCCACTCTCTACTCTGGTTCTATAGGTTCTATATCTCAGCCCACAGGAACTATTCCACTCCAAGCCCTTTGCAGTTTCTGTTTCTAGAAAGACAAAGCTTAACAGAGCTACAACAATATTTACACACATTGCCGGCACTATCATCTCAATTCACTTTCTGTCTGACAAAGTAACACAAACCAACAGGCAACATTTCTGTCTGAGAAATCAAACACAAATCAGCAGTAAAGTCCTGTACTTCTGTAAACAGCAGTAAAGTCCTCTTTCAGGATTTCTGGTAAAGTCCTATTTCAACAGACAGAATGCTTTGTTCTGACAAAGTAACATTAACACAGACAGAACAGAGTGCTGGACATCACAAATATTCTCCCTCTCAGTTCTGCTTGGTTCCAACTTGTGCTCGAGCTTTTGTCTGCTCTGCTCCTTCCTGTTCCATTCTTCTGTTCTGCTCTTTCAGCAAGCTCCTCCCACCATGGGCTCCATGGGGTGATGTTAGACCTATTAAGAGCAGGGAAGGTCTCCAAACTCCCTCAGACGTATCAAAGGCAACACAAATGTATATTGTTTCCAAGAAAGACTTAACACAATCAAAGGCAAGGCTCAAAGGCACTTGAATAGCTGAAACAAGCAGCAAAGTACTACTTTGCTTGTCATTACAGAAGTAGAAGCTCTTTGGACTGTAACAAATTGTGATTTAAGTTGTCTGATGCATCATAAAAATCCATCGGTAATCAATAGTCAATAATCCACTATCTGAGAGAAATTCCACAAGCTACTCAGAGAGAATGTGACTGCCACAGGGGGAGTTCTGTATCTGGAAAAGCTCAGAGGATAATCTGAGCCTCAAACTAAGATGGGATCCTCCTGTCTCAGTTTCCCCATTGTGTTCCTTTGGAAAGGAATATTTTTCACCCGACTATTCCCGAGTCTGGTTATGAGGTGGAATTGATACTGTGTGGTTGGAAAACTGTGATGTTATATCTACTCGTGTCCTTGCTTTTCCTGTTTATGGTAAATTTCTATAATCAAAGTAAGTGGTCAGTAAAAGATGTGAGCACAATGCAAGCATGTGAAATTTTGCTGTTTTCAGTCTGAATTTTTCCATACCCCAAGCATCTGGATAAATTAGTATTCCTACATAGTCATGTGAAAGATTAAATCCCTGGAATAGAACATTCCTTCTGAACAATATGGGAATAATTAGACAAAGGGGAAAGAAGTTTGTGAAACAAAGGCACAAACACAATGTTGAATCATTATCCCATAGACTAAGGCTAGGATATATCTGAGCTAGTACAATAAAATGTGTGTTTAAGATCTGAGTTATCAGGGGCAGTTAGGTGGTGCAGTGAACGGAGCACCGGCGCTGGAGTCAGGTGGACCTGAGTTCAAATCTGGTCTCAGACACTTGATATAGTTTACTAGTAGTGTCACCTTGGGCAAGTCACTTAACCCAATTGCCTTGCCTTCCTCCCTCCAAAAAAATATTTGAGTTATTCAGTCTAAGATTATATTCTTTTTTATATCTTAAACAACTTAGTAAATGGATATTTGGCCTAGTTATTTGCCTGTTACTAGATATATGTCTGTATGGAACAAGGTCCTTAAATGTTTCAAAATGATGTAATAATTGGGTACTGGTACAACTGATTGATGGATCTAGCTGTTATTCTATTAATTGCTGAAATTAAATCATAAACATCTTCAGTTTTGGGAAAAGAATTTCAGTGTAATCAAATTTCTTAGGAGGAGGTAGCTTATGGAATATTTTTGCATTAATGGAAAAATCAACTTTATTCTAAGTTGTTATTATTGTGGAAATAATACCTATTTATACTGTGTGTCCTGTGGTACAAGCATGTTTTATTGTAAGCAGTTTATTGATATACACTGCTTTGGAAAGAATTATGTATCCTCCCAAGTCTTTTATGATAATTGGAGTAAAGTCAGCTACCTATAAGCAAATTCATGTTGAACTCAAGGGTGAAAAATATCTACCTGCAAAAATGTTGTTACTTAGTTTTACATGTATAGAATTGGATCCTCAATAACATCTGATCCTCCTAAAGAAATTGGGATCAGATTGAGTACTTTTGAAGAAATAACAAGAGCAGATAATCGTGTATGTCAAAAGTAAATAATATCATCGCGGGGCTCTTGGTTTCTTTCTTTGTTTTCCTCTTTTCTGATATCACTTTTAATGCTCCTTCTATCTGGACCATGAACTTGTCTGTCAGATTTGTGTCTCCCAGACAATTGGCTGTCCACCTGCTGATGTTCATGCAACAAAGGTACCTTTTCCACACTCTCCTCATCACCTGGACGCTACTTCAGCCTCATTTTACTCTCCTTCCCAATCTCACTCAGGCAGGGAGAGCAACTTTGTCTTCTCCCAAAAGCATTTGGGTGGATGGTGAAGCAGACAATAGTGCTGAGGCAGATGAAGCAAGCAGGATGAAGGATGTAAGACATGAAATAAGATGCAGGTGTGACTATCCAGAGGAGTGATTAAGGAAGACTATGCAGATGGGGAGGATATAAAAGAGAAGAGATTGGAGGAAGGAGTTCAGTAGGCTTGCTATTTTGGGGTGGGGGTAGGGGAAAGAAGGGGAAAACATTGTAACTCAAAATCTTGGGGAAATGAATGTTGAAAACAAAAAATTAATAAAAAAATAATAAAAAAAGGAAAACAAAAGCAAAAAAAAGGAAGACTATGAATTGAAATCCTTCATCTTGGATGGACTTCAATGGGAGAAAACCCAAGTCTTCATTTAAAATCAAAACAAAGCTAAGCAAACAAGATGGAATGTATGAGTTGAAGAGAAATCATCGAGATAACCCTTTGTGTGAAAGATCTTCAATGTGCTCATTGTTTCTGCTGAGTTACTGAAACATAACTTTATATAGACTTCAATGTACAATGGACAAAAACATGAAAACTTGAATTTCTCAACAGTTGTTTGGATTACTTGAATTCTATGAATTGTTGTGCATACAGTTCCTGCAGCACTCCACATTTCTCAGTAAGAGTCGAGGCCTTTCACTTTTAGTCAGTTTGGAAAATGTGTTTTCTTCTGTTCGCATTGACTTCAATTGGAGAAAACCTAAGTCTTCATTTAAAATCAAAACAAAGGGACGGCTAGGTGACACAGTAAATAGAGCACTGGCCCTGGAGTTAGGAGGACCACTTAAAATCTGACCTCAGACACTTGACACACACAAAAAACTAGCTATGTAACCTTGGGCAAGTCACTTAACCCAAACTGCCCTCCCTTCCCCCTTCAAAAAAAAAGACAAAAAAAAAGATAAAATCAAAACAAAGCTAAGCAACCAAGAGGTAATGTATGACTAGAAGAGAAATCATCAAGATAAAGATGTATGTGAAAGATCTTCAATGTGTTCACTGTTTCTGCTGAGCTACTGAAACATACTTTATACAGACTTCAATGGCCCAGGAGAAAAAGATAACAGGAATTTCTCAGGAGTTGTTTGAATTGCTTGAATTCAAAGCATTGTTTTGCGTACAGTTTCTGCACCACTCCACATTTCTCAATAGAGTCTAGACTCTATTTTTTGTCAGTTTGGAAAATGCATTTTCATCTGCTCTTGTTGACTTCAATGGGAGAAAACCTAAGTCTTTATTTAAATCCCAAATAAAGCTAAGAAAACAAGATGCAATGTATGACTGGAAGAGAAATAAATCATCAAGATAAAGCTGTGTGTGAGAGATCTTCGATGTGCTCACTGTTTCTGCTGAGTTACAGAAGCATACTTTATATGGACTTCAATGGCCTACCACAAAAAGATAAAAACATGAATTTCTCAGGAGTTGTTTGGATTACTTGAATTTGATGCATTGTTGTGCATACAGTTCCTGCAGCACTACACATTTCTCATTAGAGTTTAGATCTGTTGGTTTCAGTCAGTTGGGAAAATGCGTTTTCATCTGCTCCCAATGACTTCAATGGGAGAAAATCCAAGTCTTCATTTATATCTGAGACAATGCTAAGCAAATAAGGTGTAATGTATGAGTTGAAGAGAAATCCTTGAGATAAAGCTGTATGTGAAAAATCTTCGATGTGCTCATTGTTTCTGCTGAGTTACTGATGTTTACTTTATATAGACTTAAGTCGCCCAGGACAAAATGATGAAAACTCGAATTTCTCAGGAAAGGTTTGTATTACTTGAATCCTTTGCATTGTTGTGCATACAGTTCCTGCTGCACTCCACATTTCTCATTAGAGTCTAGACCCTTCTCTTTTAATCATTTTGGAAAATGTGTTTTCATAATTTTCTAGCTCTGCTGTGTTCTGGGCCAAATCCCAACACCAGCAAACCAAATCCATCATAGTAACAAAGAAATTAATATACCACAAGCCATCATCCATTAAACTTCCCACAAACAAACACTCACAAGCCTAGCTGTCTACCTAGGTGTGTCCTCTCTCTTCTACCATCTAGCTGCTCTGACTCCCAGCTTCCTGTGAGCTCTGTTCCAACCTTCAGCAAATTCCTCCCACCACAGGCTCCATATGATTACATGCAGCCTATTAGTGGGCAGAAAAAAATCTTCAAATCAGGGAAGATCTTCAAATTCCCATTACCATTACAAATATGAGCTTATTCACCATGGCTCTCTGCTGAAAACCTTGCATGGAATTTTTCCTTTCAGTGTTAGAACTCCACAGTCAATAATACTGCAGACAGTCTCTTGGATGCAAGATATCCACTCCAACCTGATATCTCCCCCTACCTCCTCCTGGGAGTCACGGGTCCTCTCCCTTCTTTCCCCCATTCTTACCCCGTCATTAATAATTTTACTCTGCCTTATTTGGCCCCTCCTTTTTTTAACGTTCTGATTTGCTTTGTGTCTTCTCATCTGCAGAAGTTTCACCTTTAACCCCTGCCCTTGATGTCACCAAATGGTTTGCCTTTCTCCACTCTGAACTCCTCAGGTACCACATTCTGCACCCCCCAGCTGCCCACCTCTCTTCAACCTATTCTCAGCCCATGAAATGGATTCTGTGCCCATGTTCAGCAAGAAGTAGCTACTGAAGACCTTTGCCTTTTTCCCCAAAGATTTCTCTGTCCTAGTGGTTGAGTGGGAAAATGATGTGGATACAAATGGTACCCTAAGGGTTAAGCAGAATATTAAGTGTTGCTTTTCCCATGCTTTGTGAGACCCTTCCTGAGCTTGAGGGCATCCTAATGTCCTTTACCCCTTATCTTGAAACAACATAAGACTTCTCCTTATCTTCTATGACCAAAATAATAATTTTTTTCTTCCTTGTCCTGTGTCCTCCAGTCCTTCATATCCTGTCAATCATTTTCCTCATCCTATGTCATAAGATTCCTCCTTATCTTGTAAGCTACCTTCATCCTGTTCATCCTTCCTCAATCTTTAACCCCCATAAGAAACCCTAAAATTACATCATCATCCTGAACATCTACAGGCTGTATAACTTTCTGTCTATATAATAGCAGCACCTTTTTACTCAGCCCCAAGGTTACCATAAAAGGTCTATGTGCTTACACATAAATCAAGCTCCCAAATAGCTGAAAGAGAAGTTTAAGTGAATTCTTTCACACTTGAACTGCTCTTCCAAATATGACCTCAGTCTTAACAATGTTATTAATTGTATCTACAATTTTTCTTTGACCCACACGTTGTTCAGTACTTTATTAAGTATGCATTTCTGTACTTAATGCCTTTTTTATTGTTGTGATATATAAAAATGTGTTCAGTATATCTGCTTTTCAGAAATTTACTCATAATTTCTCTGTCGTCTAATTTATTGTCTTTTATTTTTTATAACTATGTCATGGTGGAGAGAAACACGTATATTTTTAAAATATTCTCATTCAGAAAATTTCATAAATAGTTTACTACTAAATTCTCTAATTGTTTGTTCAATTTCATATGTTCCCTTTTATCTTTCAGGTAGTTTTGCCCAGAAAATAATAGAAGAAACATACTCAGAACTTCTGAATACAAAAAATAAAGCACTAATCAAGAAAATATATAATTTGCCTCCAGAACCAAAACCAAAATCCTGGACCGTACAGACAATGATCTAAAGATTTTGTAGTCTCAAGCAGTTGTAAATTATTGCTGGTCCTTACGCAAGCAGTCACCTATGAGAACACCCCTGGGAAAGACATTCAAGTGAAGCATACTCTCATAACTCTGCTATTCCCCTTCCTTTTACAGACTAGAATATATCCCTGGAATGAAACATCTATCTTTTCCCTGAAAACCCAGGAACAGAGACACAATGAAAAGAACAGGGAAAAAATAGACTGAAAGCAGCAGTCAGAAGACCTGCAAAGACACCATGGTCATATGAATGTTCTCTAAAATGAAGTGTAAATTAGGAATTGCTACGTTGTCATTATTTCTAGATAATTAGCTATCTTTTGTTGTTGTTGTTGTTGGTGGTGTTTGGGATGAAAAATAACACTCATCCTTAATTTAACAAAAAAAAATAAACACAGAGATCTCTTAGGATAAGAACAGGAGTTTATTATCTTCCCCGGCAGAAGAGGGTGGTCTTCCGCATGACTCATCATGGAGAAGAGGCATGTTACAAAAGACAGTGCAAGAATTTATACCCTAATGCAGTCAAGCCCTTCATGACTGTCTCCTCTCTCGTTGGTTGAGAGGCAGACTTCACCAAATTTTTTCCCAAATGGGACAGCAAGGAAAGGGGCGGAGGGTCCCAAAACAAGGGAGGAAGAGTGAGCCTGGGCTGTCCCTGACTCCCACTGGCCAGGAGGAGGGGCCCACCAAGGTGGGAAAAAGCAGACAAAGAAATGAAAGTGATTGACAGCAGCAGTGGAGGAGGAAAAGGGAAGTTAACAATCCCAAACTGCCTGACAAGTTTTCACTCATCTAGTACATTGGTGTGAGAAATATAAACTTATTATTTCATTTCCTTTTTCAAGCCAAGGGATGATGTTTATGTTCTCTTTTATTTGATTAATTCTGCTCATCTTTATGCAAAGAGAGCTCTTGATAAAATAAGGAAACAAGACAAATCTTATCTGTAAATAGAATATACTTGACTATATTTAACAGTAGATGTCAGTATAAACATGTCTGTTTTAGTTTAGCGTTCTGGCATGCAGGACAAATAGGCTCTGAATGATATAATTTCTCTTTGTTTGAAAGCCAGGTTCTGATGCAAGATTCTTAAGAGTGATGTTTTTCAAATTTGTTGGGAAGTCTTAAAAAAATACTGGGAGTTTTGGTGGAATATCTTCTTGTCTTCAATGCTGTAGAATGAGATGTTCTCCTGAATTCCTGGAATTCCATATCTCTCATTTGTGAAGAGAGTTGGGAAATTTACAGAAAAACTCTGTTCTTTTCAATATTCTCTCTTTTTGTTTGCTTGTTTTTGATGCTGCTTTGTCTTGGTCTCCTACCTGTCTCCCCAGTCCTTTGCTTGCTCATCATTCGTATCATATTACTTAACTGTCAATGAGCCTCACTATTTTGCCCTGAGATCTAGTCTCTTCGTGCTTTCTAATTTGGTTAATTCATTACCTCACAGGTTTAATGGTCATTACTATAAATATGTAATGCTCCAGGAGGACATGAGATTGAGAGTACCCAAGAGGCTAGTCAGGAGTACAGGTGTTCCTGTCCCAATTTCTTCTAGTTCTCTATGGCCTGCAAGAGTGATGAACCTCCATGGAAGAAGAACAGAGAAAAGCAAACCAGAGTGGACATGCTGTACGGGCCTCTATTTTACTCAAGATTAGTGGTGGCTGTGATTCCCTCCTGTGATTTTTTTTCCTGACTATTGTGAACCCAGGAACGAAGGGCAGTCACAGACAGGATGTGAATCAGAGAGCTCTGGAGATCATCTCCCTCTCCCTTATTTTTCCTTTGACTGCTTCCTTACTATTTTCCTCTCTGACAGCTTAAGAAGGATCGAGGGTGGGGGAAAAAAAGAAAGAAGCTCTTAATCATGTACATGGTCACAGTGTCACTTGTGCTCACCAATGTAAACCTTATCTTTTAAATTCTTTTTCTTGTGTGCATGTTAGTTTATACCTCAAGTCAATCATATTTGCTTACTATGCTTTTTGTCTGATTTAATGAATGCAAGGAGTGAGATGGTATCTTAGGAAGGAGTCCGGGGAAAGTGTTCAAAGCTTAGATAGCAAAATGGCATAAATAATCGACCCAATACAATCAAGGGTAAAAAAAAGTAGGTTTAGTTAATTTATAAGTATACAATTGTCTAGCACAGAGCAAATACGCATACTAATAATCCTGAGGAATACCCTGTCTTCCCCTTTGTCTTCAATCTCTCCATAGACCACACCCTAAGAGTGGCACTTTCATTCTTCCTGGAGTGGAGAATCAGCTAGGCCTAAGGAAATGAGGACTCATCTCTGCTTTTATATGTTCATGGGGTTGCAAGAGGCCATAGCACCAATGTAGAGCTGTGTGAGATGAAAGAGTTCAGAGTCTGAATCTGAGGTCAGAAAAGTTCTTTATTCTTTCTCATGAGAAAGGGCTCTGCACCTGTCGCTCAAATGGCATCTGCCAGGGACAGAGCAACAGGTAGAAACAAGCCCATGGTTGTATAACCTTCTAATGCAGAAACCCAACCCCCCCAACTGGCCTTCACTCTCACTGGTAGGGAGGCTGGCACACGCCCTAAGTACAGAAATCTATCGCTGAGACAAAGGACTCAGAAACATGTGGGTGTCCAATGCAAGGCCAGGAGAGCAGTTTTGTCCTTATTTGGCATATCTTGTGCTGTGGTGGCACTGGGGAGGTTCTCCCATTGCTCTAAGTCCCAGATTCCTGACCTCTAAACTTAGGCCTGGCGGATGCTGAAGCCACTCTAGATGTAATTTTTCAGAATGGGGAAACTTCACTGCAAATTATCCTTCACAGAGCCTTATCTTACATATGAGGCAAAGAAATCTTTGTGCTTTAGCTGTCCACATGGCAAGAGCTACTGGGCTATATTCCCAAGACTCCTTGCTGCCTAGCCTAGAGACTGAATATTTGAAATTTAAATTTTTGAATAGAATAGAATTTTTGAAATTCTCTCTGCATCACATAGCTTGCTTCCTCCTTTATAATGTTTGGAGGCCTGGCCCTCCCCGACCCTTTCAGCCTCCAATTTGCAACTAATTTACATTGGTTAAATTTTTGGATGAAATAATTGTTGTTGGTGTTCATTAAATTTCTGTTGTATATTTCCCATTCTTGATATTCAATATCTTGTTTAATTCAGTGTTAATTTTTTATTGTATATACTGCATATTTCTCATTTTTATTTATCTTTTATCTATTTATTTACAGTTGTCCCTTTCACATTGTAAGAGGTTAGGAGCATGCCCACTCTAATCTGGAAAATCCCTGTAAAAATTTTTGGCTTTTCCATCTTACCAGAGAAGCCTGAATTTTTTCTTTTTCTCTTGTGGGGTCTTTACAGTACCTTACTGTAAAATTTGGGTTAAGTATTTAGTTATATGCTCTGTGTCATCTGTTGGCTTCCACAAAACTTCCCCAAAATTTCTATTTAATTTCTTATGCTGGCTCACAATATTTAAAATTGCAATGGGAAAAGTTGTGATATAGAAGGGATAATTGTATTTTTACAAATTCTGTTCTTAGCTCTGGAAGTTGGTGGCCTAATTGTTCATGAACATGAGCTTTGTAATTCTTGTACCAATTGATTAAATATGCTAGAACTTCTTTTTTTCACAGGTGAGCCAGGAAATGGAGTAGACAACAACTAGCCAATCAGAAGGGCTTCTAATACCAGAGCTGCTTGACATACCAGTGATCCTTTGTGAGGTAAACTTTGGCTGAACTCAGAGATGCCTGCAACTGCTGAAATCAGTCTTACCAAGCTGAGAGAGAAAAACAAACATCTTGGTTTCTGACTCATCTAAAAAGCAGCAAACACATTGCTTTCTGTATTTACAGATATCTTCTCTCTAGACTCCCACTTCTCACCTGAATTCCCAATTTATTGTGTTTATCCCTTAGTCCTGATTTAGGAAAAAGTATAAATACCTCATCCTTACCAACTCCCCTTTGTAAGAGGGGTTATTATGGCATCTTGTTTTGTTCTACAAAAGTTATTGAGAGATAATTAATAGCTGTGGAGAAGGTTGCTTTTCTTATTTTACTAAGATAATGACCATCCTGGCCCCAGAGGGAGCTAGAAAGGTGGGGGTGTGACAAACACCTGTGAAGGCCCTAGAGGTCACACCCTGATCACAAGTATCCTCATTACCATGCCTATGTAATCTGTATAAAGAGGGAATATAAGGGGGCAGAGTCAAGATTGTAGCATAGAAGCAGGAGAACTCTGTGGCTCCCACCATAACCAACTCAAATACCTATAAAATATGAGTCTAAACAAATTTTAGAGCTCCAGAACTCATAAAATGACAGAGAAACAAGGCTCCTGCTGAAGGCAGCCCAGCAGATGGATGGAAAGGGCTCATCACAGCTGGCTGGGAGCAGAGCTCAGCCCCATGTGGTTTTAGCCCTAGACCATCCAGGAGAAGCCCCAGCTGGAGCTTTCAGGAGAGCAGATCATTGGCAGCTGTGGCAGTTTCCAGAATTACCAACCCATAAGAGCCAAGGACAAAGGGAAAAGGTCGGTGGAACTCAGCTAAATTTGGGGGAGAGCGTCTGGCCCACTGCCTCCAGAGCTAGAAGCAGTCTGAAGCAGCAGCCTTGCAGCTGCCTCCATGTGGCTGCTTCAGAGCTCGCGGCCTGCAGATTGTAGGGGGCCCAAGAGATCATTCAGAGACTATGTGCTCTTGCCTCGAGCTGCCTGGATAGGGATCGTGGTCTTGGGTGGTGGTCTTGAGGTGCGTTTTTAGTGAGCCAAAGCTGGTGGGGGCTGCAGAGACTGTGGCCTCCTAATAGCTCCAGAAGCTGTGAAAACTACAGCAATCTGGGACAGAGCTCTCCCCTCTGAAGGCAGAGTTCTACTGAGCCCAAAAGTCAAGTAACTGACTGGCAACATGAGCAGGAAGCAAAGAAAGCTCAGCAAACCAACTTTAGATTCCTTTTTTGGGGACAAAAAGGATCAAAACATGGAATGGGAGGAAGACAACACAGTCAGAACTTCCACACCAAAAGCTTCCAAGAAAAATGTAGACTGGTTATAAGCCATAGGGGAGCTTAAGAAGGATTTTGAAAACCAAATAAGAGAAGTGGAGGAAAAATTGGGGAGAGAAATGAGAATGATGAGAGAAAACCATGATAAGAGAGTCAACAACCTGACTGAAGAAAATAACACCTTAAAAAAAATAAACTAACTCAAATGGCAAAAGAGGCCCAAAAAGCCAATGAGGAGAAAAATGCCTTGAAAAGCTGAATTTGCTAGATGGAAAAAGAATCTCAAAAGCTCGCTGAAGAGAATAATTCCTTCAGAATTAGAGTGGAGCAAATAGAAAAAAATGACTTTATGAGAAATCAAGATGCTATTAAACAGATCCAAACAAATGAAAAAATAGAAGGCAATGTGAAATATCTCAATGAAAAAACCACTG
>CM053581.1:422725800-422759205 GCA_028627135.1 Pseudochirops cupreus
GACAACAATGAGACAAAATATAAAAATTTTTGGAATGGCACTAAAGCAGTACTTAGAAGGAAATCAATACCTTTAAATGAACTCTCTAAAGAAACAAAACAAAGACTAAATCAGTGAACCTCAAGAACTAAAAGAAAACCATAAAAACACATTTTAAAAAAAACTCTTAATCTAAAAAAGTCTAATTAGAAAACACCAAATTAGAAAGCCTAAAAATCCAAAAAGAGATTAAAAACAAAATGTAAAGCCAAACAACAACAACAACAATGAATCAATGAATAAAACTAGGAAATTTTTGAGGGAGAATATTAACAAAGTAGACAGTTAAAAAGTTTTATTTCCAAAGCGGAGAAGAAAGCCAAAGTTGTTCATATCAAATAAGAAAAGGAGAACTCACGAGAATTGAAGAGGAAATAAAGGAAATAATCAGGAACTTTTTTGCCTAATTACATACAATTAGGAAACAAAAACTGATAACTTTGAAGAAATAGATGAATTATTACATAATTATGCAATAGTCAGATTGAGGGGGGGGGGGAAGGTTGTATAAATCATCCATTGTCAGAAAAATAAATTGAACAAAATATTAATGAACTCCCAAATGGTGAAAATATCCAGGACCACATGGATTTAAAAGTGTATTCTATCAAACATTCAAAGAATAATTCATTCTAATTTTATATAAACTGTTTGCAAAATAGAAAACGAAGGAACCCTTGCAATATCTTTCTACTCTATTCTTTCTAATATAGTTTTGATACATAAATCAGGGAAAGGCAAAGCAAGGAAAGAAAACTATTAACCAAAAAATTTTTTAAAGATTAGTAAATATGTTATGATGGCATATTAAAAATATATACACTAGGTTCAGATCAGTTTATAGTAGTAATGTAGTGCTGGTTTGATATAAAAAGACTATAAAATGATTTTAAAAACCATTTTAGTATATTAATCACTACAATAATATCAAATGATCTTGAAAAGACTTTTGACAAAATTCAAAACCTTATCTTTGCTTAAGTCTTTACCTTTACTTATGCTTAAAAAATAGAAAGTATAAAAATAAATGAACTTTTTCTTGCCATAATAAATAGTGTATATTTAAAACCAAAGACAAGTGATATATATAAAAATGTAAGTCTTTCCAACAGGACCAGGGTTAGGCAAAGATGTCTGTTATCATGATTATTATTTAGCATAGTGTTAGAAATGTTTGTTGTTTAGTCAATATTAGTTGTATCCATGTCTTCATGATCCCTTTTGGGATTTTCTTGAGAAAGATATTGGTGTGGTTTGTCATTTCCTTCTCCAGCTTGTTTTACAGATGACAAAACTGAGGCAAACAGGGTTAAATGATTTGCCCTGGTTCACATAGCTAGTAAGTGTCTAAGGTTGGATTTGAACTCAGGTCTTCCTGACTCCAGGCCCCACATTCTATTCTCTGTGCCACTTAGCCAACCCCCTCCTTCTAATTAGCAGCTCTTTCTATGAAAAAGGATATATCTGTGCAGACTAATAAAATTAAAAAACAACTACCGAATGTATTTAAGAGTCTGTCTACCAAGACTTAATGAGGAATTCTGTAAATGCAACGGCAAAATACTCTTTGCAGACGAGTAGGAAACACCGAAATAATAAAAATGAGAATATTAACTAAATTAATGCATTTAGTCAGTGACGTACCAATAAACGAACAAAAGATTATTTTCTAGATCTATTTGGAAAAAAACTAACAAAATTCACCAATAATGTCAACAGAAATAGTGAAAAAAAAATAGAAAGAGAGCATAACAATACCAGATCTCAAATTATGCTACAAAGTAGTGCAATCAAAACAATTTGTACTCATATAAAGAGAGACAGAGACAGAGAGAGAGAGAGAGAGAGAGAGGGAGGGAGAGAGAGAGAGAGAGGGAGGGAGAGAGAGAGGGAGGGAGAGAGAGAGAGAGAGAGAGAGAGAGGGAGGGAGAGAGAGAGAGAGAGAGAGAGAAAATCAGTGGGACAGGTTACACAACACAAGAAGCAACAGGATTACTAGCCTGGTATTTGTTAAGCCCAAAGACTACAATTTCTAGTGGTAAGAACTCACTATCCCACAAAAACTGCTGGGAAAACTGAAAAGGAGCCTAGCAGAAATTAGGGTTAGAACATCTCATATGATTAGACAAAATTAAGTTCCAAATGGGTATGAATGACTTATATATAAAAATTCAGATCAAAAACAAATTAGAGGAGCAAGGAAAAAATTATCTTTTGAATTTATAACTAAACAAGGGATGAAGATCATCACAGAAGATAAAAATGGATGATTTTGATTGTATAAAATTTAAAAGTTTTGCACAAACAAAACAAATGCAGTTAAATTTGAAGAGAAAGTTAACTGGGGAAAAAAATCTTTTCAGCAAGTTTATCTGATAGAGATCTCATATTAAAGACATATATGGAAGTGATTCAGATTTATAAGACTAAGAGCCTCTCTTAAATTGTCAAAGAATAGGAATGGGAGGTTTCAAAAGAAGAAATTCAAGTGAACATTAGCCATATAGAAATACATATACATATGTGTACATGTTTCTATATACATGCACGTGTATATTTTTCTTTATCTATATTATGTGCTTATGTATGTATGTGTGTGTGTATATATATATATATATATATATATATATATATATATGGATATATAGATATATAGATATATATGGTGCTGGACTTGACCATTTTAAATGTGACAGTTTCCATCAGTAAACCAGGTCTCTATGTCCTTCAGGAGGTTTAATCAATGAGGGCCCCAAACAGCTAGGGATGTCGGCAACAGGTTGGCTTCAGATATATCTCCTCTGGTCACTAACTCATGAAACTTACTCACCCCTCTGGGCCTTGGTTTCACTCATCTTTTTATACAATATTTCTGTTTTACCTCCTGTCTCAACCAGCATTATAGAATTTGGGCTTGGTTAAGATCCATTAGTGTATAGGGATCTCAGGTCCCAATGTTACGTGAATGTTCCCAGTCAGACTCTGTCTCTATCAAGATCCAATAGCAGACTAATAGTTGCTTCTCAAATGAGGTTAATTGACCATGGACTCTTTAAATGTTCAGGTTGAGAACCTGAGAGGTTTCTAGGTCCTGACTATGTCCTTGTGTTGTAGGCTCCAGTCTGATACCATTTGAGTAGGTGATCTAGTGGCATCAGTGGGTGATGGGAATGCAAGTAGAAGGGATGGCTAGACTGCCAGTAGGTTCCAGTAGGTTCCATTGTGGTTTATTGCTGCAATCACTACTCCAGCTAAACAATATGTCACTTCACAGTGCAGAGGGGTCCCATAATGATCCCTAAATGTAGGATTATCAATTGTCCAACAACATATTCAAAGTGTGATTCTCTTTATTGGGTGTTGGGAACTTGAGATTTTCTCAAGGATGTCTCTCTGGGCTCCTGCCTGTTGGAACTGTCCTTGTATCTTATCTGAGTTAATTGTGCCACTCATCTTCTTCTAAATAGATTCTCAAAGCAACCAGGGTAGTACCCACTTTTACCTCCATTTTTTGCACTGTCTTATCAATTTTTTAGAGGATTATAAAGTCAGGGTCAAGTTGGGGCTTGGCTACTGTCCATACCACCCATTGGTGGTAAATGGCAGGGATATTAAGATAACTTTAGGGCAAGACAGTAAAAGTATACTACATTCCCTGCCAAATAAAATCATTCAGGCTTAGTTATCCTCCCTTAGGAAAGTGGGGGGCAGGACAGGAAGGGGAAGGTATTAGCTGGTTCTTCTACATCATACCATTTATACGTGACCAAGAGAGTTTTAGTCATAGTCACGGGAAAACCACATCCACAAATTGATTTAACCTCCAAAAGTCTATAGCTTACCACAGGCCTTCCCCACTGCCCACACCAGGCTATTGAACTGAGATACAGTCCAGAATATGACTTCAGCATCTTATAGCACTTGCATTATGGTAGTGTTCTTTTCCTCCTGCTGCCTGGAATTTTGTATTGCATGAGATGGACCACCTTGCTAAGAGAAGGCAATGGGGTAGGGGTGGAGGTGGGGTTGTAAACTGCTATTTGTCCTACAGTTAGTGGGAGAAGATGGAAAATATTGGTGAGTTATGGCCAGCCTGCATGTCACTCTACAACTAAGTCTATGTTGATGATACACACTATTCAACAGAAGTTGCCGCTCTCTTTAAGGGGTTGGAACAGTCCTACTGTAATCTTGGAAGTCATTTGGGAGCCTCCACAAGATGGGACCTAAGCCAAACCCACTGAAGAGAATTCTCTTGCCCCTAACATGTCTCTTAGCACTACAATCACTTGGATCCCAGGGCATCAGAGACCCAGAAAATGCCTAATTCCCACTTTTGACCATTGGATAGTCACTAGAGCATATGACCTGTGGTCCCTGCGGGGAAGAGTTAGCTTGGGATCATGCCCCATCCTTGTTGCTATTTGACTGATTTGAAGGGCAGAGAGAGGGCAGAAATTTAAGATATGTTTTCTTCGCCTACCTCAGAAAGAGGCAGACATGGCCTAGTTGGGGGACTGAGATTTCATTCTGGCAGAGCACAGACATTGCATGTTAACTCCTCCTCATCATCCCTTTCTTCATCTTCAGCATCATTCTTGTCTTCCTCCTCCTCTTCTGAGATGCTCTGGATTCCCTTGTGATATTCTAAAGATGATCTCATTCCTTTGCCCTAAGTCCTCCTCATCCCAATCTTCCATTTTAACCCACTTTTCCTACTTAACAATCTTCTTCTGTATATAGAGACTGCCTCAAGGGGTCAAACATACATCTCTATATTTATGTCACAAGATGGAGTTAACAGCCTGATGTGTGCCTTTTCCCCAAGGGACACTCCATAATCTAGCTGCTGCCACCACCTGACCTTTCAAGTAGAAGCTTCTGAGGGAAGTTACTGCCTCAGATCAATGTTTCCTGACTTTGCACTCACAGAATTAGCCCAATTGGTCTCTTGTCTATCATCTAAATGTTGCTACCTCTTTACTCTCCTACTCCCTGGGTCTCTCAGGGGACAAAACTTCTCATGTTAGCTGTTGTTCTAGGGTGTAAGAGAAGCACAAGGAAAATTGCTCATTTAGGTGATCCTATAAATATTAAGGCATTTACTATGTACCATGTTATAAATATATCATTGGGGGAAAAGGTATGCATTTAGATTATGAAAAAGCTTCAAAATGGGCACAGGATGGAGAGCAATCAGCACAGTGCATGTGGAGGAGAGCACCCAGCTTGGCAGCAAGTTAAGCCACCAGCCACAAGGGTCATTCCCAAGCCTATCACCCCAGGAATGAGATCTGTCAGAGCTGGGTAAGACGCAAATGCAGGGCCAGTGGCAGTAGCAGCAGCTACTCCTGGGATCACCAACTCACAGCCTGGAAATTCATCTGAACCTCCTGGGATCAGGATGGCAGAGTGAACCCCAGCTGTTCCAATACCCCCCTCTGACCCTGAAAACACAGAAATTATTGCCTCTGAGCAATATTTGAAAATAGTGAAGGCTTGGGCATCGTAAAGGAAGGGCGTGGCTAAAGCTCTGCCTCAAAATGGGTGAAAAACAGATTGCAAAGACAAAGACTCTAGAATCCTGTTATTGTGAGCAGGAGGAACCAAATTCAGAAGGAGACAGCATTGATTCCACACCCACAGCTGAAGCCTCAACAGGGAATACGAACTGCTCTCAAGTCCGGAAAGCATTCTTAGAAGAGCTCAAGAAGGACTTTGAAAACCATATTAGAGAGGTAGAAGATAAAATGAATAATTCTTTCAAAATCAAAATTGTGAAATTAGAAAAACATTACAATGAAGAAAATAGCTCCTTAAAAAGAAAAATTTGTAAAATGGAAAAACATATGGAAAAAGAGCTTCAAAAACTGACTGAGGAAAATAATTTGCCACAAATTAGAATCAGCCAAATTGAAGCTAATGACTCTATGAGGCACCAAGAATCAGTCAAACAAAACATCAAGAATGAACAATTAGAAAAAGAGGTAAACTATCTCAAGGGAAAAATAACTGACTTAGAAAACAGATCCAGGAGAGATAATCTAAGAATCATTGGTCTACCAGAAAATCATGATGAAAAAAAGAGCCTGGATAACATCTTCCAAAAGCCCATCAAGGAAAACTGCCCTGAGATCCTAGAACCAGAGGGTAAAATAGAAATCGAGAGAATCCACTGGACAACTCCTGAAAGGGATGCCAAATTGAAAACTCCTCAAAATGTTTAGCCAAATTCCAGAACCATCAGGTAAAAGAGAAAATACTACAAGCAGTCAGAAAGAAACAATTCAAATATCATGGAACTACAGTAAGGATCACACAGGAGCTGGCAGCTTCTACACTGAAAGATCAGAGGAACTGGAATATGATATTTCACAAAGCAAAAGAGCTCAGGTTACAACCAAGGATCACCTATCCAACAAAACAGAGCATAATCTTTCTGGCAAGGAGATGGTCTTTCAATTGATGAGATACAGGCTCTGGGAAACCCCTTGAACTCTTGATTGAATCTTCCCATTTGATGAGGCATTTGCATGAGACCATAAGCTTTTCATTATGGCTCTGCCCAGACCTCTGTTACTAGCCTAGCCTTCCATTGTCCATCTACTTCCCACCCTTGAGCCTATCAAAATATCAATCCACCCTTGAACTGGGGTAGCCCACCATTGTCTGTTGGGTCCAGGTAGCCTCCAGAAACTTCCCACCCTTAATCACTCATTTACCTCATTAACTCCTCCTGAAGACCCTCCCCAAACTCCTCCTCTACACCACCCCTAGAATCCTCCCACAACCTTTCTGTATATAAGACACATCATGCCTCCCGTATGTGAGAGCACCATAGAATTTTCTAGCACAGACTTGCTCTATGTCCAATACAGGCAAACTTTTAATAAACTTTGCTTTTCTTTGGCTAAGAGAAGACTTGAATCAAATTCATTTGGCACAACCCGGCATGTTGGTATTTTGGAGTCTATACCTCAACATTTTATGGTTGCCTCTTCACAATGATATAAGGGATTTCCAGAGCTTCCTGATGAAAAAGCCAGGGCTCAATGGAAAAAGTCAATCTCCAATTACAAGAATCAAGAGAGACATCGAAAGGTAAATAGGGGAAAAACACACGCACACAAATAAACACATACACACATACATAACTCGTTACATAATAAGAGCAAACTGTTTCCATCCCTGTATCAGAAGCTGATACTGGTAATATTGAGAATTGTATGCTTATCGCAACATTTAAAAGGAATATAGATAAATAGAGGCAGTGAGTACAATCAAACAAAATGATGATAAAAACCATTATTAAGGGGTGCAGAGGTACCACAATGGAAGAAGAGGAAAGAACAAAGAAGATAAGGGTAAATTATGCCATGCAAAGAGGCATAAAAACATATTGTAGTAGAGGGGAAGAAGGGAGGGAGATCAGCATTATAGGAACTTCACCCTCATTGGTCCTGGTGTAAGGAGGGAATAACATAATCAGTTAAATATAGGACTCTATTGAGAAGAGACATAAAACCTACCATAATGGAGGGAAAGAGGAGAGGGAGAGGAGCATTCACTGCATGAGATCTATTCTTGTCAATCTTGGTTCAAGGAAGAAATAACATACTATATTAAGCATAAAAACTATTGTACCCTACAAGCAGTAGGAGGGGGGAAGGGTTAAGAAAAGGAGTGAGGGTGGATAGAAGGGAGGGTAGAAGTAATAAGGGGAAAGGGTAGGAAAAGGGAGGGGGGCTGATAAGGAAGGAATACTGAGGGAGGCAGTAGTCAAAAGGAAAACTCTTAAAGAGGGCAAGTGAGAAGAGGGAAAAACAAAAGTATAAACAGGGGAAGGACTAGCATGGCGGGAAAGACTCAGATAGTAATCATAACTGTGAATGTGAATGGGATGAACTCTCTCATAAAACTGAGGCGGATAGCAGAATGGATTAAAAACCATAATCCTAGATCTGGAAAGAACAGAGTTTAAATGAAGACTGAAGCAAACTACCTGCTCCCTTTCTTTTTCATGCTTGGTTTTGTTTCCTCTTTCCCATTGTTCATTCCATTGGTTACAACTCTTCTATACAACCAGACTAATGTCTAATGTGAAAGTATTTGCAGATCCTATACTTGATTGCATGCCACCGTGGGGGGGGGGGGGGGAGGGGCAGGGAAAAATTGTGTAACTCAAGGGATTGTGGAACTGAATCTTGTAAACTAAAAGTAAACAAAGAAATCAATAAAAACAAAATAAAATAAAAACCATAATCCTACAATATGCTGTTTACAAGAAACTCATCTGAAATGGGGATACACAGAGGCTAAAGGCAAAAGGTTGGAATAAAATATATTATGCTTCATCCTAAGTGAAAAAAGCAGGAGTAGCAATCCTTATCTCAGACAAAGCAAAAGCAAAAATAGATCTAATTAAAAGAGATAAGGAAGGAAACTATGTCCTGCTAAAAGGCAGAAATATTAAATGCATTCTTTTCAGATCATGATGCAATAAAAATTATACGTAATAAAGAGCCATGGAAAGATTGCTAAAATCTAATTGGAAACTAAATAATCTAATCCTAAAAATGAGTGAGTGAAACAACAAATCATAGAACAATCAATAACTTCACTCAAGAGAATGACAATGAGACAACAAACCAAAACTTGTGGGATTCAGCAAAAGCAGTTCTTAGGGGAAGTTTTATATCCCTCAATGTATACATGAATAAAATAGAGAAAATGGAGGTCAATAAACTGGGCATGCAACTGAAAAGAACAAATTTTAAATCTCCAATTAAATGCTAAATTAGACATAATGAAAACCAAAGGAGAGATTAATGAAATTGAATTTAAGAAAACTGTTGAACTCATAAAGAAAACTAAGAGCTGGTTTTATGAAAAAGCCAATAAAATTGATAGACCTTTAGCCAATATGATAAAAAAAAAATTAAAGACGAAAACTAAATTACGAGTATCAAAAATGAGAAGGGTGAATCTACCTCCAATGAAGATGAAATTAAAACAATAATTAGGAATTATTTTTGCCCAATTTTATGCACCCAAATTTGACAATCCTAGTGAGATGGATGAATATTTACAAAAATATAAATTGACCAGGTTAATTGAAGAATAAGTAAATTACTTAAATAACCCCACCTCAGAAAAAGAAAATGAAGAAGCCAGCAATGAACTCCCTAGGAAAAAATCACCAAGGCCAGATGGATTTACTAACACATTCTATCAAACATTTAAACAACAATTGATTCCATTACTCTACAAACTATTTGGAAAAATTGATGAAGGAGTACTATCAAATCCTTTTATGACACAAATATGGTACTGATACCTAAATCAGGAAGAGACAAAACAGAGAAAGAAAATTATAGACCAATTTCCCTCATGAATATAGATGCAAATATTTTAAATAAAATATTAGCAGAAAGACTACAGCAACTGATCACAAGAATAATACACTTTCATCATGTAGGATTTATTCCAAGAATGCAAGGATGGTCCAATATTAGGATAACCATCAGTATCATTGATCATATCAACAATAAAACTAGCAGAAACCACATGATTATCTCAATAGATGCAGAAAAGGCTTTTGACAAAATACAACATCCTTTCCTATTAAAAACACTAGAAAGTATAGAAATAAATGGAGTCTTCCTTGAAATAATAGGTCACATCTATTTAAAGCCATCAGCAAGTATTATATGTAATGGGGATAAGCTAAAAGCATTTCCAATAAGATCAGGGGTGAAACAAGGATGTCCACTATCACCCCTCTTATTTAATCTGGTACTAGAAATGTTAGCAGTAGCAATTAGAAAAGAAAAAGAAATTGAAGGAATCAAATTAGGCAAAGAAGAGACTACGCTATCACTCTTTGCAGATGATATGATGATATAGTTAGAGAATCCTAAAGAATCAGGTAAAAAAAACTACTTGAGACAATAAATAAATTTGGCAAAGTTGCAGGATATAAAATAAACCCACATAAATCCTCGACATTCCTATATATTTCTAACAAAATTCAATAGCAAGAGATAGAATGAGAAATTCCATTTAAAGTTGCTGTAGACATTATAAAATATTTGGGAATCTACCCACCAAAACAAACCCAGGTCCTATATGAGCACAACTACAAAACACTTCTCATACAAATAAAAGCAGATCTAAGTAATTGGAAAAATATCAATTGCTCATGACTGGGTTGAGCTAATATAACAAAAATGACAATTTTACCTAAATTAAATTACATATTTAGTGCCATACCAATCAATTTACCAAAAAATTACTTTATAGAGCAAAAAAAAATAGTAACAAAATTCATTTGGAAGAACAAAAGGTCCAGAATATCAAGGGAATTAATGAAAAGAAATGCTAGGGAAGGTGGCCTAGCTATACTAGATTTAAACCTGTACTACAAAGCAGCAGTCATCAAAACTACTTGGTACTGGCTGAGGAATACAGTAGTGGATCAGTGGAATAGATTGGATACACGAGACTCAGCAGTCAATGACTATAGCAGTGGTTCTCAACCTTCCTAATGCCATGACCCTTTAACACTTATGCGTATCTGCATGTGGGCAGACCCACCTGGAGATAGATAGAGGAGCAGTGTCTCTATTCCTAAGACCATGGGAAATGTGTTTTCCAAGGGTCTTAGGCGACCCCTATGAAAGGATCGTAAAACCCCCAAAGGGGTCGCAACCCACAGGTTGAGAACCACTGAACTATAGTAACTACTATTTGATAAACCCAAAGACCCCAGTTTTGGGGATAAGAACTCACTATTTGACAAAAACTGCTAGGAAAACTGGAATATAGTATAACAGAAACTGGGCATACACCATTATCTAACACTGTATACCAAAATCAAGTCTAAATGGGTGCACGATCTAGGAAATCTGGGAAAGCAAGGAATAGTGTACCTGTCAGACTTGTGGAGAAGGGAGGACTTTATTACCAAACAAGAGTTAGAGAGCATTTTAAAATGCAAAATGGATAATTTTGATTGCATTAAATTGAAAATTTTCTGTACAAAGTCAATGTAACTAAGATTAAGAGGGAAGTCAGAAATTGGGAAAGAATTTTTACAGTGTCTCTGATAAAGGCCTCATTTCTAAAATATACAGAGAATTGAGTCAAATCTATAAGAATACAAATCATGCCCCAATTGATAAATGGTCAAAGGATATGAACAGGCAGTTTTCAGAGGAAGAAATTAAAGATATCTATACACATATAAAAAAATATTCTAAATCACTAGTGATTAGAGAAATATAAATCAAAACAATTCTGAGGTACCACATCTCACCAGTCAGATTGGCTAAGATGACAAAACAGGAAAATGACAAATGCTGGAAAGGATGTGGGAAAATTGGAACATTGTTGGTGAAGTTGTAAACTGATTCAAGTATTCTGGAGAGCAATCTGTAACTGTGCCCAAAGGGCTATAAATAAATACCCTTTGACCCAGCAACACCACTTCTAATGTTGTATCCCAAAGAGATTACAGAAGTGGGAGGAAGACTTGTATGTACAAAAATATTTTTAGCAGATCTTTTTGTAGTGGCAAAGAGCTGGAAATTAAGGGGATGCCCATTATTTGGGGAATGGCTAAAGAAGTTGTGGTATATGAATGTAATGGAGTATTATTGTTCTATAAGACACAAGGAGCAGATGGACTTCATATTTACCTGGTGAGACTTATACAAACCAATGCTGAGTGAGACGAGAAGAACCAGGAGAAATCTGTACGCAATTATAGACACGATGTATGTGTAATGACCAACTTTGATAGACTGAACTCTTCTCAGCAATGCAAGGCTATAAGACAACTCCAGAAGACTCATGATGGAAAAAGCTGTTTACATTCAGAGAAAAAACTACAAAGAACTAGAGAGAGCAGAGTTTGAATGCAGACTGAAACTAACGACTTGCTCTCTTTCTTTTCCTTGCTTGGTTTTGCTTCTTCTTTCTCATTGTTCATCCCATCGGTTACAATCCTCCTTCACAACCTGACTAATGTCTAATGTGAAAGTATTTGCAGATCCTATACTTGATTGCATGCTGCCATGGGGAAGAGGGGAGGAAAGAGAGGAGGAAAAAATTTGAAACGCAAGGAAATGTGGAACTGAATCTTGTAAACTAAAAGTGAACAAACAAATTAATAAAGACAGAAAAAGAAAAAAACCTGCAAAATGAAAGGGTTGAAATTGCTTCTGTGGGAGTAGACTTCCACCTCTCTAGAATGACTGGGAAATCGATCCAAGTTGGATATGTTTCTTTGGTAACAGCAAAAAGCTAGTCTAAAAGGACAGGTTTTCCATCATTGGGAGCTATTGTGTTAAGCAAGAGGCAGTCAGTGGATAAACAAATCCCAGAGCCATCCATTCATCTTCCACAATAGGGATAGTTCCAGTGCTTCTATCAATAATACAAACTATACACACTTCTAAAAACTCCCTAGAGTTTTGCTGGTTCCTATTTCAAATGTTAGCACACTCCCTCTCACTATACATCAGCACTTCTATTCAAAGCTGAACATTCTGTAAATGGGTAGTGATTGTTATGTTAGTGGACAAATTCTTGCTGTTCATGAGTCTGCTGCTACTGTTCCCTCCCCATCAGAAATGAAAACTTCTATTGCCTTTTTATAGGCATAAATGGATAACATTAGGATAGCAACATTGATCACAAATTGAGGAACATGATAGTAATTAACATGGGCATTTACACTTTCTGATTGGTTAGGGTACAAGAGTTTCCACTATCATCATGGAAATCTGTCTTATGTTAAGTATCCCTGACAAGAACAGGGAAACTTTGTGGAAAACTCTAACAGATTAGTATACTTAAGTCGTGAGCATTCCCAGACCTATGTGACTATTATTGATAGTGGAGGAATTTAAAATTCATAAGCAGCTAGGTGGCAACATGTGGGGCTGACTCTAGAGTCAGAAAAATTCATCTTCCAGAGTTCAAATCTGGTCTCAGACACTTACTAGTTGTGTGACCCTGAGCTAGTCACTTAACCCTATTTGCCTCAGTTCCTCATCTATACAATGAGCTGGAGAAAGAAATGGCAAACCACTCTAGTATCTCAGCCAAGAAAACCCTAAATGGAGTCATGGAGAGTTGGACATGACTGAAAAATGACTTAACGGCAACATTTGCTTTCCAACAATCTAAATTAAATAAACTTTTGTAATAATTATGTTTCAGTCACTCCCTCTAAATCTTCATCAAAATTCTTTGTCCACTATAATTCAGTTTTTCTTATATGCTTGTACTTAACCATGTAGTCTGTTCTTTTTGTTCTGATTTTTTTTTCCACTTTACCTTATTTCATTAAAACAACACTAAACTGCTGTTAGGCCCACAGAGGTTAGGAAACTTACCTGAGGGTTTTAGGTAAGGATATAAAGACGCAGAAAGTTCAAGAAAAAAGCTTTGTCCCCCTCTTTTTGGGAAGGGTTCCTTCATGACTGAAACTAGTTAGCATGTGTGGGTCCCAAGCTAAGAAGAGTCCCTTAGCTAGAAAAGAAAATGGTTATTGGAAAGCAAATGTAATTGACTTTATTAATGTTTAACATTAAGCTTAAAATAAGTCATTTCACTCTAAGCAGAAAACTGTCTAGAACTTTAGAAATTTAGCTAGTCAACTGGAAATTAAGAAGTCTTAACCTGTACCATGGTAGGCCCTTAGGCCTAATCCACAGCAGGACTTATCTGGGAACATCACAGTGTCAGACAGAAATAGTAAAGTCAGAAGGTAGAGTCAATTTAGCTGAATGAAATGACAAGTTGTCTCTTGGATATGTTAAGTTTAGAGTACCACTGGAACCCAGAGAAGACATTTCAAGATACAGGAATAAAGTTAAGAGAGTTTGGGAGAGGAGATAAAAATTTGGAAGTCTACTGAGGTGATAACTAAAGCTAAAAGAATAGATGAGATTTTCAAGGGTAAAAAGTGTAGAGAACAAAAAAGGGGCACCAAGAATAGAAGCTTGAGTAATACCTTATTTAAGAGATCTAGAAAAAGAGTTTCATGGTCAACCCTATGGTCCAGATGATATAAAACTACAAGTGGCCACTGAAGGGGCAGTTGAGAGCACATACCAACCAGTTAAATGTGAACTCAGAAACCAGCTGTCAGAACTGAGATGGTATGAAAATAAAAATAATTACAATCAAGTCAGTAGAAAAGTTCAGGTCTAGCTCTTGTTCCTATAAGCCAGAAGACAGCACATTATTCAGAAAAGAAAAAGTCAACACACAGCATGAAGATGTGGAAGGAGCATAGAAAGTAGGGCAAAGGAGAGACAGTTTAGGGAAATGAGAGTAGGTCAGAACAGTCAGAAACAATCATGTTTCTTCCTTGTTCAGGAAATCTGAAATCATACTTAGAAACATCAGAGGTAGAGTCAGAAAAAGCAGAAGGTCTAGTTAGCTGGTATATGCCAGTAAGAGAAAACAAGAGCTTCCAGGAGAGCTATTCTGGCTTTGCCTCTTTTTGAAGCAACCTCGGGAGTCCTGCATGACTGTTAAGATAGAATTTGTGAGGGAGAGTAGTCAGATATCTAGAAAGGCAAGTTAGGCCTTGAATATAGGTTTAAGGACTAAGTTTATTTGAACAAAAATTGAGAGCTGGAATAGATTAGGTACACAATACACAGGAGTAAATAACCATAGAAATGTAGTGTTTGATAAACTCAAAGATCCAAGATTTTCAAACAAGAACTCACCATTTGACAAAAATTGCTGAGAAAACTGGAAAGCAGTTTGGCAGAAACAAAACACAGACCAACTTCTCACACTGTATACCAAGATAAAGTGAAAAGGGGCACATAATTTAGACATAAAGTTGATATAAGCAAATTAGAGGAACATGAAAATTTTACCTGACCGATCTATAAATAAGGGGGAAATTTGTGACTAAATAAAACACAGAGGATTACAGGAAGTAAATGGATAATTTTGATTACATTAAGTTAAAAAGATTTTGCACAAATAAAACCAATGCAGTCAATGCACCTCACATCTATCAAATTGGCTAGTGTCAGAAAAGTAAAATGACAAATGTTGGAAGGGATACGGAAAAATTGGGACACTACTGCATGGTTAGTGGAGTTGTAAACTGATTCAACCATTCTGGAGAACAATTTGGCCCAAAACGCTATAAAACTGTATACTTTGACCCACCAATACCACTACCAGATCTGTATCCAAAAGAGAAAAGGGGAAAGGACTTACATGTGCAAAAATATTTATAGCATCTCTTTTTGTGGTGGCAAAGAATTGGAAGTTAAGGGGATGTCCTTCAATTAAAGAACAGCTGAAGAAGTTGTGGTATATGATTGTGATGAATATTATTAATGATGATCAGAATGGTTTTAGAAAAACCTGAGAAGACTTATATGAAATGATATAAAGTGAAGTTACCAGAACTAAAACATTGTACAAATAACAACAATATTATTATGATGAGCCACTGGTGAAAGTAATTTCTCCTTCCTCTGTTTTCTCATAATCTTCTGTCTAGACCTCTCTTTTATGCATTCAGTGTCGTAGTCACAGGGTCATTCTATCCCTATAAAACTGTAAGCTCCCAGAGGTCAAGGGTTGCTTTTTGTCCATCTCAGTATTCTAGAGGCTGGCAGAATGCCTTCTATGCTTTAAAGCATTTGACAAATATTTGTGGAATTGAATTTGAATTACAGTTTTCCAACACTTACAACTTAAAAATACTGGTGAGTAATTAAACCCTGGGGTGGGGTGTTATCTTTTCCATCAGTTCCCATACCATGGGATTCCTGAGTAAGCGACTAAAAGGCCAGCTATCTTATGGGAATTTGATTCTGAGTTTAGTTTTGAATGGCTATACTGATGTAGCCTTCGATATGAGACCTAGTTATCAAATCCAGAAAACTGACTTGAGTATGATCAGGAAATGGGTTTATCTGTGATCAGAGGGTTTGGGGGATTAAACAACCTATCAGCCTTTTAAAATACAGCCCATTTTCTCTATGAAGTAAGGACCCTGCAAAGAAACTAGGCACTACTGAGTTGACATATAATGGGAACATGAGAAGATAAGAGAATATATGACGACAGGTCATTGTTGATGTTCAGTCATGTCCAACTCTTCATGATCCCATGGACCATAGCACTCCAGGCCCTTTTATCCTCCACTATCTCTTGAAGTCTGTCCAAGTTCATGAATGACAGGTCAGTGGCTCTCAAAATTTTTCTTACTGAAACCCAACCCCCATCCTACACCCACTATTACTTATATCAATACTGTATCAAAGAAGGGAAATACAAAGTGTGACAGATGTTTCCACGGCCCTGAAAAGAGGAGACCTATTATTGGTGACCCTCCCCACTAACTCTCAATCCTTCTACCACCACCACCACCCCCAAGACTTTTATATTTTATTTTGGCTAATGAATCTCCCCCGGGTACTCTGTGTCCTTTGAGAGCAAAGGCTGTCTTTTGTCTTTCTTTACATCCTCAGAGTTTATTGACTAATTGACTCAATAGGTATTACAGAAAATAGAAAATAAATACTGTGGAATAACCATGGACAAGGGGGAGTCAGTGGGGCAAAAGAGATAGATAACTGCCCTAGAAATTAAAAAAAAAAAACTGGCTTCAAAATTTGCCCCTCACACAGACTGGCTATGGGACTCTAAGTAAGTCAATTAATCTGTCAAAGTCCCAGGCTAAGAGGATTAAGTTTCAAAACAGTTGCTGATCTGCATTAGTAGAGGGAGTTTCCTCAAGGGGAATTTCCCACGAGAATAAGAGCACAGGTCTAGACAAGAAGGAGGAGGAGAAAGAGGAGGAGGAGAAGGAGGAGGGGGAGGAGGAGGAGGAGCAGAAGGACAGGGAGAAAGAAGAGGAGAAAGAGGAAGAGGAGGAGGAGGAAGAAGAAGAAGAGAAGGAAGAAGAGGAAGAAGAAAAAGAAGAGGAAGAAGAAGAAGAAGAAGAGGAAGAAGAAGAAGAAAGAGGAGGAGAAGAAAGAGGAGGAGAAGGAGGAGAAAAAGGGGAGGAGGAGGAGGAGAAGGAGGGGGAGGAAGAGAAGGTATTTTTTTGTATTTGTGTCATATACTAATAGCTAGCATTCACACAGAAATTTTAAGGTATGCAAAGCCCATTATTTCATTTGATTCTCACAGTGACCATGTGAGGAAGGTGCTCTTACTAACCCTGTTTTCAAAAATAAGGAAAACAAAGCTCAGAGAAGTTAGGTTGCTTTCCCAGAGTCATACAGGTAGTAAGCATCTGAGGCACGAAGCTAGTTCTCTCAGACTCCAAGTACGGCACTCTCTCTTTTGCCTGTCTGGTTAAATAGTAAGTTCCACAGAGGCAGGGTGACCGTGTCTAACCCAAATTTTGTAAGGTTATACAAAGTGTGGTGTAGTGCACACAAAAGACTCATAATGTGTTTGATCAATAGTATAGGAAGAGGTAGTTCTGTTCATTATTTTACCCGGAAAAATATCTTTTTAAAGATTTACAGCTTCGTTTCTGAGATCTTCATGTAATATGATCACTGTCTTCACTTTGACTAACACTGACATAGGTTTAAATCTCAGGGTGACACCAAATCTCAGTATAACAATGCAATTCTTTTGTTAGAGACTACCTCCCAACATGAAGGACCCTCACACTCATGGACTGTAGCCACCAGCACCAATAGATACAAGCTTTAAGTGCCTGTTATGTCCCAGGAATTGTGATAAACACCAGGGATACAAAGAAAGGCAAAGGTCACCAATGAAACATGAGGAAATGAAGGAACTGGAAAGAAAGATTAAAAACTATGAACGAAACCCAGAGATAAAGACAGTTCCTCCCAGTATTCTGAAACCTGAATACTGCAAGAATTCAGGGGAGACTGTTGGAAATCATGTTTTTTTAAAAAGTATAAAACAAGTTGGAAATCCTAAAATGAATAGCTTTTAGTCCAAAAAGAGTATATAAATCTCCAGAATAACTTATAGTCCCAAATAGGAAGAATTCTTCCATCAGAGGAGCCTTTCTCCACGTCTTCTTGTCTTGTCCCATTACTACTTGTCAATTAAAGGAGAAGTAAGGAGGAAGTTTTTTTCTTTCCAAATTGTGACTGCTGCTTAGGGTACTCCCAATGGCAAAACACTCTGCTAGACATTAGTTTCTTAGGCAAGTAAGACTCATTTTACCTTGCTTTCTTCTCTATGCATGAAGGGAGCAAAACTGCAGAATCCCTCTCTTCTTCGCAGCAGCCAACAATCTCCAATCTCTCTCTCTCTCTCTCTCTCTCCCCTCTTCCTCCCCTCTGTGTCTGTCTCTTCCTTTCTCTCTCTCTCCCCTTCTATCTCTTTCTCTGCCTCTTTCTGTTTCTCCCTCTCCTCTCTGTATCTCTCTCCGCCTTTATCTCTTTCTCTGTCTCTTTCCCCCTCCCCCTTGTCTCTCTCTTCCTCTCTCTCCCCCAACTCTCTATTTCTGTGTGTGTGTGTCTCATTCACACACACACACACACACACACACACACACACACACACACACACACTTACTTCATCTTTCTCTTAATTAGCTTCTGTCAATTTCCACACCACACATATCTTAGGGCTGGCACATTTATTTTTCCAATTACACTAAAACAGAAAGGGGGGAAGGAGGGAATATCTCAGTACTCAAAAAGGAGAAATTCCAAGGCCCAATCAATAGCCCACTTACAACAAAAGCATAACAAAGAAACTTGGAATTGATTGTGGAAAAGTCACCTTCTGTTTAGGGAAGCATAATTGGAACTGAGTTCCTACAAATACCATATGTGCTGTGGTGAAATTTGACCCTTTCTGGTGCCACATTTGCTCAGGCCCTTTCTGGTGGGCCTCTAGATAAAAGACATGCATAAAGAGAAGTTTCCGGGTGGCCTATATGTCCCCCCACACATGGGGAAGGGGAAGGGGAAACAGCACGAAAGAGGTTTGGCAGAATGACTTGAAAGGTTAGGTGTTAGCTACTTCTTGTTTTGTTTGCCCAGATAGCAAAAGGGAGATGAACTACGAGAGTGAGTGGCCAACTCAATGGAGTGTGCATCTAGACAAAAGAACCAGAAGGCCAAAGAATGAAGAACTCCATGAGTGCCATTCTTAGACTTAAGGCTCAGCAATGGAGATGGGGATCATTGTAGGAACACTATCCTAACCCTTTCCTCTGCACTTTTAGCTGATTTTTCTTTCTAAAGTATTGAGACCATTCTCAAGTCTTGGTTGGCTCAGGGTATTAGAAGCTTGGGTTGTCATGCCCTCATGGTCACCCAACAACAAAGCAGTCATGAAGAACTAACAATGTCTCTCTGATGATGGGTTTTTTTCGATCACAAAGGGCAATTCAGGCAAGGAAACCTTGTTCAGCTGAATCAGCTTGAGGTGTCCTCAATGCCTCTGCTTGTTGAAAATCCTTCTTCTAAAATGGCTAAGTAAATATTTTTTAATCTGTTGGATTTAACTGCTAAACAACCTATTAGTGTCTTATTTGGTTCTAAACTACTAGAAGACTGGTCTGAGTCAGGACTATTCAAAAAAAGAGATGGAAGAAGAGATAAAAGGGGAACATGGAATAAAAGGAATGACAAAGTTGGGTAAGACAGAGAGAAATCATCTGCTTTTCCCTTCACTGAATTTAGTAATCTTATCAAAATGGAGATATGGTTAATCTGGCATAGTGTTCTTTTGCTTTGTTTTGCTATAGAGAACTGGAAAATATCTTTACTTAGAAAGCTACCTGAGGCACTTGCTCCAGGGTATCACAATGATGTGTGTCAGAGTTAAGGCTTTTGACCAGATCTTTCTGACTCTGAGGCTTCTCCACTATACATTGTCTGTCGATCATAACCTAAACTTGATAAAATGCATAACGGCTCTTAGTAAACTTGGCTTCCTTTTCTCAGGCTAACAAACTAATCCCTTAATAATATAATACTAAATTTTTGCCAGGTATTGAAGACAAGCTCATCAGCATATAGTTTGAAGACTCTGCCCTGTTTTCTTCATTGATTATCAGAACAGCATTTACCAAACTATTGGGAGGTTTCTCACGAAAGTAACAACGATCAATCTCTTCAATATAATTGTTGAATAATGAAATAATGGGAAAAATGGTACTTATGGGCAAGGGATTCAGATTAGCTCTAAGAAGAATTTCCTCCAATGTCATGATTTTTAGACACTAGACAAACCTTAACAAAGGAGATTATAAATTTATGGAGCCTAGATAAAAGGAAATGAGTAAAAGGATAAACAATAAAACATGACTTGAGGCATTTACTTTAGAAATGCAGAAGAATAGAAAAGTGATTTTGAAAATTAAAATTCATTTTGGAAAGACAGAGGGAGAAAGAGAAAAGAATGGAAAATTTGTATTATAATATATATATATATATATATATATATATATCTTTTATAATTTTTTTAAATCCCATGGAATTGTCTTCTCTAGTTTTTTCATTGCTCTGCACTGGTTTAGTTTTCATCTTTCCCAAGACAAGGAGATGATCTTCAAAGTTTTACAACTAACTCTGTGATTTTAAGTAAGTCATGTCACTTTTCTGAGACTCAGTTTCCTCAACTATAAAATGAGATAGATGGATTAAATTATCTTTAAGTTTTCTTCCGCCATGATTTTGTCTCTGCCTTACCATTTCAATCCTGGACTCTTTTGTGTTTCCTGAAATACTTGCAGTAATTTGTTGGCATACGGAGTTAAAGAGGTCTACAGATTCAGAGCTGAAAGGGACCTGGAATATTTTCTAGGCCAATTTCCCCATTTTACCTCTAAGGCAATGAGCCCTAGAGAGATTATGTGGTTTATGCAAGGTCAAAGAGTGGGTTGCAGAAAAGGGAGGAAGAGAACTTTAAGGAAAACAGCAAGCTCCTCCTGCCTCTTTTCTCCTCCCCCTCTAGGCTGCCCTTGGACGCTGAACTGCACTAATTCTACCTACCACGTCATTTAAAGAGACCACATACGCGTAAAAGGATGTCTTTATCAAAATATCTATGATGGTGACCTTCAAAGAGAACAAGAAGTACTAATGATTTTCTTGTTATTTCACAGGTACATTTTCTTTCTTTCTTTCAGTTCCTTCATTGCTAAGACCTCTTCCTGGAGCAAAAACAAATACAGATTCTCTACTCACAAGAGAGTTAAGAAACAACTGAACTATAACAGCTAGTTCAGGGACATTTCTCACTTTCTTTACCTGACCCACAAGCTCTCCTCCGGTGTCACGGAAATTGGGAGCAGAGTTCAAATGATTGGAACGCAGAAACACTAGGATGGATCAAACTGATTTATTGATATAGACAGGCAAGCACAACATAAGAAGGTATAGACAGATGGACATCAGTTCAGCCTGGTGTAGAGTCCCATGTGGCTTCCCTTGTTCCCATTATTTCAGAGGGCAATACATAGTATGGTGACCAGGCCATCAGTGGAATGTGCATGCTGGCTGAAGGTCCAGAGCCACTAAGAGCTGGAGGTGACATAGAATTTTCATACAAAAGGCCTGACATGGTAGCTCCCACATCCCTGGTAGGGCTACTAGGTTAATGGACAGACCTGTAGCAAAAGGAATCCTCCAGTTAAGGAAAGGCTAACTCAGGATAGAGAAGGTGTAATTATAATTATGGAACACCAACAAGCTTATCAGAGTTTCAGAAACTGGTTCTAACTAGAACTAGGTGTGGTTAAGCATTAAACATACTATCATTGAGTAACTAGAGCCAGTCCTGGAAGAGTAGAGCTATAAACTCCTCTGCCTATTCAAGTGGAAAGCCCCATGACTTCCATCAACAGGCACAAAGACTACCTTAGATTGCATTCCTGGGCAGGCCTTGTATCACCTTCTATCTCCACCAAAAATCCCAAAAAGAATTTTGACAGGGACCAAAAAGCCATATGCCTACCTGTCCAGTCACGCATAACCTCACAGATTGTTGTGAAGCTTAAATGAGATAATATATGTAAACTACTTCACAAACTTTATCATTATTTTTTTTCATCTCATATTTTTTTTCTATGAAATTCAAATAGAAACTGTCCTAGGACAGATTATTGTTCTTTTAGGTTTGACATTTAATAAACTATTGCAGATAATACAATTGATTTTTATAATTGAATGAAGGTGTTGCAGTGGAAATGCATCTTCCATGGACTCACATAAAGGAAATTAGGACAATATTCACAGCGGTGAAAAGGGGTAACACGGATGATATATACTTCTTCATGTTCCCATGTGATGTTGATTTCTTCCACTGTCTGTATATTTTGAAAGCTTTTTGTTCCATTTAGCTTACAGACTGAGTGTTCAGTATGGCATCAATGATTAAAAACTTTTTCTATAGTGATATTCCATTTCCAAAACATTATCTGTTCATTTCCAAAGATATTTTGGGGATTTATATAGTTTATGAAGAACAGCAAGTTCAGAGTATATAATTCTGCCTTCTTGGCTATTTCATTCTAGACCATAGGTTCATAAGATCATAGATTTAGACTACAGATCTAAATAAAAAATTTAAAGTTAAAAGGGACCTCAAAGGTCATCTATTTTAACATCTTATAAGTTTGAGTATATCTGTGAGGAGTTATTTGTATGAGGAAAAGAGCTTATATTGCACAACTACAGAAAGTGACTAGGTATAACTAGGTATGACTACTGTATAACCAATATCTTCCAGCTACCCCTTTCACTTCCCAAGAGGGTGAATTACTCTCTGATCCAGAGCTTCACAACCCATATGGGACTACATAACTGAATGTGGTGCTCATGAAAAATTTGGCAACAGTAAAAGGTTTCTGAATGTACAATGACCAAAAATTAATTCAAAATCAAACGAGTAATTAATCAGAGGCATTTCTGGCAGTGTTTGGCCGTATTGAATCACATAACTTCACTGCAGCCTTGGTTCTGAACACACAATATGGGCACTCTGCATTATGCAAGCCGTCATGCCGCACAACACCAATGAATACTGCCAGAAACACCTGGGTTCAGATTTGAGGCTATGGTATGTTATGAATTGCAGTGTTTTTGCTGTACATACAACATTATCTACTCTTACAGAAACATAAGTTTAATTACGGAAAATAAAGACTTAATATTTTCCTACTTGTCTTTCCTCAGCATGTAAGTATCAAATTAGTGTATCTTTGGATTGCATTGTGTTAGAATGTTTGGGGTATTTTTAATTGCTATTATCTCCTTCTTTTACAGAAACATAAGTGTTTAATTGTAGTGAGTAAGAACACAAGCCCTTTGATAATGTTTCTCTACCATCACCACTGTATGTATATGTAAGAGTGAACATCAATTTTTTAAATTAAGCATTAACAAATGTAATTTCATAAACTAAAGCTAATATTTGGGAAATTATTAGCAATATTTATTTATATTATAGGGCAAAATTTTTTTTTGGTTATGGAGAGGTGGCTAAATTTAGACAGAAGAGGTAAAAATACTGATGACAATGCAGTAGAGTCTTCACTCCCAGGTTATAGCACACCTAAATCAACAAGAAAAACAATACTGGATCATTTTTGCAATATGGATTTACTTCTAATAATGATGATGATGATGATGTGGAAAACCTTCTTTGCTTACTTTGTAACGAAGTTTTGGCTGTGGAGAACACAAAACCAAGTCAAACTAAAAAAGCATCTTAATACCAAGCATGCAGAGTGCTGCAATAAACCAAAGGAATATTTTCAATGACTTTTTAAAATCTTGAAATAAGGAAAAAAAATATTTTGAGAAATTTGTTAGTCAACAAAAAAGTATTTTCTTGCATCTTACAAAACTTCTTATTTAATTGCAAAAGCTAAAAAGCCCCACACAATAGAAGACATCATGTTACTTGCTTCAGTTAGAATGTCAGAAACAGTTCATGGGTCAAAGGAAGGGGATGAAATTCATAAATTCCTTTACCAAATAATACTGTTTTTGAAAAACCATGCACTTAACAGTTGTTTGTTTTCAAACCTTCATAAAGACGTGGACTCCAATTACAAAATATTGTATCCTGTTCCAGGCACATTTGGAAAATGCAAGTATATCTAGTTATAATAGTAAAAAGAATTGAATAGTAAGGATACAATATTTTAGCTTTAATCTAATTAGGACAGAGTGCATCAAAACTATTTGAAAGAAGGGAGGGTTTGGGTGAAATGATAATAAGTTTTGTCTGGGCATGTAAAACCTGAGCTATCTCCAGCACTTCCAGTCTGAAATGTCCAACAGACAATTGGTTGTATAGGATTAAAGCTCAAGGAAGAGACTAGGATTAGATCTACATAAATTATCTACACAGATAAAATAATTTAGCCATGGGAGGTGTTGTGATGACAGAGAGAGTGTGGCTAGGGATCTGAGGAGCCCCTAAGACAGATCCTTAAAGATCTTCACAGTTAAGGGGTGTGACATAGTTGATGAACCAGTAAAGGGGATTGAGCAAGAACAATCAAAAAGGTAACAGGAAAAATAGGAGACAATAATTATCACAAAAAAAAAAACAGATATGAGCCTTGTATTTCATCTACTATTTTCCTCTCAGGGAGCTGGACCAAGTTGTTCAAATGACCTTAGGGTTACTTCACAACAGATCTACAAAAAATGGAGAGAAAAGGTATAATAGAACTTGTTCCAACAGTCTTCTGCCCAGAAGGAAATTTATATTCTCAATAAATATAGAAAAGTTCCTTATTTGCCACTCACTACTCTAGAATTGTGTGGAAAAATTCTTTCCAGAAAGGAAAATGTCCTGATCTAGAAACTGAGTCTCATTTCTCAAGTCCTAAAGCTAAAGGTGAAAACTATGTAAACTTGCCTTTCAAATGTGAAGGAACTGGAATTTATCTGAATGGGAAGAGCTGCCATAAATTTAAAATATTATTCAAAAATGTTGTTTAGGGGCGATACTAATCCCCTAGAAACTGAACTGCAGAGTTATATTTCACTTCAAACCCCCAATTTTACAAAATGTTGAGTTGGTGAATTCTATTCTTGGAACTTTCCTTAATTGTTCTTAAAAAGTGATAAGATCAGAACTGAATGAGACTAGATAGTTCTGTCAAGATGGGATAGAGGTGCATATTGCAAGCAAAACCCAGCAGGAAAAGATAGAAAAAGAAAATCCATTTAAGATAACTACAGATCATATAAAATGTGGGGAAGTCTATCTACCAAGAAATACATAGAGACTCTTGAAAACACAATTACAAAGCATTCTTTGCACAAGGACAGATCTAAATTAGCACTTCTTAAACTAGGTCCCAATCCCACATGGGGTCATGACCCATAGTTTAAGAAGCACTGAAGGCATCATGAGTGGGAAAAGTTTTAGAAGCCCTGATCTAAATAACTTGAGGAACATTGATTTATATATTAATGTTATGCATTATTTATATATTAACATAAAATGATAATAATACTTAATTTACTTATTTAGTGCCATACCAATCAATTTACCAAAGAATTACTCTATAGGGCTAGAAAAATCATAACAAAATTCATCTAGAGGAACAAATTATCAAGAAAATCAAACTGTAATAGAACAATTTGGCAATGGATAAGAAACAAAATAGTTGATCAATATAACAGATTAGGTACACAATAGATAGAAACAAATGAACACCGTAATCTAGTGTTCAATAAACCCAAACATTCCAACCATGGGGGTGAGAACTCACCATTTGATGAAAACTGGCAGGAACTAGGCACAGACCAACATCTTATACTATATACCAAGATAAACCCAAAGTGGCATAAAGGGTTTGTCCTTCTTTCTCAGAGAGGACCATGACATCAAGAAGATGATGCCAGGACTTGCAATTGAATTGGACCTAAGTGAGGGAGAACTGTGCAAAATCACCAGCCTTACTTTCTCCTCCAGAGCCATCTGGGTCCAGTGACCAGATATAAGTCAGGACAACAGGAGATGATCCAAAATACAGTGGAAGGCCTTGTCATTTTTTAAGTCATGTCTTTTAAAGCTAAATTCTCACTTTGACTCAAGCAATGCCCATTCAATGATTAGGCTTATTTAAGAAATGAGGTAAGGGATGCCCCCTTTAAACAACAACAAATATAGACCAAGAGGGAAAGACCCTCAGGGTTTCTGGCCAAAAGAGGGACTATAACTACTTATATTCACTGTGAGCCATCAAGGGCCCAAATAATAACCATTAAGTGGTGCTTGGGTAGGGACTTATTGTAGGCCAATCCATGAGAACCAGAATGAATTGAGTTTAAGGCATAGTCTTTAAGAAAGAAACCTAGAGAACAAACCCCAAGATGTCTAGGTAGGTTTCAACTTTCAAAACTTACCTTCCTTTGGGTAGATCACCCTCAGGTGAGGTCATAATACCCCATGTGGTGGAGCATGGAAGAAATTATCTGTCCTATCTAAAGATTGTCATTTTTAACTTTAGGACTTGAAAAAAGAAAATCAGTTTCTAGATCAGAACACTCCTTTCTGGAAAGAATTTTTGACACAACGCACTGTTGGTGGAGCTGTGAATTAGTCCAACCATTCTAGAAAGCAATTTAGAACTACACCCAAAAAGTTTTTAAATTTTGGGTACTTTTTGACCCATCAAAAGTACTGCTAATACCCCAAGGAGATTAAAGAGGAAAAGGATCCATATGTGCAAAAATATTTATAGCAGGTTTTTGGGGAGGCAAAGAATTGGAAACTAAGGGAATGCACATTAATTAGAGAATGGCTGAGCAAGCTATTGTATATGAATGTGATGGAATACTATTGTGCTCTAAGAAATTATGCAGGAGATGGTTTCAGAGAAATCTGTGAAGATTTGAATGAACTGATGCTAAGTGAGGTAAGTAGAACCAAGAGAACAATTTGTACAATAATAGCAAAATTGTAAAGATAATGTGTGGGATAGAAACCACTACCAGATCTTCAAAATCAGAGTCTGAGTAGGAGATAAGAAAAGGTCTTTATTCTTTCTCATGAGAAAGGGCACAGCCCTCTTTGCTCGTCAGCCAAGGAGTGCAATTTGCAGAAGCTTGCAGGTTTCTGTTATCCTAATCCTAACGCAACCCACTCCCCTGTCCAGTCTCACCACTAGGCTCACAATCTCAACTTAATCAGCCAAATCAATTTCAATCCTTCATTACCATAATGATTCATGAGTTAGTATCCTATCAGAAGATGGTATTTTCCAGTCCCTTGTCATGCACCAAATTTGGAGACAGCCAATGAGAGTTACAGTTGACAATCCTTTATTTTCATAATTATTCATTTGACTCGTCTATCCAATCAGAAGGAAACATCCTTCAATCCCTTGCTTGTGCATGTCTACACACCAGGGTAGGGAGGGCAACCAATGAGAAGAAGGCTAGTGTTGTTTCCTTTAAGTTTTGTTACCTCATTCCAGGGCCTGTGGAAAGTTAAACCTTTGCTATCTCTCACAATAATAATTAAAGACCTAGTAATTAAAAATAATTAAAGACCTAGTAACTCTGATCAATACAATGATGAGTCACAGTTCCAAAGGACTCATGATGAAACATCTGTCTACTTCGAGATAAAAAATTCAGAGTGTAGATTGATGCATAGCTTCTATTTGTTTCTTTTTCTTTGTTTCTGGGAACACGGTTAATGCATAAATTTGTTTTGCATGTCTATACATATTTGCAATGGTTATTATTTTTCTTCATAATGAGTACAGAAGAAGTGTGGGGAATGAGAGAATTTGGAACTGACAATAAAATAAAATTGAATTTTTTTTATAGAAAGCACCCAAGACCAACTGACAAGGCATAATGCCTAGCAAAAATTTCAGGATATATCCAGATGCCTAGCAGAGTCTGTATGACAGGTAGAGACAGCAGGCTATGTGAGAGCAGCAAGAAGGAAACCCACCGGGAGCCATGCAATGCCATCACCAAAAGATATTTACAGCCCTGCTGCAACAGAGGTATGTGTGTCCTAAGCAGGTCCATGCTCTCCAAAGTCCTTTTATACCTCAGCTTTATGGCGAAATGTTCTATTTATATTTTTTCTCCTTTGTTATTTCTGCAAATGCCTTTGCTTTAAACTGGCTAATATATTACAGAGAGAGAAAAAAAAATAGAATGTAGTCCAGGTCAACCACACTTCATTAATTTTGTCCATTTAGTTACATTTAACTTAATCTCAAGAAAATCTCTAGAACTTCCTCAACCACTGGACACTTTGGAAAACTAGGTCAATTAAATTAAAACTTACTATACTACATCTCATTATTGCTTGCATTCAGATATATATGTCAAAACATGTCTTCTCAAAACATTTTTATATTTGTCTTTTTTCCTCTACAAAAGTGTAAATTTTATATTTTAATCACTTCTAGTTAGTTTAATATCTTGTACAAAGTGGGAACTTTTAAAAAAGTTTATTTGAATTGAACTATAGCAATTTTATATGTTAAAAATAATCATTCAAGGTCATGGTAACACATAGTCAATGGCACATTACATTGAGGTAACATCCCATAGGGCTGGTATTTTCGGGGAAGGAGGGTTGTCCAGATCTATGATTTCCTCAGTGTACATAACACCCAGTATAGAACCTTCATACCCCAAACACAGATCAGCAACTTTTCTATAACCGGTAGCCTTAAAAATTACCCTGGTCTTAGTGTCATCAAAAATAACAGCATTGTAAGGTATGAACTCTGCATGGTAACCAAAAATTTGCTCCCTGACCCCAACTGGAAAGTTCTCCATGACTATTTCTGCTGTACCTTAGGAGGAGATTGGATAACCAATGCTAAAATGACAAGAAAAATAGCTCTCAGATATGGTTTGTGTCCTAAGTCCAATGTTGTTCTCCACCCTGCTCCATCCCAACCCCCAACATTTTACCATTGTATCATCCATCTTTACCTGAAGTATCAAAAAACAAGAAGAGAAAGCAATTTTAAAATTAGTCCAATTAAAACTTCTGAGCAAAATGTTTGTGATAAGAAATAAGATCAAATTTTTAAAAGATAATTAGATTAATAGTTTATTTCAATTTATTTCTCATTATAATAATGGATATTTATGGAGTACTATAAAGTTTGCAAAATACTTTATATACATTATACTATTTGATCATCTAAAGACACCTATGAGGGAGATACAATACGTGTTATTATACCTATTTTATAGGGGAAGAAACTAAATCTTAGGAAGACAGTCACTAGCCAGTGCAGCAAACAACTATCAAAGGCAGAATTTGAAACCAGTTCTTCTGAGCCCAGATCCAGCATTCAATCTGCTCTGCTAGTTAAAGCAATTTGCCATGGTAGTTAGTGCTGATTCCCCAGCCCCCAGTATTATAAACAGTGAGAACTGGTGGTAATGAGAAAAATGTAGAGCTACAAGTCAACAATACAATAACAGGATGCACCTGCAGATTTCATAGAAATAGGTGACAGCAGATTCATATATTCCCAGGGTACATGACACATGGCAGGATGATGCACAGCCTAAGATTCTTTCAGACCTTTCAAAAATGAGAAAAGACTGTCTGACAAACAAAATGTCAGGCTCCTAACTGATGAAAAGAATTAGCCTAGAGTTCTTATTGACCAATAAAGATTAGAAACATAGTTTCTCAGCTGTAATAAAAACAAAAACAAAGACTATTCAATTCAGCAACATATTCACTAAAATTGGAACACGACAGAGAGCATCAGCATGGCAAGGGTGACCTGCAAATTTGTAAATCATTCCATATTTTTAACTCTATGAAGATACTATACTCCAAAACACTCTTTACACACATGAAAAAGACTGACCTAAATAATTAAAGGAATCTTAATTGCTCACGGATAGGCCAAGCCATCATAATAAATTAACAATACTACCAAAATTAATTTACTGACAAAAGATGACTTCATAAAGGTGGAAAAAAATAGCAAAATTCATCTGGAGGGAAAAAAGGTCAAGACTCCCAAGAGAAATAATGAAAAAAAGTGGGAAGGAAAAAGGCCTATCAGTATCAGATCTCAAGCTGTATTATAAAGCAGTTGCAATTTTTAAAATTTAGGACTGATTTAAAAATACAGCAGTAGATCAGTGAATCCGATTAGGTGCAAGAAATGCAGAAGCAAGTGAGCAGAATAGTCCAGTTTTTAATAAAACCAAAGACTTCAACTACTAGAGTAAAAAGTCTGATTTGCCAAAAACTGCTGAAAAGCAGTCTGTAAGAAACTACAGATGGATAGTATCCCATAACTTCCTTTCCACTCTCAAGGGTACCACCATCATCCCAGGCACTCAGGTTTGCAACAGAGGTATTATCTTTGTCTCTTCATTTTCTCACCCCCTCTCCCCATATCCAATCAGTTCTCAAGTCCCATCATTTATGACTTCATACCATCTCTAATATACTCCCCTTTCTCACATTGCAACCACCCTGGTGTAGGCTCTCATCACTTCACTCTTCGACTACTGCAGTAGCATGCTGGTCAGTCTCCCAGTGTCAAATCTTCCCATTCAGCTGTTCAACAGATGTTCCTAATACATGCCTCACCACATTGAATAAACTTCAGTGGCTCCCTGTTACTTATAGTTCATAATCTGATCCCCTTCTAGCTTTCCATCTTCCTATACCTTACTCCATTTCATGTACTCTGATATCCAGTGACACCACCTACTTTCTGTTTCTAAACCACAATATTCCATCTCCTGACTCTGATCATTTTCACTGCCTATCCCCCATAACTAGAATGTTCTCTCTTTGTTCCTGCCTTTTAGCTTCCCTGGTTTCCTGCATTTGACATCCCACCTTCTGCAAGAAGCCTTTCCCACTTTTCCTTAATCTTTGTTTCTTCCCTCTGAGAACATCTCCAATTTATCCTGAGTTCATCTTGTTTGTTTGTGGTTGTTTGCATGTTGTTTCCTCCATGAGACTGTGAGCAACTTGAGAGCAGGGACTATTGTTGCCTTTTTTTTTTTTTTTTGCTTAGTGCAATGCCAGGCAAATAGTAGGCACTTAATAAATGCTAATTAACCAAGTGGCTCTCCGTATACCAGAAAAAGCTCCAAATAAATTCATTCAGCCATATTTGACTCTTTTTTACCCCATTTGGAGTTTCTTGGCAAAGATACTGAATCATAAATCATAATCATACACAATCATAAACAAATTAGAAGAAAAATGAAAAGATCACAACCAAACAAAAGACAGAAAAAAATCACAGACAATAAAAAGAAAAATTTTGTTCTATAACATTGGAAAGTCTTTGTACAAACAAAAGAAGTACAGCTAAAATTAGAAAGAAAGAAACTTCCAGGAATGAATTCAAGATGACAAAGTAGAAGAAGGACTTAGTCAACATTCCCCTGCAAACAAATTTAAAATAATGCCTCAAATCAAATTCTGGAGCATCAGAGCCAACAAAAGACTGAGTGAAACATTCTTCCAGTCAAAGACAATTTATGGAGAGGATTCTAGGAAGATGGTAGAGTAGGTTGGAAAACTTTCAGCTCTCCAAATTTCCTCCACAAAGGGAACACAGAGCAGGAACAATTTTTTTTAAAGGTGGGGTAAAGCAGTTGTCCTCCTAAGACAATTTGAGAAGATTCCCATGAAAGACCTGACCTGGGAGGCCAAGGTTCAGCAGAAGTGAAGTTCAAACACCTCCAGGTGACTCTGCAGAACCAACAAATAAGCCCTAGGGGCAGCAGAGTTAAGAGGCAACCCCAGCCTTAGAAACTTTCTTCTAATGGACAATGTGGGTGTCTGCTGGCTGAGTAGGAGAAGATTGAATGACCTTCCACTGTTGAGGAATGCCAAGCACAGCGGTGCTAACCAGGCATGTTATGGGGAGGAACTAGCAAACATCTGGTGAGTGTTCTAGCAGAGCAGCAGGGACCCTGATGGCTGTGGGCACTTATAAGGAGAACAGAGCCCCTGGTTTCAGTTCCAGGGCAGAGAGGACAGCTGTAGTTTGCAGCCACTGGAGGGACCATAGGGAGCAAGACCATTTGTGGAACAGTATGGTTAGGGGCCTTAGTCAAGGTTTAGAAACGGAGAACAAAGCCCAAGGTTAAGTCCCAGGACAGACCTCAAAAAATAATACTAAGAAGGTTGGGGCATCATTCCCCAACCTCAGGACTAAAACTTAGTTATACTAATAGCTACTTAAAATAAAATAAAACAAAAAAAATTTTAATGAGTAAGCAAAAAATAAAATTAAAATTAAAAATTAGTAAACAAAGGACAAAGAACTCAACCATAGAGACAGAGGACTGACCATAGGGACAGAGAAGATCTGGGTTCATATTCAAAGAAAGACAATGGAACTAAAAAAAAAAAACAGTCATTCCTTTTTCAATGAGAAATGTCAAATGATCTCAAGCACAAAAATAATTCTTGGAAGAACTTTAAAACGACTTTAAAAATCAAATAAGAGAGATTGAGGAAAAATTAGAAAAAAGTAAGAGCAATCCAAGAAAATTATGAAAAGAAAGGCAACCACATTGAAAAAGGAAATCAAAAACTTAAGAAAATAATTCCTTGAAAACTAGAATTGGGCAAAGGGAAGATAACAACATTCTAAGACACCAAGAAATAATAAAACAAAATTAAAAGAATAAAAAAATAGAAGAGAATGTGAAACATCTCATCAGAAAAACAATTGATCTGGAGAACAGATCAAGGAAATATAATATAAGAATAGAAAGACTACCTGAAAATTATGATATTAAAAAAAGAATCTTGATATCATATTCCATGAAATTATCAAGGAAAATTGTCCTAAAGTTCTAGAACAAGAAGGCATAATAGAAAAAATCCACTGATCAACAACTGAAAGAGATCCCAGGAGAAAAACTTACAACAATATCATAGCCAAGTTCCAAAACTCCCAGGTTAAGAAGAAAATTTCAGAAACAACAATTAAAAAAAATTTAAATAATGTGGCTCCACAATAAGGATCACACAATACCTAACAGCTACCATGTTGAAGGACTGTAGGTTTTGGAATACTGTATTTCACAGAGAAAAAGAGCTGGGGTTACTACCAAGGGTATAATCCTGAATGGAAAAAAAAATGGACATTTAACAAACTGAAAGACTTTCAGGTATTTGTGACAAAAATGGCAGAACTTATGGGAAAATTCAGCATATAACATCCAGGAGAAATATAAGGTAAATATTGAGGAACAACTATAAGAGATTCAATAAGGTCAAATTGTTTACTTATTATATGAGAAAATGTTATCAGTTCTTTTCTGACTCTCATTTTTATTTGGGTAGTTTGAAAGAAAGACTTGGGCTGAGATGAGTAAGATGGGGTGATTCTAAAAAAAA
>CM053581.1:422759705-422832270 GCA_028627135.1 Pseudochirops cupreus
AATAGACTGGGGGAGGGGGGACACACTGGGATGGCTGTTTTGGGGAGGTGGGTGGGGGAAAGAGGAGGAGAAAATATGTAACTCAAAATCTTGTGGAAATGAATGATGCAAACTAAAATAAAATTTAAAAAAAAAGAACAGGTATCTCATATAAATGAGGCATAAAAGGAAAAACTGATACAGAAGAAGGTAGTATTGGAGAAGGCAGGTAGTGCCAAAACCTTACTCTCATTGGGAATGGGTTAAAGAAGTAACAACATATATATCTAGAAGGGCATAAAAGTCTTCTAAATTCAGAAGGAAATAAGAAGGCAAGGGAAGAGGGTGGGGAAAGGATAAGGGAGTTGTTCTTGGAGGGGTAGATAGGTTAAGGAATAGGAGGACAAGGTAACAGGTAGAATTAAAGCAGAAGAATCAGGAGAGATAGGAGTAGGGTGAGACGGATAGTGAGGAAAAATAGGAAGGAGGACAATATACAAGTAATTATAACTTAGAATGTGAATGGGACAAATTTACTCATAAAATGGAAACTGATAGCAGATTAAAAATTTGAATTAAACAATGTGTTGCTTTCAGGCATTGCTATAAAATAAGCAATACACGCAAAAACAAAATAAAAGTCAGAAGTAGAATTCATTATGCAAAAAAAAAAGCAAGGGTAGTAATCATTATTTCAGACAAAGTTAAAATTAGAATAGATTTAATCAAAAAAGAAAAACAGAAACTATACTATGTGTCAGCAATATTACTCAATATGAAGTATAAAATACTTGAGAGTATACCTGCCAAAACAGACACAGGAACTATATGAACATAAACATAAAACACTTTTTCTACAAATAAAGTCAGTTCTAAATAATTGAAGTAATGTTTATTTTTCATGGGTAGGTAAACTCAATATAATTTTAAAATGACAATTTTACCTACTAATCTGTTTATCCAATGTCTTCCCAATTAAGTTACTAAAAAATTATCTTACTGAGTTAGAAAAAATAATAACAAAGTTCATTTGGAAGAACAAAAGGTCAGGAATGTAAAAGAAACAGGGGGGGCAGGGGAGGAGCGGGGAGGCTGTAGAGGTAGCCGATTCAGCAGTATCAGACCTTAAACTACATTATAAAGTGAGAGAAGTGTTAAATGGATAATTTTGATTATTTTAAGTCAAAGTTTTCTTGTATAAATAAAACCTATGTAGCCAAGAATAGAAAGAATGCAGAAAATTGAGGGGAAACTTTTGTGGACAATCTCTCAGAGAGGGTGTGATTAGATTAGAATATTGTTGTGGTGTAGGGAACGAGGAGCTGACTGATTTAGAAAACATGGAAAGACTGGGACTTATGAAGGAAGGTGCTATCCAATTTCAGAGAAACAGAAGTAGAAATAAGCATAGTATGCTCTTACGTATGAGTGAGTATGGGTGTATATGCGTATGTTTAATAGATATCTATGTATATATGTGTATCTGCACTTAACTGTAGCTTTCTTTTGGGAGAAAGGGGAAACATAAGATAAAAAGTACACAGCAGAGAACAAAAGAAAACCTATAAGAAAACAAAGAAAAGCTGGGCAGCTTTGAAAACAATGTATAGCATTTATTACTTAAAATGGAAATGTATTATTTTATATTGAATCCTCTCTTATGTTCTGCTGTGTACACAGCAAATTTTTTTCTCGTTTTCTTTGTTTTTAGGTTTAAAACAAATCTTTTTAAATTGTCGAAAAGAAAGAAAGAAAGAAAATTTAGGAAAGTGAAAGGCAAGATCTGTGACATGGGAGTATAATCTAGCTTGGAACCCACATGGATGCAACATCAGTGCTGGAAATAGGTGGGAGCAAAAGCGGCAACAGCAACTTCAGGAGCTCTCAAGCCAGAGGCAGTGAGGGGACCTGGCAAGTGGTCAGAAAGAGATTACAGGGGCCTTCTGTGCTAGCACTGGTTGTAGGACCAGTCACTGTTTGGCAGTTCCATTGACTATACCCACTTCTGGGTCACAGTTCAAGGGCAGAGAGGAACACTTTCTGTCAAAAGGGACCAATATAACTTCTGATCCCAAAGAAGCTGGGACCCTGAGAAATAGTATCAATTGCCATTCCAAGGGATCAGGGCTCCTTCTTGGGTAGTGGTGATATTGTAAAGACAAACAACATTGAAAGACTTAAGAATTCTGAACACAATGAGCAACTGTTTTCCAAAGGACTCATGACAAAGCATGGATCTAACTCCTGACAGAGAGATGATGGACTCAGGGTACTGACTGAGACATATTTTTTGGACATAGCCAACAGGATCATTTATTTTGCTTGACCATGCATATTAGTTACAAGAGTTTTGCTTTTCTCTCTTTTTTCTCAGTGGGGGAGGAGGGAGAGAAAATAGATTTTTGTTCAATGAAAAAAAAAATCTAAAAAATAACAAAAGCCAAAGCAAGGCTCCACAGACCAGCAGGGTAAATGCTTATTGACTACTGACTGTGTTGGTACCACCGCATTAAATTTAATGCATACTTTAAAATAAGCTGCATGTAATCAGTTCAGAATTTCAAATACAATTCCCATTTTTCTGGCTTTATTTGTATATGAAATTGTTTATATTTGTAGATAATTCTCTACTTCACAATTCAAAAACAAAAACAAAACAGAAAATGGTTTAAAGGGAAAGAAACATAATGGCAAACAATAGCTCAACCAGGACAAGAGTCTTAATATCAGCAGAAATTTCCTAAGAAATTTGCTTTTAGTGCGGAGCCAAGATGGTGGAGCAGGGACATCCCTGAACTCTCTCACAAATTCTTTCAGATATCTCTAAAAAAAGTGAATCTGAACAAATTTGAGACTGGCAGAATCCACTAGGAGACAGAGTGTGGCAGATTACCAGCTCAAGAGAGTCCAATTGGTAAATGGAAAGTCCCTGTTGCACCAGCCTGGGAGAGCACAGAACACGTGGGTCTACACCCAACCATAGTAGAACAGGAGTGGATCTGCCAGGCTGAATCACCAGTACAGTGGTGATTCCCAAACCTCTCAGAGTAGGGACAAGGTATGTTGGAGCTGAGTGAGAGACAAGTGCAGGACCTGCGGCAGTGACAGCAACTACTCCTAGAACTATCAGCCCATAGACTAAATGCTTGAAAGTCACAAACTCAAACTTCCAGGAGCTAAGTTGGCAAAGTAAACTGTAAGTGCTTTTATGCCCCCCTTGATGGCCTTAAAAAACCCAAAGAATATTGTCCCAGGAAAAACCCTGGAATAGAGGAGCCAGCAGGAGTAGTAGGGGCACAGCAGTCTTTTAGCTTGGGAGGCTAGAGAGATCACCAGGTAGGGTTCCTCTTGTTCTGGCTAAAGGGGACCAGTTCAGGACAGGAGGCATCCAAGTAAACCCCACCTCAGTGGACCAGCAAGGGATCTTGAGCCCCAAGGGGGAGCCAGCAAACACCAACACCAGGACCCCAGGCATGCTTTTGCATAGCCGGGGGAATTGGTAGACACTGGTGCAGACAGCAGCTAAGGCTATCGATGCTATAGCACAGCCCTAGAGGAAGAGGAGAAGTCTAGCAGCCAGACCACCCCTCCTGTATACCTCATGCTGTGAGCTTCAGTGTAACCCCAGGGAAATTCAGAAAGACATCACCTGACCACAATCCTTGGCACACACTAGCCATCTCGAGCTCAGTACTAGGTGAGCTACAGCATTATATAGCTTCTAGCTGGCAGAACCAGAGGCCACAACCCACAAAGTCAGTAACCAGGCCCCTAGCTGCCAGCACAAGAAGCTTGGGACAGAGTCTCCTGTGCCACAGAAGCAGAGATCTACTTTAAAAGCCAGAAGAAAAGACAATCACAATGAAGAAGCTAATTAGAAAACCAAAGACCATAGAATCCTACTATGGAGACAGGAATGAGCAAAATGCCAACTCAGAAGAGGACAGCATTAACACTATACCCACATCTGAAACCTCAAAAGGGAATAAGAATTGGTCTCAAGCACAAAAAGCATTCTTGGAAGAGCTTAAACCAAATTAGAAAGGTAAAAAATAAATTGACCAATTGTTTTAAAAATACAATGGACAAAATGGAAAAAAATTCACTGATAAGAATAAATCTTTAAAAAGTAAAATTGGAGAAATGGATAAGGAGGTACAGAAACTAAGTGAAGAAAACAATTCAATAAAAGTTAGAATTGGACAAGTAGAAGCTAATGATTCTATGGAGCATCAAGAATCAGTCAAACAAAATCTAAAGAATGAAAAAACAGAAGAAAACATAAGATATCTCATTGGAAAAACAAGTAACCTGAAAAATAGATGAAGGAGAGATAATCTAAGAATCACGGGTCTACCAGAAAGACATGATTTTAAAAAAAGAGCCTGGACAGTATCTTCCAAGAAATCATCAAGGGAAACCGCCCCCAAGGTCCTAGAACCAGAGGGTAAAACAGTCATCAAAAGAATCCACCAGTCATCTCCTGAAAAGAGATCCCAAATTGAAAACTCCAAGGAATATTGTAGCCAAGTTCCAGAATTAACAAGTCAAGGAGAAAGTACTGCAGGCAGTAAGAAAAAAAAAACAATTCAAATATTGAGGAACTACAGCTAGGATCACACAGGACCTTGCAACATCTACATAAAAGATCAGAGGGATTGGCATATGATATACCATAAGGCAAAGCAGTTTAGACTACAACCAAGCAAAATTGAGCATAATCTTTCAGGCAAGGAGATGGACATTCAATGAAATAAGGGAACTTCAGACCTCCCTGACGAAAAGGCCAGAGCTCAATGGAAAATCTGATCTTCAAATGCAAGACTCAAAAGAGGCATAAAAAGGTAAACAGGGGGAAAAAAGAGGAAAAAAATCCCTTATTGTTCAATAACAGCAAATTGTCTATATCCCTATATGGGAGGATGATACATGTTTATCTTGATAATGGTATATTTATTATGACATTTAAACAGGATATACACACACAGAGGGTAGAAGAATAAATTAACTGATGTGATGATAAAAAGCCTAATTAAGGGATAAAGAGGAATTGTAATGACAAAAGGGGAAAGATGGAGGCAGAAAAGGTGAGAGAGGAATATAATGAGAGGACATAGCAAGAGACAGAATAGGGCAAACTATCTCATACAAAAGAGGCAAGAGAAAACTGTTACAATAGAGGAGAAGAACAGGAAGACAAAAGGGAATGGGTCAACCTTACTCTCACTGAATTTTGCTTAAGGAGGGAATAACATACACATTACAGGAAAGTAGGGGGAAGGGGATAAGAGGGGAGCTGATAGAAGGGAGAGCAGATTCAGCAGGAAGGTATTTAGAAGCACACACTTTTGAAAAGGCACAGGGTCAAAGGAGAAAATAGAACAAGTTGGGGGGCAGGATAGAATGGAGAGAAATATAGTCGGTTTTTCACAATATATCCACTATGGAAATGTTTTGCATAACTACACATGTAAAACCTATATTGAACTGCTTATCTTCCCAGCAAAGGTGGGTGACAAGGCAAGAAGGGAAAGAATCTGGAATTCAAAGTTTTAAAATCAAATGCTTTTTTAAAAATATTATGATTATTATTATTATTAACATGCAACTGGGAAATAAGATATATAGGCACTGAGATATGAAGATGCATCTTGCCCTACTGTAAAGTCGGAAGGGGAATGGGGGAGGATATAGGAGAGAGCAGATTGGGGGAGGGGGTATTCAGTAGAATTATTGTTTTGGCATGGTGGGTAGAGGACAGACACAAAAAAATTTGTAACTCAAAATCTTGTGGAAATGAATGTTGCAAACTAAAAATAAACATAAAATTTTTAAAAAGAAAAAAAAGAAAAGAAAAGGGAAGAGGGCTGAGATGGAGGGAACATGGAAGGACCAGTATGTACAAAAACATTTATAGAAGCTCTTTTTGTGGTGGCAAAGAATTGGAAATCAAGGGGATGCCCATCAATTGGGGAATGGCTAAACCAGTTGTGGTTTATGAATGTAATGGAATACTATTGTGCTATAAGAAATGAGGAGCAGACTGACTTCCTAATAACCTAGAGAGACTTATATAAACTGATGCTGAGTGAGGGGAGCAAAACCATTAGAACATTGTACACAATTACAGACACTTTGTATCTGTGATGACTAACTCTGATAGACTGGACTCCTCTCAGCAATGCAAGGCTATAAGACAACTCCAAAAGTCTCATGATGAACAGGGTTATCCACATCCAGAAAAAGAATTACAGAGTCTGAATGCAGATTGAAGCAAACTACTTGCTCTCTCTCTCTCCTTTTTGTTTTGTTTTGTTCCTTCTTTCTCGTTGTTTATTCCATTGGTTATAATTCTACTCTACAACTCGACCAACGTTTAATGTGAAGATATTCATAGAACCCATATCAGATTGCATGTTGCCATGGTGGGAGAGGGGGCAAGCAAGGGAAGGGGAGAAAATTTGGAACTCAAGGTGTTGTGGAACTAAATGTTGTAAACTAAAAGTCAATAAATAAATTTTTTTTTAATGATACATGACCTTCCTATAAAGGGAGATACCAGAAGTAAGTTAGAAGAACATGGAACATATCTATCAGATTTGTGGATGGGAGAAGGATTTATGAATAAACAAGAGAGATAGAGCATTATAAGATATAAAATGGATAATTTTGATTACATCAAATTGAAAAGCTTTCATACAGCCAAGATTAGAAGGAAAGCAGAAAACTAGAGGGAAACTTTATAGACAGCTTCTTGAATAAAAGTCATATATCTCAAATATATAGAGAATATTGTCAAATTTATAAGAATATGAGTTATTCCCCAATTGATAAATGGTCCAAGGATATGAACAAGCAGTTTTTGTAGGAAAGCTATAGATAGTCATATGAAAAAATGTTCCAGATCATTGTTGATTAGAAAAATACTAATTAAAACAATTGTGAGATACTATCTCACACCTATCAATTGTCTAAAATGATAGGGGAAATGATGAAGGGATATGGAAAAATTGGGACATTGGCACTGTTGGTGGAACTGCACCAACCATTTTGGAATGCAATCTGGAATTATGCCCAAAGACTTACACAACAGTGACTTAGTAATACACTATTAGGTCTATTTCCCAGGGTGATGAGGGAAAAAAGAAAAGAATCTATATGTTTTAAAATACAGAAGCTCTGTTTGTGGCAGGAAACACCTAGAAATTGCAGAGATGTCCATCAATTGGGGAATTGCTGATTAAGTTGTGATATATGTTCATGATGGAATACTACCACTGTGTTATAAAAAAAAATGACACACAGGTCAGTTCTAGAAAATCATGGAAAGACTTGCATCAAATCATGAAGAGTGAAATAAGCAGAACCAAAAGAACGCTGTACACAGTAATAGCAATATTGTTCAAATAACTGTGAGTTGCTTCTGAGTAATGTAAATACCAAAATGAACTGCAAGGAAGCTCTGAAGGAGGATGCCATCCACTTCCAGAGAAAGAACAGAGATGTGAAAGCATATATTTTGTGCTTTCATACATATATTTGTGTCTCTTCTCTATTGCAGGGTTGGAAGTGAGGGAGAGAAAGAGACAGTGCAAAACTCAAATTGCAACAAAAATCAATTTTTAAAAATTTTTTAAAGAAATAGATATGGCTTTATCAGTGACATTGGAGAAGATGCATTTATTCTCTTTGCCACTATTGTTATTCATCCTTTGTTTTCAAAGAGGATCAAGGACATCACGGGTGATAATCTTGAGTTGCACTGTGATTTGGATTTAAGTGAGGCCAAGTTGCACAAAGTTGTCAGCATCAGTTTCTCTTCCAGAGTCATCAAAGTCTAATGACAAGACAAAATTCAAGACAACTGGAGATAACCCAGAAGGAGGTGATGACCTTGAAGCCTTCGATGTCTGACCAAATTCTAAGCACTCCACAGCACCATCCACCCATTCAGTTGGGAAAATTCTTCACATGTTTAGAATAGACATCCCCCTAACTCACCATCACTTTGATACCTGTCAGTTACCCTCAACCTGGTTCAACCCATCTGCTGGGATAGTTTATTAGGGTGTGGCTCCTGCAAATGCTACAACTTCTTGGAATCACAGGTGAGAGTTGGGGGAAAGGTGGATACCAAAGGTGAATAAGCAGCCCTTAAAAGGGATCAGAAAGCCCTTAGACCAGACGTGGTAGTCATCCTTGAATATCCCATGCACCCCACTGTGCCCAAAGGACCATGGAATCTTTCCATCTGACTTTCAGCTAAAACTTCCTATAGCTCTCTCTTCCCATCAGAATATGAGTTACTTGGGAATAGGAACCAACTTACTTACTACCAGAGATTAGCATAGTGCTTTGCACATAATAAGGACTTAATAAATGCTTTTCATTCATTTATTCATGAGCCAGATACTGTGGTAAACAAAGACAAAGGTATAATAGTCCTCGTCCTCCATCCCTTACTAAGAATTTAATTCTATAGTTGAAAGCAGCATGTACACACATAAATACAAGATAATTTGGGGACATTGGGGCACCTAGGGGTAGGTCAACAAAGGCATCACATAAGAGGTGCCATCTGAGCTGAGCTTTAAAGGAGGCTAAAAAGCAGAAGTGAAAAGGAAGTATATTTCAAGTCTGAAGATCAGTGTATGCAAAGACACAGAGACAGAAAATGAAAACTGAGAAATGGGAAAAAGGATCAATCGCTTATGTTCTCAAGGGGTTTATAAACTCAAGAGTAAGGACTGTTTTATTTCTCCTCACATTATTCACAAGGGGGAAAGGGATGAGCATTTATTAAGCACTTACTATGAGCCAGATAAAATTCTAAGCACTTTACACATATTACCTATTTGATTAGCCTAATATTTTTCGTATAGCAGGTGCTCAGTAGATTTTTTTTGGTTGTTTGACTGCTGTGAAATTTATTGATTTATGGTTTACCTCTGCCTTTCCTTGGTCCAGTTCAGTGAAGTTGGCTGTAAGAAGTGAAATGATAAAGCAGACATTAGGGAATGGGAGAAAAAATAAGCAATAATTTGTAAACTGAGTTGTCCACTCCTGAATCACTGAAAAAGTGGATCCATTTATTGAAGAGATTAGAACCTGTGATTTCACTGGCATAGGGAAACCTCTGGGGATGAAATTCCATATAACAATGCAGTTAACAACTGAAAGTCTTAGAAAGTTGCCCAGAACCTTGAGAGTCTAAGTCAGTGGTTCTCAACCTTCCTAATGCCGCGACCCTTTAATACAGTTCCTCATATTGTGGTGACCCCCAACCATAAAATTATTTTTGTTGCTACTTCATAACTGTAATTTTGCTACTGTTATGAATCATAGCGTAAATATCTGATATGCAGGATGTACTTTCATTGTTACAAATTGAACATAACCCACAGGTTGAGAACCCTGCTCTAAGTGATTTACCAAGGTTCAAATAGCAAGTATATAACAAAAGTACAACTTAAACCTAGGACATCCTGGCTCTGAAACCAACTGTCTATCCACTACGTCCTGTTGCCTCTTTCCATTTAATAGAATCAGCAATAAATGGCTTTGATACTTTGTAAACTTCAGTTTTCATTATGAACAGTGTTTGTACACTGATCAGAGTTTGGCACCCCATGGCTCTGAGGCCACTGCATGGGAACATGTTCTTTTTCATGCCATATTTGTCCCTTGTAATTTTGCAATATTTACTTTTGGTTGTTTCACAGCTCTTCTTTCCACTTGCATCATATTGTCTATTGTTTTCTTGGCTCATTTCATTCTTTCTTAGTTCATGTAAATTTTTCCATGCTTCTCTCTATTAATCACATTTGTAATTTCTTACAGCACAGTAATATTCCATTCAATTCATTTGACTTAGTTTGCTTAGTCATTCCCCAATTAATGGGCATCTACCTTGTTTCCAAGTCTTTGCTACTATCAAAAAGTACTGCTCTAAATATTTCATTGTGTATGGAAGCTTTATTCTTATCAATGGCCTTCTGAAGGTATAAATCTTGGATATTAACATTTTAGTGACTTTATTTAGATAATTCCAAATGGCTTTCCAAAATGATTGTTCTGGTTCACAGCCTCACTAACAATACCCTAGTCAAAGGAGCCTACCTTCCCACAACTCCTCCAATATTGACTATTACCATCTTTTGCCATCTTAGCTAATTTCCTAAGTGTGAGGTAAAATATCAGGGTTGTTTTGATTTGCATTTCTCTTGTTTATTAGTGATTTAGAACATTCTTTCATGTTCTTGTTAACAGTTTTCAATTTCTCTTTCAAGACATACTTATTCACATCCTTTGATCATTTACTATAGAATAATGGCTTTTGATCATATTATATACACATACAATATAGATTGGCTTTCTATATATCTTAGATATCAAACACTTGTCTGAGAAATCTGATATTAAGATTTTTCCCAATCAATTTTTCTTCTTATCCTAGAAGTTTATGTTAGATTTGTCCAAAACTGAGATTAAAATCTCTTGCCACTATTGTTCTTGTTGTCTATGTTTTCCTCTAATTAGATTAATTTTTTCTTATGATTTAGAAGCTAAGATTTTTAGAGTTATATGGCAGAGCACAAATAATTTAGAACTGAAATAATTTAGAAAGAAGTTTATTAAGTGATTTGACAGAGGAGAGAGCAAAAAAAGAGTGGCCCTCTAGCCTCTGGGATCTGTAAGTTACACATTATATAGAATTCAAACAAATGAATAAGAAAAGGATAGCCTATTGGTCAGCATGGAAGCAACTGTCCAGAGGAGACACATCATCAGCCTTCTGTTCCTCTGGAAGGTTCCTTTTGAGGTGAGAATAACCTGAAATCATGAGGTAAATTTTAAACAAATCTGGTCTCTAAGCAACAAGTCTGGTTTCTCAGTCACGCAGGGCAAGGTTCAAAAAGTACAGTAAAGTTTTCTTACAGTTCTTCCCCTTTGGGGCTTAATGCCCAAGAATTACAGAAGTACAGAAGTACATAGCTAGGTTAATAACCCAAGTAGCTGAAGTCATCTTATCTAGAGTTTAATAGAATTCTTTTAAGGAGTGATGGGGACAAGACTGGTCATAACTCATAGTCAGAAGGATCAAATTGAATTAACATCAGGGGCTTTAGGTCAGGGAATTTAGGTAAGCCAAATTATAACCTCACATATCCCCTAAGGAAACAAACCTAGTTAAGTAGACTCTATAGGTAAACTAAGTCAGGTTACAGAATAAGCTACATTCAATCAATTTATTTCAACTTGTGTCTTAATTGTCCCAATCTGTAACTGACTAATCCATTTTGCCTTAGAAATTCTGAAACTAGGCTTCATACCCAAGACAGTTGTGGAAGGGTGCCCTTCTTAAATGTGGTCTTCCAATAACTAATTTATGTGGTAAAAACCAGTCCAAACCTTATGGAGATGACCTTATACTTTTATCATTGCTCTTAATAGAAACATTTGAAAGCCAATTGTGCATGTGTGTGTGTGTGTGTGTGTGTGTGTGTGTCTTAGTTCTTAAAGAAAATAGTCTAATTTTGTTGCTTTTCTCAGAGTGAAGTTTACCACTTCATTATCTTATCTTTATCCTAATTGTCTTACCTCCTCTTACAGTATCTATATGATCCTGAAATCATCCAGAAAGAATGAGATACTCTACCTAATCTTAGACATAAATATATAACTAGTAGTATACCACAACTTCAAAACAGAAAAATTATAAGCAATAAGATCTTTTATATTTGCATCTGTAACCACGAGCAAAGTGAGATTTTTGTTGTTTCTCTTTTTGAAGTTCAGTTTCCCAACCTCAGGGATCTGAAGGATTGGTTTCCTTTGAACACTGGCAACCCACAGCTATAACACATTAGGTGCTGAGACTCCAAGGCTTTCATTCCTTTGGGCACTGGGGCCAGTCAAGTACCTAGTTTCAGTGCTACACACAAGAGCTACACATGTGGGCTCAGTCAGTCAGGTACTACACACATGGGCTAGGGACAAGGGCTTTCCACAATGAACCAATCAGATGCCAAGTAAGACTGTAAGTTGGAAGATTGATATCACCTTGAGGCTCACTCATGGGAAGAACACTTAACCTGAGAACTCTTAATGTCCTGACTCTTCATAGCCATTATTAAAGGATACCACCACCCTCTCCCCCTCCCCAGCTATGAATGTGAACTAAAAAGAAGAATGAGCATGGGGGGGAAATGAAAATGATGAAGAAAATGAGTGTTGAGTATGAAGCATTGAGAAGGCTAATGGTGGCAGCAGCAGCAGAGACTCTCTGAAGGAGTCTCCTGGTTGTGAAAGTGAATTGAGCTGCAGGGCAGATACCTGCCCATGGGAAGGAGGCTTGGCTTAAGCTCCTTTTAAGAGATGTTATCAAGGAGCCTCTAGGCTCTGAAAGTGAATTGAGATGGTAGTGCTGGCAATGTGTGTAAATATTGTTGTTTCTCTATTAAGTTTTGTTTTCCCAGAGAAAGAATCTAGGGGCAGGAGCCCCTGAAGCCTGCTATCAGACAGGAGCAGGGAGAGCTTGGAATGGAGCAGTCTCTTCCCCCATGAGCTGAGACAGGGAGCAGGAGCAGAGAGCTGCCTGCAGGTAAACCCAGGCAAGAGCCAGGAGTGGTCAGCCCATGGAGGAGGATTCACAGGGCTCAGAAGTCAGCCTCTAGTCAAGATGAAAACTCTGCAGTAAGGCAGGATCAGTGAGAGTGCCAGGTGGGAGTCTGCAACAGCAGCATGAGTAGGAGAAGGACACACCCTCAAGAAGACTTTACTTTGACATTTTGTTTTGATTGAGGGGATTATAAATTACTGTGACCTAGGGGTGGAGGGTGTTTGTGTTCTCTGCTAACCCTGGGGATGTGTTGTGCTAGGGAAGACCCTAGCCTGGGACACCATGATTGGATAAACAAGAATATGTGTTATATAATGAATGCAATGATATGTGCTATGTGCCATGTTACATACTGAGTGCTATATACTGGATGATATGTTTTGTTTAAGGCTATGTGGCCTCCTTATTAATAAGTTATTTTGTTGTTAAGAGTTGTGAATGCTTTAGTTTCCTGAATAAGATTTAGTTCTGAATAGAGTACTTATTATACCTTGTGATTAGACCCTTAAAATTATTCACAGCAGCAGCCCTCAGGTGTGCTGCCTTGACTGTTGTTACAGCATTTCATTATAGTGACTAACAAATGTTGTTCCTTTAACAATAGAATTCATATACACACACAATATTTTATAATTCATCTGCTCCTATTATAGAAATTTGCCATGAAAGGAAAAAATAAGGACATGGTTATAACAACACCAAGACCATCTAGAGCACAGACTGAACTGAAATTAGCCCAAATTTCAGGATGAAACTTCCTTAGATCTGATGAATTCCAAGTAATTCCTAGCCAGATTCAAAATTAACCAGATAGAAAAATTCCCTTTTCAAAAGGAAATAGCAAAATGGGGGAAATGAGTCAAGAAGCTACTACCATCTCATTTGCTAGGTTATCTCTCAACTTTCCCAGGCACAGACATCCACCTGTAGCATTTCTCAAGTTACATTCTCTTTGAGCAGCACATGGCATTTCCCTTAAATGGTGGATTATTGGTTTTATGACAATTCAGAAAATCGTAACTGAATTCAAAACTTAGAAAAATATCAAATTGTAGAAATTTTTCCTCAGATCTTAGGGCTTGGTATAGCTCTTATTCTCTGTTATTGCAATAACAGTTAACAATAAACACATACAAGTCTTATCTTATTCATCCTTTCTAGTTCAAATCTATCCTGAGGCAGAATTTAATCATTAGAAATTGAGAAGATAATCACATTCTGGAGTTTCACATGGTAGTTCACTCAAAACCCAGAAAAATACTGCCACCCTAAGTCTTGAGGCTGACAGATATCCATATCTGAAGTTGGTGAACATTAATCCCTAAGATCAAAAACAAAGTCTTTAAATATGGGATATTTAGATCCAAAGTTGTAACTTCAATACACACTATTCCAGATATACTTTCATAATTTTCTTTTTTCTTTTTTCTTTTTTTTTTTTGCTTTTTGGAGGGCAATTGGGGTTAAGTGACTTGCCCAAGGTCACATGGCTAGTAAGTGTTAAGTGTCTGAGGCTGGATTTGAACTCAGGTCCTCCTGACTCCAGGGCCGGTGCTCTATTCACTGCACCACCTAGCTGCCCTACTTTCATAATTTTCATAGCAATAGTCCAACAATCTGTCAGATAAAAATCACTTTTTATAAAATAAACTTGTAAGCCTCTTAACTTCAATTAGGAGAGATCCTAGTTTCTCATTAAACCACTTCATTCTTTTAGAACTTCACAACATTCTCTCGGCATCTTCCCTCACAGAGTTAATAAGACTTGTGACCTCACTAAGGGTAAAGATCTAGGGGACAGAAAAATACGGCAAGTACTCAAAGAGTTTCACAGATACTGATAAAATCTGTAGTATTTTTTTCAAACTCTAAATAATAATTATTCATTTTAAGCATAATATGTCCAATTAAATACATGACAGGTTTTTTTTTACCATGATGCCAACAGTCTCTATCAAAGAGGAATTAATTTTCAAGTTAACAGCATTCCTCAAACAATGACTTCCCCAAAATCACAAGAAAAATTCAAAGCCAAAGCTATAAATAATATTATGGATTTTTAAAACATAACACAAACTTTTTGCCAGTCAAATAACATCTATTCAGTTGAATGCATGTCCAAATTATCTTCCATAGTAAATTACTGCATTCAAATATTAATTTGGCATTCTATACTAATTCTATTCAAAAGACCATTGTAGAATAACTTACATTTTGCATGTAATTTACATATTCATGGCACTTTCTAAGCATTTTACCTTAATGCCAAATGTCAAGTATATTTTCCATTAAAGTCTAATATACCTAGAGAGGGTCGAATGTCACAATTATTTCACTTAAGTGAGAAAAAAAAGCAAAGATTTCCTAGTTTGTCGAAATTTATGGTATTTGCTTTTCTGACTTTATTTGTATAATCCCAACCTGGCCAGGGCTGAAATGACAGAAAGTATCTTGCAGTTTTTTTCTTCTTCCTAAAATCTTCTCTCTCATGGAAAGCCTAAAATGGGAGTCTCTGCTTCCTGAGATGGAGATTTTGGCATCAGATTAAAGAAAGCTAGGAGAACTGTTTAAATATGAAACTTCATTAATCTTCCCCAGGATCCAAAACTCCCTTTCTGTGGTTTTCTAACACAGCATTTTTCATGGTTGGCTGCATTTTTCTCTTAGAAATCTTTCAAGGTAGCAAAAGCTACAAACAGCAGTAGACACGACACAAGACAAAAGTTTTCCTAAGATATTCAAAGGAAGGGTAGACAAAGAAAAAAAAGAGGAGTTCCCTGCTGTTGAGGTATGAACATCTGGCCTGTGAATGCTCAATTTATTCTGACTAGTTGTAACAGTAATGAGAATTTGAAGATCTTCCCTGCCCCTTAATAAGCCAAAGGGAATTTAAAGATCTTCCCTGATTTGAAGATCTTCTCTGCACCCTAATAGGCCAAATGTAATCACATGGAGTCTATGATGGGAGGAGTTTGCTGAAGGGTAGGGCAGAACCCCCAGAAAGCTGGGAATCAGAGCAGTTAGAGCTGGAGGGAGGAGAGGATGCACCCAAGGATGTGAGTGTTTGTCTGTACCTGCTGTGATAGTTCGGCTTGTGAGTGCTTGTTTGTGGATAGGCTAAAGGATGGTGTGGCTCTCTGCTGTTCTATGTGTGATACATTAACTTCTTTGTTACTATGATGGATTTGGTTTCCTAGTGTTGGGATTTGGCTTTCTGGTGTTTGAATAAATATTTTGCTTCTGTCTTTTATATGGAGAATCTGTTATATTTTATGATTCAGAATTAGGCCAGCATATAGGTCACTGTTGGTGCTATGAATATTGTGTTGGTGCTACACTAGTACACATTCTGGCTTCCCTTATTAATCTAGGGTTGTCCTAAGTTAATTAGTATAGAATTAATGTTAAACAAACAGTTCATCACACTCTATCAATGAAATGTATAAAGGATTTCCTCCCAGCAGGTCCCATGGTTTCACTGGAAGCCTTTGCATTTGGAGTCCTACATCTGGTACTGTACCATACTCACCAGGACATCAGGATGGCTGTCACCAGTATACCATCACAGACCAGGTATACAGTTTATTTCTAATTGTCATGGGAAGATTTATGGAAATATAGAAAAAGAAAAAAAGGAGAGAGACAGATAGATATCTGCCAGAAGACTGCTGGCCAAACTTAACAGATGACAAGTACACACCCCAAAACCCTTGGTTGATCAATTCAAGAGGATTACTAATTTGCCAGTTAGGGTGGTTAGGCTAGTTCTAACCCTGCCCTAAGTAATTCCCCATGTCAAGGTATTATATAGTCCCTTATATCATGTAAAGTTTAGACAAAGGAACAAGGACTGTGTTCCACTCAAACCCTCAGGTTACTTACATTGTCATTGTCCAGATTGAACCTGTCTATGGAGGTAGCACCCTTCTGGTTGCAAACCAGATCCAGCTTCTGACACCATAACTGATGTGTCAGAGAACAAAATCCAGAACTGAAATAATTTAGCCCACTTCTCTCCCTCCCCACAAGTGTCTGTTAAGTTACATATTATATAGGATTCAAACAAAGGAGGAAGGAAACTAACTGATTGGCCAACACAGAGGCAGTTTCCAGATAAAACACATAGTCATCCTCTGGTCCCCTAGAAGGTTCTTTTTGGAATCAGGATAACCAGTAGTCAAAAGTTAACCATTAAACAAATCTGGTCTCTAAGCAACAGGTCTGGTTTCTTAGCCATGCAGGGCAAGGTTCAAACAAGGCAATAAAAATTTTCCCCCAGTACCATGTAAGTTTAATATTAGTATTGGTTTGTGATCTATACTTTCTTTCAGCATGTCATTTCTTTGTCCATCTCTTCTTATGTCATGAATTTTTGTTTTTGCTTTGCCTTACAGCATGATTCCAACTCTTGCTTTTTTTTGGATTCACTTCATGTATGCTAAATCTTATTCCAATCCCTTATTTTTATTCCTGTGTGTATCTTTGGGGTTTTTAAAGTGTTTTTCTTATAAGTAACAGATTGCACCTAAATGCATTGTGAATTTATGTAAAAGTTCTATTTAGTGCCGAGAATTATTATACCTTTACTGACTGCCCTTTTTTTTGATTCATTTGATGTATGCTAAATTTTGTTCTAACACTTTATTTTTATTCTGTGTATGTCTGGCCTTTTTTAAAAAGTGGGTTTCTTATAGGTAACAGATTGTGCCTTAATATATAATATAATATATTATATTGTGCCTTAATATAATATAATATATTTTTACAAAAGTTCTATTTAGTGCTGAGAGAGACTATGCCTTTACTCTCTTCCCCTATGAAAGTGCTCCTCAGAGAGACCCTTCTACTACTGAATAGAGATTTGTCCCTTTCCCCTATTTCAATTCCTCCATTTGCCATGTCACCTATTCTCTAGGCCCTCTTTTTGAGAGATTACAGTAGTTATGATTCCCTTATTGTTACCATCTTATTGATTAGGGTACATCACAATTTTCCTCTCTATTCTTTGTCCACTTACCACTTTTACATGTCCTCCCATTCTGCATTTTAGTCCTACAAAAAATTCATGAATTCATAGCAAGATGCTATGAGGCAGGATGTCCATGATTTTTCAGGCCTGTGCCTCTATCATCATTACTTTTATTTAAGTTCCAGTTCCACTCTAGTTTCCTTGTGTCCTGTTAAAATTTAATCTCTTAATGGTCCCTCCATTGTTTTGTTGTTGTTGTTGTTGCTTTTAAACCCATAAGTGTCTTTCTCTTTCTAGGGTTTTTTTTTTCCTTTTTTTCCTCCATGGTGATTTATTTCATTATTTATTCCTTCCCCATTTGTTGTATTTGTTTCCCTTTCTCATGTTTCTGTTGTCTGGGGTGTTTGCAAAGAAAATTATCTCATTTGGTCTCTTTTTTGTTTGGAGGGGGTGGGGCTTGTGACTGTGTGTGTTAGTAAAGTTTCAAATGTCTCCTTTATTGAATGTTAATATTTTTTTTCATTATCCATTATGCTCAGATTTGCAGAATATGTTTCTTTGGGTAGCATCTTGAGTTCTTTTGCTCTTAGAACATATTATTTATTCCCTTCTGTAGATTCTAGAGGGCATAGAATAGACTTGTATTATTCAAATTTTCCTAGAATTATTCAATTTAACCACCATGGTTTGAAGTTTTTCTGTTTTATCAAATATTTCTGCTGTTCAGGCCATAAAATCTGCTTTCATGATTCTTGCTTCTCTCCTAAACTGTTCTGGAACATCCTGCTATGGCTCCTTGCTTTCTTGGGTTCTCAATCTCTTCAGACATTGTTTCATCTTCCTTTTGTCTTTCAATATCTATTCAGAGATATTTGGACTTATTTAGATTTTTTGAAGACCACTTTCCCTTCTGTTGTTAATATTTTACCAAATGGTTTATCTGCTCAAAGTTTTTAACTGAGTTTTCTTCCTCCCTAGATATTTGATTATTTCGTTCTTTTTTTCCTTAGAGCCCTCTATTACTCATTTTCTCTCTCCTTCCCTTTTGATGGAGAATCCTTCAATGGCCAGATTTCAAAGCTGTCTCAGCATCCTCTCAAATTGGGGAATTTACTTTTGACCAATCTCAGGTTTTGCCCCAAGTGACTTCTTGAGGCATAGAACTGGCTTCTACCCAAAACTAATCCCTTTTCCTTCTGGTCTCATAAAACTTCATACATATGCCAGTCCCCTATCCCTGGCCCTCTGTTCCTTAGTTACCTGGTTGAGCCCTTATACAGAACAGCTTACATGCCACCACATCAGGCAGAGCATGCTTCTCTTTTCTATACCTTCTCCTTTTTACAGGGTGGGGGGATCATACTTGAGTTTTTAGACACACCAACATATCTGTGTTGTAGTATGTGAAAGTTGTTGACAAGACTACAACAGTGACAAGGGGAATGCTCACTGGATCTGAGAGCACAAATCTGTGGGTCCAGTTCTGCCACGTGGTAAGGGAGGGTACACAGAGTGAGTGCAGTAGGGATTAGGTATTATCCTTCTCTGCTATTAATTTATCCAACTGTTACCTCATTAAGGTTCTTGGTACAGAGATAGCTTTACCTCTTATACATAATTTTTATTTTTGAAAGGTTTGAGAGCTCATAAGAATCACTGACATAATTATTTATGGCACTTTACCACATTTATTCTTCTTTCCCCTTCCTTCCCCTATTCAAATTATCTTACTTTATATTTTCTCTCCTTTTTTCCATGAATAATGCTTTGACTCACTGAAAATATTCAGGACTACAATGTTGCCAAAATTCGATAAATGAGATGTTAAAGCAAATGCCAAAAAACATTCAAAGTATGAGTTTAATGACCTACCCTGAAAATTCAGATATGGAGTGGAGGGGCTGCATTTGACTCAGCTGTCTCAAAGGGTACCATTAAATCCTAGCAAGAGAAAAATAAAAACTACTTCTACAAAGTCAATCAAGCATCATTCAGTAAATCAACTTCGACTGAAGGTATACTTTAAGAACAGTGTAGTACAGGTACAGTGCATGGATACCAAAAAAAGAAACACAATTCTTATATTGAAAGAACTTTCGGACTTGTGGAGAGGTGAACAATATATGAATAAACAAGACAGAGAGTGAAGTTCGGTGTAAAATAGATAATTTATATTACATTAAATTAAAAAGGGTTTGTACAAATAAGACAAATGTAACCAAGGTTAGAAGGAAAGCAGAAAATTAAGGGCAAAATTTTATAGATGGCTTATCAGATAAAGGTCTCGTATCTGAAGCATATAAAGAACTTAGTCAAATCTATAAGAATTCTAGTCATTCCCTAATTGGTAAATTGTCCAGTGATATGAACAGGCAGTTTTCCAATGAAAAAATCAAAACAACTTATAGGCATATGAAAAAATACTCTAAATCATTGTTGATTAGAGGAATGCAAATTAAAACAATCTTGAGATATCATTTTACACCTACCAGATTCGCTAAAATGATAGAAAAGTAAAGTGACAAATGTTGGAGGGGATGTGAAAAAAATTGAGATACTAATTCATTGTTGGTGAAGTTGTGAACTGATCCAACCATTTTGAAAAACAATTTAGTCCAATGGGAAAGTATTTTCAGATCCTATACTTGATTGCATGCCACCATGGGTGGGGGGGAGGAGAAGGAGGGGAGAAAATTTGAAACTCAAGGGATTCTGGAACTGAATCTTATAAACGAAAAATTAAATAAATAAATCAAACATCCAAAAAAAAAAAGACCAATTAGAGCTAACCAAAGTGAAAAAAATAAACACTTGATTATTTTTCCAGTTTAAAAAATAAAGAAAAAGAAAAACAATTTGGAATTATGCCAAAAGAGTTATTAAACTACCTATATTCTTTGACCAAGCAATACAACTATTAGGTCTATTTCCAAAAATGACTACAGAAAAAGAAAAAAAAAACCTATATCTTCCAAAAATGTTTATAGCAGCTCATTTTGTGGTAGCAAAGAACTGGAAATTTCAGGGATGCCCACAAATTGGGGAACGACTGAAAAAAGTTGTGGTACATGATTATGATGGAATTTTACTGTGCTATAAGAAATGATGAACTCAATTATCTTAGAAAAACATGGAAAGATTTGCATGAAATAATGAAGTGTGAAATGAGCAGAACCAAGAGAAAATTGTATGATAGTAAAATAGCTTATTATAATACATATAGTAGTATAAGAGTAACAGCATTATTTTGATAACCCAAATTATAAAGGATATAGAAAGAAAGATGCTGTTTGCAGCCAGAGAAAGAACTGATAAATAGAAGTATGTATAGAATAATTTCACATAAATATACCTCTTTGTGTTTAATGGTAGCTAAATCTGAGGGGTAGAGGGAAGGGAAAGAAAAAAAGAAATTTACATGATCATTTTATTATATATTTGAAAGGAATAGCAAGTTGTATATAGCAGATTTGCAATTTCATGTACAATCATGTTTTTTTATTGTACTGTGTTATGAAAAGGCTTCTTTCATTCCACAAATTAAAAATAATTTTTAAAAGAACTTATAGTAAAATAAGAGAGATAAGACCCAAAACAAGTTTTTTGTTTGAAATATTTCTTCCATTTCATTCTCTTACCTGTTTCTTGTCTTTCCTCCTTTCATCCTTCACAAAATCATCAGATAAATTTTGTTAAATCATTATATTCATGAGACTTCCCTTCTCAGGAAATTGTAAGCATTTTCTATTAGTGTCAGCTAGTGGTGCAGTAGACAGAGCTTTAGGCCTAGAGTCAGGAAGACCTGAGTTCAAATGCAGCCTCAGACACTAGCTGTGTGACCCTGGGCAAGTCACTTTACCTCTGTTTGCTTAAGTTTCCACAATTATATAAGAGGGATAAGAAACAGATGTATTTCGAACAGGGATAAGAGTAGCACCTTCTTCTCAGAGTTGTTGTGAGGATCGAGTGAGAGAATATTTGTAAACAGCACTTGCCACAGGGCCTGATACACGATACGCACTATATAAATGCTGATTGCCTTCCTGTGACCTACAGTCCAGACTCCTAAGTATGACATTCAAGGACATAAACTTTTTCTTTTTCTTTTTCTTTTTTTTAGATTTTTAACACGCATTTTATTTTTTTTAATACCCATTTTATTTTTTTATTTTTTTAAATACACATTTTCTTTTTAGTTTTCTTTTTTTATTCATTTATTTATTTTCTTGTTTACATCATTCATTTCCACGAGATTTTGAGTTACAAATTTTCTCCCCATCTTTCCCCCACCCACAGCCCCAAAACAGCCATCTCACTGTATAACCCCTCCCCCAGTCTGCTCTCTCCTATGTCCTCCCTCATCTCCACTCTGACTTTCTGGTAGGGCAAGATGGATCTCCCTACCCCAGTACCTGTATATCTTAATTCCCAGTTGCATGTAGTTAATAATAATTTTATGTATACATATATATGTATATATATATATAGTATGTATGTATATATATATTTAACATTTGATTATAGAACTTTAAAGTCTAGATTCTTTCCCTTCCTCCCTCATCACCCACCCCCACTGGAAAGACAAGCAATTCAATACAGGCTGCACATGTGTAGTTACGCAGAACATCTCCACAATGGACATATTGTGAAAGACTGATTATAGGACATAAACTTTTTCAACTTTGTCTCCTATATTCCCCCACAAAATTCCTTAGCTCTTGACAATTTGGCTTGTCTGCTGTTTCTTTCACATAAAAATCTTGCTATCTTCCACCACCATGATTTCTTATAACGTTTCTTCAGTTTGGAATTCCTACCCCTCTCCTCTCTATTTATCAAAAACACACCCATTTTTTAAAGCTATCTCAGATCCCCCTCTCTCCGACCACTCCAATCCAAAGAATTATCTTCCTCCTCATGATGCCGAGAGGACTTCTTGTCAATATTACACATTATCATTTGTTGTATTTTATTGTTAGTTATGTTTTCATGCACACATACCTTATTTTCCTTTCTAGATTTTATGTATCTGAGCACAGGGACTGCTGTTTATAGATTTTTGGCATCTCCCTTAGTGTTTAGTGTAATAAACCTGCCTATTCTTGTATTCACAGGGACAGTCAGTAACATCTTCCATAGTCAACCTATTTAGGAAGACATTCTTGACATCATCCCTATATCTCATGGTACATTGGAAAGAACTTCTGGATTTGAAGTAGGAAGATCTGAACTAGAATCCTGAGTCCATCATTTTTACTACCTGTATATTGTTTCATTTTCCTCTGTTTCCATACTGATCAAATGAAGCCAGCCCAGATAACATATAAGGTCCCTTTCATCCTTAAATCAGTGGTCCCATGATTTCCTGTCCTCTCCCAATGGTGCAACATTGTCTTCTAGCCACCTAGTCAGGAACAAGATATGATAAGGGGTTTTCATATCCTAGTTTTAAAAAGTGCTAGACTCAATAATGTGATCAAATAAGGTCAATATGTTGATTAGTTTTATAAAACTTACAGAACAGGTTTAATGGGGAGGGGAGGAGTGAGGGTTATATGCAGAAATAAATATGTTGCAAAAATAAAAGGTATTCATAAAAATGTGAAAATAGAAGAGGTAATAAAGGTCAGTGTTTTTCCATCTGTAAAATGAAGGGATTGAACCAGACTGTGTCTAAAGTCTATTCTAGCTTAAAATCCTATGATCCCCTGATTCTGTTATAATATTTACAAACCACCACTAAGCACAAGGTCTGGAGCATTACATTCTCTCCTCCTACAAGGGGTCCCTTTGCTCTATATTCATGTACATGGTGGGATTGGGGTAAGTGTTGAGAAAATCTATTTGCTAATGAATGATGTTAGGCTCTCTTTCTCACAATCTTCCATTTCTGCTGCATTAGCGCCTAATAAAGTTACTTAAAGCTTAGATTTGGCCCAGTTCTAGCTAGTATCCTTAAAAGGGAGGAGTTGAAAGGTACTAATTGAACAATCTAAGTCAGGTGCTATTTTCTAAAAACAAAATAAATGCTTTATAGAGAATGGTCTCACCAGCTCACATTCACAGAAAGATTTTTTTGAAAGATTCAGTAACATAACATCTGTTATAAGCAGCACTCATTGACAGAAACTTAAACATGCTATACAAGTGTCAATACTTCCTACGTTAAACTTTGCTGAGAGGCTGAAACTTAAACGTTGGAACTTGAAGTATTTTGTAAGATTGTTAAACAGGTGTTGTTACAGTTCATCTTCTGCAATACCCAAACAACTCCAGATCCATGTCTTTTGAAAAGCTAGACCAGCGTGCAGACTCAGCCTCTGGTCAGTGATCATCATGGTGCAGGAATTTCCTTTGCTGCCAATTAGCTCTGCCCAATGGACCAGTCTCCAAAATCTTAAGCTCATGAGATTGCCTCTAAAACTGGACAAGTCCATCTCAGTATCATTGTTTGGACACTTATAATCAGGTTAAGAAAAACTCAACAAGTATTTATTAAGCTCTTCCTATGTGTAAAGCTACATGCTTAAGCTCTGGGGAAACAAAGAAAGGCCAAAACTGAATTCCTGTTCTTAAGAGCTCACCTTCTCAGGGGGAGACTACATTCAAACAACTGTATGCACAAGACACACACAGAGTAAATGGAAGGGAATCTCAAGAGGAAGGCACTCTTTTATTTTGGGGTGGAACTAAGTAGATGGAGACTGTGCAAAGTTTCTTATAGAAGGAATTTGAGCTGATTCTTAAGGAAACTAGGAAAGCTAGGAGGCAGAGGAGGAGGAGTGAGACAGACAGACAGACAGAGTCGAGGAGAGAGGAAGAGAGGGAGGGAGGGGGAATGAGAGAGAGAGAGAGAGAGAATTTTCAGACTTGGGGATGAGCCCATGAGAAGGCACAGAAAAGTGAGATGGAGTATTCTGTGTGAAGTACAGAAAGAAGACCATTGTCACTGGATCAGAGTAGTAGAGAAAAGTAAGAAGTCTGGAAAGGTACAAAAAGGCCAGGTCATGAAGGAGTTTTACAGCTAAACAGAAGATTTTATATTTTATCCTAGAGGCCAAATAGAGGCATAAAGCAGAAAGTAACCAAAGGCTCAGGTTCAAGCTCACATGATCGAGTAACCCTGTTCATTTTATCACATAGGAGTAGTTAAAATATGGCCAGAGTGGGGGAAGGGTGACCTGTCCTCCCCCCTATCCCTCTAGTAAAAGGATAGAAGGGCACTCTGAAGCTTTATAGATAGGAAGAGAAAAAGATGACTGAGGATGGTTCACTCCCTTTTAAAGTCCACTGAGACATTGACTTCTCTTGTTCAGTACCAATGAGGGAATTACTTCACCATTCCCGAGGAGCCCAGGTTTTAAATCACACAAAGCAGAGGTAACTTGGGTTTCATCACCCCTCGAGCTCCAAAGTGCTGAACTAGCATACAAGACCAGGCGGAAGTAGAGAGAGCAACTCTTGACAAGTCTTGCTCAACTCTCTTGAGTTACATTGCTCTCCTGACCGTCACTGAGCTTCAGACCAGTCCTCCCTTTGAATTCTCTCTCATTCAAACACAGGATGGCTGAGCAAGGTCTCCCTCTACTCTTCCTCCCTTAGGATTAAGTCAGTGACTAGCTACTCCTCCCAGCTGCTTTCCAGAGAATTCTAAGTCTCATTCTTAGATGTATCCCTAAGCACATACAGTATATATGTAATCAAAACAGAACCAACTTTTGAGCTGCTGAATTTGCTTTCTTATTTTACCCTAGGCTAGGGAAAAGAAATGGATAAAACAAGAAAGGGAAGATGCAGAGTGGGAATTATCTCTTTCAGTGAAAGAAAACAGACAAATATCACTTAACATCATCTATGAAAATGAACATGGATAATTTTAAGTTATTTTTATTTATTTCTTTTGTAGTTAGGTTTAGGGGGCTTTATTCTGTAATAGAACTAGTAAAGTTCACACTTGCCAAACTTTTTTTATAGTACAGTGGAAGGATATGAAGTCAAAAGACATGTTTTAATCCCAGTTCTGATGCTTAATAATCATGTGACTTTGGGCAAGTTATTTCTCTGAGCTCAAGTTTCCATGTAAAATGAGGAGGCTTGATTAGAAGAGCTATAAGGTTTCTTCTGTCCTTAAAATCATGTTTTCCTTGCCTCCCACTGTAGTACAACCATATCTACTAGCCACCTAATCAGCCACAAGGCATATCAAAGGGTTTCCAATCCCAATTTAAGAAATGACAAACGCAAGCACATATTATCGTGTATGGTCAATATGTTGTTTAGTTTTGCTAAACTATTTTTCAAATCTTTTTAACAATGAATGGCTTACTATGTAAGAGAGAGTTAAGGGATATATTTGCAAATGTATATGATGTTGAAACAAAAGGTATTCAAAAAAAAGACAGGCAAGAAATATTAGCTCTCCTAGAGATCACACAAACCAGTGGCTATATCTTCCCTCTTCAGTGTGAAGGACCCAAATGTGGAACTAAATAAAATTCCTTGTGTCAGCTCTGGTCTGCCCCTACCAGTACTGTTGCCATTGCTGAAATTGGAAAAAAAAATCCAAGTCTGAAAAATTACCACAAACTATAGTGTCATCAAACCACTTCCTACACACTTGTGGCCTAGTGAGAAAGAGCGCCAAGCATGATTTCCTGGCAGAATGCGACTGATAATTAAAGAGAGTGAGTCCTACTAGTCAGAAGGATTAGATGGACCTCAGCAAGACGGGTTATTAGTTGATGGGTCTTCTTCTCAGAAGTCTATTTGATCTTCCCCAAAACAGGTATTTAACCTACTCTCCTGGACTGGATGCAATGAGGAGGTGAGGGGTCCCTAAGAGATGTGCTGAGAAAGAGGAACTTTCATTTTTCATCGGCTCCAGGTGGACAAACACAGGAGCCAGGGAGATGGCGTGGAACTTTCTTCTGATGTGGGGAATATTCACTTCACTCATGGTACCAGATTATGCAAGAGGTAAGGAAACATGGCATATTTTTAAAACCCCAAACAATGTTTTATAATTCCATCCCATTGCAAAACCCCTTCCTTATTTTAACGGCAAGTATAAGCTTACTTTTAACTATAAGAATAATGACAAGTTCAGTGAAGGTAAGAGTCCAGGATTTTATTGCTGATTCCATTGAAACTTCACTTTGTTCCTCGTTGGTTCCTATCTATAAATAACTGAATTGGACTCTTGGGCTTTCCTGTTCAAATTCTTAAAAAAAATTTTTATAAGAAAGGCAATAGTAATAATAATAATAATACTTCATTATTAGGGAGATACTGGTCAATATCTTAAAAACATTCTCTTTTCTTTAGCAAAACATTTAGATGTCTATTTTGCACTCCTGTCTATACTATGAAATAGTCAGGAAAAGTAATAGATCTTCTTGATTTCTGGTGTGATATTTCTGAAATGCTACTTTGATGGTCAAAATAGAGGGCTGGTTTAAATGCTTCAATTTTGTCTATAGAATTCCTGCCAGGAGGATTTTGTCTCCATAATGTATCTGGGTCAATATAATTTATGTTTGTTGACATGATTTGAAATACGTGTTCTCAAAGATTTTGACAAGGATTAAAAAAAGAAAATAAAGGACCATTCTTTTTCTCATTGACCTTTCTATTCCTCCCCCAATTCTTTCAAGTTGAAGATGGACACCTTCTGTCCATCAAAAAAGGCTAGATATAAGATCCTATAAAAACGCATTATAATTAATATTCCTTTTTTAAAAAAGAAAAATAAATACAACCATTTTGGTGCAGAAAAGATAGACTATTAAGCCAAACAAGCCAATATAATTAATATTTTATGAGAGTCAGGGCGGGGGGTTGGTCAAAGGATTGGGTAAAGAGCAAAAAGGGAGCCAAATGGTTAGGTATGACTATCCACCAAATAACCTATCTTGAGCTATATTCTAGCCAAGTTGCTCATTTGAAACAATTGTAAGAATAATGTGCACATGATACAATGAATTAGAATTGGAATAATTTTTGGTGGGAAGTTATGATGGAGGATAGAACCCATATCCTGCCTATACTGCTAAGTAAGAGATCAGATTAAGTAATATGATCCTGTGAGTATATGCTAACATTTCCCAAAATGAAAAATTATTCCAAGGAGACATATTTCAGATGAATTCAGATCTTTACTGACTATTGATAACATCTGATGAAGGACCTAAAATCATTCAGGGTGTAAGTAGAGTGGGAAAGAAGTTATATTTACAACAGGCTGCATTTTGACTCTGTGGTCAATATACTGAGAAGAAAGTACTCTAATGAGCTGAACGTCTTGTCTCAAACTATCTCCTTCAAAGCAAACTAAGACTTGAAATACGTGTCAGTTTGATTGTTCAATGGACAATTTGACAACTCTAATAAAACAAGCTATCAGCAGACAAATTTTTTCACTGATTTACAACATCATTTTTCAGTCTGTAATTTCCCAAAGCTGCTGTGTAAAATTGTGTCAAGTGAGAAATCAGTCAGTGTGGGTGGTTTCATAGTCTCTAAATTACTGGTTCCTGGGATGTGGCTGAAAGACATGTTCTCCTACCATTGTCACCACAGCACATTGCTAGAGGCATCTTTCTCAGAATTGTGGAAATACTGAGAGGTCACCAATCTCTTGAGTATTTGTTTTTATTCTAGGAATTCTCTGACCAAATATTGATTTCTAGACTTAAGAAAAAAAGAGTGGAAACCCTTGAAGATGACATTTTTGGATAATTATTACTTTTTATAAAATTTGCTGCCCACACTGGAATTTCCCATTTGTATATTTGTCACAAAGACAAAGTACCTTACTGTTTGCTTCTCATTCCCTCCAGACCTCAAAGGACATCGCTGAGACTTTCTTGTTCATCTCTTGTAATGCCACTGAGAAGTAAATATAAAGGATAGGATAAGGACTGGCTCAATTATTTCATTGAAATAAGGAACTTCAAACTCTATCAATGCAGGTCAAAACCTATTCTGCTTCCGATAGTATTAAGAGTGGTAGCTAGCAGCACTTAGAAATTAAGCGCTCAGGGTCATATGTCAAAATATTTCTGAGACAGGATTTGAATTAAGGTCTTCATGGCTCTGAGTCCAATTTTGCTCCCTCTATACAAAATATAATGCCATTTAAAAACTTTAACTCAAACCAACTTAAAAATAAAAGTAGTGGACTACCAAACACAAATGCATTATCAGAAAACTTTAGTGGAAATGAATTGTAAGAGACGATATTAGTTAGATGGCTTAATAAGATGAGTTTCTCTAACTTAGTCAATTCTAACACATGCATGTCACCAAAAGGTAAGAATCATAAAGGAGAAAATGTTTAACTTTAACGTACAACTAACACATGCTTTTTTTCCTCTCTTAAAAGATACATTTGTTGAATGTCAATCACAGACTTTAGTTTAACCACAGACTGAGCCCTTTATAAAACTCTAAAGGGGTAATCCCCATACAAAAGGTTCACAAGTATACCTGGTCAATGAAATTTCCAATGAAATACACTGGAGGTAAAACAAACACATCCTCTTTTAACATGGCATGGTTCTAAATACGTTTTGCTTTTGTGTACCTTCACTTTACAATTTGGGAAATTAAGGAAACAGAAAGGAAAATTGAAACACCTAGTAATTTATAACTAAGACTAAAACCCAAGCCTGTAGTTATGCCTTCGCTCGAAACAAACCTTGCTTTCCCACTCACACTCCATAACTAGAAGTAGTTAGGTGTCATAGTGGATAAAGCCCTGAGCCTGGAGTCAGGAATACTGGAGTTCCAATCTGGCCTCAGAGACTTACTATCTATGTGAACCTGGGCAAGTCACTTAACCTGTATGCCTCAGTTTCCCCAATTTTAAAATGAGGGTAATAATAGCATTTACCTCACAGGGTTATTGTGAGGATCAAATAGTATTTGTAAAGTACCTAGCACATACTGGGAGTTTAATAAATATTTGCTCCCCACCTCTCTTCCTCATGACAATCTGAAGCATTGTGATTCCTAAATCCAATATATATCTACCTTATGTTTTACTGTAGGATTTGCTCACAGAGCTAATTCACTTAAAGCACTTTCCTTCTTCTTATACCCTGGGATCATCTCCAACAGCCATGAAACCAAACCAAAGCTCTCTTAGGAAGCTAGGAACCCAGTGGAAATTAAATATAAATGAAACAAGTCTAATTAAAATGAGATTTTCAAGTCAGATGTACTTCTGAATGAAGTTTTCCAATAGGAAAATAAGCAAGACAAAATCTAAGTTCAGAGATCTTTGAGCTGTCAAAGGCTTATACCTTAGCACATTATTTACATGTTATATCATGCTATTGTATGACTCCAAGTACTTTCATGATTAGAACTGCTTTTTAAGAGTCATGGCAAAAAGGCAATTCATGATTTTTCCCCTCTCTTTTGTGAGGGAATATTCACGCTGGTATGGTATCCATAGACCCCTACTATCTTTATTCCAGGCTATGTCTATTGTGAGAAAGCCACTGCTCTAAGACAGGAAGACTTCATCTTTAAGTGAGAATGTCTCCTAAGATAGCATGTTCTCAGTCATTGGGAACACTATAGCAAAGAATGTATAACAATTGACTAAGGCTGTTGCAAGTCATTCATATGTGATACAAACTGTACTCAATGACCTGTAAAAGTTGTCTTCTTGTGCATCTGGTCCTTACTTCTTCCTTTATCTTCCTTATCCAAGATTTGCTGAAAAGTGGTTTCTAAGTAATGAATAAGAGGAAGAGAGAGGGAGAGAAACTCAAGAAAACCAGGGCAATAAACTCCTACGTTCTTTCTCTTTGTCCTGAGCTTCTGGCTTACAACAGCCTAAAGAAAATGTATGGCACCCAATTCTAAATCTGTCTTGACTTTTATTTCTCCTGCTTATTACCTTGGGCTGACTTGAAAAAAAAATAAACTGAACCTGACCATGTTTTGTGAGCTACTAGCTCACAAATTATTTGGCTATTTCCCCACCCAGTGTCTTCCTCCAAAAGAAGAACTAGATTATTTATTCATTATTCCAGATTGCTTTGGTTCCCATTTTCTATTGCCCATTTATCAACCAGCTTACTGAAGAAGAACTCTCCATGTGCAGGTGTATGAGGCAACAGCCAACTTCAGTCTCCCATTTCTTTGATATGATTTTGTTGCCAGCCCAGACTCCATATGCATCATTAAGGGTAATAATCTTTGTGGAGATAGGACTCGCTTTTTCATCTTCAGCATCTAGCACAGTGTCTGGAACATAGTAGGTACTTAATAAATGTCTGGTTATTGATTGATTTTGATATCTATGTAGAGGATGAATTGGAGAGGTGGAGACACTAGAAGCCAGGAGTCCAATTAGGACAGTTGCAGTGTGAGTTAAAAGGAGACAATACAAGGGATATTTTGAAGGAAGAATGGGCAAGATATTCAAATTCATATATATGGGGCAAGGGAGAGGGAAAATATTTTGAACCTGAATGACAGGGAGTATGGTAGTATTTGTGACAGTAGTAGGGAAGTTTGGAGGAGAGAAAGGTTTAAACAAATAGGGTAAAAATAATGAATTTGATTTGGAAAGGTGGAATTTGAGGTATCTTTTTCCAGTTGGAGATTTCCAACAGGCATCTAGTATTGACAATACATATGTATACATATTATATCATGTATTAAAGTCACTACACAGAAATGTTAAGTTATAAGATACTTTGCTCTAAAGAACAGTGAAAATAGGATGGGCAAAGTAGGACAGAGTAGGATGAGCTCTCCCCTCCCCTCCAAAAAAGTCCTGAGAACCCTCTGGATAAGAGAGGCATAGTTAGTATTACAAAAGCAAATGTTTAGAAAAAACAGGGTTTAGCAATTAAGTAATAATAGAAGCAAGCTGTCACCAGGTGCCTATAAGTAGAGAGAAGCAAGAGACAGATGTAATGTTAATAAAGAAAAGTGTTTTCATAAAGAAAAAAGTATAAATGAATAAAATAGTCTTATATCACTGTTCCTATTTATGAAAAGTAAGACTAATTCCTTGGCCTGTATTACCCTCCACAGGCACAGTGCACTATTCGTGTGACCTGGTGGCAACTAATTATTCTAATTAAATGATGGAAATACCCTCTTGCCAATTTTGATTCTCTATATCCTGCTTCTGTCACCTCTAGCTCCCTTTCTCTCTCTCTCTGACCTCAAAGAGAGGTTTTGTGTTCCTTCTTTGCATATAACCCAGTTTCAAAGAAAGCACCACAGCCTAATCAAGTCTGCCCCAAACAACCCACAAAATAGAGGAAATTCTGAGCCTCTCAGAGATGAACTAAATCTACTACATTCAGGAATTGCCATTTCTGCCCACGGAATCACCCACCATTTTGTGATACAGATGAAAACAGATATCTACCTCAGAAGCTTTACAACAGCTTCCCCTTTTGGTGATTCAACGAATCCCTCTATATACATGTAGAGGGGGTTTTATGAGACCTCTAAGCTTTATGTGTAAAAAAGTTGAGGTTTTTCATTACCATCATGTTGTCATTCAGGTTGAGAGGAGGCTTATAACCTAGTTGTCTGTAGTGTGGTCTATTTTGGGGCTACGGCAATTCCTAAAGACCGTCTATTAAGGCAGAGAGAGGTTGTAATCTGTCAGCAGATGAGGTGCTAATGGCATCACAAATCTTGGGAAAACAACTGGAGCAAAGAAAAGATGGTGCGATAATAGTGATGCTAGGGAGACTGAGATCTGCCTCATCTTGAATGAAGCTCTTGAATGTTAAAACAGTATCAGTTGCTCCTTGGGTATTCTTGGGCTCGTGGCAGTTCCTCTGAGTCTCCCACAGACCCACACCTTCAGCCTTTAGCACCACCACCACCCAATAACTAATCCATGTTTATACTGAAATAAAGCAGTTCTGAATATGTATAGATAGTTCTCTTTTTTCCTTTTAATAAGGTAATAGAATTTGAGAAGTGGGAACCTTTGGGCATCTATTTGCCTGACCACTTCATTTTTTACACATTAGGAAATTAAGCTCCCCCCCCCCCAAAAAAAGGTGATTTGTCCAAGGTCACACAAGTTGCAGTTTCAGACCTCAAGTCCTCTTACTCCAGAACTCATGTACTTTTCACTACAACACACAAAGTTGAAAATATAATTTCAGTTCAACGAACATTTACTCTGGGAAAAGCACTGTGGTAGGTGCTAAGGAAGAATTAAAGATAAACATGACCCAGTTCCTGCCTTCAAGGCTTTTACAATATTGCAAAGAAGATGCATTAACAAATAATTACTACTCAAAACATAATGTGGTAAGTGTTCAAAAGAAGTATGAAGTAGGAATCTGGGTCCCAAGAAACAAAGATCTTTTTTGGATAGTGGATTTTAGAAAGGTCTTGAAGGTTAGGTGATAAAGAAAGAGATGGGCAAGGAAAATGTATTCCAAGTATAGAGAATAAAAGCTGGAACCTGTTCAAAAGAAAAGTGTTAACTCAAACTCCACCTACTGAGAATTTGATTTAGCCAAGGTGGGACCAGAATTTTTCTTTGTCGAAGATTATAAATGTTTGTAAATCATACAAATTTATAGGATAAGCTGATGTAGATGAAAATGTTTTAAATCCTTGAAAGGTAAAATTGTAACTTCTTTCGAACACCAATTAACATTGTATAAACACCATTCATATTCAAACAATTTACACACTAATTATAAATGTCCAGGTGTCAAGTAGCTCTTTAAGAGAATTTGAATGAATGAGTGAATGAATGTTATACAAAAGCAAAAAAAAAAGCATTTCTTTTACAAATACCTATTCGTATTGGTTTACCCTTTGCCTCAATTAAGATTTTTAACTGCTTTCTAGAAGTAGGGTAGGTGAAAGGGAAATTTCCCTTATGAAAAATCTGTTTATTATTTATGTTGATTTTGTTAATTTAATGTTGTTATAAATAACTTATGTTTTTAGTATGTGCTTAGAACTCCAGGACTTAAACTATTGGACTTCTTCCAAACATAGTATTCTATGAGTTTCCCCCACCTCTAGAGAAGGGCACTGAACTCTCTCCCAGATGCCTTACTTTACAGAATTTTGTGTTAGTTCATCCATAAGATGGGATGCACCCTACTCCAGTTTAGCCTTTTACTTAACTAGATGAAAATTAATCTCAATCAATTAATCATGGCTTTGGACTAAGTATGAAAAGTCTCTGAAGGTCATTGAATGAAGGCAAAAGATGCCAGACAGGAAGTCTGTTCCAAGTGGCTGAGAGATTTTGTCAGACCCTCTGGGTCCTACATAAAAGTTAGCTAGAATTAGAGAGCTCCAGGAAGCAAATGTTCAACCTTAAGTGTTCCATCTCCTTACCTTTTGGTTAGAGTAGGACCTTATCTGTTCCAAAGGGTTCAGAGGATTTTTCCCCATTCCCCCCCCAACCTGTGCCAGGACATCAGAGATCTAGTGGGAGTGTCTGCACCAGAAGCCAAAGACAGACTGGGTAAAAGTTTCAGCATGCTTGAAGGGAAATTTTTGAACATCCAACAAAATAGGGAAAGTGATTTTTAAGAAATCAAGGACTATGAGTCATCCCTTTGTCAACTGTGCTCTCTAAACTTGAGCCCCCCTTGTATACTGAACTCTGTATATTATTGTAGGAAATTATGTCACAGACTTCTGGGGAATATTTTAGATGAATTCTTATTAATGTACCACCTTAGTAAATACCCCTTAGTAAACGCTAACCTATTTTCAAATTATAATCTTGGGGAAAGGGGGAAGAGTACAGTGGTTTGCAAGTTCCTTGAGTGCAGAGACTGCCTTTTTGACTCTTCTGTATCCCTAGCACTTAGAACAGAGTCTGGCACATAGTAGGCATTTAATAAATGTTTATCAATTGATTAAGTCAATGGTATTAGGTAATCCCCCACACACACTCCTCAAATGTACCCCTAGAACCCGGAAGGTTCTGCCTTCCTAAGTATCCTAAAATTCGCTATGATCCTAAGGAGTTGAGATTAGCATATTCAGAGAAACTGGACTAAACATCTTTTTTCCCCCAAAGGTAATGTTTTCATATTGTTTCTACCTATGAATAAAAACAGAACTGTGCCTTTAAACCATGTCATATGAGAACTGTGGTATTTGCTTCCAGCTGTTTTGACACCACATGCCCTCTTCAGAAAACCGATTTCAAAGTCAAAGATCTATTCTTTCTCTTAATAGAAAAAAAAAAAGGTATCCTGCTAGCAGCCGCTGGCTAGAACACAGAGACCGCATATGTGTTAGAATTTAGCTCTTGATCTTTATTTATTTTTACTTTTCACTTTTGGCTTTCACTGTTCCCCTTTGCCCAAACCAGACCCATCAGTTTCACTTTCCCTCTCCTGTCTTTTGCATTTCTTTGGGGCTAACTCTCTTGTTCAAGTGAGTACAAGTCACCCTCCTCAACACAGTATGACTATTCTCCTTTTTTGATTATCTTTCTTTCTGCCCATTTACTCACAGGAAAACAGTATGATGTGCATTCTTGGAAGTCTAGTTTTTTTCAGGGTCCTTTAGACAAATTTTTTATCTCTTCTGATCCATCCTGTAACCTAGCTACTTTTTTGTTTCCCAGGCAACTAAGACTTTAAATTACAACGGGGGGGGGGGGGAGGGAGAAGAGAGGGAAGGGGAGAAAATCTGAAACTCAAGGGATTGTGGAACTGAATCTTGTAAATTAAAAGTAAACAAAGAAATTAATAAAGATAAAAAAGAAAAAAGTGATGGAGAAGATGTTGATAAAAAAATCACAGAGTACAACGGAGTTAGTGATCTGTATTAGTAGAGGTTTGTGAGCCAGAATGCTTGTCCTGAAGTTTCATTGTTCAGCAGCCTCTAGTATAGCGGCCCCTTATTATGTATGATTCTTTGTCCCCAAAATCCAAACTACTGTATCTGACATTCAAACTTTTCATGATCAGCCTCAAACCACCTATCCATCTTTATCTCACAGAAAAAAAAATGAGTCTGATTTAATTATTCCCAAATTCCACCCTTTGCCACACTCCATCCCAGCGAAGCTCAATCCTTTCCCAATAATACTTTTTACCTTCTTGTTAAAATTCTGTCTATCTACTGAAGAGATAGTTCAAGTACAGCAGCAAAAGATATATGGAACAACGGAGAAGGAAAAGCTTATCGACCTAGTCAGAGACCTGGGTTCTTTTGCTTTAAGACATAACTGGTATAGATTTACTTTCCAAAATGTTTATTTTCTTGGTGAGATCACTCACTGTTGCGTGTATATCTGATGACCCTTAAATAGTCAAGGTCTATTACTGTGTGTAAAAGTGAAAATAACCACGCATGATTAATGAGTTGAGGTTTGGGGACAAATATTGCTGAGTATTTTCTTTAGATCCTTTATATCTTTGCCCCCTGCTTTAATGCCTCATGGTTTAGAATATGGACCAGATTTATTCACAGGAAAGTTCAGTGGACTTACTCTGTGCTACATATCCAAAGGACCATCGACACAACATTTCAGTGACTGAGCTCCAGAACATAGAAGGATTTTTTCATTGAATCTTAGCAAATATAACCCAAGCTAAAAGAGAAAGTACAGGTATCAGAGGTACTAAGGATATTGGCATGTGATTAACTTATCAGAGGGTAACATAAATATGGATATAATGAGGTTGAATTGGCCTAAAGGTCTCTGTTATAGAGCATGCTCAAAGTGATCTTTCCTGACCCAGGGAAACATGTAAAACCTTGGGGAAGGTGGGGGTGACATGGGATGGGGAAGGGGAGGCAGCCTTTGGCCATGCATGACTCATTGCTAAGGGTTTTGCAAAAAGAGATAGTGAAGAATCAGATTGGGGAGCTAGTGATTCAGTAGATGTACAAAAAGCGTCTTTTTTAACAGCACCTTTCCTGGTGGCATCATGTGATGATGTCTTTTTACTCTTTTTTTATAAGTTTGCATTGATGTCTTTTGTTTTTTACTTTGTCATTCTTTTCCTTAACAACACCTCCAACACTTTCCCTAATTCTTTTCTCCCCTTGTTCCTGCCAGAGAGCCATCCCATATAGCAAATAGTACTTTTCACAAGACAAAAAAAAGAGGAAAAATCAACATAATCAATACATTGAAAAAGGTTGAAACATGCAATGTGCAGGTTGTGGATCCCCCACCTCTACTTAGGTGTGTGTTGGGAATGTCCTTTCATATCTCTTCATTAAAGCCACAGCTGATCTTCATAAATTTGCTATGTTCACTCAACTATTTTATGAGTGACTGTTATTTTTTTCCACTTACATTGTTGTAAGTCATCTTGTATAATGTTTTCTTGGCTCTGGTTTCTGGGAGGGTTTTTTGTTTACTCTACATCAGTTAATGAAGATCTTTCCTTGTTTCTCTGTATTCAGCACATTCATCATTTTTTACAGGATGTTTTTGTTAAATCAATTAATGGGAGTTTTCTTGACAAAGAGACTGGAGTGATTTGCCATTTCCTTCTCCAGTTCATTTTATAGAGGAGGAACTAAAGCAAACAGGGTTAAATTACTTGTCCAGGGTCACACAGCTAGTAAGTATCAAGCATTTTAACTCAGATCCTCCTGACTCCAGAGCCAACACTCTATTCACTGTGCCAGCTAGCTGCCCCCTTTTTACAGGACAAGAATACTTCATTATATTCATGAGCCACACTTTGTTTAACCATTCCCCAACTGATGGGCATCTTACTTTGTTTCCAATGCTTAGCTATCACAAAAAGTGCTGCTATAAATACTTTGGAAGATATAGGGACTTTCTTATAAATGGATTCCTTAGGGTATCAGGCCAGAAATGGCTTCTCTGGTCAAAAGGTATGGACATTTTAGTTACATCAATTACATAATTCCACCTTGCTTTCCAAAATGGTTGTGCCATTTCACAGTTCCAGCAGCAATGTATTAGTGTACTTTCCTACCACAACTCCTCCAATATTAACTGTCGCCATTTTTGGTCACTTTGGACAATTTTGTAGAATGTGAGGTGAAATCTCAAGGTCGTACTTATATTTCTCTTATTTGTAGTACTTTGAAGAATTCTTTCATGTGGCAATGAATTCTTAGTAATTCTGCTTTTGAGAACTGCTTGTTCATATCCTTTGATCATTTATCTATTGGGAAATGTCTATCAGTCTAATATATATTTATTAATTGTTATATATGTGTATTAGCCTAATGTATATTTACTAATTGTTTATATAGCATGGATACCAAACTCTTGTCAGAGAAATTTGATACGAAGAGCACTTTGTAAATAAATCTATGCAAGTTTTTTGTGTTTTGAAGGCCTATGCATTTTTTAGTTACTTGTAATAGGATTTCTTTTTCTGCTACTGGTTCTTAGATTTTCTTTTATCGTTATATAAAAATGCATATTCTCCAAGGGTTTATTATGCAGTCTTCAACTTTGCTGAAGCTATTGTCTCAGTTAGCATCTTTGTTAATTCCTTAAGATTTTCCTAGTAAACCATTATACAATCACCAAATATTCTCGATTTTTAGGAATAATTTGTCGAGTGTAGGTATTAATTGTTCTTTAAATACTTGAGAATATTCTTCTGGGAGCCCATCAGCACCTCAAGAAGAGGTTTGGGGCGTTGGGGCTGGGGGGGAGGGGCGGGGTTGGTAGTTAACCTACAGATATGTCTGTCTTCTTTTCCAAGATTGGGTTATTTAGGATCTCTATCTAGTCTTCTGAGAGTTCAAATATTTTATATTTTGAAGGTATATTTCTACTTATTTTGCTCTCAGTTTCGTTAACATGGAAAAATGTTTTCTGATGGTTCTTTTTATTTCTTCTGGTTTTGTTGTGATTTTTGTCTTGGTTGTTTTCTATTTTATGGATTTAATTTTCTGCCATTATCCTTTAAATCATATTAGCTAAAGGTTTAATAATTTAGTCTTTTCAAAGAACCAGCTTTTAGGTTTTTTTATCATTTCTATTTTTTTTAGATTGTAGTTAATTTGTTTCTCCTATAATTTTTGATATCTCCTCTTTTTGTTTATTTTAGGTCTGTTTATTTATTGGCTTTTTCATTTTTTCAAATACATATTCAGTTCCTTAATAAAAAAAAAAGACTTTTTTCTGCTTTTTCAATATATTTTATAGGAATACAATTTTCCCTCAGGGATGCTTTGGCTGCATCAAAAACTTTTTGGTATGTTATCTCATTATCCTTTTCTTTCACATAATTATAAATTATATCCATGAGCAATTTTTTGAGCCATTCATTATTTAGGATTACACTATTGTCTCCATTTGGATCTGCCTTTTTTGTTTATGGTCCCCAAACCAATTACTTCTTATTGCTTCATGGTACATAAAGGATGAATTTACTACTTCTGCTTTTTTATATTTCTTTAGAATATCTTTGTGCCATAATACATGGTCATTTTTTTTTAAGTTTCATGTGGTGCTAAGAAATATATCTATTCCTTTGCAGTACCATTAAGAAGATGCCCTAAGTTTTTTAACTCCAGTTTCTCCAGCAATTTCTTCAGTTCAATAACTTCCCTTTTGTTTACCTTTCTGTTAGACTTATCCAAAAGTAATGAAAGAATATTGAAGTATCCTGTCATTATTGTCTTGTTGTTTTTATACTCCTATAATTCAATTAATTTTTCTTTTATGAGTTGGGTTGCTAAGGCGAGAATATACATATTATTGTTATTGGTTGGCTGTTTATGGTTCTTTCAGCATAATACAGTTTTCATTTTTATCCCATTTTATTTTTTCTTTTATTTGCTTATTTTTTAAATTTAGATTTAAATACAAAATGAGAAAAGAAGAAAACATTGCCATGTACACAGCAGAACATAAGAGAAGATTCATTATAAAACAACGAATTTCCATTTCAGGAAAATTTGTATGATAAATAACTACACATTGTTTTCAAAGCTGCCCAGCTTTTCTTTGGTTCTTTATGTTTTCTTTTATTCTCTGATATGCACTTTTTAGCTTATTTTTCTCCTCTCTCACTCCCCTCTTCCCTTCCCCCACCCTAAAGAAGGCTACAATTATGGGGTGGCTAGGTGGCACAGTGAATAGAGCACCAGCCCTTGAGTCAGGAGGACCTGAATTCAAATCCAGCCTCAGACACTTGACACACTTACTAGCCATGTGACTTTGGGCAAGTCACTTAACCCCAATTGCCCTCCAAAAAAAAAAAGCAAAAAAAAAAGGCTACAATTAAGGGATAATGTATATACAATATATAGACTCATATTATATATTTATGTGTGTATATTTCTTAAACATAGAAGCTGTTAGGTCTTGTATAATCTATATTGTAGCTCCGTAATATTTAAATTCGGGGTGGGGGGGAGTTCTTGTTACTTCCAATGTTTTCTCTCTAACCAGGGAGTTTTGAAATTTGGCTATGATATTCCTGTAAGTTTTTCTCCTGGAATCTCTTTCAGGTGGTGATCAGTGGATTTTTTCTATTTCTGCTTTGCTTTCTTGCTCTAGAACAGCGGTTCTCAAACGGTGGGTCAAGACCCCTTTGGGGATCGAACAACCCTTTCACAGGGGTCACAGGGGTCTCCTAAGACCATCAGAAAACACATATTTCCGATGGTCTTAGGAACTGAGACACCACTCCTCTATCCATCTCCAGGTAGGTCTGCCCATATGCAGATACACCCACATACAAATATTAAAGGTTCATGGCATTAGGAAGGTTGAGAACCACTGCTCTAGAACTTCAAAGCAATTTTCTTTGATAATTTCTTGATAAAAAGATTCTTTTTTTTATCATAACTTTCAGCGGTCTAACTATTCTTAAATTATTTCTCCTTGATCTGTTCTCCAGATTTGTTTTTGTCCAGATTGTTTTTCTTATAAGATGTTTTATATTCTCTTCTATTTTTTCCATTCTTTTGATTTTGTTTTATTATTTCTTGATGTCTAACACCATCATTAGTTTTCCCTTGCCCAGTTCTAGTTTTCAAGGAATTATTTTCTTCCTTAAGTTTTTCATTCTCTATTTCAAGTTGGTTAACTTTGTTTTCATAATTTTCTTGATTTGCTTGGATTGCTCTTGGGTTGTTGTTTTTTTCCTCATTTTTCTTTGATCTCTCTTATTTGATTTTTAAAGTCTTTTTTAAGTTCTTCCTAGAATTTATTTTGTGCTTGGGATCATTTGATGGTTTTCATTGAAAAAGCAGTGGGGTTTTTTTTAAGCTCCATTGTCTTTCTCTGAATATGAATATAAGTATCTTCTCTATCCCCATATTAGCTATCTATGGTTGGGTGCTTTATCCTTTGCTTGCTCACTTTTTTTGTTTTATTTTCTTTTAAGCAGCTATTAGTGTAACCAAGGTATGGAAAATGATGCCCCAAGCCTCAGGTCCTTCTTACTGTTATTTTCTAAAGTCTGTCCTGGGACCCACCCTTGGGTTCTATTCTCCACTCCTAAGCCATGACGAGGGCCCCCAGATACACTGTGCCACAAATGATCTTGCTCCCTGGAACTAAAAGCAGAGACTCTGCTCTCCTGTGGAGACTCTGTCCCCACTTCTCTGCTACTGCACCCACCAGGTGCCTTCTAGCTCCTTCTCCCTGCAGCAACAGCCCAGGATCCATCTGGTAAGCATAGCTGTGCTTGGTATCCCTCAACAGTGGAAGGTCCTTCAATATTCTTCTCTTCGGCCATCAGACCTTCCCCTCCAGTTTTCTGTGAGATGAAAGTTTCTGAGGCTGAGGCTGCCTCACAACCCGACTGCTCCCAGGACTTGTTTCTTGATTCTGCAGTCACCTGGAGGTGTTTGTACTTCACTCAGGCTAAACCTCCACCCGCGGAGGTCAGGTGTTTCCCAGGGGTCTCCTCAAATTGTCTTAGGACGACTCAACTCTTGCTTATTTCTGCTGCTCTACGTTCCCTCTGGAGTGATATTCTGTCTTTTTTGTGGATGAAATTTGGAGAACTGAAAGTTTTGTGACCTACGCCCCACTATCTCCCCAGAATTCTCCTGTTCTATTTTTTCAATGTTTGTTTTTGCTTTGATAGCAAGATTGCAACTACTGGGGGGGGGGGGGTTGGATTCACTTGATAGAAATTTTTTTTCCAATTCCTTCGTTTTATTCTGTTCTATTCTTGTTCTTTACCTGTGTTTCTTGTAATCAATAGATGGTAGAAATTTGTTTGATTGTCCAATCTGTTGCTCTTTTTCATTTTACTTGGTGATTTAATCTATTAAAATCATGAGAGTTAGTTTTATGCTTTCTTCCATTTCTCCCTAAATTTAAGTTTTTAAGTTGTGGTTTTTCCCTCTTCCATGGTAAAAATAGTACTATATTTCTTCAGTTATTTTAGCTTAATATTTTTTAAGGTGACCCTACTCCAATTGGCTCTCTTCCCTTATCCCCTCCCTTACCCCCTTTCCCTTTGTAGTTCTGCTTTCTAACTCCTAGTGGAGAAGTGGGCCTGATGGATCCTGGAGAGAATCTTGTAGCACCTCACCTATACATGAATCAATTTTTTTCTGGATGGTACAAAACTATAAAATTGGGGTTGCATGGAAGCAAGAAGGAGAGGAAGCAGTTATAGCAGAGTCTATGATAAAAGAAAAGAAAATTTCCTGATTTTATCTGGTTAATTCATTTCCTCCTTTTTTTCTCCCTCTAGCAATGAAACTCTTCCTATTTTCCCTTCAACTAGTCTTTTTCATTAGTATTTTAAATTTCTTGTGTGCATGTGTGTGTGCGTGTGTGTGTGTGTGTGTGTGTGTGTGTCCCTTTCCAGAGAGGATTTCTCTCCTTCATTTTCTTCACTGTCCTGTGTATTCTAGTCTTTCATTCTCTGACTCATGACTGCTATACTTATCTAGTCCCTCTCTTTTCTCTGCATTCCTGATGGGATCAAAATTTTTGTTGCATCCATTCTGGGCTCTCCTCTCTAAGCAGTTTCTGAATAAAGGACCTTGGAAGCATAAATTAAAAATTAATTGGAAAATAAATAATCTAATCCTAAGAAATGGGTGGATTAAAGAACATATGATACAAACAATTAATAATCTCATGAAAGATAATGACAATGATGAGTTGATTTTGTAAACTAAATCCCTGGTTAATTTGATTACAAGAAAAAGAGAGGAGAAAACCAAGTTAGCAGTATCAAAACTGAAAAGGGTAAGTGCACTACCAATGAAGATGAAATTAAAGCAATTATTAGCTGTTTTTTTGCCCAGCTATAGGTCAATAAAATTGACAATCTAAGTATAATGGATGAATATACACAAAAACATGAATTTCCCAGATTAAGAGTAAAAGGAAATAGAATATTTAAATAACCCTATTTTTTTTTCAAAAAGAAACTGAAAAAGCCATAAATGAACTTCATAAGATGAAAAACCCAGGGCCAAATAAATTTAAAAGCTAATTCCACTAAATATTTAAAGAATAATTAATTTCAATACTGTAAAGACTATTTGAAGAAATAAGTAAACAAAGAATCTTACCAAATTCCTTTTATGACATAAATATAGTTGTGATACCTAAACTGAGAAGAGCAAAAACAGAGAAAGAAAACTGTAAACCAATAGACCTACTGAATAATAATAAAAGATTTTAAATAAAATACTAGCAAGAAGACTACAGAAATATCTTACAAAGATCATACACTATGACTAGACTAGATTTATGGCACTAATGCAGGACTGATGTAATGCTAGGAAAATTAAAAATATTATTGACCATAGGTAAAAAAAAGCAACAAAAATCATATGATTATATCAATAGATACAGAAAAAGCTTTTGACAAAATACAACATTCTTCCTATTACTACAAAGCATAGGAAAAATGGAGTTTTTCTTTAAATGACGGATAATATCTATCTTAAACCAAGAGCAAACTTTATCTGTAATGGGGATAAATAATAAGTCTTCCCAATAAGAACACGAGTCAAGCAAGGATAGCTATTTTCACTATGACTGTTCAATATGCTACTAGAAATAGTAGGTGTAGAAATAAAAAAAGAAAAATAAATTGATGCAGTAAGAATAGACATCAAGGAAGCAAAACTATAACTCTTTACAGAAAAGGTGATGGTCTATTTAAAGAACCCTAGAGAATCAATTAAAAAACTAGTTTTAAAAAAAACGCTTTGGTCAAAGTTCCAGGATATAAAATAAAGCTACATTGAATCATTAGTATTTCTATATATTAGCCACAAAATACAGTAGGGAGAGATAGAAAGAGAAATTATATTTTTAAGTAACTGTATAAAGTATAAAATATTTGAGAGTCTATCTACTAAGACATGGCCAAGAATTATATGAACACAGTTACAAAACACTTTTCATACAAATACAGATCTAAACAATTTGAGAAATATTAATTGCTGATGGGTAAGGTGAACCAACATAATAAAAATGACAATTCTACCTAAATTAATTTACCTATTTGTTGCCACAGTAATCAAACTACCAAAGAATTATTTTATGGAGCTAGAAAAATAAATCACAAAATTCATCTGGGAGAGCAAAATCTGAAGGAAGGAAAGCAACCTAGCAGTACAAGATTTCAAACTACAGTACCAAGGGGTAATTATCGAAACAATCTGGTACTGGCTAAGAAATAGGAGTTGAATAGGAGGATAGAATAGGCACACAAATACATAAATGAATGACCATAGTAATTTAGTGTGTTTCATAAACCCTAAGATCCAAGATTTGGGGACAAGAATTCACTATTTGACAAAAAATTACAAAGTGACCTGTCAGAAATGAGGCATAGACCAAGATCTCACATCATATACCAAGATAAAGTCAAAATGATTTAAACATAAAAGGTGACATCATAATTAAATCAGGAGAGTATAGAAAAAAAATTATCTGTCAGATATATGGATAAAGGAAAATGGTATGACCAAAAAAGAGAAAGAGAGTAGCATGGAACACAAAATGGATAATATCTATTACATTAAATTTAAAAGGGTTTGCACAAATAAAACCAATGCAGCCAATATTAGAAGGAAAAGAGGAAACTGTGGGGCTGCGGGGAGGGGGGGGGCGGGGAGGAATATTTTATAGCAAGTTTCTCTGATAAAGGCCTCATTTCTCAGATACATAGGGTAACTAAGCCAAATTTATAAAAAGGAGAACCATTCTCCAATTGATAAATGGTCAAAGATATGAACACACAGATTTCAAAAGAAGAAATCAAAGTTCTCAATATACATATGAAAAAAATGCTCTAAATCACTAGTAATTAGAAGAATGTAAATTAAAATAACTCTGTGGTACCAAGTCAGACCTATCCCATTGGTTAAGATGACAGAAAAGGAAAATAACAAATGCTAGAGGGGATGTAGGAAAGGAGGTATCCTAAAGAGTAGCTGGTAAAGTTGTGAACTGATTCAACAATTCCAGATAACAATTTGGAAATATTCCCTATAAAACCATGCTATAAACTATGCTATGAAACTATATCATACAGGCCATAAAACCCTGTATGCTCTTTGACACATCAATATCATTTATTAGATCCATATCCCAAAGAGATCAAATAGAAAGGACAAGGACCTATGTGTACAAAAATATTTATAGCAGATCTTTTTATAGTGACAAAGACTTAAAAATTGAAGGGATGCCCATTAGCTGGGGAACGACTGAACAAGTTGTGGTATATGATGATGATGGGATACTATCATGCTGAAAGAAATGATGATGAGAATGACCCTGAAAAACTTGGGAAGACTTGATGAACTGGTGCAAAGCCAAGGAAACAGAAGGAAAAAACATCGTATCGTAACAAATATTGTAATGAAAAACATCTGTGTGTTGTGTATTTACTCTTTCCATTTTTGATATTAGGAATTTGGTTTCTTCTTTCTTTTTGTAATTAAATTAGTCCTTGCCCTGCAGGATTTACTCCATGGATTTCTCTTTTCCATTGTGCCTCACTCTTGGAATAATGCCTGTTATAGCAGCTGTCAGAAAAAACAATGATAGGATATTTCCCCCCACAAACATACGCTCTCTTGTTGACCTTTTTCCTCTACATTTGCCTGGAAATCTCTCTGGGTCCATGCTTTCCCAGTCCTCCAGGTGCCAGGTGCCCCAAGGGGTTCTCCACTCATCCCTTTCCAGGACAAGAAGACTTTCTAGGCATCAAATACTCCAGGCCTCATTCAGTGTGAGGTTCTCATCTCCCTTCATCTACAGGAGTATTCATCATTGGAACCCCCTCCCACCCCTAAAGTAAAGCCATCTTTCTTTTCTCCTCTTTTCAATCTTTCCTCCCTCCTTCTCAGCCACTCCCCTGTAAACTCTTCTCCTTCTGAGATCACAGAGGTCACCTTCCCCTCATTATTAGCCCTTAATTTGACCCTGGAACTTCACTCATTTTTTCTATCATCCTGCTACCCCCTCCCCACTTTGATGTACCCTTCTATATTATGATGTAATTTCACAAAAGAAATATTCACTTAATAGTCAGGGTAACTCTTTCATAATAGTTTCAATAGTCAGGGTTCTGCTCATAATCCACTTGTCCATTATTCTTCATTGTTATCTCTCCCAGATTTCTGCATTTACCTTTGTCTCCTCGTGTACATTTGGGGGGAAAGTCTCTTACTAGTCTTTCTGATGTCACCCTGTTGCTGTGGCTGTCTATATTTATTCACTCCTCCTGCATTTCTGTTGTTCAAGGTGTTTGAGAAATAAATAATCTTTTCAGCTCTCTGGGGGTTTTTTCTAAAAATGTTTCAAGCTCTTTTTTATTATTGAATATTCATCTTTTATCCCATATGGTTGAGCTCAGATTCACAGTCTAGGTCCCCCTGGGCTATGTCCTGAGCTCCAGGGCTCTTAAGAATACATTATTCCATCCATTCCCTCTTTCTTTTTCTAGTGCTTATGGAATAATGGAGTAATTCAAATGTCCTTTCCTTTGTATTTGAAGATCTTTCTCCTCATTGCTTACAAAACTTGTTTCTGAATAGAATTCTTAAATTTAACCATAATGTGTTTACAGCATTGAATCATTCTTGGAGTTTGCAGCCTTCAGATTTTTTCTGGACATGATCTGTGAATTCTTTCAATTGGAATTTCATTTTCTATGTTCAAAAATTCTGAGGAGTTAATTTGTTTTAATTCCTTCATAATGATATTAAGGTCTTTTGTCCTGTCATGTTCTTTTGAAGACTTATGATCCTCAAGTTGTCTCTTCACATTCTGTCTTCAAGATTTGTATGTTTTGCTTACATAGTGAGCATATTTTCTTTCAATGTCATTGAGTCTTTTGCTTCTCTTCTTTTAGGTTATCTTTCACTTCTTTGTATTTGCATTCCTAATCTATTGCTATCTCTATTAATTCTTTAATGAGGCGTGCCATTACAAATTTAAGTTATTCTGTTCTGCCCATTACTTTTGTTGTGTAGGACATAAATTCTGTTCTCATAAGTCTCATTTCTCTTTTAAACCACTCAGAAGATGCACATTGTAGTTCCATTGTCTCCTGAAATTCCGTAGGATCCTCTGTCTTATCAACTGTTAGATCATTTGGAGGATCTAGATCTGCAAGTGTTTCAATTTCCTCCCCCACTAGACAATTCAGTTCATTGAGCCAAGTCTCTGCCTCAATTGACTTTTGAGTAGTCAGAATTAGCCGTAGTTGGATGCTGTGCTCTTCCCTCAGGCTTGATGGAGTGCTGCACAGTGACCTACCCATATGCACAGTGTCCTACCCTGGTGACCTGTTGTAATTGTAATGAAATTTGAAGTTCTTTTTGTATTGCTAAGCTGAGAGGTACTTAGCACCTAGTTCAAATTAAGCCTCTGTTAAAGAAACAGAAGTTATGAACTCCTATTGCTGATGTAACAGGAAGGGGCTGAAAAGGGAGGAGTAATACCATATATAAGGAAAAGCCCCAGAGAGGGAGAGTCAGAATTTCTTGGAGCAAACCATGTAGAGGCTGGATAAAGTGATTTTGAATAGAGCTTATGGTGCTGAAGGAGGGCCAGTTGGAGCTGCTGAGAAGCTGCTGAGGAACTGCTGAGTTTGAGGGCCAGCTGGAGCTGCTAGAGGAAGCATGACTGCGGTGTTGGTACTTTGTCTGTTTGTGGCTTTGTTAAGCCTTGACTTCCTAAGAATAGAGACTGTAAAGGATTTAGGGTGGACTAGACACTGTGAGCTCCAACATGCAATGGGAACTGGACGAAGAACTGAACAAGGAACTGGGATCTGTCTGCCTTTGAACTCAGATGACAGTTTAGTGAATCCAGGTAGGAGCTGGGACCATGGAAGGGGATCCATGGAATCTGAGAGCTTACCCCAAGTCAAGCTGAAAGAAGACTTTACTTGGATACTGTGTACTGACTGAGAAATTGTGATTTACTTGTGACCGAGGGGTGGATAGCCTCTGTATTTTCTGATGATTGAATAATGAATAAAGACTGAATAATGATTGATTTGTAACTTAGTGTGCCCCCTGGGTGGGGAATTTTGACTCTTGTACAAGCCTCCTTAAGGATGATTGAATGATCGAGTTGATCAAATGATTGAGTTACTAAATAATTCTTCTTTCTTGAAAACTATGTGACCACTGTGACGAAAACTATGTGGCTATATTAGTGATAAGTTGCTGAGTTGTGACATGGTGAATGGAATGCTGTATTTTGATTTTCTGTGATAAGCTGTAATATTGTGATGCTGTATCTTGATTTTCTGTGAATGTTTTGCTTTGATTTGTTATTGAATAGAGTATTCACTATACTATGTAATCAGAACCTTGAAAGCTTTTCACAGCAGCATTCTTCTGGAAAACTGCTTGTTCATGGCTTTATACCTGTCTCAGTCCCTCTTTTCCTTAGTTCTCTGATCTGGCATCAACAATTTAGAGTATGCTTTCCCTGGCACTGGCAATTCAGAGATTTGCAGCATTAGTGCTTCCAGGGTGCAGCTACCAACAGGGTTTTGCTCCTGAAGGGCTGTGACCAAACTGGCTGTCAAGGTCTGAGGTCTGGAGCTGGAATCTCTACAGCACTAGAAAGAGGAAGGGGAAATCAGGGGTTTTGATGTTAACCTGTGTCACATCCTTGGGTCTGCTAATGCAGATGGCAGTTTGAGAAATGTTGAAGTGGTGCTGAGTGAGTTCAGTGTCAGTAAACATCAATTCCTGGGTTGTTTTTAAACTTCTTTTGGATTCTTAGTGTCCTAGACCATGGAAACAGCTGAAAGTGCTTTATTTTTGACACATAATTTTCTATTTAGAGAGACCTGAGAGGTCATTGGGATTGGAGAAAATGTCTAGTCTGTCTGTCACCTTATCATTTACATGGCCTCAATTTTCCTCTAATTGTTCTATTTGCTTTTCTTTAATTATCTTCCTTTCATTATAATAGTAAACTTCTAAAACCACTCAGAGATTATGTAATTATTCCATTCTTACTGGGGGCAGGAGGACAGATAGAAGAAAGAAGAAGGGAGTAACTTCTTGTTACTTCCTAGTTGTTACTATGGTGTTTTACCTTTCATTTGAAGGTTTTGTTTCATTTTTTTCAATTTATGATAACGTCCTTCTCTGCTTTCTTGTTTTTTAATCTCCCTACTATTTTGGGAATGATCTCCTTTGTGAATTTTTTGGTTCCTTTCCCTTTTTTTTTCTTTTGTTATTGTTGGTAATACTTACCTTGATGTTTTAAGATGTTGAAGGAAAGCTAAGCTTAGATATAACCACTCACTAAGTCATATTGCAAGAAGTCTTTCCAAAACAGTGTACAAAGAGGTAAAACAGTACACATTTAAAGGACTGGGTTGTACATTGGGCTCACTATCCTACTATACTGTAATTATTAAATTACCCAGAAAAAAATTAATATGATCTTAAATGATATCAATATATACATAATGTCCATAATGAAGGAGGTAATAGTCCTAGTGTATTTTGTATAAGTCAGGCCATATCTAGAATACTACAGTCAGTTCTAGGCACCACATATTAATACTAACATTTATATAGCCATACTCCATGGTTCAAAGATCTACCTTCCAGAAATGGTTCTGCCCCACATTAACCCAATTCATCCTGGTGTTGGAGGGAGCTGAACACAAACAGGCGCATCAGATGTTCCTTCCTCACTCTATTCCTGCTCTGAAATAACTCTGAGAAAATCTCTAAAATAAGAGTTAAAAACCACTCTGTAGATTAGATCACTAGAAATGTTGTAAAGTCAGTTTCTATTTGGTACCAACTCTATTAGAAGGTCCTCTGTGGTCTCTTCCAGTTTTGTTATCCTATGTCCTTAGGCATTCAGCAGTTTCTCATCTACTACTTTTTGATGGAGTAGTGGTTCTGTTTTAAAAGCAGGTGTCACTAGTCATTGCTTTCCATCATGGCATCCTTTTGCAGTTCTCCCACCACACCAGAAGACAGCTCTCAGAGTTGCTTTCTTTCAGCAGTTCCCTGTTGATCTCAGTTGGGACCTCGAGAATGAGCCTCTTTCATTCTGCTATAAATTTGTCTTTTATCTAATAAAGGCTGTGATTAAGCAGAATTTTCTCTGTTGGGTTCTGTTTTTGCCACAAAGGGAAGAAACCTCAAGAATTTACATTATCTAACAGGAGATATAATTTTCCCTGCTCTGCATAGCTTCAGAAGACAGCCAGGACCAAAGATTGAATGTTACATGGAGAAGATTTCACTAAAAGAGCTTTATAGACATTAGAGCTGTCCAAAAGTGGGTGTTCCCCACCCCACCTCCACACACACCATCATCATCATCAAGATGTTGAAGCAGAAGTTCAGTGATCACTTATACTCCTCCAAAATCTCACCTCTTCCTTGAAACTTAGGGGACTTTAGTTTTAGGGTTTTCCCTTTTAAAAATGTCTATAACCCCCAAGCCCCAAAACCAAAGTGATGGGTTTGCACTAAGTTCACGTAAGGATGGAGAATGCTCCAAATTTTCATTTAGCTTATGTCTCCCCTTATAGTTATAGTTATAGTTATAGCTCAAAATGTGGTTCATTTTGTCCTCACTTATCCTTACCAAGAGAATATCAGAATACTGTACTTGAGGTTGATAGAGTCACCTTCATGGACCTTCTTATAAGTGCTCCAATATTCCTAGGAATCTTTGTGGTTCAATTACAGTACCACTTTAAGGGTTTGGGACTCCCGCAACCAAAAAAAAAAAGGAATTTTGCACTTAGGTTACTAGAGAGTCAGTCCCTCTCCTGCTTGTATGGGCTCTATAAGCCTTCTAGAAAGCTATGTTTTCTACACACTCGTACTACCCTTGAAACTTGTGGCATTCCCCATAAAGCAATCTGGTGTTTGCAATACTAAGAAGTCACCTCCTTTCCATAGAATTTACATTCTCCAAATTACTCACATTAGTTGAAGGACAGAGTTCTCCCACACCATGACTCAGTCTTTTACTGCTCTGCTAGTTTCCAAGCCACATGTTCAGTCCTATTTATTCTGGGATTCTAGCACTCTCTTAGCTCCTTTTCCTAAGGCAATCCTCCTTCTTTTCTAGGAGATTAGGACCTGGAACTATTAACACTCCCCCAGAACAGGTCCAGAACTTTTGCCTTTCTTCCAGAGGTCTGGGGTTCAGATCATATTGTCTCTCCATTGCTGCTCCTGGCAGCTAGTACCTCTCAGGCCATATGACTTCCTTTTCCAGGGCTGGCTTATCTGGAGCCAAGGGGATGCTCTACTGCAATTCAGAATCCATTCATTCTTGCTATTCTACCACTGTCCCCTGACCACTGTACTCTCTGGGGATGAGGCAAAGGGGGAGAGAAAGGAGGTATAGAAATATAAATGTCCCTTGTCAGTGCTTTGTGACCCTTGGAAAGTTCTGTCTCCTCAGGAGTCCCAGATTGAGTAGGACTTGGCTGAGTCTGAATCTTATTTACCAAGCAATGGAAAGCTTGTGAAGGATTTTGATGAGTAGAGTGATAGGATTAGAATTGTGCATTAGTAAAGTTTATCTGATATATAAATTTAATTGTACACTAGGAAACCATCTAGTTGTCTATTGTATTAGTCCCAGTTTGAGATAATGAGAATCTGGGATAATTAACTTCTCCTCACTCAAACCCATCTGAAAATTGTCTCTTCCCAAAAGTTTTCTTAGAACTTTTTACTAGGTTTTCTCTCTCCCTCCTTACACTGGCTTCAGATATCCAGATCTTCAATAATCTGTCACAATTAAATAAACTCTGAATGCCAAAACTCAACCAATCAATTAATGAGAACATTTTGACCTATCAAGGAAACATGATGGTAAAAGTCTCAAAAAAAGACCTAATCTTTTAACCTTCTATTAACCTCTATATTTCTAAGCCTTGTTTAATGTGACCCTGGCTCAACAAGGTCACATTAGTTTTCCATACTGACCCTTGCCGAAAAATGCTGGAAAATGGTGAAAAGCGGCAAAAAAAAAAAACCCTCCAAGTTCCAAGCATCATCTTGCTCTTAATAATTTTCCACAGTTGAAAAGAATGGCTTCTGACAAACCTGCAATGCAATTTTTTCCTGGTATGGATATCCTTATAAGCATTCACTGAAAAGCTCCTTTTAAGTCTTCTAAGAAGTTTCTTCCACATTCTTCCACAGCAACTAAAGATCTGCCCTTCTTGGTTTATTTATAAGTCATATAGAAGGAAGTAGGACTGTGCACACGACCACAAGGGCAGGGTAAGTTACAGGACTTTTACAATTCTGGGAACCATTAAGTAGGTGACTTGCTCAGTGGATACCTTTTTCCCCTTTTTGAGACACTGCTCTTTCTTGTTTTTTCTCCTGCCTGTGTCACCTCTTTCTATTGATTCATCATCCATCCATACCTGCTAACCAACTGTGGTTTTGTCCTAGACCCTTTTCTCTGTTCTCTTTACACTCTTTTACTGGGTAACTTCACTAGCTCCCACATAATCAATGACCACCTTTTTGCAGATGTGAAGCCATCTTTTTATCTCTATTAAGTAAGATGCTATGTTCTCCATCTAAGTCTATGGAATCTAAAATTTTTAAAAATTGTTCAGCATTATTATTATATGCAAGATATCATGCCAGAAACTAGAAGTACAACAATACAAAATTAAACAATACCTGCTTCACAAATACATATATACAAAGTTGCATGAAGTAACTTTAAGGAGGATTTCCCAATTAAAATTTGTAGCTTCAGGAAAGGCCTCCTTCAGGAGGTCACATACGAGTTGTGCTTTAAAAGAAACACCTAGCTGGGATAGTAAGTAGATAGAGTGCTGGTCCTGGAATCAGGAAGACTCCTATTCCTGAATTCAAATGTGGCTTCAGATGCTTATTAGCTATGTGACCCTGGAAAAGTCACTTAACTGTTTACCTCAGTTTCCTCATCTAAACCACTCCAGTATCTTTGCTGAGAAAACCCCAGGGTTGGACCCAACTAAAACAACTGAACATCAACAAGAAATCCTAAGAGACAAAGATGAAAAGGGAATACATTCCAGATACGAGAATACCTGTCCAAAGGCATAGATCTAAGAGAAAAAATGTCACGTACAGGGGACAACCAGCAGCTTACTTTGAAACCAAAATAGAGAGTGTATGAAGTAGACTAATATGAAATAAGATTGGAAATATAGATGAAAGCCATATTATAGAGGGTTTTAAATGTTAGACTGAATTTTTTTTTATTTTATCTTAGAGGCACTAGGAAATCCCTGAAGATTATTGAATAGTGTGATGATATGATCAGATATGTGTTTTATGAATATCATTGGGGCAGCTGTGTGGAGAATGGGTTGGAAAGCAGAGCGTTTAAGAAGGTGTTGCAATATTGTTCAGGCAAGACCTGAGAAGGGCTTGAACTTGTAGAGATGACACAAGTAGAGAGAACAGATACAAGATATGTTGTAGAGACAGAAGCGACAAAACTTAGCAATTGGGAGGATGGTGGTGCCCTTGAGAGAAACAGGAAGGTTTAGATCAGGAATGAGCTGGAGGTGTGGGGTGCAAGGTTGGGTTGCAGGGAGTGTACTGAGTTCTATTTGGGGATATTGAGTTTGAAAGACCTAAGAGAAATCCAGATGAAGGCGTCCAGCTGGCCCTGGGTGATACTGGACTAGAGTTTAAAAGAGATATTAGGTCTGAATAGATTTATGAGTCTTCTCCACAGAGAAGGGGAGGGGAAAGGAGAGAAGAGGAGAAGAGGGGACAGGAATATGAGAAGAGAGTCAAGGACAGAGCCTTGGAGAATGCCCATATTTAGCAGATGGGAACAGGATGAAGATTTGGCAGCGGAAAATAAGAAGTGTCCAGAAAGGTAGAAGAACTATAAGAAAGCAGGAATTTTATTGTTGTTTGCTTCTTTTTTTCTAATTTTTTTTATTGTTATTATTCTTAACTTGACAAACACACACGTCAATATTTCATGTAATGGCCATTCCTATGTCCCCACAAGAGTTGAAATATGACAGTATTCCCTGTGTCCCCCAAGAGGCCCCTCTATTATGGATACCAACGTTCTCTTTTTACCAGACATTCTGTTTTTACCATTTTGGAGGCAATCTGGCTTCTAATGAGAGACATTATTAGACTCCTTGTCCTTACACTCTGGTTCATTAAGTCCCCTAGCCTGTACTGAGAGGATGATTTTATTAATGGTTCACATTTATGGCCTCCTTTAAAAAGAAAAGAAAAGAAAAGAAAAGAAAAGAAACAACATTCAACGTACACTATGAATCAGGTGTAACACAGGTCCTTTGTTGCTACGCACAAAATCGGTGCTGAACACAGGACTTTCACAAGCAAGTATTTGATGAAAAAATTTGTTTTCAGATATATTTCCATGTAGCAATGAAGGGGTCTTGTCTATATAGGCTGTGTTAGAATATGCTTCTTGAGTATTTCTTTCTATGCTGTGGCTAAATAAACCTTCTTTTGCTAACTATGAAATGACCTAGGTATAACTGGTTTCATCTCAACTTGAAAACAGGGTACTAGCCTGAGTCAGACCCACACCTAACACAGGAGAATTGTCCCAGTGTTCCATTGGTACCCTCATGATGTTGAGAGCAGTCAAGGAATAGGGGCAGCCAGGCGTTACAGTAAATAAAGCACGGCCCTGGAGTCAGGAGGACCTGAGTTCAAATCCAGCTTCAGACACTTAACACTTACTAACTGTATGACGTTGGGCGAGTCACCTGCCTTCCCCTCTCCAAAAAGCAAAAAAAAAAAAAAGGTCAAGGAAGATGTCAAGCATAATGTGTGAACTCTTTGTGGAATTTTTGGGAAAATGTGGATAATCACATAGGATAAGCAAGATTCAATGGGCTACAGTCTGCATCTTTGGAGAGAATTCCGGAATGGATGATATTGCAGAGCTATTTGAGTACATTCGTCTGTTTGCCTAAAAGATTAAAATTTGTACATATTGATTCCCTTGACGGATATAAGATTCTAAACCGGGACTGTTTCACTTTCACTTTTGCATCTGCAGTGCCTAACACATAGTAGGTACTTAATAAATGCTTGCTGAGGGGTGGCTAGGTCGCACCAACTATGGAGTCAGGAGGACCTGAGTTCAAATCCAGCCTCAGACACTTAATACTTAATAGTTGTGTAACCTTGGGCAAGTCACTTAACCCCAATTGCCCTGCCTTCCCCCCTCCAAGAAGACAAAAAAAAAGTGCATGTTGATTGATCTTCCAAGTACACAGGTTATCCAGGATGCTTCTGGTATTTGAGCAGACATGGAACCCTCTACATCTCTCTTCTAGCGGTAGGTCCTGACTCAATCAAGCAGGTAAATGCAGAGACTAGATATTCCCAGCAAGTGTTGGCTTAAGTGGGCAGGTGCAGGAATGTAGGCAGTGATATCTATCTCCCTAGACAGGAGGTGGTCACATACAGAGAAACTGAGTGTAGTGAAGTCAAAACAGGACAGCTGTTTTGGGGTAGGCAAAATCAGAAATGGCTTCTGGGATTGCTGCCACGGAGGCAAAAAGTGTGAATGGAGGTTTGTTGCAAAGTGTTGTGTTTAAATATTTATTCTATGCTTCCTCTTGACTTTCTGGGGCAGTAGCTTTGCTCTTTCAACCTATCAACCCAAGTCTATCCAAAGAGGCCACAGTTCTGTGTCCTAGGGTTGTAGAGGAAGTCTTCTAGGTCTCAGAATAGCCAAGGAACCTCTACAAGATCATTGCTGTTCAATTCATCCCCTGGGAATTGTCTTTGAAAGATACATTTGCCTAAAATCAATGTTTTAATGTGCTACTGATTTTTGTTTTTTTGGGTTTTTGTCTTTCAGAAGAATGCCCACATCCACCTCAAATTGACTTTGCTTCCTTTGAAACGCAAATGTATATGGAGGGTACAATCCTAGACTGTTCCTGTAAACCTGGTTATGATAGGAAGGAAGGCACTCCCTTATTTATTGTGTGTGAAGACACACAAGGGCATCTTTCCTGGAATGATAAGTGTCAGTGTAAGGGTAAATGTAAGTGTTTCTTTTTGTAATTCAACAAGGAAGGAAAACTGTGGTTTGCATATGGGAACTTCATAATTCTATAAGGATTCTCCAGGTGATCCACAGATTTCTCCCCTTCTCTTAAAGAATTTCGGCTAATAAAATGATACTTGGGTTTTTGCTTCTGAAAATAACAAATGACTTATTGGCAGCTCTCCAAAGACAAAATAATTCTTGCTATTTTTATTTTGGTCTAGAAATTTGGAAATTTCCTGCACCAATGCAGATCAGTAACTCCTTCCTCACTGATACAATCTTAGAGATCTTGCCTGGGACACTGAAAGGCTAAGTGATTTGCTCCTGGTTACCCAGCTAGTACGTGCAGAGACAGAACTTGAACTCGGATCTTTCTGACTCCAGTCACTCCTCTAAAGATCATAGGATCATAAATCTAAAGTTGGAAGCAAGCTTAAGGGTCATCTTTTATAGATGAGACCCAGGAAAGCTACAACATCAAAAGTCACGTAGAAGTATCATCAGTAGAATTCAGTATATTGTTGCCTCTGCCTCTCAAAAGAATCAAATATCACAATTTTTCTCCCTCCTCAGTGTCCAGTGCTGCTTCCCTCAGCCTTCTCTAGCTTCAAGTTCATGGTGGCTGCCACCATCATTTTCGGCCACTACAAGTGTATGGAGAACCAAACCCAAAGTCAGGAAGATCTGGCTTCAAGTCCTACTTCTGACACATAACTGTGTGACCATTTTGCAAATTAGTTGTTCATCTGTATGGAGGAAGATATCTTTAGGAACTCACCAGACCAATGAAATGACAGATGTGGATGGGGGAAAAAAGAAAGAGAGAATGTTCTAATATCCCTCTCTCTTCCAAAAAAGCATAAAAATATCTCCCTCATTTAGCATTGGAAAACCAAGATAAAACAAAGTTACATAATTGGAAGTGTTCAAAGAAAAAGTTTCTGTTGCTTCTAATTTCTAAGACCAACTAATAAAAAATTTAGGCACAGGTATTTTAGGGCCTGCAGAGCTTCTGGGGTCTCAATCCTGATAAGAGTTCAGAGGAAGTATCCAATCCATTCTGTCAGATGGTTTCTTTATATGTGGCAGCAACAGCCGGTGACCCAGAAGGAGCACAATAGGCATCCAAAAAATCAGAGATTTTAAACTGTGAGAACTTGATTCTTTTTCCTATTTCTCCTAGAGGGATTTCATCCCTGACACCTGCAATCATCAACATTCAAATGATAGTAATTATAAGTAATTGTTTAAGCTGCTACAAGTGTCACAAGACTAGCTGTTGGTACATTTGACCAATTTGCTGATCACTTAGAGTTATTACTTAAAATTACTATGACAATGCAATGTTTTCACAGGTTTGTATGAATTTCTATATAATTTTCAAGTTTTGCATTTGTTTGTTTTTTGTTCACATGAACACTTAGCCCCTCAGAACCAGGAAGAACAAAGTGTTACAAGTGCTTCTATTAGCCCTGGAGAACAGACAGACAGAAACCGAACAACTACAAACAACAAACTTCAAACCTATAGCCTCACAAGTAAGAAACAGAGCAGGTAACAATAGAATTCTGTCATTGACTCCTCCAAAGCGGATACCTGCTTTCTCATAAGTACATAACATATTTTCCTTGAAGACTTCAAAGGATTAGAATATCATATTATGTTTGCCTCCTCATATCACCTGTAGAAAGAATTGATTTAATGATTTTTGCAGGAAAAGCCTACCACTGTCTCAGACAAATTTACACTGTGGCAATCTGGACTCAGTGTTCTTCTCCCAGAGGTGATATAGACTTTATCAGTTTGGGATGGTGAACTAAGAAAACTGCAAGTTGGATTTCCACTGTGTTTTTCTTTCAAGCACCAAGCATCAAACTATGAGGAAGAAAGGGTTTAGTTAGATGAAAGTAATAATTTCTTACTTGTCAGGATGATTAAACACTGACAAGATATCATAGGAGATGGTAGAAATTCCAGTTCTGAAGATGTTTAAAAATTGGAAAGGAAATTATCCTTCTTACACATCTTCATTATTGACCTGCTTGGAGGCAGGATGCAGATTTGAATAACTTATAATTTTATAGAATATTAGGGTTATCAATATACTTTATTTGCAACAATCTTGTAAAGTAAGTAGTTTCACAGATGAGCAAACCGAAGCTCACAGAAGCTGTCATTTGACCAAATTCACAAAATTGATAATTTCTATGATTCTATAAGCTATGTTCCTGTCTACATGACCAACCCTTGTTACTCCTTCTTCCCAGTTCCCTACAGCTCTGTGATTCTGTCTTAGCAACTCCTGTCACCATTAGGCTTTGTCTACCTTCCTACCTGTCCTCCCCACACCTTAACATGGATCAAAGAAACAAAAGGCATAAAATAATTGAAAGTGATTAATTTTTTTTGGTGAATGATTTCATCATCAAAAAGAATCTCTAGTAAAGAAACTCTTTCTATCAACTTACAGATTTAGAGAATTGCTTGATGCATTAAGAGTTTAAAAGCCATGGGTCACCAGACAGAATGTTTCAGAGGATGAATTTGCACCCAGATCTTTCAGGCTCTAAGCACACTTCCCAACACAATGACTACTGACAGTCTTTTTAGTCCTCTTTCTCTAAACATAGGGTCTTTGAAATTGTGGTTTTTTTTAATATTTTGATAACTGTTTCAATTTAATTGGTTTCTTTTGAAATCCTAAGTGTTTTGTCATGTATTTAAAAGCTTTATTCTGAGAAGAGGTCCACAGGTTTCACCAAACTGCCAAAAGGGATCTGTGACATAAAAAAGCTTAAGAACCTCTGCTTTAGACAGAACTTTACTCAAACCATCTTTGAAAGCTGGATTCTGTTTCCTTCTTCATATAAGGATGCCCTTTCTCTTATACATGAGAGGCAGAATTCTGTGTGTGTGTGTGTGTGTGTGTGTATGTGTGTAAAGGCAGAGAGAAGAGGAGAAAGGAGGAGAGAGGAGGAGGAAGAGAAGAAGTGGAGAGGAAGAGGAAAAAAGAGGAGAGGAGAAGAAGAGGAGAAAAAGAATAGAGAAAGAGAAGAAAGGAGAAAAAGGAGAGAAAAAGAGGGGAGAGAGAGAGAGAGTTTGACCTTGGAATCAAGGAGATTTAGTTTCATTCTGTCCCTTTGTCACAAATTAGCTGGGTCGTAGGCACTTACTAAGACTCTAAGTTTATCAGATTGATAAGAAATTCCACATGTATGTGAAATCAGAGGTTGGGGGGGGAGGAGGTGTGCATGTGTGTGTGTGTGTGCGCGCACACACGTGTGTGTGTGTGTGTGTGTGTGTGTGTGTGTGTGTTTGTTACAGGGTTAGGAGGATGACCCTTCATATGTAATAGGATGACCTGGATCATCAACTTTATAGTTCACCCCACAGCCTGCCAATAGCTGATTCTTATATTTAATCTTATCCTTACCTCAAATATAATCCAGGGGTATGTGTGTATTTTTTCTCATTAATGAAATTACATCATATCACTCAATCAACTAAGGCTCCAAATTCTTACTTCAGTTTATTATGTGTTATTTATTTAATAAACTGGAGAAACCTCCTTTTACAAGAGTAATTATTCACATCTTTCTATATATTAAGTCTTTTAATCTCCTAGGCTTGAATATAAAAGTTCTGAATAAATAACTTATTAACAAAATGAACAATTTTAAGACCAATACGAAGATAATTTACAAAATTTTAGCTGTGAGAAAGGTCACAATCAGATTCACCCGAAACCCTTCCTATAAATGAAGATGCCTTCTCTTCACTTCTGACAACATGGTGCTACACCATGGGTTACTTGGATTGACAAATAAATCAGATCTCTAGTTAAACAGAATATTGAGTAGAAAAAGTCTTGGACCAATAATACTTATAGAGCACTTTGCGAGCCTCCTCTTACTCTTCTTTCAAAAAAAGAAAAGAAAGATCCCTTTCATCAAAGAACTCTTCCTTTTCTTTCTATCTTCTCCAACTTATCTCTAGTCATAACAGGAAAATAATTTCTTCAACTTCTCTCAAGTCATAATTCTTAAATATGTCTTTATAGATTCCTTTATAAATTTCTCCTTAAAATTTTTCCTCAGAAAACAACAGTTGAGATAGTTTGCTCAAGAAAGAAGTTTTCCCCCACTCTCTTTCTCTATTTTCTCCAAAGTTTTTCCCAAATCATTTCCTCATAGATCCTCACAGATCTAAGTTAAAACTCACATGCATCCTGACTCTAAAGGGACTGACACATCATAGAGTAAGAAAAACAACTTTTCTCTGGTCTTAAAAAGACAGTAACAGTTTCTATTGCTTCTTTAGGAGAAGTTTTTGAAATAGGAATCACATGTAGATACATATATAAAGTTATAGGTAAAATTTATCTAAATAAAAATAATATGTTTCATTTGAGCCTCATGAGTTGTTCCAAAAGAGATTATTAGTCTTGCTTGATAAACAGAGACAATCTCATTAAGTACATGGTGCTTCAGTGGTGTCCATTTGTGACCCAGAGAGTATGTTCTGAGAGACCCCCTCCAAGAGATCATCAAAGTGAGGAAACATTTATGCATTGTATCACTATATTGTAGTCTACGCCAACTACTCTTTTCACCCCTCCTTTCTAAAATATTTTTGGAATGATTTTTTTCTAGTAAAGTTCTGCATCTTAGAATCTCTGAAATCTTAAAAACTTAAAGACCTTGTTTATTCCATCTTCTACAGGATGTCTTTTCTTGTTCCCACAATTGGTAGTACCTTTCCCACTATATTACCAAGGCAATATTCACAGCACCAATGGTGACTACGAATATGCCAGCATAGTTCTGAATTGCAAAATAGAACAGACCCTCCATATAGAAGACAGAAGTAAAACATTTATTCAGATACCATAAAGCCAAATACCCACAACCAGAATACCAAATTCATTATAGCAACAAAGAAATCTATACCCGGTAACACTGCAGAGAGCAACACTATCCCAAAGTCTTCCCACAAACAAACACTCACAAGCCTAGCTGTCTCCTTGCCCAAGTCTTCTCTCTCTCTCACCATATTAATTGCGCTGACTCCCAGCTTCCTCCCAGTTCTGCTCCACCCTTCCTGATCCACCCGTTCAATAAACTCCTCCTACCACAAACTCTATGCAATTATATTCAGCCTACTGGGGGTAAGGAAGAGCTTCAAATTTCCTTAGGCCTGTTAAAGGGCAAGGAAGATCTTCAAATTCCCATTAACATTACACCCACTAAAATTATTTTCTATCTGCTCTGCTTGTATTTTGAATGTATATATTTACTTACTAGCTATCTACCCCATTAGAAGGTAAATTCCTGAAGAACAAGGTTTGTTTTTTGCCTTTCTTTGTATATTCAGTGTTTGCCATAGTGCCTGATAGAACAGAAAATTTAAATAATTTGTCTAATTTCACAAAGAGTGGTGGTAACAGGTGGCAGCAGGACTGGAACTTGATCAATGTATGTATGTAAATGTACTATATATGAAACACCTTGTGAAGCAGCTGGTAGCTTAGTGGATGGAGCTCAGGAAAACCTGAGTTCAAACCCAGCCTCAGACATTTAGCAGTTGTGTGACTAGGCAAGTCACTTAACCACTGTTTGGCTAAGTTTCCTCAATTGCAAAATGGGGACAATAATAGCACCTACCTCTCAGCATTGTTTTGAGAGTCAAAGCACATACAACATGCACAAAAATTAGGTTTCAAAAACGTAACATGTGTTAGAGCCACTACAGTTTAGCACTGGAATAAAATCTCAAAAAATCATTTAGTTCTGTTTTGCATTAACACATACTGACAATATCACACACATAAATAATTTTGAAGTTCCTACAATAGAACTAAGACAAATTAATGTTCTTCCTATGAGGAAAAAAAATTAATAAATAGTAAACTTTGTGAAGAAAGCAATGAATAAGAACCAAAGCTCCATCTCTACCCATCCTCTAAACAGAAAGTCAATTACTTGTATTATTAACACTATCTTCTGCTCAGATTTTTTTTTCTTTTTTTAAGGTCACTGCCAGGAACCAGTACTTTGGAGCCATGCTAGTGAAACAAAGAGTTATCAGTTTGTGGTGGGACAGAAGCTTCAATACCAGTGTCTCAAAACAGCTAAATATGAGGGTACTGCTGAGAGTACCTGCCTAAAGATCAATGGAAAACCAACATGGGCTAAACCCCATCTGAAATGCACCAATGTCAGTTAGTATAGTCCTTTTTCAGTTACCTTTGTGATCCCTACCCTCTCCTGCACCCTATACATCTCCCTCCACCACCCCCCCACTCCCAGGCTTCTCTCATAGCCAGTAACATGACTTCAGCTTTCCAATCAAAACATTGCAAAGTGTTAACCCAATATCCAGCACAGAGTCCCCATTTTGAGGTTCAATTTAAATACTAACTAGCTTTGATCAGTCAGATGACCTCTTAGATATCTGATCAGTGATTTTGAATAGTTTTACCATGCAATTTGAACTAGGACAAAGATGACATGAAGGTGACAGTTCATTAAAGTCACTTCCAGATACCCAAGACACAGCGACGTGTCATGCCTTCTCATTGGGCTTCCAAAGTCTCCTGGAACACAATAGCCATATTTCCTTCTTTCTCTCTACCCAAATTCAGATTCTGGTGACCATTATTTGGTGACTCTTAGGACATTCATTCTCTGTCTCTATGCCTCTCTGTCTCTGTCTGTCTCTCTTTTTTTCTCTCCCCATCCCAATCCCTGCCTTCATACTAGGGGACTTACTGCTGATATTCCCTAAAATATTCTAATCTCTCAACTCCTCAATCTATTTAGCTCCCATGATCTACCCCTCTATTCCACTCAGCTACATAAAGAGATGTTCACATCTTTATAATGTCCCACTTTCATATTCAAAAACTCTGAAATTTTATTATCCAATCATACTCTTTTATCATTATGTCTATCTCTATGCTTTAATACTCTTAACCCTATTCTCTCCTTACATTGACCTCCAAACCCTTTACCCTTCAGTATTTTCCCAAGCTACTACCCCTACTCTGGGTATACTCTCTTCCCTTCCTAATCTCAATTTGGTGGTGAACAAAGTTCCACTCTGCTCTTGAATCCCTTGTTCCCTTGTCTATCCTCACTCATGCCTTTCCAAGATTCAATCTTAGAGTATTCTCACTATCCAATCTTAGATCCCACTCATGTGCCACTAAACTGAGCTGGAAGAATTTCAAAAACTTGTGCTAATTAGGCTCACTACATATGTATGTTCTTTAATCTCAATTGCCCTGACTAGCAATAAGGTAAACCTTCTACTTCTCTCTTATTGATTCTCTACGCCACTCAACCCAGAAACTGTCCCAGATCTTTTCTCTTTAAGCCTCCCATATTATCCCCTTCCCCTTCTTAGCTAAAAGTTTTAGTTCAGACCAAAAAAAAGGCTCCTTTTTCTCCCCTTCTTATCTTGACCCCATCCCTTACAGCATCACTTCATTACTTACATCATGCCTGCCACTATCTTTTCCTTCACCCTCAGCTTCTGATAATGAGATGGCCCTTCTTTTCCTTGATTCCATCATTTCTCATTATTTCCAGCAGACTGCCCCACTATCATCCTATCTTTATCACTGTCTCCATTTCTGTGTTCCTCTTTCTGTATGTCTGTTTCTGTTTCTCTCTCCCTGTCTCTCTTTCTCTGTCTTTCTCTCTCTCTCTCTCTCTCTCTCTCTCTCTCTCTCTCTCTCTCTCTCTCTCTCTCTGTCTCTCTCTCTGTCTCTCTTTCTCTGTCTTTCTCTCTCTCTCTGTCTCTCTCTCTCTTCATCTCTCTCTCTCTCATCAGATTCATTCCCTTTTTCTTATAAATAAACTCTCTACCAACCCTAAAAAAAGCCACTCCTTCCTACTGTATTCACTGACTATAATCCTTTCTCTCTCCTCTCCTGAGCTAAATTTTTAGAAAATCAGTACAGTAGGTGCCTCTACATCCTCTCTTCTTGCTCTCCTAAACCTCTACAATTTCATCATTCCAACTTCATCATTCAACTGAAAATTCTTTCTTCAGTATTACCAATGATATTTTAACTGCCAAATCTACTAACCTTTTCTCAGTCCTCGATTCTTCCTGATCTCTCTGAAATATTTGGTGCAATTGACCACCTTCTTTTCCTGTATATTTCTCTCTAGGTGTTTGTAAAACTGTTCTTTCTTGATTTTCTTCCAACATTTTTAACTTCATTAAAGTTTGCTTTATTGGATCTTCACCAATTTAACACTCACTAACTATAGACATCCTCCAAGGTTCTGTGTTTGACCTACTTCTCTTTCATTTCTATAGTATTTCCTTCAGTGACCTTAACAGCCCTCATAAATTCAATTATCAGCTCTAATAACATGATTCTTATATCTATACCCAGTCCTTTGTCCTTTTCCTAAGCTCTAGTTCTACATTATTATTGGGCTATAGGATATTTTGAATTTGTCAAACCATATCAAACTCAACATATCCCAAACAGAATTGATCATTCCTCCCTTCCCAAACTCACTCCTCTTCCAAACTTCCCTCTCATTGAGAAGAGTACCGCCATCCTTACAGACACCCATGCAAGTAACGTCAGTATTATTTTCAAATCCATACTCTCACTCACCTCACACAAAAAAATTATTAAGAAATTTTGTCTCCCTAATATCATTTGTCTCTATCCACTTTTACATATTAACACATAGTTCAAGTTTTCATCACTTTTCTCTTCGAATATTGCAATAACCTCCTCTCTTTACCTCAATACCCACCCCAAACCCTCCTCAACACAAGTGCGAAAATGATTTCCCACAAAGAGAAAATACTGATTGTAATACCAGGAAACAGAAAGTGAAAAGTTATTTTCTTGAGTAAATGCCTCTAGCAGATATATTGTGATGTATCAGTAAATCCTAAAGATGGACAGATTTGATTACACAGCTTGAAGGAGCAACCAACCTGTCCGTTTGCAAGAAACCCCAGTAGAGAGGGAAATGTAACAAGCATCAGTATCCTTGGCTTTGCTCTCATTTCATTTATACAAAGCTTTAAGGGAATAAAAAGTAGTTACTCCTCACAAAAAGGTAAAGGACCCTTAGCCTTGAATAGGAGGTGGGAATTAGAGCCATTGTCCACCTTCTTACCTCCCTTTACCAGACCATCAAACCACTTTACCATTCCATTCAAGAACCACATTATTATACCATTTGATATAATTAGAACAAAAAGGACTTTCCCCCGCCTGTCACAGTTTCTAGAAAATATACTCAACAATTCTTTTTCACAGCTTCTACTGAAACATCCGTACCATCTTCATTTACTACAGAACATAAGATATCAGGTAGGTCAAATTATTTTATATATAATACTTATATCTTAAGAACAGGTACAAAACATGTTAAAAAGCACCCTTCTAGGTACTATGTAATGTTTGCCAAAATTAAGGACAGATCCGGACTTTAGTATAATTCATATTGAGACATAACTTTTTATGATAAGTTCTCAAACCATAGTCAACCAGTTGCTAGAAAGCTAACTTGAAACAGCAGAATGTCCTTTCAGGCCAGGTGATATTTTAGTGTGACAGATGGGACAAGGGTAAATATAAGTGAAGGCAAAAGAGATGGTGAGATGAGAATATGACTAGAGAACTAGAGAAGTAACATTCTACAATTGTTAACCTTTGTTTTCTGGTCAGGAAAATCTGATCCATAAGACTACATCTGTAAAAAGTAGAACAATTGGGGTGGCTAGGTGGTGCAGTGAATAGAGCACCGCTCTGAAGTCAGGAGGACTTGATTTCAAATCTGGCCTCAGACACTTAACACAAAAAAACTAGCCATGTGACTTTGAGCAAGTCACTTAACCCCAATTGTGCTACCTTCCCCCCTCCAAAAAGGAAAAAAAAAAAAGGAGAACAATCCTGGGACCATGGGAATAATTCATGAAAGGATGACACTGCATTTGGCAAACAACAACCAAAAAAAAAGTTGATCATTCATTAGAATATTCAATGATTCTTGTTAGATCAAGAGTTACCTGAAAATTAACTTCCCTATTTCTATAGGGTGACCAGCATTCTTCCAGTCACCTCAAAGAGTCACCCTCAATTGTTCATTCTTAGTCACACACCCCCATCTAATCAGTTGCCAAATCTTGTTGATTTTACTTTCTCAACATTTCTTCCATCTATTTCCTTCTGTCCACCCAATCTTCATGCTGAACCAAGCCCACATCATCTCATTTGAACTACTGTAAGAGCTTCCTGACTAATTTCCCTCAACACATTCTCTCTCATTTAACCTCTTCCACACAACTGCCAAACTGATATTCTTAAATCCCAACAATTTTTTCCACAGCTTCCACTGAAACATCTGTACCATCCTCAATTACTGCAGATAATAAAATAGCAGGTAGGTCAAATTATTTTATGTATAATACTTATATCTTAAAAACCATTATTAAACATGTTTAAAAGCCATTCTAGGGATTATGTAATGTTTGTCAAAGCTAAGGACAGATCCAGATTGTAGCATAGCTCATATTCAGACATAACTTTTCATGATTATGTTCAAACCATGTATGTTCAAATCAAATTTTCAGTTACCTGAAAATTAACTTCCTTATCTTTATAGGGTGACCAGCATTCTGCCAGTCACCTCAGTTGGCAACGAAAGAGTTATCCTCAACTCTTTATTCTTCTTTTTTTTTGTATTTATTTATTTAGTATTTAATTTTTTCCCAGTTCCATGTAAAAACAATTTTTATGTTTGTTTTGAAAACTTCGAGTTCCAAATTCTCTCCCTCCCTCCTCTTTCTTCCCACCCTACACCCTCATTGAGAAGGCAAGCAATTTGATATACTTTTTACATGTGTAGTCATGAAAAACCCATCTATAATAGTCATGTTGTGAAAGAAAAAATCGATGAAAAAAACTCAAGAAAAATTTTAAAAAGTAAAAAAAGTATGCTTCAATCTGTATTCAGACACCATCAGTTCTTTCTCTGGAGATGGATAGCATTTTTCATCCTGAGTCCTTCAGAGTTATCATGGGTCACTGTATTGCTGAGGATAGCCAAGTCATTCACAGCTGATCATTTTACAATATTCCTATTACTTTGTACCCAGTATATTTCACTTTGCATCAACCCATGCAAGTCTTTCCAGGTTTTTCTGAGAGCATCCTACACATCATTTTTTACAGTACAGTAGCATTCCATCACAATTACATACAACAATTTGTTCAGTCATTCCCCAATGGAGGGGCATCCCCTCAATTTCTAATTCCTTGCCCCCATGCTATAAATATTTTTGTGCATATGGGTCCTTTTCCATTTTGTTTTTTTATCTTTTTGGGGATACAGACCTAGTAGCAATATTGCTAGGTCAAAGGGTATGCATGGTTTTATAGCCCTTTGGGCATAGTCCCAAATTGCTCTATGGAATGGTTTATTCAATTCACAACATCTTACAATAGTATTTTAATGTCTCATTTTTCCCACATCCCCTCTACCATTGTCATTTACCTTTTCTGTCCTATTATCTAATCTAATAGATTTGAGGTAGCACCTCAGAATTGTTTTAACTTGCATTTCTCCAATCAATAGTGAACTAGAATATTTCTTTCATATGGCTATAGATAGCTTTAATTACTTCATCTGAAAATTGATTATATCTTTTGATCATTTATCAATTAGGAAATGGCTCTTATTTTTATAAATTTGACACAGTTCTTTATATGTCAGATAAATGAGTCCTTTATCAGAGAAAGTTGCTTCAAAATTTGTTTTTCACAGTTACTATTGCTAACTGTATTTCCCTCCTTCCAATCCCCCACCTCCATTTATTATCTTCTCTCTCTCCTTTCTCTCTGTCCCTCCTCAAAAGTGTTTGGCTTCTGATTACCCTTTTCCCCAATCTGTCCTCCCTTCTATCACACCACACCTTTCTCTTATCACCTTCCCCTCTACTTTTCTGTAGAGTAAGGCACATTTCTATACTCCATTGCCTGTGTATCACATTTTCCCAGTTACACGTAAAAACAATTTCAGCACCACCCTCATCTAATCAGTTGGCAAGTCTTGTTGATTTCAGTTACTCTACGTTTCTTCCATCTATTTCCTTCTATCTGTTCACACAGCCTTCATGCTAGACCAAGCCCACATCATCTCATTTGAACTATTGCCAGCACTCCTAATTGGTTTCCCTGAACAGTCTTTCTCATCTATCCTCCTCCATACAACTACCAAACTGATATTCTTAAATTCCAACAATTTTTTTCCACAGTTTCCACTGAAACATCTGTTCCATCTTCATTTGCTACAGAAAATAAGATAGCAGGTAGGTCAAATTATTTTATGTATAATACTTGTATTATTAGTTATTAAGAATTATTATTAAATTATTAACATTTATTAAACAGTTATTAAACATGTTAAAAACACCCATTCTGGGTACTATGTAATGTTTGTCAAAGTTAAGGACAGATCCAGACTCTAGTGTAGCTTATATTGAGACATAGCCTTTTCTGATGTTTTCTTAAACCCCAGGTTTGACCTAAAGCATAGGTCACCCACCAGAAGTTTCTAAGGTACCCTTTTGTCTCTAGAGCACAAACTCCTTTTTAAAGTCTTTAAAGTTCTTTGCAACATGATTCCAACATAACCTTCCAGACTATCTACACATTATCCCCCCTCATATATTCTAACCTCCACACAAACTGACTTACTTGCTGTTCCATGTACTTTATATCCATCTCCTGCTCAACCTCATGCCTGGCATGCTCTACCTCACCTCTACCTCTTGGTTTCCTTCAAGGCTCAGTTCAAGTGCCACCCCTATCAGGAGGGCTTTCTTGATTCTTCAGACCGTTAGTTCCTCCCCATACCACTTTTCTTGTATTTTATATAGGTCAGTACTTACTTCTCCAAAAATTTGTGATATTCTCTTCCCCCCTCCCCCAAGTAAAATTTAAGTTCCTTGAGGACAGGATTTTAGTATTTGTATCCTCAGCATCCAGCACAGTGCCAATTTTCTAGTAGGTGGTTAATAAATGCTTGTTAATTGGAAATGAGATTGGAAACATAATTTTGCCAATATATTAATGAAATAACATAAGTAAAGTGGAAATAAATAATTCTGAGTTATTCATTGTTGGAAGGTAGTTTTTATAATGACAGTGTTCTATTAAATTTGACTAAATCTATAAAATGTGAACAAATTTATAAAGTATAAAATAGATATATTAGTAAATATTATTCCATTCAACCAAATACTTAGGGTAACGAGTAATAGGACTAAAAATAATGGAACACCAAAAAAATGTTGTTTAAGGGACTAAATGTGATGTATATCATCAAAGATGATAGCACATGCCTAGGGACAGCCAATAGTTGGATGTTCATCTTACACCTGCCTCTCTTTCCCCAACCTCTTCAAACTTTCCATTCCCCACCAGCATCTACCTCAAGGCCCAAGATCAGCTCACTTCATCACCCATTATATCTGTGAGAAGATAGGGACTGATTTCACCCTGGGAATTAGTTTGATATCAGTAAATGGGAAAAGTAAAACTAAGATCTCTGAGCTGGTCTTGGCTGGGTTCTATACTTGTCTTCACTCTGTAGTCTAGACGCTACTCGTCACCTCCCTTCCTAGATTGGCATGACCCCCTGCCTTCCTTCCTGGCCAGACTTGGAGGGAAGTGGCATGACTTGGCTTGTCATAGGCAGCTTTCATGACTCTAGATGTCACTGGCTTAAGTAATGTCCAGCAATGGAGGAGGGAAATAAGTTCAAAGTTAATAGGCCTGAGTTTAGCATACTCTCTATCCTGGTATGCTGGACCTCTGAACCTTCCTGAATCGTCTTTTCTCAACCTGCTCAAGTATAGTATAGTAGGGATGACACCACTGCATTTTCCATGGAAAAAGCCTTCTCCCCAACCCAGCCTTGTTAGTTTTTCAGAGGGTCAGTAGAGAGAACCTGAATGTTTTGCTCTACTCAAAGTCAGACAAAAAGCAGCAAGAAATCAACCAATAAGCATTCCTTCCTTAGGGAACACGTGTCTAAAAGCCTCATTGTAAAGAAGATTTGCCTAGTCTACCAGGCTCAAGCTAGCTACTACTTCCTGCGAGCTGATAGATTTGATTTTGTATTGTTTGTCCTTGGCAGTTGCTGCTTGTATTCTCCTGATGAGTTTTGCAATCTTTCTGGCCTGGATCACCTGGAGGAAAAAATGGTGAGTCAAGTACTGACGTAAACATTTTCCAGAACTGGAAAAAGATTTAAGAATAGTGAACAATAATGGAGCTAGGCAATATTTTTGTCAGTTACAAACACAGAACTTCAACCAACCAATCAACAAGCATTGATCAGTCCCCTACAATGTACCAATCACTTTGGTAAATGCTAAAGATAACAATACAAAGATGAGATAGTTCTTATGAGCAAAGAATTTATACTTTTCAGGGAATATGCATGTTCCCAGATATGTATACTGAGGCTATATGTACAATAAGTACATAAAAATGAGGGAGGCTATATGTACAATAAGTACATAAAAATGAGTATTGACATTTGTGGGAATTAGTAAAGGCCTTGATGCGTTTGAGCTGTCCTTGAAGTGAGATAGAGATTCCAAGAAGCCAATAAAGAGACATTCCAGACAGTCTTTGCAAAGCCACAGAGGCAGGAGAGAGAACGGCCACATGTAGAAAGTAGCAAGGCCAGGCGGCAGAGCCAAGATGAATGCATAGAAGCAGGAAAACTCCATGAGGTCCCCCCATAACCACCTCAAATACCTATAAAATATGACTGTAAACAAACTTCAGAGCTATAGAACCCACAAAGTGACAGAGAGAAACAAATCTCCCACTGAAGACAAACCGGCAGGCTGGCAGGAAGGGTCCATCACAGCCCTGGGAGCTGAGCCCTGCATGAGCCTGCGCGTTTAGCCCCAGGGCAGCCCCAATTAGCCATGTCTGGAGGGACTTTGGGCAAGTGGATCACCAACAGCTGTGGCGGTTTCCAAAATTATCAACCCATATATGCCAAAGGCAAAGTAAAAGGTCAGTGTGGATTTTGGGAACGGGGGAATGAGAGTGTGGTCTGGCCTCTGCCCCAGGAAAGGAGAAGAAGCTGAGGAGTGGCAGCCATGCAGCCACCTCCACATGGCTGCTTCAGAGCTCCTGGCCTACAGATCGTAGGGGAACCAAGCACAATTCTGAGGGGTGATTGCTCTTGCTTTAACCTGCTTGGATCTGGATAGCTGTCTTGGGTGGAGGTCCTGGGGGGTGTGACCAGGTGCCAGAGCCTGTGGAGCCTTCAGAGAGGGCACCCAACAAATAGCTCCAGCTAGCTGCAAAAACCCCAGCCATCTGAGACAAAGCTCTCCTCTCTGGAAGCAGAGTTCTATTGTGGCAAAAAGCTCAAAAGTCAAGTAATTGAGTGGCAACATGAGCAAGCAAAAGAAGCAAAGCAAGCACAGCAATCCAACTTTAGATTGCTTTTTTGGGGACAAAAAGGATCAAAGCATGGAACAGCAGGAAGACAACAAAGTCAGAACTCCTGCACCAAAAGCTTCCAAGAAAAATATGAACTGAATACAGGCCATAGAGGGGCTTAAGAAGGATTTTGAAAACCAAATAAGAGAAGTGGAGAGAAAATTGAGAAGAGAAATGAGAATGATGCAAGAAAATCATGAAAATCATGAAACCTGACTGAAGAAAATAACACCTTAAAAAATAGACTAACTCAAATGGCAAAAGAGGCTCAAAAAGCCAATGAGGAGAACAATGCCTTAAAAAGCCAAATGTGCCAGAAGGAAAAAGAATTTCAAAAGCTCAATGAAGAGAATAAATTCCTTCAGAATTAGATTGGAGCAAATGGAAGCAAATGACTTTATGAGAAATTAAGATACTATTAAACGGATCCAAACATATGGAAAAATAGAAGGCAATGTGAAATATCTCATTGGAAAAACCACTGACCTAGAAAATAGATCCAGGAGACATCATTTTAAAATTACTGGACTAACTGAAAGCCATGATCAAAAAAAGAACCTATAAATCATCCTTCAAGACATTCTCAAGGAAAATTGCCCTAATGTTTAGAACCAGAGGGCAAAATAGAGGTTGAAAGAATTCACCTCTTAGGGTTTTCTTTATTATTCTGAGGTCCCTAAGACAACCAGGGCACTTACCCCTCTGGCTTCCTCTCACCGAGTCTCTACTCGGTCTTCAGCTGCAGCTGGCTCCAACCCACGGGTTAGAGAACGCTCCCCCACAGAACGACACCAGCCTCGGGCAAGGCAGCTAAGTAACTTTTATTATAAGTGATTACTATTGTGCAAGCTTAAGCAGCCCTACTCTGCCTTGCCCGTTTCGGTCTTCTTCTGGATCTTCTCCCGGACCGAATCCTCTCCCGCCCTCGCCTCACTCCTGATATCTCCGTTCTATACTCCGTCCCCTTTTGGGGGTCACAGTCCAGTGGACCTATCATGTACC
>CM053581.1:422832770-422853615 GCA_028627135.1 Pseudochirops cupreus
CTTTGCAGAGTTATATCTTAACAAAACAGAGAACACAAAAGAACCACAAAAACACCTTCAAAAATATAAAATACCCAAACTGACCAAATAAAGATTTTAAATAGCCCAATCTCAGAAAAAGAAATCTGAATTAAGCATTTATATAGTGACTGCTACGTGACACACTGTACTGAACACTTCTCTACAAATATTATCTCATTTGGTCCTCAAAACAACCATCCAAGATAGGTGCTATTATTATCTCCATTTTAAACTTGAGGAAACTGAGGCAAACATCTTAAGTGACTTGCTCAGGGTCACACAACTACTAAGTAGATGAGGCCAGATTTGAGCTCATGTCTTCCTGATTCCAGGCCCAGCTCTTATCTTCTGAACCACCAACTCAAAAGACTTGTTGTTCAGTCGTGTCCAACTTTCTGTGACCCCATTTGAAATTTTCTTGGCAAGATACTGAAATAGTGTGCCATTTCCTTCTCCAGGTCATTTTACAAATGAGGAAACTGAGGCAAATAGGCTGAGTGACTTGCCCAGAGTCACACAGCTAATGTCTGAGGCTGGATTTGAATTTAGGAAGATGAGTCTTTCTGACTCCAGGCTCAGCACTCTATCCCTGCATCACCTGTAGCTGCCTCTAAGAAGTACCAGTGAACAGTACTTGTCCTGAGAGATCCACAGGAAAATTCTTTCAGTCTTTCAAATAATAATTGGTACCTGTATTTAACAAATTAGCCTCAAAAATTGAGAAGAAAGCACCTTGACAAAAACCTTTTATGAGATAAATATAGTCCTAATATTTGAACTAGAGAAAAATAGAAGCAGATTTGTAGAGCAATGTTATTAATGAATATTGATTAAAAATTTTTAAATAAAATCACGTCAGACTGCAGTGATTTATCCAAGAAAACATTCATTATGATCTAGTTAGATTTATACTGGAGATGTAAAGATGATTCAACATATGCAAAACAATTAGCATAATGACATAAAAAACCAAAACCATATGATTATCTGAATAAATGCAGAATAAGCCTTTGAGAAAGTATAGGACTCATTTATGCTAAAAACTTTACAAAGTATAAGCATAGAGATCCTCTTTTTAATATCATAAAACTAATCTATCTAAAACCAAAAACAAGTATCATGTGAAATGAGGATACACTAGAACTTTTTCTAATAAATACAGAATCGTCCCTCTATCCACTTTTATTTGATACAGTTCTGGAAATGGTAGTGATAGCAATAAAACAAGAAAAAGAAATAAAAAACATAAAGATAGGTAAAGAAACTATAAAATTATTCCTATGTACAGATAATAGAGGAATCAGCAAAGATACTGATTGAAACACAAAAGGTTCAACAATTCTAGGCTACAACATAAACTCTTAAAAATTAGCTGCATGTCTATATAATAACAAAAACCAAGAGGCAAAAATGGGAAGGCAGATCTCAAGTAATTACAAAATGCTTAAGGTTATCTTGGGATCAACCTACCAAAACAACTAAAAGACTTAAAAAGACTCAGATACAAAGTTCTTTGTAAAGAAATGAAGAAACATTTAAAGTGGCTGGAAGAATATTCCTAATGACTATACTGTGGTACTATAATAAAAATGACAATACTAGGAAAGTTAATTTACACTTTTAATGCTATATCATTCAAATTATCAAAGGGATGCTTTATAAAACTTGATGAAATAATAACAAAATTCATTTGGAAAAAAAATTTAGACTGTCAAGGCAAATAATGAAAAGAGGTATGGACAAAGGCAGAATAGAACTTCCAGACTGCAAACTGTATTATAAAATAGCTGCCATCAAAATTATCTGGTATTGGTTAAAAATTAGAGAGGTAGATCAGTATAGTAAACTAGAAAAGGAAGTATCAAAAACATTGGAACTCAGCCCTGAGTTTGATAAACTAGTAGACATATACTTAGGCAAGAACTTTTTTGATAAAATCTCCTGGGAAAACTAAAAAGAAATCTGGCAGAAATTCAGCTTTAGCTAATAGCCTAAGTCATATCCCACAGTACATTCTAAATGGAAAGATCATACTGTTAAAAAAATTGGGAGAGCTAAGTGACATTGTATATAGAGTCCTGGATCTGGAATCAAGAAGACTCCTGACTTCCTGAGTTCAAATTCAGCCTCATTGGTTGTGGGACCCTGAGCAAATCACTTAACCTGTTTGTCTCAGGTTTCCTTATCTGTAAAATGATCTTGAAAAGGAAATCCATACTGCTGATGATTTATGTGGATTTACTTTATATCCTGCTGCTTTACTAAAATTACTAATTGTTTTGACTAACTTTTTAGTTGAATCTTTGAGATTTTCTAAGTATACCATCGTTTCGTCAGCAAAAAGAGATAGTTTTATTACCTCATTCCATATTCTTATTCCTTCTATTTCTTTTTCTTATCTTATTGCTCTTGCTAGGCTTTCCAGTACAATACTGAATAATATTGGTGAAAATGGGCATCTTTATTTCACATCTGATTGCTCTCATTGTGAAGGCTTCTAGCTTATCCCTATTACAAATAATGCTACCTGATGGTTTTAGAGAAGTGCTTTGTAACAATTTAAGGAAGAATTTCAAGTGTTTTTAATAGAAATAGAGATGAGTGTTAGGCTTTATCAAAATCTTTTTCTTGATCTATTGATATAATCATATGATTTTTTTAATTGATATAATCAATTATGTTAATAGTTTTCCTTATGGTAAACCATCCTGCATTCCTGGTATAAATACCGCTTGATCATAATGTGTAATCTTTGTAATATTGTTGTAATCTTTTGGCTAGTATTTTTTTTTTTAGGATTTTTGCAATCGTATTCATTGATGAAATTGTTCTATAATTTTCTTTCTCTGTTTTTACTCTTCCTGGTTTAGGTCAGTATCATATTTGTTTCATAAAAGGAGTTAGGTAGGATCTCTTCTTAACATACTATTCAAAATAATTTATTTAATACTGGAATTAGTTGATCTTTAAATGTTTGATAGAATTCACTTATAAATCCATTTGGTCCTGGTGATCTTTTTCTTAGGAAGCTCATTTATGTTTTCTAATGAAGCAATAAAAACAATTAGTAGTCATATAAAAAAATGCTCTACATCATTATTGATTAGAGGAATGCAAGTTAAAACAGCCTTGAGATATCATTTTCTACCTGCCAGATTGGCTAAAATGATTGAAGAGGGAAAGTAACAAATGTTGGAGGGGATGTGGAAAAATTGGGACACTAATTCATTGTTGGTGGAATTGTAAACTGATCCATCCATTTTGGAGAGCAATCTAGAATTTTGCCCAAAGAATTATTAAACTTTGACCCAGCAATACCAATGCTGGGTCTGTTTCCAGAGATAATTAGGGAAAAAGGAAAGGAACTTATATGTTCTAAAATGTTCATAGCAACTGTCTTTGTGGTGACAAAGAAATGGAAATTACAGGGATGCCCATCAATTGGGGAATGGCTGAACAAGTTGTGATATTGTGATAATGATTGTGATGGAATACTACTGTGCTATAAGAAATGATGAGCTCAGTGATCTTAGAAAAATATGCATGAGTAATGAAGAGTAAAATGAGCATAATCAAGAGAACATCGTATATAGCAACAGCAATATTCTTTTAAGAATAACTCTGAGCAGTAGGTCATTTTGACTGTTATAAATATCCAAATTAACTGTAAAGGACATATAAAGAAAGATTCTTTCTCTATCCAGAGAAGGAACTAATAAATAGATATGTATAGAATAATTTTACATATTTGTAAAATTACATATTTACCTATTTGTATCTGATAGTAAGTCATCTCTAAGTCAGAGGGAGAGAGGGAAAGAAAAAAATTCACATGATAACTTTATTATATTTTTAAAAGGAATAGCAAGTTGTACATAGATTTGCTGTTTCATATGTAATCATCTTTTTTATTTTACTGTGTTATGGAAATGCTTGTTTTATTCCAAAAAATTAAAAATAAAATTTTAAAAATGAACAAACATGGCATGAAAGAAGAGATATGAGAGGCTTCTCTCAACCCACCCCTTTCTTCAAGTGATAGAGCCACAGATGTTACATATTGTATGTTAGAAAAAAAGTCTTTTGACTTTTTTGTATTAATGGTTGTGCTGACTTTTTACTTGTTTTTTTTGTCTTATAAAAGTACTAGGGGGAAGGATTGGGATACTAAGGAAAACTATGGTGATTTAAAAAAAATAAAAGAATTCAATTAAAAGATATTTTAGAAAAATAATTATCCTAAAAATGACCTTGGAAGAAGCTATCATACAATGAAAGAGCAAAACTCAAGTCTTTAAAAAAAGAGACAAAAAGATTAAACTTTTGCATACAGAGGAGATTATAAGCAACTGTACTTCAGTGAATACTATGCCCTCTTAAGATGTTAGCAAAAAAGACTATAATTTACCCACACTTAATACAAATGTTTCTTCTTATTATGAAAAGAGACTCTCAGAAGTGTGTGTGTGTGTGTGTGTGGGAGTAATCCCAGTTTCAGTGCACAAGTAATAAATGTAGAGGTTGAGTCCATAACTTCAGTCTCACTTTGTAATAGAAATTTGTACATCACTGATACTTTAAATTTTGATAAATGTTATGGCACTTCAGTTGTTTGCTCAGTCATAGCTGTTCTTATCCTCTGTCCTGTAGGGTATGAATTATAACAAGTATTTTACATGTGTATTAGACTTTTTTTTTTAAATTAAGTTTTTTAGAACAAGTATTTGTTTTCTATATCTCTCCCTGCTCCCTGGGGGAAACAAAAAAAAAAACAAAACTCTTGTAACAAATAGGCATAGTCAGGCAAAAAAAATTCTTACCTTGGCCATATCCAAAAATGCACCTCTCTTTCCAGAGAGAAGTACATGTTCCATAAATTCTGGTCAAAATGTCAGATTTTATTCATGTTTTTTTTTTAATATTTTATTTGTTTTAATCAGCCAAGATCTGCATTCTTGCCTTCTCATTTTAATCCCTTGTTCCTCAAGTGAGGACACAAGAAAAATAAACCCCATTAAAAACGTGCATCATCAGTCAAAAAAAACATTCCACATTAACCATGTTGACAAAAACATTTGTCTCATTCTGCATTCTGAATCCTTCATTTCTCTGTCAGGGGATGGGTCACATGTTTTATCATTAGACCTCTGGAATCCTGGTTAGTCATCAGGTTAATAAGGGTTTAGCTTGTATCTCTTCTTCTGACCACCATGCGAACTCCTGCCCTGTGTGAGTTCTCTATAAAAGTCTTTTTGGCAAGCACATGTTTTCATTCAAACAATGTGCCGCCCATTAGAGTTGCACTCTCTGAAGCAGAGTTTAAATGCTTGGCAGTTTAGTTTGAGTAAGGATGTCACTGTCTGATACCTTGTCCTGCCAAGGGATCTTCAGAATCTTCCTAAGACAATTAAAATGGAAGCGATTCAGTTTCCTGGTGTGGCGCTGGTAGACTGTCCAGGTTTCACAGGCATACAGCAATGAGCTCAGCACAACGGCTCTGTAGACTTTCAGTTTGGTGGTCAGTCTAATACCTCTTCTATCCCATAATTTCCTTTGGAGCCTCCCAAACACTGAGGTAGCTCTGGCAATGTACTCTCCAGGTCTCTCTCAGGAGCTTTGGAATTGATTGTGTGGCATGGGAGACACTGGCACAGGATCACTCACTCAGCATGACATGCCCACATCAGAGAAGGTGCTGTGCTCTATGAGCAAAATAGAATTAAAACAGCTCAAAGTAAATGCAGGATGCACAAATTTGGAGAATTCCACCCTGAATGTTCACACAGACCGTTTGTTCCGATCTGTGGTGGAGCATTCCAAGCTCATGTTGGTCTGATCAGCCATAGTTGGATGCATGGAAACTTACTTTAACATGGTGATGTCGTTAGTCCTCTTCAAGAATGAAGGACAGCTGCCAAGACTTTAGCACAGCAATGTCATAGCATTTGTATACTATAGCTTGTTCATCTGTTCTCCAGTTCGTAGGTACCTCCTCAGATTCCCGTTCTTTGTCACCTCAAAAGTTACAAATATTATTGTACATCCTTAGTATTTTTTCTGTTTAGGATTACTCCCTCCTTAATTTACCCTCTTTATGATTTCATACTTGTCCTACCTTTTCCTCTTTCCCTCCTGTTGATTTCCCTATTGAATGAAATTTTGTACCCAGTTGTGTGTGTGTGTGTGTTTGTATTTGTGTTATTCTTTCCTTTGACTAGTTCAAATGAGAGTAAGGTTCGAGTCTCAAGTGCTCCCCTCACCCCCTACTTGTTTGTAAAGATGTCTACTTGTATACACTTAATTCTCCCTAACCTTCTGTAATGGGAATGGGAATTGGAAGATCTTCCTTGCCCCTTAATAGACCTAGGGGGGAGTTTGAAGACTTTCCCTGTTTTGAAAGTAAACTCTGCCCCTTGATAGGCTGAATGTAGTCACATGGAGCTTGTGATGAGAGGAGTTTGCTGAAGGGAAGCAGAGCCCACAGGAAGCTGGGAGTCAGACCTAGTGAGATGGTGGGAGAGAGAAGTGCTCAGGCAAGGAGAGAGAGAGGTTTGTGAGTAAATGTTGATCTAATATTGGTTTGTCGGAAGGCTGAAGGATGCTGTGGTTCTCATTGTTAATATGGCATCTTAATATCTTTGGTACTATAATGGAATCAGCTTACTGGCTTTGGGATTTGGTTTTCTGGTGTCTAAATAAATGTTTCAGTTCTATCCTCTTTATGGAGAGTTTGGTACATTTTGTGATAGAGCATTATGTGATATTTATAGTCATGATCTTTATTGTGATTGTGGGCGCTGTAAATATTGTGTTGGCACGACACCTTCCTTTCCCTTTTCCTCCTCCACCCAGTGTATTTCTCTTCCCCTCTCGTTCCATGGTTTTCTTAAGATCATCAAGGCATAACACAACCACTATCTGATTGGACTCTCTCTGACCCCTTATGATGTTAGGGTTCAAAGGGGACATATGTATCATCTCTTCATATTTGAATGTGGCAGTTTATCCTTTAGTCCTTTTTTTTTTTATCTTCTTTTTGTATTTCTGTGAACTGTTGTGTTTGAACTTCAAAGATCTAACACAGGTCTAATCTTTTCATCAGAAATACTTAGATGTCCTCTATTTAATTAAAGGTCCTTTTTTCCTTATAATATTATACTTAACTTTGCTGAGTGAGTTATTCTAGTCTATAAACCTATATTCTTTGCCTTCTAGAATATTGTATTACAAGTTCTCCACTCCTTTTTTTTTTGGAGGGGGAAGGGCAGGGCATTTGGGGCTAAGTGACTTGCCCAGGGTCACATGGCTAGTAAGTTTTAAGTGCCTGAAGCCGGATTTTAACTCAGGTCCTTCTGACTCTAGGGCTGGTGCTCTATTCACTGTGCCACCTAGCCTCCTCTCTCCACTATAATAGTGGTGTCTCCTAAATTATATGTGATCCTGACCTTGGCTCGTTGGTACTTGAATTCTTTCTTTTGGCAGTATTTTTTCTTTGATCTAGAAGGAAGCTCTGGATTTTGGCTATGATGTTCCTGAGAGTTTTTGTTTTGGGATTTCTTTCAGGAGTTAATTGGTGGATTCTTTCCATTTTCACTTTGTCTTTTGGTTCTTAGAGATCTGGACAGTTTTCTTTTTTAAGAGTTCTTAAAATGAGATTTAAGATATCTAGGTTCTTTATTTATTTTGGTCATAGCATTTCTTGGGACACAAAAATATTCCATTGCATTTATATAACATAACTTGTTTGGCCATTCTCCCAATGATGGGCACCCCTTTAATTCCCAGTCATTGCCACCACAAATAGAGCTGCTATATTTTTGTACATATGAGACTTTTCCCTTTTTATTTGACTTCTTTGGGGTAAAGTCTGAGTAAAGGTATCACTGGCTAACATGTTCTTAAACTACATGAATACATTAATGTTCAGAATGAGGAAGGTGATAGTATTTTATACTTTGGGTCAGATCATAGCTTATAAGTTTGTGATCCTGTGGTCATTTTACTTTCAGTGATTTATGCATCATTTTTAAAGGAATATTGATAAGTTAGACTGGAAGGTGACCAGAAGGGTAAAGTGACTAAAGTCAAGTAAATGCCCTATCTTTAGAAAATAACTTCCTTGGGTAAATTCTAATCCATTTACATAGGTCTGAATAGACTTGGAAACTTTTTCTGGGTAGCAGTTTTACTAGAAAATGATCACTGAGAACACCAGTATTTATTGTTTTCTGAATTATGTTATAGTGATGGGAAAGCAGGTGTATGGATTAGTATTTATTGCTGTTTTCTTAGTTACCTTTTTCAGTAATGACAGATTTTTCCCCCTAAGTGTTTGGTATCCACACCTCTTTTTTTAAACTCTCCTGAGAATTAGTCCTTCAGTTTCTTCAAAAGTATATAACTTCCACTTCTCTCTGTATCATCTTCTTAACTTTGCTTTTGCCTCTGGTCACTGCTATCTTTCAGTCAACCAGGTTAGAAAGTGAATCATTCTTGAGTCTTCTCTCTCCCTGACCCCATGTATCTAATCAATTGCCAAATGTTATGTACATATACAATTTCTCTTGTATCCATCTCCTCTCCACATATATAACCACTCTAATACAGATTTCTTTCCTGGACTGTTGCATTAACTTCCTAATTGGTCTCCCTGTCTTAAATGTCTCCTTTTTCCAATTGTAGCACCAACTCAATATTCACAACACTGACAAGTGACCATGAATATGCCGTCATAATTATCAGTTGCAAAATATAACAGACTCTCCATATGGAAGATGGAAGCAAAACATTTATTCAGACACCAGAAAACTAAATCCCAACACCAGAAAGTCAAATCCATCATAGTAACAAAGAAGTTGATGTACCATAACAGCAGGAAGTCATACCATCCTTTAGCCTTCCCACAAACAAGCACTCAGAAGTGTAGCTATCACAGCAGGGGGAAAACACTCACAAGCCTAGCTATCTCCTTGGGTGCATCCTCTCTTCCTTCCAGCTCTGACTGCTCTGACTCCCATCTTCTTGTGGGCTCTGCTCCCCTTTCAGCAAAATCCTCCCACCACAGACTCAGTGTGATTACATTCCGTCTATTAGGGGGCAGGGAAGATCTTCAGATTCCCTTAGGTCTATTAAGGGGCAGGGAAGACCTTTAAATTCCTATTACCATTACACCAATCCATCCTCAATTCAACTGCCAAAGTAATATTCCTAAAAAACATATTTCTGTGCCACTTCCTTGCTCAAAAAGGTTCTTATTACCACTTGAATCAAATACAAACTCATCTGTCATTTCAAGCCCTTCACAATGACCCCAGTCTATTTTTACAGCTTTACTATATAATTTTTCCCTTCCTGTACTCTATAGTAAAGTCAAACTAGCCTTCTTGCTATTGCTTACATCTCTCATTTTTGGGCTCTCTTCCCACCTGCCACTCTCTGCCCCAATTTCTCTACTTCCTCACCTCCACCTCTTAGAATCCATAACTTTCTTCACAGCTCGTCTCCACTGCCACTTTTTCATGAAACCTTTTCCTGATTCCCCACCAACACAAAATTACCTTGTGTTTACTTCATGTGTATCTTCTTATATATATATCTGTATTGTGACCCCTGCACTTTGAGGACAGGGACTATTTCATTTTTGTCTTTCTATTCTTAGCTCCTAACTGTGCCTGGCACACAGTAGGTTCTCAATAAGCACTTATAGATTGATTGAATTAACTAACATTATTGTTAGGCTCTTTGTCATGAAAACTGATTTATATCAGTCAGTCTTTCTTAGGAAATAGATATTTTTTGTGTTAATATTTGATTTTTCCAATTTTTTGTGTTAACTTGTTTAAGTGTTGGAATGAGTTTATTTAAAAATGACACGCTATATCTTTTCATTCTTCTTACTTGGTATCAGTTTTTCTCTGCTCTAACAAGTTGGTAGTCTGACTGTACACAGAGAAGTTACTTGGAAATGACTCCCACATTGATAATCAGTCCTGTTCTGTCTACTAAAGTACAACCAATTTCAGGGTTTGGTTTTTTTGATAATATAATAATATGGTGTGTTTGCTATGTCCATTACATCCTGATCTTAAAGAAAGTACTTGCAGTATAAAGGCGTACTAGCTGTTGGCCTCTTGTTTCTGACCCCTTAGCCATATTTTCTAATTTTTCTTGACATCTTCTCCATGTGCATGTTTTTATTGAAGTTATTACCAAGTATTAAAGTTTCACTTGGAAGGTCTTCTCATATTCTTTCTTTCTTTATCTCCTTGTTGTCTGCAACAGAAGCCTATAAGTTGCAGTTATCTTTATAGTGCTAAAGAGGACTTATTGTTCCATGCAAAATTGTTTCTCGTTACCTCTGTGTGTATGTTAAACTTCTCCAGTTCTAGGTGATTGCAGTAGTTAGAATGCTGGGCCTGGGGTCAGGAAGAATTGAGTTCAAATCTAGCCTCAGACATGTCCTAGTTGTATAACCCTAGGCAAATTACTTAATCTGTCAGCCTCAGTTTCCTCAAATGTATAATGGAGATAATAAAATACCTTCCTACCAGAGTTATTGTGATGGTCAAATGATATTTGTGAAAGTGTATATTATAGTGCCTGGTCTAAATAAATGCTTGCTCCATCTTCTACCTTTCCCATTCCCTTTATTTGCCTTTTTCAAGAGGATCTGTGAGATGCCTTCCCATTTAATGAAACTTATTTTATGTCTTCTTGTTTTATTTATTTAAAACAGGGTTGAGTACCAGCTGTTTGATTACTATTAATAGAGGGTCTAGAAACACTATGATTCTTAGCCCCTTCTGTCCTATTGCTGCCTAAGACTTGGGGCTATTTTATAACTTTCTTTGCTTCATGGGTTGCCATGAGAGAGGAATCCATTCGTTGTATATCTGTATATTGAAGAAAAAATGTATTTGATGAGGCAAGTTCTTCCAAAGTATTCTCTGTTTTGAAGTTTTTCTAGCTACTGCCAAAGCCTTTGAAAACTCAGGGTCATTTTCATGCCACATTGTGACATTAGAATAGAATTTTGTGGAATAGGTAGCCTCTTAAGTTTTATAATAATATCATTCATTTTAATATATATGTGTTTTCTTTAGAAAACCTTTCCATCAAGGATAGATTCATCCGGAGATGGATACACAAAGATGGCTACGGGGGCTTAAAAAGATATGCCGTTGCTGCTGAAGATAAGGAACTGATGGCAAAGATTGCAGTGGTTGAAAAGTACAACGTCCGGATCCCAGAACTAGTGAAAAGGATTGAGAAGTGCCACGTAAATGATGTAGCATTTGCAGGTGAGGGAAAACAGGATCCCTTTTCTGTCACTGCATTTCATAGGACTTATTGCTGTGTTTTCTGCACTATTCCTAATGGAAACTTTCTCAGTGCTGGCCTAGGAGCTCCATGGATGTCTTGGCAGTGCTTGACATAGAGGGGAGCAGTCAGTATATGGTTCTTAACTTCCAAGAATGGTACCAACCATTCTGTAGCTTGCCTTCTAACTTCTTCGGTCCTCCCATTTTACCCTTGTTCTTTGTAGCCCTACGTTAAACTTATATATTATCAAGAAAGAGACATTTTAGTTCTGTATTTTTTTCTTTTCACATTAAGCCCCATTTTACTGTGTTCTACCTTTTTCTTCATCTAGAATATGTTTTGGGCACTGTTCACAAAGCCAAAGGCTTGGAGTTTGATACAGTTCAGATTTTGGATGATTTTGTAAAAGTTCCTTGTGGCAGACATAACCTTCCACAGATTCCTCACTTCAGAATTGGTAAGAATATCAGAAATTTTCCCCATATTAACTATAAAAATTGGTGTACCAGGATGGCAGTGTTTTCACATGACTGTTATACTTCTTGTTGGATACAATTTATTTTTATTTTTTCAAATAGCATGCATTTGTCTTCACTTCTCAGCCCCCCAATTAAGAAAAAAGGAAAAACAAAATCCTTGTAATAAAGCATAATTAAGAAAAACAAACTTCTACATTGTCCATATATAAAAATGTTTTTCTCATTTTATGCCTTAAATCCATTTCCTCTCTGCCTTAAATCTTGGTTTTGGGTATTAGTTTGAGTGTTTTGTGATAGAAAGGATTCTTTTTAGTGATGACGGTTTTATGTTAGTGTTGCTTACAAACAGGTTAGTTGGCTTGAAGGATTTATATCTATATGTGATAGTTTGAAAGTTAAATTCTGTGACTAAGTTTATACTCCTGGTTATATCATATCAGCATTATGTTAAAAGGCATTGTTTCTTCACTGATGTGATATGTTACTTGATAATAGTGTTGCATAGTAGTAAATAAATTATTGATTTGAGTTCCTACCATGTATTCAGTACCATGCTAATTGCTGTGGGGGAATACAAAAGATATCTAAGATGTGCAGTAAAGATTTGTTAATTTTTTTTTCTGGTTACCATGAGGAGGCACTATTCATCCTATCACTAAAATGTATTAAGTTTATCCATTTTTAGTATATTAGGCAGCAGGCCTAAAAAGAATGTAATACTGATATGAGAATTCATATTTGTAGGAGAACTCTAGTGTCTACTAGGCAGAGCCTAGGATTCTCCCTTCTGTACGATAGCTTCAAAATATTTGTGATTTCATTAGTGTGGGTACTCCCTTCACAAACACAAATTGCAGTTATGCCTTCTTTGTCCCAAGTAGCATAAGTGCTTGTACTGTGTAGCACAGATGGATGCTGTGAAGACATACTTTCTAGAACTTTAAGCAATATAAAAACATCACTTGTTATATAAGGAATAATAAGAGGGGCTAGAGAACATTTAAATGTGACTGTAGATTTTTGTTAATTGTTTAGTCTTTTCTTTGAAGTAGCATTCACCTTCTTCCTTGCCCCACCTACCTTCTCTAGAGTCATTTCCTGATGAGGAGTGGAATTTGCTATATGTTGCAGTGACACGTGCCAAGAAATGCCTCATCATGACCAAGTCACTGGAAAACATTTTAACTCTGGCTGGGGTAAGAGAAATGATAAATAATCAGATAAAACATGGGACACATAGTAACATTATCAAAGGCCTGGGAATTGTAAAAACTGAATTAGGTACAGAACTTGGGAAGATTGAAATGTTTTATCAGATTAATAAACTCTTGTCTGCGGTACAACAATGTGGTGACTTGACTAAGATCTAATGGAAAATGGCAGAAAAGTGGAATTCCAAGCCTACCATTGGCCCCGAGGCTCTTCATACAACAGAAACATTCTATACATTTTCTATTGTTTACCGAAGTCAGCTTATTCTCCCAGTTTTGCTACAGTTGCTCATATTTTTTCCTTTGCATATTCTATTCCTTTGGAAAAGGAAATCAAATAAAACTAATTTCTGCATCAGTTTCCTTTACACATGCTTTCTCTCCCCATTCCTACCTTGTCTTTGAAGCAGCAACTGCCATTGTCAAGTCATCTGTAAGTGGAATGAATATTTTTTGTCCAGGGCTAAATTAAAAGTGCAGCTGATTACTTGTTACTGGCTAGAGTATCCAGAGTCAATATTTTCTAACACTCAACAGCTGTCTCTTCCCCACAACATCCTGACATACTCTTTGTACTTCACCGTTTCTCCTTCCTGCTTTTCCTGAGTTAGATTATTGAGCTTTTGGCTTTCCCAATGTACCCCAGATTCTGTAGAGTTTAATGTAGGACAGCTAAGGCTGTAAAAACTGTCCAGTTCTCTTTTCCTTGAACCAAAGAGAGTTTAGGCTACCAATCTGAGATTGGAAAGGAAAAGAAATCCTAAGTGTAATCACTGCCTTTCAATCCTTACAAATCATCTTTCTCACAAGTACACATGCTGCTTTTATAGATGCCTTGGTTAAAGTAGTCTTCAACTTTGCATAGCACTTTTGAATAGCTGCTGAAGGCAGATAGAAGTGTCAGGAGTTAATTTTGCCACTGATTGTTGTATTACTACAAGGGGTCACTTTAGTATATAGGACTAAAAATCTTAAAGATTAATACAAGTTGCAAAGAGTAATATAGTATCCATGTGTTCATATAATTTAATTTCCCTAACATGTTTTACATTGAAAATAGCTAGAGACCAAAAGAAGGTAAAAAAAAAGTAAAAATGGTACATGACTATAGCCAAGATAGCCAAGGAAGAATGAGATAAATAGAGTGAGTGAGTGAATGAGAGCATTTATTAAGCATTTATTTTGTGACAGGAACTGTGGCAGGGATACAAATACAAGCAGTTAGGACAGTGCTGGTGCTTAGGAGTTGCACAGACAGTGCTGACATACTTTGGTAAAAGGAATTTCTTTTTTCAGGAGTTCCTTGTTGGAGCGAAATCACTCTCTATTCCCTCTCTTATCCCTAATCTTGTGGATATTCCAAGAAACTATGATGCCATAAGAGCAGAGAATAGGAGGAAGGAGGCAGAGAAGCAAAGGCTCAGATAATGCCTAGATGGGACAATAAGAACTGTCCCCTTAATAATTTATATGCGGGATGAGGGACACCCCAACTCACCTCTAGCAGGGGTGTTGTAAGGACTGACAAAGTGCTGTATGTAAAATGCTTGAAGTTCTTTTAAAACTATTGCAGGGGGCAGAAAGTGGCATAGTTACTATTCTTAATCTCTCTGTCTTTCCAGGAGTACTACTTTCAAGCAGAGCTAACCAGAGATGTCTTAAAAAGTGGAGAGGTACTTTGCTGTGTGAGGCAGTGCAATAACATTATCCCTGCAGAGACTATCCTCACCATGAAGAAATTTCCTATACTTTATGTACGTAGGTCATTTTTGACAGTGGACTCATTTTGATTCAACAAATACTTAATACACTGTGTTCAGCTACATGCCTACTACTATGCTAGAGGTGCGCGGGGTGGGGTGGGGCAGGGCAATATGCAAGAGAAAGAATTTTAACAAACAAGCAGATATGCTATTTGAATGCCTACCAGACTATAATATGGAGAGAGAACTCAAATATACAGGGAACATGTAAAGAAAAAATATAAAACAATATAAATAAATGCTAGATTTTGAGTGATATAGACATTCAGAAAATGCCAAGGACCACTGTGGGTTGAAGTAGTTTGGATAGTTTGGAAAATTTCATTTAATCAAAGCTGATGGTACCATGGACTAGCCTTTGAATATGTAAATTGTTCTGATACTATTGTTAAATTGGGAAGTGTTTAATAAGAGCATCTCAGTCTTCCTTGGCTCATCATCCTCTGATTTAATTTGATTTTTAAGACCTCATACAGAGTAGTGTGTACTGAGGATCTCCCTGTTTAGCATGTCATCTTTACACCGAGGGAAGTGCTGGCGAGAAGGAGTCAAAGCAGTAATAATAATTGATACTTACAATAGTTCTTTAAGGTTTGAAAAAGGGCATCTAAGTGGCATAGTGCATGGAGAGTGGGCTGGATTTAGGGATTCAGGAATATCTGATGAGTTTAGATCTTGTCTCGGACACTAGCTGCATGACCCCACGCAAGTCCCTTAACCTAACTCAGCCTTAATTTCCTTATCTGTACAATGGGGATAATAATAGCACCTACTTCACAGGGTTATTGTAAGGATCAAATGAAATAACTTTTGTTATCTCTTTGTAAAACTTTAAAGCATTATATAAATGCTTTTTATAGAAATATAATTATTGTTACTATTAAAAAGAATAATAATGGTCTCATTTTATTCCCACAAGAGCCCTGGGAGGTAGGGTCCTGTAATTATTTCCATTTTACAGATGAGGAAACTGAGGCAGAGAACGAGGTTAAGTGCATTGCCCAGACACATAGGTAGTAAGTATCTGAAGCTGTATTTGAACTCAGGTCTTCCTGACTCCCAAATCCAGCCCTCAAGCCAGGGTGCCACTTAGTTCCCAAACTATGATTCAACCCTAGAATAATATATTCATGGTTAGTTTACACAGACCTCATTGGAAGGTGGCAACTTTTTGTTTGGAGAATGGTCGTGAAGTATTTCCTTATATCCTCCAAATGGCTGAATTTCACTTGCTCATCCTTGCAGATACAAAAGAAGGGAGTGTCTTTTTGACAGGCCTTTAAATATTAAATTATATTGCGAAGTATAAGTTACTTTAGCAAGCCAAAAACAAATTAATTGGCTTTTGGTTGTGGTAGTACTATAACACTTCCCTCGGTGACAGTCTCTCTTAATATACTCTCGCTCTTCAACTTTTCTCTTTGCCTTCTTTTCTTTATCCCTCACTTCAGAGTGGCAGAAAGGAAGACAAAGGTGGCTACTTCTGCCATGCTTGTGCAGAGCAACGTGTTGGGCCTCTAATATTCATGACAGCCTCACCAGAACTGATAATCTCTATGGAACATACTTTTGAAGAACTAGAGCTGCCTAGACATGAAGCTCAGCTTTTCATTGTCTTTTGAAAACCCAGGCAAAGCTTCTCGTCATTAAATTTCCTGGAAAGAAGCAATGTGAGAGTTGGGGTGGGGAAGACCCCAGTTTCCTACCACATCTGGAGTTTGTGAATCCATGGAAGATCAACCTCAGTGGTTACTGGAGTCCTCAGCTCCTGAACTTGGAGTTTTCTAGTGTTGGGACTGTTTTCTGTTTTTATACATAGGCTCAGGGGTTTGATTCTTTCCAACCAATTCCAAGATGTTTCCTGTCTGGTACCATTTGCCTTCATCCAGTGGCCAAAGCCCTTATAATAGTCTATGATAAATTCAGGATTTATTCATCCATTTGTAGGACAGTTTCTTAAAACCTATTCCTGTTGATGACTCTTGGATTCATTCCGAAGCATTCCTGCCTGATACAGGTGTCGGGTTTCTGAATTAATTTTGTTTATTCATTAAAGCCTAATAATGTCTATTGATTTTGAGGGATATAGGTCTTCTGTGATTATGTTTACATGAGATTAAATTTGTATCCCAGCCACCTGACAAAAGTATAATAGAATCACAGGACTCAGGCACAGAACAGAGCTTCTTAAGGCCCTTTAGCTTACTTGGCATATGTAACTAGTGGCCATTTAGGGCAGTGCATGAGATGAACTCAGTAGTGAGGAATACTGCTGAATGCAGACTATAGCTATTCTCCTTGTCCAATACCTTGTGTGCCAAGTACCTCTTGTGTAGGTACCCCTCCCACCATATCAAGGTTAAGAATGTCCTCACAGGTATTGATACTGACACTGGTTAAGGCTTTACCTGCCTCAGCTGACATGCAATGGCTATTTATGTCATCTTTCTTTCAACAGTTTTTTAAAAAAAATTACAGTGAATTGCCTTTGATCTCAGCACTTCTGTCACAACTTAGAAAGTTAGATTGAGTCTAGTCCTGGGAATCAGTTGGGCATATAATATTCCTATCGCCATATAAGTTAATAGACTGTGGGATGAGTGTGCCAGCATACTCTGAAGGAGAATTTTTATTGCCCCCTGACCTGTTACTTAACCGGAGGACTCAGAGTCCTTTCCCAGAGGGAAAGGACAGAGGGAAATGTTTCCCAGCATACATTCTGTGTGTGCCTATACCTATCGCCCATAAGCAACATTCCTCTTAGAAAAGTTAGTTCTTAAAGTGGAAACTTCACCACCTCCTTACCTTTACATTCTTAATGAGCTGGGGAATCTTAACTGAGGCAACCCATCAATAGTGCCATAGCCCCTGTCATCAAAAGTATGGGATCAGAGGATAGACAGCAGAGAAGGGATGAAGAAGTTGGAAATGATTCAGCCTGATATATTTGCCTACTTCCTCAAACTAAAAATAAAATCAGGAGCTTTATGAGATACACATTGACTCTAGGAAATAATGGAGAAGGAGTGACCCTCTCCTACTTCCAACTCTGTAGACTCTATCAGGGAGATCTGGAACCTTTAGCCTAAGGGAATATGCTTACATAGACCCAGAATAGGAAGCAAAGGCTAAGTATTACTTGCAGATTATGAATAGGTCTGATTTAGCAGCTCAAAGGTCTATCACCTTAAGTCATCAGAGTAATTCTTCAAAATCTAGTGATTACTCCCACTTGAGTAGAAGGGATACTAAGTCACTCAACTATTATATCTCAGACCCTGTTTTTTATGACTAAAGGGACATTTTAACCTGGACGGTATTTGCAAAGAACAAGGATTTGGGTTTATTGTCCAGCCAAAGTGACCAGACTGGCCAAAGGGTCCATAGCAGTTCCCTGTGCTTTTGTCACTTTAAAGTTTCTGCAGAGTTCTTGTTTTATCATGTTTTATTCCTAATCTTAATGAACCTAGGCTGCCTTTTCACTACTGCAGGGTTGGATCTCCCACTAAGATTACATGCAGTGGAAGTGAGAGTTCTTATCTAGGGCTATTTAGGAGTCCAAATTTCGTTGAATAAAATTAGGGCCCAGAGCAGGGCTTTTAAGATACAGAATGATGGAAGTAAATTCTGTAACAGACACGGTCAGGTTGAATGTTAACTCCAAATATCCAAGTTTCTAAGCACTTGTTTAATTGTCCACCACCAATTAGCATAACCAACTATTTTAACATCTATTAGAGCTATGTTAAAAAAAAAAGAGGACTTGAGAAATTTATGACCTCCCTTGATGATTTAATAATGTTAAGCACCTGCTTTGTGCAGAGCTCTGTGTTAGTTTGGCACTGGAAATATGAAGACAAAAATAATTCCTTAACCTCAAGGCACTTACGTTCAAGGAGGGAGAATACAGTGACTAAATATGTTTAGTACAAGGGGAATTGAAATAAGTAGTTAACAGATTTCATACTTTAAATTGTGGAGAAGCAACAAAATGAATTTAATAACATCTCAAAAGATGAAACAGGTTATAGTTTAGCAGGTAAAATAATTGTTAGTGATGTCGATGCTATTTTGGACCCCACTATATGGGTACACTTAGAGCAAAGATGAGAATTTTAAAAAGCAAGAATGATAGAAAAAGATTTGCTTTTGAATCAAAACAATTCATTCTTGAACTAAATAACTAATTGACAATGAAAAGTGGGAAAAGCAAAACAAATCACAGACATGTATTTTAATCATTTTATAGAGAAGTCTAACCAATATAAATCTATTTCCACAAGACCGAAAAAGCTGAGAAAGTGCCTTTGGAGGCAAACATTTGACTGTTGTCAAGTGGAAGGAGATGACAGGCAAAGGTTTTGAAAATAAACTTATAAAATTTTATGGAGAAGGATGATGGAAGTATGAAAAGCAAAAGAACAACAAAGAAGAAAAATGGGAAACTTATTGTAACACACTTTTCACTTCAACAACAATTGAAGCACCACACTTTGATCCACCCATCACAGTCCTGTGCTAAGAAGATATTTAGAAATAGGGGGAAGAAATTTTTCCAAAGATGAGAAGACCAGCCAGATTGGGCCAAGTATATACGATCCGTACTAGAGGTAAGATAATTGTGAGGGTTATAAAAGATAAAGGTAGTTAAAGAAATGGAAGATACAAAAAGTAAAAAAAAAAAATCTTAGATCTTGCTAATATCAGAAAAATGCAGCTAAAATTACATCATCTACTGATCAATCTGCCTACTCTTTCATGTGTGCAATCTTTATGAGAATCATCTATACATGGATCAAGCTTATCCCTAATCAGAATATTCGTAGGGGCCATTCAGTCTTTCTCAAGGTTCCATATGCATATTCATAGTACTTCTTTGTGGTAGCAAAGAACTGGAAACAAAAGTAGGTGCCCATCGTTTGGAGGAATGATTAAACAAATTGTGGTTCATGAATGTAAAAGAAAAAAAGCAAAACAAAAAGTCTTTCTGTCTCCCTCCACACCACCCCCCCCAAACCACACACACACACACACACACACACACACACACACACACCCCCAAACCAAACACTAGTTAAGAGAAAGTTATCAAATCCCTGAAGGAATCCATTTCTTTGTGAGTTTCATACCCCTGCCTTGGACAAGGATAACCATACCTTTCTTCTAATGGGCAGACAGGAGGTAAGACCTTCCTTTGGTCTATTTCTCTACTCTCCCCCAGATCTTCATTGAGACAGCTGCCCATCAAACCATCTGAATTTGACTCATCAGTGACTCCATTAGCTTAAGGAGTGCATGGTCTTGAGTTAAATGACTCATCTATCTCTGTTATTTAGGCATCTATTAACAAGATCAGAACTAAAGAATTCTTAATATCGACTCATCTTTCAGGTATGAAAAGGAAACCCTAACATTTCTGAATGAGAGGTTTACACCTCAGGCCTTTTTATTTCTGTTCATATAAAGCTAGACACAGAGGTCTTCCGTTGCACTCTAATTAGCATGTAATTAACTGATGTGACCTTAGAGGACACAAGATTCAGGGGGAAAAAAAACTAGCTTAAAGAAGTCATAGGAGACAGGACTCAGGAATTTAAAACAGCTTAAAGAAATGGAGAAATTCTTGTTGAAAATGTTAGGTACCAGCACTGGGGAAGGGAGTTTAAAATTTTCTTTCCTTTTGTCAGTCCCATAATGTGATAATAGCCAAGGCTCAGTTTGTTCCTGCCACATGCCTTTCTCAAGAGTTTGCATCAGTCTTCCTAACTTAACCAGCTTGCTAGTCCCTATTGGACTGTTTTCCACAACAAACCTGAACTTTGACTTGCCCTAGTCAAGTTTTTTTTTTTCATATGAGATTCTTTATTAAATTTTTTTGAGTTACATCTTTTCTCCCCGTCTTTCCCCTGCCCACCACCCCAAAACAGCCATCCCAGTATTTCCCCCCTCCCCCAGTCTATTCTCTCCTATGTCACTTTTTGGTAGGGCAGGATGGATCTCCCAACTGCAGTGCCTGTGTATCTCAAGTTCCAGTTGGATGTAGTCAATA
>CM053581.1:422854115-422872989 GCA_028627135.1 Pseudochirops cupreus
TATGTTCTTCTTTCACCTCTTAATTTTATGTTTTAGATATCGTCCCTTCATATTCAACTCACCTTGTGCTCTCTATATATACATATACACACATATATACACATGTAGACATATATATATATATATATATATACATACACACACATACACACACACACACACACACACACACACACACACACACACACATATATATATATATATATATATATATATATATATATATACATACTCAATTGGATATCTTCCTGTTTACTTTTTCATGCTTCTATCGATCATTATATTTGAAAGTCAAATTATCTGTTCAGCTCTGGTCTTTTCATCAAGAATGCTTGAAAGTCCTCTATTTCATTGTCTCCTGAAGTATTGTACTCAGTTTTTCTGGGTAGGTGATTCTTGGTTTTAATCCTAGCTCGTTTGACGTCTGTAATACTGTATTCCAAGTCCTTCCATCCCTTAATGTAGAAGCTGCTAGATCTTGTGTTATCCTGACTGTGTTTCTGTAATCCTTGAATTGTTTCTTCCTGACTGCTTGTAATATTTTCTCCTTAACCTGGGAACTCTGGAATTTGACTATAATATTCCCAGGAGTTTTCTTTTTGGGATCTTTTTCAAGAGGCAATTGGTAGATTCTTTCAATTTCTATTTTACTCTGTGGTTCTAGAATCAGGGTAGTTTTCCTTGATAATTTCTTGAAAGATGATGTCTAGGCTCTTTTTTTGATTATGGCTTTCAGGTAGTTCAATAATTTTTAAATTATCTCTCCTGGATCTATTTTCCAGTGGTTTTTCCAATGAGATATTTTACATTGTGTTCTATTTTTCTTTGTTTTTTTATTTTTTGGTAATTAATTTTTGTTTATTTTTAGTTTACATCATTGATTTCCACAAGATTTTGAATGACAAATTTTCTCCCCATCTTTCCCCTACCTACCACCCCAAAACAGCAATTCCACTATATACCCCCTCCCCCAATCTGCTCTCTCCTATATCATCCCCCATCATCCCTCTGACTTTCTGCTAGGGTGAGATGGATCTCCCTATCCCAGTGCCTGTATATCTTATTTCCCAGTTGCATGTAAATAATAATAATAATAATAATAATAATAATAATAATAAAATATATATACATATATATTTTAACACATGATTTTAGAACTTTAAATTCTAGATTCTTTCCTTTCCTCCCTTGTCACCCACAGCCACTTGAAAGACAAACAATTCAATACAGGCCTCCATGTGTAGTTACACAGAACATCTCCACAATGGGCATATTGTGTAACATTGACAATATTTCCCTCCTTTCTGTCCCGCCCTCCACTTGTTCTATTCTCTACTTTTTCCCTGTCCCTTTACAGAAGTGTGGGCTTCTAACAACCCTTCCCCCCAACCTGCCCTCCCCTCCATCATCTCCCCTCTCATCCCCTTGCCCCCTGCTCTCCTGCAGGGCAAGATACCCAATTTAGAGTGTATGTCATTCCCTCCCTAAGCCTAATTCAATGAGAGTAAGGTTGACCCATTCCCTTTTTGCCTTCCTGTTCTTCCCCTCCATTGTAACAGTTATCCCTTGCCTCTTCTGTATGAAATGATTGACCCCATTTTGTCTCTCCCTGTCTCCTCTCATTCTGTTCCTCTCCCACCTCTCAATTTAACCTTTTAAAATATCATTCCTTCCTGTTCAATTGATCTGTCTATGCACACATATATACACACACACTCCCCTATGTATTAATATGCATATATACTCTTCTATATATACATATGTGTAGGTATACATATATATATACATTTATATTTCCTTCACCTATCCTCATACTGAGAAAAGTTTCATAAGTTACAATTCTCATTTTTCCATCTTGGTATGTAAATAGTTCAACTTTGATAAGTTCCTTATTATTTCTTTTCCATGTTTACCTTCTTGTGCTTCTTATGTTTGAGTGTCAAATTTTCTATTCAGTTCTGGTTTTTTCCTCAAGAATGCTTGAAAGTCCTCCACCTCATTGAATGACCATATTTTCCATACTCAGTTTTGCTGGGTAGGTGATTCTTGGTTTTAATCCTAGCTCCATTGATTTCTGGAATATCATATTCCAGGCCCTTTGATCTTTTAATGTAGAAGCTGCTATATCCTGGGTTATTCTGATTGTGTTTCCACAGTATTCAAATTGTTTCTTCTTGGCTCCTTGATCTGGAAACTCTGGAACCTGGCTATAATATTCCTAGTTTTCTATTTGGGATCTTTTTCAAGAGGTAATTGGTGAATTCTTTCAAGTTCTATTTTGCCCTCTGGTTCTAAAATATCTGGGCAATTTTCCTTGAGAATTTCTTGAAGGATGCTTTCTAGGTTCTTTTTTTGATCATGGCTTTCAGGTAGTCCAACAATTTTTAAATTGTCTCTCCTGGATCTGTTTTCCAGGTCCGTGGTTTTTTCAAGGAGATATTTCACATTATCTTCTATTTTTTCATTTGTTTGGATCTGTTTAATAGTTTCCTGATTTCTTATAAAGTCATTTGCTTCCATTTGCTCCACTCTAACTCTGAAGGAATTATTCTCTTCAGCAAGCTTTTGAGATTCTTTTTCCATCTGACAAATTCGATTCTTTAAGGCATTCTTCTCTTCATTGTCTTTTTGGGCCTCTTTTGCCATTTGAGTTAATCTGTTTTTTAAGGTGTTATTTTCTTCAGTCGGGTTGTTGACTCTCTTATCATGATTTTCTTGCATTGCTCTCATGTCTCTTCCCAATTTTTCCTCTATTTCTCTTACTTAATTTTCAAAATCCTTCTTGAGCTCCTCCATGGCCTGTTACCAATTCATATTTTTCCTGGAGGCTTTTGATGCAGGAGTCTTTACTTTGTCGTCTTCCATGTTTTGATCTTCTTTGTCACCAAAGAACAATTCTGTAGTCTGATTTCTCTTTCTGTGTTTGCTCATTTTGCCAGCCAATTACTTGATTTTTGAGCTCTTTGCTATGGTAGAACTCTGTTTCCAGAGTGGAGAGTGCTATGTTCCAAATTTCTGGGGTTTTGCACAGCTGTTGTCAGAGCTACTTCTAGGCACCTGCCTCAGAACTGTGAGGAGGGTTTTCTCTCCACAGCCAGCACAAACTCTGCCACGCCAGTGCTCCTCTTCACCCCAGCACTGCCACCCAAGACTGTGACCCAGATCCAAACAGGGCAAAGCAAGAGAATACTGCCTCAGCATCAGCAAAGAGATTCTTGCAATTGCCCTCTGATCAGCTGCTTGGTCCCCCCACCATCTGTAGTCCCAGAGCTCCAGTAGCAGCCACCGCACTATTGCAGCAGCAGCTGCCTCCACCACTGCCACCTCCGCAACCTTCAGACAGAGGCCTACCCACACCCTTCTTTCACCCAAGTCCAACAGCATTTCCCCATTGACCTTTTACTTTGTCTTTGGTGTTTATGGGGTGAGAAATCTGGAAACAGCTATAACTGCCAGTGATTTAGTCCCTTAAGGTCTGCTTTGGCCCGGTTGGTGCTCCCAGAGTGTGCTCTGCTCCCATCTCAGTGCAATGGACCCTTCCTTTTGGCTTGCCCGGCTGATTTCAGCTAGAGGTGTATTTCACTGTGTCATTTTGTGGGTTCTGTAGCTCTAAAATTTGGTTAGAGTCATTTTTTACAGGTATTGGAGGTGGTTGGGGTGCAAGCTTAAGCAGGTTCCTGCTTTTACTCCCCTTGCTGTATCTTTCTAGTAAATATACCTTTGTAAAAGCTACTTGATGTTTCAGGCATTCCTCATTTTATTGTGCTTCCCTTTATTGCTCTTTAAAGATATTGTGGGGGGGGGTATTTTTATTTTTTACAGATTGAAAGTTTATTGTAACCCTGCATCGAACAAGTGTATTGGTGCCATTTTTCCAACAGCATATGCTCACATCTTGTCTCTGTCTCACATTTTGGTAATTCTCACAGTATCTCATACTTTCTCATTATTATCATATCTGTTATGGTGATCTGTGATCAGTGATCTTTAATGTTACTACTGTAAGACTATTGTATTTACCCATAAAAGTCAGCAAATTTGATTAATGTGTGTGTTCTGACTGCTCTCCCCACTGGTTATTACTCCGTCTCTCTCTCTCTCTCTCCTCTGGCCTCCCTCTTCCCTGAGACACAACAATGTTAAAATTAGGCCAATTAATGACCCTACAAATGGCCTCTAAGTATTCAAGTAAAAGGAAAAGTCAATCGAGATGCTAATTTGTCTATTTTAAGAAATTACCGTGGCTGTGGTTATCACCCCAATTTTCAGCAACCAGCCACCGTCAACCTTGAGGCAAGACCCTCCGCCAGTAAAAAGATTACAACTTGTTGAAGGCTCAGATAATGGTTAGCATTTTTTTTTAGCAATAAAGTATTTTTAAACTAAGGTATGTACATTTTTTTTAGACATAATACTATTGCACACATAGTAGACTACAGTATAGTATGAACATGACTTTTATACACATTGGAAAACAAAAAAATTTGTGACTTGCTTTAATAGCAATATTTGCTTTATTGCATGATCTGTAACCAAACCTACAGTATCTCCAGTACATGGTTAAATAGAACTGGTGCTAATTACTAGTTGTATAATACCAGTAGTATTGTAATTTTTTTGCTGGTGGAGGGTCTTGCCTCACTGTGATGGCTGCTGATTGATCAGAGGATCACATTGGCTCAAACCAATACCTTTAGGAAAGAGACACCCTACAGTTTCTTAAGGATCCCCCTAAAATAATGAGAGGGAACTGTAGCTGGTATCCAAAGTAACAGCTGCACATTTTTTTTTAATATATGAAAGGAAGTGCCACAAGAAAACAAGACAATCAGGATAGTTTTGAAAGTTACACATTAAATTTATTGCATATTTAAAAGGAACTTACACAGCTCACTTGTGACCTCCTTATTCCTGCAATTTCTCAAGGAGCTTGACATCACCCCAGACCCTGCCTGCCTACCTATGACCTACTTGATCCTGAGTCCCTCCAGTCTTCCCTGTGTCAGCCTGGAATTTCTATTAGGCCTCTCTATTCACCTTCTTTAGTGGTCTAAGAGCTGTACCCAGACCAAATATCTCTAATTGCCAGACCCTGCCTACTCTCCTGCTTTCTCCAGCTATACCTTTGGCTGCCACAATTTACTGGAGGTCCAATCTCCAGCACCTCACAGGACTTAATGTCAACCCCTGCCTCATGGTTGGGAGGGCTGTGGTTGTCTAATCATCTGCCTCCCTCAATAAACCAATAATCTTCCAGAGCTCATTCCAAAATCCTTAGCATACTCCCATTTTCTCATACTCTTTCTCCATCTTAGGCATTCTGAACCCCTGACTGTTATTGTCTGCCCTCCAATACCCACCAGCTTTAGGCTTCCCCATCTATTCTCTTCTCTCTGATTTATTAGTCTCTGAGAAAGGAGGGAATGCAGTTGCTGCACTAACACAAAACCATGGTAAAAACTTTCATCCTGTGGGATTCTATAGTAAAACTTTGGACAGTGCTGCTAAAGGTCTCCCAGGCTTTCTCCAGGTACTAGTAGCCATAGTTGTCCTTGTTTCTGCCACTGAGGACATTTGTCTTGACTCTCCCTTAACAGTAATAGTAACAGTAACAGTTCCTCATGCCATTGAAACACTCCTAAATTCACCCCTTACTTAGCATTTGTCCTCTAGCTGGCTAGCCAACCTTGAAGTGACTCTGTGATCCAAGCCTAATCTGACCATTAAACATGTAAACATACTCAATCCTGCCATCTATCTACCTGAGAGGAAAAGTGAGGATGAGACTTTAGACCATGACTGTGTAATTTATCTGGATGTCTTGCTTTCTCCCCAGAGGACCTGAAGGAAACCCCCTTAGAGGCAGCAGAAATGAGGAAGGAGACTTGGTTGTCAATTATGGCACCACCACCACCACAGAAGTGGTTGAAGCTTCATCATTGCCTGATGCCAGTTTGGCACAACAAACCAAACTTGAGGCAGTGGTCGGGGCTTGTGAATTAGGAAAAGGAAAAAGGACAAAGGACTGCTATCTACATTGAGAGCAGGTATACATTTGGGGTGGTTCATGGGATGCTATGGAAACACCAGGGATTCCTCAGCTCAGGACAGCCACTAAAAATCAGAAATAGGTTTCCTGTCTAATAGATTGTTTACTGCTTCCTCAGGCTGTAGCAGTAACTAAAATTCCAGGGTACAGCCAAGAAAACAGTATTCATACCTGTGGAAATGACTTAACTGACCAGACAGTTAAAACCAAAGCTTTAACTCCCTAAAGTCCTGAGAGCATGGTTCCCATAATACCTGTCCCTGTGGAACTTTTACTTTTCCCTATAAGTCTTGGCATATGCATCTCACCCTGAAGACCTGCCTAAGCCTCTTAGCCTAACCAAAGAAGAAATAACCACAGCCCAGAAAAGAACGCTTATCATAAAGCCAGAAAAGCTTCAAAAGGAAGGATGTGAGCTTGGATAAAGCTGTGGTAGGCCCAAATAGACTTATTGTACTCCCTAAGAATTTATCTCTCCCTATGATGGAACACCTCCATTCATTCAGCCATTGGGGACCCCACAATCTAGTGGAGCTTGCCTGAAAATATTAGTGGTGGTGGTGGTGGTGGTGGTGGTAGTTTAAAAGGTTGCTGTCACCATTGATGAAATGTGTCCTACCTGCCCCAAGCACAAAGCATCCAACCCTCTGAAGCCTGCCCCTAGGCAGTTTCCTCTCCTGGAAGCACCCTTTGAAACCTGGCAGATTGACTTAATTCAAGTACCATCTACCCATGGTTACAAATATGCTTTGATTATGGTCTGTATGTTCTTCCAGTGGATGGAAGTGTTACCCTGTTGTACTGCCACAGCTTCTGGGGTAGCAAAAATCCTTAGGAAAAATCATTATGGTGATGGTGGGGTGGTTCCTAAGGAAATACATAATGATAGAGGCACTCATTTCACAGGAGATTCATTAGCTAAGGTGCTTTCATTGTGGCCAATTACTCAGCACCTCCAGTTATCAGGAATAGTTGAAAGAATTAATGGGATACTTTTTAAAACCTGCCTTGCTAAATTCTCTGAGGAGCTGGGTATCCCCTGGCTGAAAGCTCTTCCTTTAGCTCTGCAAGGCCTTAGATCTAGACCATCTGACTCCCATAAGCTCAGCCCCTATGAGATAGTAACAAGACACTTAATGCCACTTTACTAGTGGGTGGGAGATATAGCAACCAAAGGCTCCCTCCTACAATACTGCATTGGATTGGCTCATAAAATATCAGAGACTTATCAACTTGTCTCACACTCTTGTTCTTGTACTACAAATGAATTATGAAGATACAAGGTATATAGCTCATATTTATCATTAACACTTAATTGAATTTATCTGTGTTCTTCCAAGGTATTGAGCTAAGAAACTTCATAGTTGGGGCAGCTAGGTGGCGCAGTGAGTACAGCACCAGCCCTGGAGTCAGGAGGACCTGGGTTTAAATGTGGCCTCAAACACTTGACATACTTACTAGCTGTGTGACCTTGGGCAAGTCATTTAACCCCAATTGCCTTGCCTTTCCCCTTTCAAAAAAAAGAAAAGAAACTTCATAGCGAGGTACTGGAAATTTTGATGGGGAAGCAAGAGTTGCTTAAGAACAATAGACACTGAGGAGGTGCTAACTGGGAACTGGGGGTTGGGTGGGGTGGGGAGGACAGCCAGATAAGGAGAGAGAAATGGATAGTGTAGAAATGGGAAGTGTCTAAGCCCTTGTGGGAGACAGATCACATTGCTAGGATCCATGGTAATTCATATGGTCTTGCTCCAATGTTTCCAGAAAAGAGCGATGCTGTAAGGAGCGGCGGAGGGGAACACTGATGTCAGGAGGAGCCCGCAGGATCCCTCCCGTCCCACTGCTCTTTCCTTATGTTACGACAACAAAGTGCTCCGCACACAGAGCTTGTGCTCCGTTCTGTTTCCTTCACTCGTAACATACTTGTTAATCCTTAAACGTTATTCTGCTCACTTTTATGTTAAAAAATGAAAATAAAATTTTATTTTATCTTACATCACATTACGGACATTTAAACAAGTACGTAAGCTAGACATGTACCCATATAAAATAAGTATATCATCTGTTTTGACCTTTGATCCCACAATCATCAGTCAAAAGGATGGATTTATGCCTAAACTTGCACTTTTCTCTTCTGCCTGATCAGTGACTCCCTTACAGTACATTTTAAGGGAAGCAATCTAGCTGGCGATGTGTTTTTTAGGCATTGAAATGCTCATGCTTTTCATTCCAAAATAACAAATCTTTTAACCAGATATTTCAGAGGGAAGACTTACAGGTAATTTCTGCCCTACGTAGATGTTCTCTTTGCCATTTGTAGGTTAGATTTTTTTTTAAATACTCAGGTTCCTTTCAATCTCCAGACATAGCCAAATGAAGTAAATACCCACCAATGAGGATCTGGAGAGCTGAGCTTTTGCCTGACAAACTTTCCCACCATGTACTTCTTCAGGTACTCAATAGATGCATAAGGGACTTGAAGTTAAGAGTTGTGTATCCCTCCTCAGCTGCAAAGCTTAGATTTTTCATTCTGGCTTGTTTCCTTGTTTATTTAAGCCAAAGAAAGCTCTTTTCTGCTCAGGTAAATGTGACTTCTTTACCCAGACCTTGCTATGTAAGAGCAAAGGATAAAAGGAATTTTTCTTTCAATTTTGCTATACAGGTTCTATAGTTAGCTGTCTACACCTTCTTCTCTGCTGTCAGTTCCCCCTCTCATTGGCATTGCTTCCATCTCAACATAGTGTTCTTCTGGGACTGGATCCCTGCAAAGCAGAAAATTCATTACTGTCAGAAGGTCAATTATCCCCTGAGCTCAAATCAATAAGTATTTATTGACCTTTTTGTATGTATAAAGCATTACGCTGGATGCTGAAAGGAAGTCCAAAGTATTACATAATAATATTTTGTATAATAATATTGAAGCATAGAAAAATCTATTTACTCCTTTTTCTTTTTGCTTTTCAGAGGGGAGAATTGGAGGGCAATTGGAGTTAAGTGACTTGCCTAAGGTCACAGGGCTAGTAAGTGTTAAGTGTCTAAGGCTGAGTTTGAATTCAAGTCCTCCTGACTCCAGGGCCAGTGCTCTATTCACTGTGCCATCTAGCTGCCCCCACTCCTTATTTTTCAATAGGCTATCTTAATTCCTTTAGAAATCATAGGACTTGATAGCTGAAAGGGACCTTCAGTCCCCAGTATGTGTACCAATGGCCTAGATAACCTTTTTCCTGGAGATGAACTGAAGATATGAGTTAATAATACCCACGAATGTATTTTTACCTCTTCAGAGGAAAGCTGAGATGTGCCAAGCCATATTGAATACAATTTTTGACTTGTGAATTTGACAGTGTGTTTAGGAAAGGGAAGTAGGACCAAACAGCTGCTCTGTACTCATATGGCACCATCTGGGGGATAATGAGAACAGAGCAGGGTACAATTTCCACTCTGGAGCTCTATTAGTCTGACTGACAGCAGGGAGATAGCCTGCGACCATCTTGGTGGCTGGCAATGGAATCACAGAAGACAGGAACTCTCTATTTTCTGATAAGGGAATTATTTTCTCTTATATGGAATGAACAATGAATTCTTCTGTTTTTCTCTTGTGCTACTTACCTTCTTCTGATGTAGCACACATATACCAAAATAGCTGCCAGGATACTTATGGGAACAACCACTGGAAGAAAAACACAAAACAGAAACGTTTGTGTCATGATAAATCCAAAGATCTAATTTATGTCTAAGATCCTGAAAATCCTTTACAATTTGCAACCAGCTTATTCTTGGTATTGAATTCTTCTCTGAGTGTCTGTGGTAGAAAGAGCTCTACATAATCCCACACATCTCAATCACCCTGTCCTGATCTCTCTTATATATGTCCTCCTCCTCCTCCTCCCCAGCTATTTGCTCCCTTCACAATATAAATTGTCCAGATTAACAGAAGAGGAAATAGAATACTTAATCCTATTTTAGAAAAAGAAATGGAACAAGCCATAAATGAGCTCCCTAAGAAAAAAATCCCCCAAACCAGATGGATTTACAAGTGAATTCTACCAAATATTTAAGGAACAATTAATCCCAATACTATATAAACTATTTGAAAAAACACACAAAGGAGTCCTACCCAGTTCCTTTTATGACACAAATCTAGTTTTGCTACCTAAAGCAGTGAGAACAAAAACAGTGAAAGAAAACTACAAACCAATTCCTTTAATGAGTATTGATATGATCTGAATGCTTTCTAAGGAGGAAAAGGTTTCCAGAAGCGTGGAAACTGACTTCACTATCTCCTGGGATGCTTTCCCTCTGAAATTAACTTTTTTTTATACCTATATTCTATTATCTTCTATTCGCCTAGAGTAGAGAAGGCTCATTCACCAGCTAATGTATTTTATTATAAGTATAAATAAAAGGTAATCTCAGATATATGATGTTCCTCATTACAAATGTCTCCCTGAACTCACAGCTAAAAAAGATACTTAAAGAGAGAATATTGTCTAAGAAGATAAATTAGAATATTAGAATATCATGCCTGGAAGAGATGTAGAGGATCATTTAGTCTATTGCCTCATTTCAACAGATAAGGAAAAGGAGACCCATAGAGTGAAGTTAGTAACAGAACCTAAATTTTCCAAGATTCTTTTCATGACCCCACAAGGAAAAAGAACACAAACACAGATACACAGAGAGATGTCATTTCTCCTTCTTCTATTGTTGCTTTTATTTTATTTTTGGTTGGGGGAATAAGCAAAAGAGAACATAATATTTAGAGAGAATAAATTATTGAAACAGGAAAGGAAGAAGTATATAGATACTTTCTGTGTGCAAGTGGCATAAGGATAAAAGAGTGAGATAGTAAGGGCAAAAAGTAGATGTCTCAAGGAGAAGGGAGGGGAGCCTTAGATACATGAAAGGTATGCAAGGCTTTTCAGATGAGATGGGAGGAATAGATAGGGCACAAGTTTCCATAAGCACTAAATGTGCAGGGATGTGTCCTCAGAATTTTCATATGAAACCCTTTTAGGTAGGCACCAACAAAAGTGAAGACTTGGAGATTTCAAGAAACTGTGATTTAATAGGTATAGGCACTCTACTGAAACAGATCACAAAACTCAACTGTAAGGGTCTTTATGAATTTTTATGGCTGAAAAAAATTTAGCAATGCAAGGCTGGCTTCTATCTTTGGCTGTCACTGAGTCTATTCCCCAAGCACATCCAGAGCTTTTAATCTGCTGGAATCATGTTTAAGAATTTAAGCTTATCCCCAAACTCTGAGCAATTTAAAAACCAAGAATGGTCCCAGAGAAAAGATGATGAAATACTGCTCCCTCCTCTCAGCACAGAGTGTGGGGACTATGACAGTAAGACGTTGAATACACTGTTAGTCACTGTATAAGGTTAAAAAAAACCCAACCTTTATTCTTTGGTAAAAGGGCTGGTTCCATTTCTGGGGGGAGTAGAGGGGTTTTTTCCAGAAATGACTCAATAATCTATGATGTAAAATGAAATATATGAATAAAATTTTTTTCTTTTTAAAAGAACTCGTATGTTTCTCCATGTCACAATGAGGCAGACTTTAATGGAAGAATCTAACATGTAATTAATATAAAATAGTCAACTGTAAAAAATCCAAGATCATCGCATACAGAAGTTCTAGTAGGGTAGGAAGATGGGGAAGACAATGCATGAAGTCTAGTAAAAAGAGAGGCAAAAAGTAAGATTTGGTTAGTGTTTATCCAATATTGCTCAGGGTGTTCCAATGTTCAGTAACAGTTATACTAGACTAACAGTCCTTGAATAGAGAAACCTGATTAACCAGCTAATAAGTCTTAATGGAAATCTCACTTAACATTTAACTCTCTTTCTTCTAATTCTATGCTACCAAAGTTTTCTGATCTACAGTTTGGTCTCGTGAGTAGAACTACCCAGAGTCAGTGCTCTGTGCAATTATAATGTATGAAATTATTTTGTGAATTATAACTTCCATTATAAAAGTTGGCATTCTGTTTTTATAAATCAATATTGTATGGTTAACATAAACTTGGAACCAAACAACCTCTATGTTTTACTGGTAGAATCAAGTCCCTGAGCAGGCAAAGCTGAAGACCAAATCTGTGATAACCTTGTGAATCCAAATCTGAGAAACCATATTTTAGTTGTAGCAATAAGAATGTAATCTGTAGGTAGAAGAGAGAAGGAGTAGGCTAGGTATCAAACAGAACAGCTTTAAGAGTCATTGTATATTAGTAACAAGCTCCAAATCAACTCAGTTAGTCTGATTTAACATTATCAAGTGAATCCTCAAAAGCATGAAATCATACAGTGAGTAAGATAACCACAACAATGTATAGAAGCCACCTAAACATGTAGAGAAGTAGCCTCCAGATATGCAAGCATTGAGACAGATAACTTCAAAGAGGACAAATGAAAAGGCAGGCAATTATGATTAATTCTTGTGACTCAGTGATAAATTAGATGCTAAGGAAAGTAAATCATGAAGGAGACAGTAAGGCCAGGCAACGTTGCTAGAAATGACTTGAGTTTTCAAACTTTAATGAAATACCAGCTTTTATGTCACAAAAGCTAAAAAAGAAAGGCTGAACTAGCAAAATAGTCTCTACTAGACACCTACATATGTCTCCACGTTGGCCAATAAGGTTAGCATTCCATTTACTGTAGTTGGTAAGATTTATTAGAAAAAAGCAAGTTGATACCAATAATCTAGTTTCTCTTTCATAATACTTGCTTCCTGTTTTTGTTCAATTACTATAAATAATTTACAGTTACTAAAACTGAAAGTGAGGTAGGGGAGACACTCCTTGGCTGAATTTTGTGACTGAAACACAAACCCATAGTCTCTTTCAGTTTTTTCTATTGCATCAAACCCCACCCTCATATGAAAAAATTCAGAGTAAAGCTAAGCTCATGAATTTTCATAGAAGCTGCCAAACTATCCTACCTATTGAACTCATTAGCTGGCTGTGTGACTTAGAAAAGTTGGAGATGCAGGGGAGTAAGAAGTTGAAGAAACCAGAGTATTAACACTGGAGAGAAGATGAAGGAGGCTGGAAACTCCCTTTTTCTGACTTCTGATGATATTTTACTTGCTATGGACCATGAAGTTGTAGTCTGTGAGTATTTAGGAATTCAGGATATTTATGTTCTCTAGAAATGATTGTGTGGGAAAAGTAAAACGAGTTTGAGACGGTTTTGATGTAAAGATTCAAAATGGCCTCTGCACTGTCCTCTTGCCCTAAGCTACTGTTGTCTTTTTCTTTAATTCAGGCTAGGGTCACCAGCACGAGCCTAGTTCAGGACCTGGTGGTATATGGTTGGACAGCAGTCCGGGATGAGAGCATTTTATTAAAAATTTTTTTTAAAAATGTATATACTCCTTTGACACTGCAATACCACTTCTAGGTCTGTATCCCAAAGAGATCATACAATGGGAAAAGGACCCATATGTACAAAAATATTTATAGCAGCTCTTTTTGTGGTGGCAAAGAATTGGAAATCAAGGGGATGCCCATCAATTGGGGAATGGCTAAACACGTTGTGGTATATGAATGTAATGGAATACCACTGTGCTATAAGAAATGGGAAGGAGACGGACTTCATAATAACCTGGAGAGACTTATATAAACTGATGCTGAGTGAGAAGAGCAGAACCAGGAGAACTTTGTACATAATTACAGACACAATGTATCTGTGATGACTAACTTTGATAGACTGGGCGCCTCTCAGCAATACCAGGTTATAAACAACTCCAAGGGACTCATGATGGAGAGGTTCTATCCACATCCAGAGAAAGAATTACAGAGTCTGAATGCAGATTGAAGCAAACTACTACTCTCTTTTTTGTTTTGTTCCTTCTTTCTTGTTGTTCATTCCATGGATTATAATTCTTCTTTACAACCTGACTGATGTTTAGTGTGAAGGTATTTGTAGAACCTATATCAAATTGCATGCTGCCATGGGGGGTGAGGGGGGAAAATTTGGAACTCAAGGGATTGTGGAACTGAACGTTGCAAACTAAAAGTAAATAAATAAATTACTTAATTTTTTTCAATATTATTTTCCCCCAATTACATGTAAAAACAATTTTTAACATTTGTTTTTTTTTTTAATTTTGAGTTCTAAATTCTCTCCTTCCTCCCCCTCCCCCTCCCTGAGATGGCAAATAATCTGATATAGGTTATACATGTGTAATCATGTAAAACATATTTCCATATTAGTCATTTTATAGAAGAAAACAGAATGAGGATATTTTGAATTAAAACACATACATTTTGAAAACTCCAGACAGAGTAGAGCTTGAAAAAATTCTAAGTAGTTATCAGACTAACTGACTAAAGAGACACAAAGTCAAACATTTTCACCATTTGTGGTAGGTATACCCATTTCTTGGAAATGTGGTAAGGAAGAGGCCTCATGTTACTGAAATCAATGTGTAACATTTCTTGGAAGTTTGGGTTGGGTTATGCTCAAGGCTTTCCAGACCAGCAAAGTAGGAACAAACTGCGGCTAGAAGGATCCAGTTTAGATAGCCAGAAACTTCAGGTCAGTTGGGGAGGGGCAGGGGTGCCATGCAGGGCAGGGTCCACATCAGACGTGTAAGTTGGTATCAAAGAATCAATAGAATTCAAAAAGCACATGAAAAGATGCTATAGAGGGTCAGGCTGAAGTTTCAGATGACAATGAGGATCCAGTGGAAGGAGATGTCTACATTCAGAAAAAGATCTAGAAAGACTAGAGTTTAAATGGAGACTGAAGTAATACATGCTATCGTTCTTTTTCATGTTTGATTTTGTTTCTTTTTTCCCATTGTTCACTCACTGGTTACAACCCTTCTATACAACCAGACTGTTGTACAATGTGAAAGTATTTGCAGATCCTATACATGACTGCACGTCACCATGGGGGACGGGGCGGGGGGGAAGGGAGGGGAGAAAATCTGAAACTCAAGGGATTGTGGAGCTGAATCTTGTAAACTAAAAGTAAATAAACAAGTCAATGAAAAAAAAAAGACAATGAGGATCCAACAAAGACATGGCTGTACCTGCCACATTGCAGGCATCAGATAACTTCTTCTTTCCGCTAAAAATACTTTCACTGAAGAGCTGGTATTCTACCACTGCTTGCTATTTAGAAATAAAAAAAAACTAGCATTATTAAGTCCCTACTAAGAGCTGTGCTATAGGCACTAAAGATACACAGAAAGGCAAAAGGCAACTCTTAAGGAGCTCACAGTTTAATGGGGGAGACAACATGCAAAAAAACTAGGTACAAACAAGTTATATGCAGAATAGGACTGGGAGTAGTCTCAGAGGGAAGGCACTAAGATTAAGATGACCTGGGAACGACTTCTTCCTGAAGGAGGGACATTAGCTGAAGCTTCAAGGAAGCCAGGGAAGTTCAGAGGTGGAGATGAGGAGGAATAGCATCTCAGGCATGGGAGTCAGGAAGCAAAAACATTTTGTCAGGGAGATGGAATATTTATTGTGTGAGAGGAATAGCAAGATGAGCATTGTAGAAGGGTTGGCTGTATAAGAAAACCAGAAAGGTAGGAAGGTGATGAAGGCCTTTGAAAGCCAAAGGGAGGATTTTATATTTTATCCTAGAACTAATAGGGAGCCACTGAGGGTGACTGAATGGGGGGAGGCAGTGGTGTGGAGATGGATTGGAGAGAGGAAAGATTTGTGGCAGGAAAATTAACCAACAGGCTCTTTCAGTTGTCCAGGTTTGAGGTGGTGAGGGCCTGCATCAGGAAGGTGGCAGTGTCCGAGGAGAGAAAGAGGCATGTATGAGTGGTAGGTAGAATCAATCAGACTTGAACATGGGGCATGAGAAAGAACAAGGAGTCAAGGATGATAATTAGGTGGTGAGCTTGGATGCCTGGGAGGATGGTGGAACCCTTAACAGTAATAGGTTAGAAAGAAGGGAAAATTTTTTGGGGAAAGATAATGAGTTCAGTTTTGGACAAGTTGAGTTAGATGTTGAAAAGGCAGCTGTAAATGTGAGACTGGAGGTTAGAAAAGAGATTAGGGATATGTAAATAAATCTGAGAATTATCTACAGACAGATGATAATGAATCCATGGGAACTGACAAGATAACCAAGTGAAGTAGTACAGTATGAGAGATAAGAGAAGGAAGCCCAGCATAGAGCCGTGGTGGACGATGACAGTTAGTGGGCAAAACCTGAATCAGTATCCGCCAAAGGGGAACGAGGAGGGGTCAGACATGTAGGAGAGCTAGGAGAGAAGAGAATACTACACACTAAAATAACTGTGGCTACTGGTGGTAGGTCAGTGTGCATGCATGCGAGGTGAGACCTGGAGACACTGGATGAACATGTGTCTGGGAGTTACAGGTGAGGTTTGCTATCTGGACAAATCAACAAGAAAGCCCTTTTGGCTTGTTTCATTAGCTTCTCTGAAGGACTTTTAAAGCAGAAATTCTAAATACTTGGCCACACTTACACTTATGTATGCAAAGTGTACTCTGGATGCCTGCACCATTTATAGGTATCTTTGGTGGATGCTATCTGAGCTGCTTTCAATTTTTTTTGGGTTCTAGCACAATCAGGGAAATTGAACAATTCATCTATAAAGCAGAAATGCTAAACTCTTAAGGAAGTTGAGCTCTTTGCTCAGGCACAGACCTCACAGAACTGAATAGACTAGCTGATGTTATGACTCCCAAGGATAAGGTCACCAGAATTTCCATGTGTAACCCCTGCTCTTTTAAAAACATACCCTTAGGGTGATGGGATGGAGGCTCAGAATAAGTGTTATATATTGCTTCAAACCTCACCACAAATTTAAAACTAGTGAAAAACTGACCCTCCTTTTGTGTATACAGGCATGGTATCAAATGCCACAAGGGAAATTCTGAGGGGTTTATGGTTAATTTACTTTTGGACTAGAGCTGCCCAATCTTGCTGACTCTGTATTAAGTCTCAGGGAATCTGACCAAGTCTGTCAGTCATACTAAAAGGTGCTTCTGCCCATGCTTATATTTATAGATGCCTTATGTGTTATACATCGGAAGTTCTATGCCAAACCAGTCGGTCAGTCTATAAACATTTATTATATTTATATTATTATTATGATGTATATACATTATTATGAAACATTATGGTCTACTCTGTGCCAGGCACTGGATAAGCCTTTCCTATAATGTTATGTCACTTACCTACCTGATCTGACACTAAGCCACACCACACAGTTTGTGATCCTTCAGGGAAAGGACTAAACATGTTCCAAAGTAAGAGATGTGCTTAATCCCATTACATGGTGACAGAAATGTTTTCTTTACCCTTTTCCTTAGCATTGGACAGAGACCAAGCCTTAAACTAATGGTTCAAGTTTTTAAGCAGGGACTTAAATGTTTCCAGCTACTCTAGGAATTTCATGAAACTTGTGGCTCTCTCCAGGATTTCTAAACTGGCATGTAGTGGTAAATTCAGATCTGTTTTCTCACCCTATACAGGTAAGGTTATCTAGACAAAGGAATGCAAGAAACATAGCAGAGAAGAAATGAGTACTATCAGGTGACCTTGCAGGTTCCTGACATATGATAAAATTTAGAACCATGTCCCTTTGGAATTAAGATTTTGGGCCAGCTTCCCCAAGATGGTGAATCAGATTTCTTCAGGTTATTGCAAGAGCCTTCAGGATACGATACACAGCCTCTCTGGATAAAAATAGTTCTATACCAAAAAGACCAATATCTTATATTTTATCCATTATAGAAATAAAACTTGCAAATTCTTAGACAAATTGAGTTGGCCTTCTAGAGATGACCAGACTAACCAGTTTCAAAAGAAGGATCTTTTTTATCCAGATGTGTGCTCACAAGATTTTTGGTTGTATGAATGGAGAGGTTGCTGGTAAAAAAAAAACAACAAAAAACCCAAACTCAAACCCAAACCCAAAAGCTTTTATCTTTCATGAAATTTGCTCAGTAAAATGGTGCTTGGTCCCTAAGAAAATTGAAATCAATTTTTAAAAAGTTTTAAAAATGACTCCAAAATTAGAGAAGACTCTAAGACAGTCTGGGGTGGGTAGATAGCACAGGGAATAGAACAACTGCCCTGGATTTAGAAGGACCTGAGTTCAAATGTGACCTCAGACATTTCATAGTTGTGTGACCCTGGGAAAGTCATTTATCTGTGTTTGCCTCAGTTTCTTCATCTGTAAAATGTGCTGGAGAAAGAAATGGCAAATCACTCTATTATTTTTGACGGAAAACCCCAAAATGCGGTCTCAGAGAGTTGGACATGTGACTCAAGTGACTCAACAACAACTCAAACAGTTGCCATTTTTATCTTGTGAATAAGAATCCAATCAGCATATACTGTCCTTTAACTTTTTTTCTTCTCAAGTTGGAAGAGAAAGTTTATCTTTTTAATTCATCATTCCTTGAGGAAAAGAGGTTCTTCATGCACAAAGCGAGACAAATATTTCTGGGGAAAAGACAATGCTTCATTTTTGGTAGAAAGAATATGATTTGTCTGACCGTAGTGAGCTAATCTGAATGATTTGGCAGGCTTTAATTGTCTCATAAATGAGAAACAAAGTGATAAAAAGAATTAAATTAAAAAAAGAAAAAAAGGAAGATTAGGACAGACTACAAAGTTGCAGATTCTTAGGCAAGAAACCAAATTAGATCAATGGTTTATTTGGCAGAAAGAGAAACTGTGCCTCCATTTAATTAAGCACCTAGTCTGTACCAAGCACAGCGTAAAGCCCTGGGGACACAAAAAAGGGCAAAAATAATCTCTGCAAGTTCACAGTCTAATGAGTGAGACAACATGTAAACCATTAGA
>CM053581.1:422873489-422888760 GCA_028627135.1 Pseudochirops cupreus
TTTTCCCCTGAACTAGGTAAATGGTATTTGATTGATTAAAGTAAGATTGTTAACCCACTTTGAGTTGCTTTCCTTTAGAAAAGCAGATCTAAGAACCTGTGCTAGTAGCCGCCCTAGGTATGCTAGGGTGCTTGCTGATACAATGGGCACCCCGTTAATATCCAATTTTTTTGTTATTACAAAAAGAGCAAATAGAAATACTTTTGTAAATATAAGTTTTCTTTGAGATTATAGATGTAGTAGTGGGTGAACATTGGGTGAATATTGTGGGCATCGTTTCAAATTATTTTCCAGAATGACTAGACCAATTCACAGCTCCATCACAACAGTTGTATCAGTATGCTTGCTTTTCCACAACCGCTCTAACATTTGTCATTTTTTGGGGTCATCTTTGCTGATCTGATGGGTGCAAGTTGCAACTTCAGAGTTATTTTAATTTCCATTTCTCTAATTATTAATTTTGATGCTTCTCTAGGTTATAGCTTTGAGAGAGAAGACAAATGATCCCAAACCCACGTCAGAGTGCTGAAGGAAAAGACTGGAAAGAAGTTGACATGACAGGAACTAGCATGACAGACTAAATTAGAGACTTTGAGGAATTTCTCCTCAGGTGAGATCTAGGACTCCCTCTTGTGGCTGAGCTGAGTCATCTCATTCTTAACAGGAGAGCTCCTCTTTGTTGTCTGTTATCTTTTCTTAAATGACTTCTGTTCTTGCTAGTGATTTGGATAAATGGGTTTCTTTCCTGATTGTTCTGTATGGAACTGTATTTGGTGGGAAATTAGGCTTTAGATATGATGCTTGAGGTCCATTAGCTTGAATCTGAAAACCACATCCCCTAGACTAAATAGTATTTAAGGGAGTAGATAAATATAATTCTAGCCTGGTCCCTTCTCTTTCTGAGGAGGGCAGAGTGGCCAAACATCCTGTGTCTTTTCCTGGCAGGAAGGATAGAGGAAGAAGAAGCTAGAGATGTCCACCTTGCCCTCTTCAAGTTGCACAGTAACATCCTTGCTACATGTAGTGGATAGACTTTTACTATACTTATAAATGTGAATATGTATGTGTGTGTATACACACATATGTATATATATGTACATGCCTACATGTATGTATATCTTGAATATAAGACCTTTATCATTGAAACATGCTGCAAAGATCTTTCCTTCAATTGTCAGTTTCTCCTATAATTTTACTCCCATTGCTTTTGTTTGCACAAAATCTTTTAAATCTTATGTGAACTTCTCTATCCCTTGTTTAATCATAAACTGTTTCTCATCCAGAGATGTGAAATATAATTTCTTCCTTGCTTGTGATATCATCTTTTATGTATGCTGTATATTCATTGGATATTTCCTCATCTTGCTCCTGCTGGACCTACTCCCTGATGGTGAGGAAATTGAAGGGATTAGGACAGCAAATGGTTGTTTGGGAGTTGAGTGAACCACGCTGACTCAGTCTTGTGATAGTTCTGGAGCTAACTTAATTCTCTTTCTGTTCAGCTAAGAGTCTAGTCCAATTTCTGTGTTCTAAGAACACTTTATTAATTTGTGGGAATTGGGAGTAAACCTTATTGCGTTATTTGCACCTAGTCCTGCATGGCTGGGAAACTGAGTCACCTCTCCCTGTTGGCTAGGGACCATTAACCAAGGGCCTAGGTTATGCTGATCAGAAACTCAATCAAATTCGCAGATTGATGCAAGGAGTTTCTCACAGATGTACATCTTAAGCAATCCACATATCTTATCTGAAAACTGGCCCCATACTGATCAATCAATTATTGTTTCCATGTTCCTTTGATTGTTTACATATACTTGTGGGGAGTGGAACACCTCTTTTTCTGAATTCAGGGAGTTGCACCTGTTCACTCTCCCCCTCCCAACTTGGAAAGTCCCTAATCTTTCCTCCAATTAGAAATCAGATTACCTAATGTTGTATTGTTTCCTTTCACTTCTTTGGCCTTATTTGGTTAATTGTTTTTAATGTATAAAAGTCTGTCTCTCCCTGTATTTGGGGTCCAGCCCTAAGCTGAGGAAGGAGCCTGATTTGTTAGGCATTCATTGCTTAAAAAATTGACATGCTTAGAAGATCAAACCTTTGTTTCCTCAGTCATTTCATCTTTCACCCACCATACTGGTCTCTACTGGACACACAGTCTGCCAGTACTGCTCTGATGGATACTCTTTGTGTGGATGTTACACAGCTGGACTTGTAGTCTTCCTCAGATGCCTCCTTGAATAGGTTTGATTGGGCATGTGGCAATGGAACTTTTATCAGTTTCCAACTTTTGACTCTAGCTGTAATCTTTGATCAAAAATATTACTTCCTCATGAGAAGAGTGGGATTTGTCGAGCTTTTTTATTTCAAAAGCCAGAGTTTCTTTTTCAAAAGCTCTTTTAGTGAAGGAGGCACTCTTATCTCAGCCATAGGACCAGCAACTCAAATATTTGAACATTCAAATGTACTTGTGATTTCATTGTCTTGGAAATTCCCTTGTGCAGATCATAGCCCATCCATACCTGCCCAAGCTGAATGATTGTTGTTTGTGTTCATATAAGTTTGCTCCAAAGGTCTCTCTGATTATGACTATTTACCTATTATCCTACCCCCTTGACACATGGCCAGTCCACTGTCTTTTCCTACCATATATTTCCTTGATAACATCTTTTATTCCTGTTCTTTAAAGTTTTTCATTGATTATATAGTGCAACCTGCTCGTACCTATCATGCTTTTCTCTGTTACTCTCTGTGTGATATTCATTTTCAGTTCTTCAAAGACTATTGCATTTGTGTTTCCATAGGAAGCTTGGGGTAATTTAGGAAAATCTGCAATTTCCCCAAAGTAATCTAGTCCATTTCCTGCATTACTTTTTACTCCTTCTGCTTAATTCTGAGTTTAGCTCATTGTAATTCTGTATTGTCTATCCTAGATAGACATACTGACTTACAACTAAGAGAGAAGAAACTCTAGGAAGTGGTACCAGCTTGAGCCCCTGGGTACCCTCCCTCTTTTAGGAACAGCTGAGCCAAAAACTGTTACTACTAGCCTACTCAAGTCATGATTTCCCTAACAATGAGGATGCCTTTATTTCGTGTACCGATAACTCCTGTAAAGATTTTGTACAGGTTGGGCTCCCAGCAGCCTCCCTGTGAAGGTGATGAAGATGCCCAGTACAATGCAGATGAGTGAGTTTGGCACAAGATGAAGAGTCAGTTGAAAATGAACAGACTCAGAGGCAGCTAGGTGGTACAGTGGATAGAGCACTAGCTTTGAAATCAGGAGGATCTGAGTTCAAATCCAGCTTCAGACACTTGATGCTTAACTAGCTGTGTGACCTTGGGCAAGTCACTTAACCCCAATTGCCTTGCCTTCTCCCCTCCAAAAAAACAAAATACTGAAAATGAACAGATTCCATTTCAGGTATCATGACTACACTTATCCCTTGTGAGTTGTTCTCAATTCCTAGGCTTATGTTCTCTTTCAGGCTGTAAATTAAAAAATTTAAAGATTTGGAGAAATCTCCAAAATGAAATGGGAGAACTAAAGAACTATGGTATAGAAGATATATTTGTATTCTGTAATAGAGGAGAGCTTTCAAAATATTGGATACCAAAACTTTTAGGCTTCTATTGGCAGCATGGAATCATTATTCACCACTATTCCATCCTAAATGGAGATATCGCTGACATAGATTGATGCTGTGGAATCCTGGAGGGGCTTGCAGTCTTTCTTGAAGATAAGCGGAAAATATTAATACTTTGTTATGGACGACTTGGGTGATCTTGTCTTGCCTCCTACTATACTTATCTAATACAGTATCCCTGAAGCAGGCAATTGACAGCCTTTGAGATTTAAGAAGATCTGGGGCCATACAGACTATAAAGCAGTATAATTATCTCCATAATTTCTGAGACAAACTGACCACACATCTGTCAACAAGAGACTTAGTATCAAGATCTGTATCTAGATAAAGAACAAAATCAATTTGCTACACATAAATAACATGCTTTCTGAAATTTTATATAGTCATCAGAAACTGTTACTAGTGTAACCAGTTCAAATGAAAACATGCCTACACACACACACACACACACACACACACACACATATCCCTAAAGTTTTTTGACAGTGTTCATTTTGTGTTCTTATTTGATGGTATTTGATGCATAAAAATATCAGTCCTGTAAATGGGCCCCTTGTCTCTTTTATATGATGCTGCATTATTTAGATATTTGTCATGATCCCTATGTAGTGCTAATTAGTAAGAAGAACAGAAATTACCCTGGTACTTGACATCCCTATGAGAAAACCGGAAATCCCTCTGGGTATTTTGATTCTTGATTTTTAGTGATCCTTGTTTACTTGCTTTTCATGGTCTGCCTCCCGACTGTTGCATAATTTGTTTGTTTGTTTTTCTCTCTGTGTACTGCCCCATCTGAATTCCTTTCACTTACTTTTCTATTTTTAACTTTTAAAATTATATGGATATCAGTTTTCTTTAATGATCTTTACTATACCAACCTAAATTAAGGAAATCTAACCTAATTTAACATTCCTTCTCAAACCAATTTAATAGAGAGGTATCCTGGTTTAAATTATAGTCCCAAGAATACCCAAAACTCTCACATGAACTTTAGACAGGCAAGACAACAATATTCAAGGTCACTTGCTTTTAATCAGCTATATAGGCAGTGATACTATGCTCTATAGGGTATTCATGTGTCTCCAAAGTATAATTAGTTTCCATTGTACTTTAACACTGAGAAACTCTAAAGGAAATCATTGTTTATCACATAGTCCAACAACTAAAGTGCGTCTTGCTATTGGAATAAATGTAGTACTTTAAAGAAGTGCTTCAAAATGATTTTGAGTGTTTTCAATAACTATAAACCAGAGGATCTATTCGATGACACAAAATTCATTATATTGATGTCTATTTTAGTTAATTAGAAAGTTAACTCATATTAGTACTAAGGAATATATAAAAAAATTACTTGTCCCATTAACATCCAAGTGAAAATCCTGGGAACTTCAATTACTACCTTAAATCACAAATGCCAATACACATTACTGAAAGTAAGGGTGTTTTTGAACAGTGAAAGTTCAAGAGTGAGGAAATTGCACAGAGATTTCACGAGAAATCACATTCTGCAATTTGAATCAAAGCACAACCTCATAAATTTTCTGACACCAAACAGTTTTGAATCTTGACTTTGCTTTCACATATTAGAAATTATGCTGCCAACTTTTCTATTCAGGATAATAGAGGAAGCTTACGCCATTGGTTAACTAAGCTCAATTAAAAACTCATCGCTATATCTAACTTTCCTATTTAAATGCCATTTTTATACTTATTAAACATGTAGAATCCTCTTAACTAAATTATTTTAAATAGCAAGCAAACGTCATTATCTGTACAATATAAACACAGGACAAAAGAAACTCACTGCTCCAAATAATGCAAGGAAATGTAGTTAGTGTTAGTTGGAAGAAACATTTTCTTTGCCTGATCTTAGATGAAAGTGTTCATTATGAATGACACAGCCAAAAGGGGGGAAAGAGGGGTGAAGAGAGAATAAAAAAAATCTGAGTTTGAAAATCCACAAACCAAATAAGAAGTAACCGCATTTTAAATTAATAGCTTAATGTACCAACCTAGGATGCCATTAACATAAACCACATGAACCACAAATATTTTGTAACAGTTTTTATTAAATATACAAATGCAGAATAAATCTATTGAGCTATAAGTACCCATTTTAAGTGCATTTTCTTTGGTCACATATAAAAACTTGTAAAGTTAAAACTTGATAATTTTAAGAAAACAAGCAAAATGCTAAAATAAACTATATTTTGTTTGTCTTACTTATCTCTTTTTCCAGTATGCTACTTAATTGCACTATTACTTCCAGGCAAGAAGACAAGAAAATTGTAACCAAGGAAAAGTAGATTATATATAGAAAAAATCTCTACAATTTAAACTTAAAATCTGAAATGCCAATTCTGAAATACATCAAGATGTTCTTTAAATAGATGTACAGTTACACAATGAACATTACTAAAATCACTAGTGCTTCTGAAGTGATATCGTTAGTACATTGTAGCAGCACTACATAGTTAATACTGTTTTCCAACTCCCAACAAACCAAATGCCAGAGGAAAAATTTGTTGATTAAAGCTATGTCCTTAGTCTAACTAAAACAGTATTTTTTCAATAAGTACAGATAGTCACCTCAAAAAGTAATAGCTATAACAACAGAAGAACCCTGGTTTTTTCTCAATATAAGCTATTACATATTGATTCACTGGTATTTATTAATACCAAAATATTCTTTGCATAGTAGTAGATAAATATAATACTAATATGAAAGATCTTGTTTCTGGTAAAATAACATTATAAATTATTTCACTTTTTACAACTGGTGTAAAAAGTTGCAAAAAAATTAAGAATGAATATCTTTACTGGTGGTACAGTACAGTTTTCAAGGTTTTCTTCCCCACTGAAATGATTATTGCTATGTTAAAATATAGTTCTTGTTCATCAGTGCTTCTGAATAACTTGCACTTATACTATATGATTTCTTGCTAGATGCACAATGTTTATGGAAAGGCTTATGGAAAGATCAGACATACCACATAAATGCATTTGCAATTTTGATAAATTTCTTGGTATAAAATGTCCAAGTCAACTGAAAATCTGCTACTGTATATAGGATTTTCTGGGTACACTCTAATGCTAACTTACATAAAAACTGATGTTCCACAAACACTGCATTTGTGAGCAACCCAAGGAAGGGATGCTAATTTGTTTGTTCCAAGTCAACAGTACCTAGGAAGGTATTATATTTCTATATCTGTATTTCAACTTAATTGTATTTGATTGGAACATAAAAAATTTGACATAAGAGATTTTTTGCAGGTGGGAGAGTATGCATATAGGTTGACAGTTATTGATGTTTCTTTGGTTGCTTTTTAAAGAATTAATAAGTTCAAAGATATTTTCCTTCATAAATATATATATATATATATAATGTATATAGTACATATATAATAGACACACATATATAGATATACATATATTCCTCCCCCCCATCTGTAAAATAAGGGTGTTGGTTTGATTTCTCAGATTTCATTCTAAAAGAGTCAGTGTAGCAAAGTAAGAGAGAACTAGTCACAGAATCAGGAAAACTTTGTTTTCCTCTGACACATCCTGGGTCTATGATCCTGAGCAAATCATTTGCCTTTCAGTGCTCAAGGCAACTCTCTAAGTTTTACAGTATTTCTGATCTGGATTGTAAAGGGAGTTTTCTCATATTGCCTACATTGATGAAATCACAGACCTCAATAAATAAAATCCTTCCAATTGAATCTGTGCCTGTTTTGTATGAATTTACTCATGTTCTGGAGAGGCCAAGGTTATTTATTGACTTTTTTCTATAACCAGAAATTACTATTAATTACAACCAGCTGTCTGAAAAACACATGTCCTTGGGAGGACATTCTTGGCAAGGGCTGTTCAATGGTTACCCGCCGGGAGAAAAATAACACATTCCTATTTTTATTTGAGAATACTCCTGAAATCTTTTGTGACATTTTCTTTGGAAGCAAAAGTCAGCTACCTATTTTTTTCATTAACCATTTCAACATTTTTCATAACTTCCATAGAGAATGAGAGTCAATTAATTTTGGGAAGAAGTCTTTATGAATGAAACTAGGCATTGTCTTTTGAAAACCTTAAGTTGGTTTGCTGTAGGCTAGAAAGAATATAGTTATAAGATGAAATTTGCTCTATTGGATGAATAGTTAGGAGCACAGTTACACATATTCACATTTCTCCTTTGTTATGGCTCATGTTTAGAAACTGGTCCATTTGTAAAAATGCATCTATTTGTTAATGGCAAATAAACCCTGGAGAAATCAAAAGAATTATGCCCTGAGTGCATAATAAATGCTTGTTTGAATTGATTCACACCTTAAGCCCCCTTAAAACCAACTCATTTTGATGTTGTATTCCTAATGAAATTGTAATACCTACCTTGTGTTACAGGCATTATTTAATATCTAACTCATATTAAGCTAAAAAAATTCATAAAAGTACTTTTCTACTATGTATAATTTTGAGAATTTTTCTTAGCTGAAAGTCAAAGAGGTTGCAGAACTTGTTGCTTGGACAGAAAATTATCAATTTGGCCTACCTCTACTCAGAGCTAATAGTCCTAATAATTTCAAATGACCCTAAATTGCATATTTTAAAAATTTGGATAGGTTAGTCAATTTTAGTCTTATCATACATTCTGAGTTAGTCAAATACAGCCAGAGATGTACAATTAACCAATTGATTGACTTAGTTTATGCTTATATGTCACATATTCTAGTCATTCACCTTTTGAGGGTAAAGGATTATTGAGTGGAAAGCCTGAGTGTTTCACTGATGTCTTTGGAATGTCAGGAAAAAATAAAGAAGGTCTCTGGCACATTGAGTGGACCTTGTGTAGCAAACTTAGGGGAAGACATAGACAAGAGGCACGTAAGATGGGCAAGCATGAATGGGTTGAGAGCTTTATGATTAGAAGGAACATTAAAATCAATGAGATCACAGATATACTGGTGTATTTGAGTTATAGTCTAGTCTCAGTGATAACCATTTAAGATCCTTTGAGTTTTAAATTGCTATGATAGTGCCCAAAAGGATGTAGTACTGTGTTAGACGCTATATAAAGTTATAAAGCCATTTTCACTTGCCTTATTGTGGTTTGTAATCTAAAGTAACCATTCCCAGTGAAGACTAGGTGGAATCAAGCTAGAAAAGGAACTGTAAACTGAAAAGGAAAAAAACTTAAAAGTTGTCTGCAGTTTGTAGTGTGTTTACTAGCAATTTGTTAATGGTCAAACATTTCAAAAATGCCTCTTATGGTCTACTCAGTGTGCCAGGTGCTGAGGATACAAATACAAAACACGACAAAACAACCTAATCTTTACTCAAAGAGCCTACAGAAACCAGGGCAGGTCATCAAGGACTGGGGTGAATTGGAGCAAAAGGGCCAGGTATTACTTATGTTTGTGCTGGAGTTTTGTTTGTTTGTATCATTCTGTACTGGGAAGTTGGGGCAAATCTCAAAGGAGCATCTTTTCTTTACGCTCTGTGTAGTTCTGAGGAATATCCTCTTTTTAGTAGCTAACAAACCTTTTTCATTCGTAGAAGCAAACAAGGGTAGTTTGTAGGTAAGTCACCTCGGGGTGATCTTTGCCTTTTTCCTCATTAATCTTAAGTTTCAGACATGATTACCCACTAAATAAATAGTGGCAATAGTGGCAGGAGTTAAATAATTCTAGTTTTGCTTTAAAAAAATGTTTTTATGCCCTTAAGCAAACTACTTCCCCTCTCTTTGCCTCTGCTTTCTCATTGTTCCTTCCAGTTCTGAGATATAGATATTGACAGGCAATATATTAAAAAAGGTCAAGAAAAGAGCACAGAGGGAATAATAGGGAGTACCCTGGCTATGGGAAAAGAATGAAGGACATACCTAAATGCTGGAGATGAGAAGGAAGACTATGCAGTTCATTTGTACTGAAAGTTTCAAGGGTAGGCTAGAGATGGGGAATCAGGGGTTAAACAGTACATCTAGGTAGGCAGGTGATTTTAAAATAATCGTTCGCCTCTCATTTGCCCGTAAGCTTGGGAAAAGTCAGGTCAAACAGATTAGTCATTATTCCATCCCCTTGAGAATGAAAAGGACATGCAATAAAATTGGAAAATTATTATAAAGTATTAGAGGGGTGTGTGTGTGTTCATGTCCTTTCTCACCAAATCGAAAATCTCTTTTAAGACAGAGAGCAGGTCTTATCTATCTTTGTATCTCATCAAGGCTTAGCACAGCACACAGCCATTGGTTAATAGACATTTTGTTGAATGAATGAATGAACATATGAATGAATGAATGAATGGAATCAGAAGGTAATTTGACACCTAAAGGAAAGTTATTATTTTAGCCTAGTGAAGAGCTCTTTTTTTTTTTCCTATCCCTCTACTAGGCCAAGCTAGTAGAGTGCTTACCAGCTTGTCACAATAAATAAATCAAGATGGATTGTGTTTAGAAGTTGATAGAGCCCAAAATTTTATTCTGTAAAGCAATTCTGATGGATGTTAATGTTTGTTTTTGATGGAACTATGGAACTGTGTGTCTTCTCTCTTAAGTCAGGGGATCAAATATGGCAAAACCCGACACTTCTAAAAGACTTGCTGCCATTAATATTGGCTTGACGGGTGAACATTTAGCTTATGGGGTTGCTCCTTGGGCTGTCAGGGAAAAACAAGACAGGCTTTCAGGACGTTAAGCAGACAAGAGTCCTACAGGATTGTCAGGCACGTGATTCTTGCCACGGTGTTGTTGGCTTCTTGCTTCTCTTTTTTTGGTCTTTTCTTTGTCAGCTTGCCGTCTCCTCCTGCAGTAACACAATACAAGCACATATATTTTATATATAAAATAATATAATACAGTGCCAGGTAGATTGCTATTCTCTATCTTCATTATGAGGAGAAGAGATTAAAATTAATATTTCATAGGTGCTCTAGCTTTAAATTCCATTCCAGGATGCTGTTTCTGTCAGGACACCGACAATATTTGGCCGCAAGTTTTCATAAATCTTCAGTGACTCTCTATAGTAGAGGCCCAAGCTGACTGTCTTTCTTAGCTGTTTTTCTTTATACTACTGTTATTATATAAATTTTTCTACTGATTATGTTCATTCCATTCTGCATTGGTTCATACATTTTTCCCAGGTTTCTCTGAAACTATTTTGTAGTTTCTTATGGTGCAATTCTATTCTATTACATTCATGTATAATTTGATGGGCCATTTCCAATAGATGGGCCCCCTTTTAGTTCCCAGTTCTTTACTATTACATAAAGAGTCCTGCTACAAACATTTTATACATATGCATACTTTTCTCTTTCTTTGATCTCTTTGGGGCATAGATGTAGTGGTAGCATTGTTGGGTCAGAGGAGATACACATCTTCAGATTGCTTTCCAGAATGACTGGATGAGCTCACAGACCCATCAATAGTATGCTACTATGCATGTATCCACACCACACTTCCAACAATTATCATTTTCTTTTCTATTGTCCTTGTCAACCTAATATGTGTGAGAATGAACGTCAGAGTTGCTTTAATTTGCATTTCTCTAATTATTAATGGTTTGGAGCCTTTTTAAATTTGTTTCTTGATAAATGGGATTTCTTCCTTTGAATACTGCCAATTCACATCCTTTGACTTATTAGATAATATCTCTTATTTTTATAAATTCTCATATTTTGGATATGAGACCTTTATTAGAGAAATTTGTGGCAAGGATTTTCCCTAGTTATGGGTTTACCTTCTAATTTTTACTGTATTGCTTTTGGTTGTTCAAGACCTTAAAAATTTTGTGCAATCAAGATTTTCCATTTTATCTTCTGTATTTTCTCATCTCTTATTTTGGCCATGAACTCTTTCCCTAGTCATACACTTGAAAGAATCTTTACCTTGCTCCTTTGATTTGTTTATGATGTTACCACAACTCTGAATATTTGTTACAAGGGTTTGGTTTTCCCTTCTCCCTTCCCCCCCAGTGTTGGTGATAGTGGTAGAAGGAATGGAAGAGAAAATAAAGAAAAGTTTGTTAACTAAATGAAATAGAAGATAAGGAATCTATTCAGGTTCTTAACATCTTTTTTTGTTTATCTTTTGGTTACATTTATATAGATCTAAAAGGGGAATGTTGACAACGCTATCAATGTTTTATAGTTTTATTGTCTTTATCTACTTATAGCTTGACTAGCTTTTCCTTTAAGTGCTTAGATACTATACCATTAATTATAGTATATATATTTCCAGAATGACTGGACATATATAAACATAAATAAATAAATGAATATTTATAAATATATAAAAATTTAAGCTATACAAACATATATTAAATACTTATTTAATAAAATATGGTGGCTTTAAGCATAATGTAATTTCCTTATTTATCTCTTTGAATGATGTTTATTTTATTTTTTTTACTATTTCCTTGTTTGAAGTCATTGCCATTCCCACTTTTCTGATTCAACTGAGGTATAATAAATTATTCTCCAAACTTAATTTTATTTCTTTGCAAATTTTTATGTTTTGTGTTTTTCTTGTGAATAATATATATTGTTGGATTCTTCTAAACTATCCTCTTCCACTTTATGAATTCACATTCATTGCTATAGTTGTTAATTATGTGTTTTCCTCTATCATATCCTCTTGTAATTTTTCCTTTCTTATCTCTCTTCAAAGAAAATATGGAATAGAATCTACACTAATAATGTGTAACTGGTCCCATTCTTCTGACCCTCCTTTCCTCTTAGCCCATATCTCAATCTCTGGTTCTCTTTCTTTTTCTCCTTTTAATCCCACTTTATAATCTGCACTTCATAGCTGGAATTGGCTATACTTCTGAATATATTCTTTTTCCTACCCCTTCTTTCTTTCTCTGTCCCTATCCTCCCATTGATTTAATGTATTTTCATACTAAACTCATTCCAGGTTTAAATAAGGGTGCAGTTCATGAGATATCTGTACTCCCCAGCTTGGACTTCCATGTTTGTATATTCTTTTGGTATGCTGTCCCGATCGAACTCACATTTTTTCCAAATTTCATTCTCATTGGGAAGAACATTACCATTCTTTCAATCACTCATGTAAGAAAGCTGTGTGTCACTGTTACTGTCACTAAACCCATGAAGAAAATGTGTTGCCAAATCTTGTCTCCACGATATCACTTGTATACGTTATCTTTTAAATTTAGTCTTCTGCTTTATTTCTTCCATCCACTCTTGGAGTCCTTATGGGAAAGCTATTCTTTTTTTCAGAAGTTCTAATTATTATTTGTTTTAGAGTTACTTTCTTCTTTTGGGTTTACCTTTTTTGACTTCTCTTATCCCATGTTTCTTCATCATGTTAAGAGTTTTCTTCTGTTAACTCATGTAACAGGAGACTAACTAATTGGGTTCTAATCTTGGCAACACATGCAGGAGATCCACTGGAAGTTTGGTGAACCTGCTTCAGTACTTTTATGTCATTACAAACTTCTAGAAGTATGCCCATCAAACAACCAGGTGGGTGCTGGGTGCCCTCCACACATTGCTAAGACTGAGGTCTTTTTGGTTATTTCCCTATGACATTCATGTCTTAGTTCCTCAATAATGACTTTGTGTTTAGGGCAGGTTCTGTCTTATTCTACACTATTGGATGGAGTGGCTACATCCTAGTTTTCCCTCCCTGCCTTCTTCCACAACCCTAACCTGGGATAAGAAGCTAGATCTGGAGCTGCTACCAAGCCCTGTCTTTTGTGTCATCTTCTAGTGATCCAGCACAGATACCTGTCTCTTTTCTGAGTTGGTCTCATTTCTCTTATACTCAGTCACCAAATGGTAGTTGCCATTTTCCCTTGTTGAATAGCTCACAGGCCAAACAATATATCTGAGATTTGAAATCACCCTGGGTACATGCTTCCTTGGGAATCCCAGTGTCAGCTGCCTAAGGAGGCTCTGTCCTATCTCTATCTCTATATCCTTATATTGTATTCATCTTTTAGGAGCTGGCTTTGACAACTGATATGTGACAGTTTAGGACTGAGATTGCACTGGCTTCAGGGGAATTCATTCATGCTGACTTCAAGCTTCTGGCAGGTACTTAAGCAAAGCACACACAGGCTTTTTGGTCATGTGTTTACTAATATTTCCTTTTTTAAAAAAAAGTTGTGTAATTTCTTAATTTGGTGCTCCTTAAAGTCTTTTCTGGCAGTATTTTTTAAAGGATCCAGACTTTTCTAGACATTTCACATTGCCATCATTGTCAGCAGCCCTTTAGCAATTTCCCAGAGGTCACACAGGTAGTAAATGGCAGATTCAGGATGTGAACTCCTGTAGCTCCCTAATTTCAAATCCAACACACTTAAAACTATAATAGCCTCTCTTCCAATTAGTTGTCAAATCTTGTTCATTCTACCTCTTCAACATTTATCACATCTGTCCCCTCCTCTTCACTCATTCAATTTCTTTCATCACCTTTCATTTGGACTATTGCAGTATATTCCTAATTGGTCACTCTGTATTCAGTCTCTTGCCTTTGCCATTCATTCTCCACACTATTGCCAAAATCATAAGCCTAAAGCCCAGGTCTGAATATATCATTTCACTATTAAAGAAGCAACAGTGGCTCCCCATTGTCCCTAAGATATAAACTCCACTATTTGGCTTTTAAAGCTCTTTGTAGTCTAGCACCAGCCTGAGTATTTATGCCAAAATGCATTTATGCTGAGGTTAATAAATCCAGAGACCTGGAATTAACTGCCTCCCTCCACCTATTCTTTTGCTTTCATGACACAGTTAGAGTTAATTTTCCTGGGATAAGAAATTAACTTCACAGGAGCAGAAGATTCTATCCTTAGCTATTTATCACAATGATAGAGGCTCTTACCCAGGAGGAGGAAGGAACACCTTAGTGTGTCCAGCAATTGACAATTAACTGACTTCAAAAAGAGGTGAGAATTGATACTACATATCACTTATCCATCTGCCCACCAAAGGAACCCTTCCCTGAGCAATTCAAATGGTGATTCACATGACTGATCAAGCTTATATCTGACAAATTGCCTCAGTAGCATAATGGATCCTTATTTAAACCTCCCATGGAAGTGAACACACTTGTAGGACTGGTCTGTCAGAAAGACCTCTACTTGACCCAAGAAGAAGCCAAGGACTTGTTACACTTCTTTCCAATTCTATCATCATGTAGAAAGGGAATCTTTAGGCAACATTTCTTAGGAGGGATGGTTGACCAGATATTTGCAAGTGGGTTATGACACCAGAGCCTGTAGTCACAGATGTAGTGGTGTTCCTTGATAGAAATTAACCAGTAATGATAAATGGGTCCTACTTGAAATAGTGGGCCAGAAAAATGGGGCAACATTGTGCATCTTGTCCTCCAGATAGTCCTCTTATAGGCTGGTGTGAAAGGAAGTAACTACACTTAGACAGGAGGTTGTAGACTGGTTGAGAAGAGAACTCAACTCTGACTTGCACACTTCCTTGCTTTCTTTTCTTTTTTTTTTTTTCATTATTTTTTTTATTAATAATAAATTTATTTTATTAAATTTTTTTTGAGTTACATATTTTCTCCCCGTCTTTCCCCCGCCCACCACCCCAAGACAGCCATCCCAGTGTTTCCCCCCTCCCCCAGTCTATTCTCTCCTATGTCA
>CM053581.1:422889260-422911254 GCA_028627135.1 Pseudochirops cupreus
CCACAGGCTCCACGTGACCACATTCAGCCTATTAGGGAACAGAGTATACTTTCAAATATCCAGGGGTCCTCAGAGTCACGTAGCCACTTTAGCAAAGGGCCTAGGGGCAGGGAAGATCTTCAGATTCCCATAACACCCATCCATTAGGAAATGTGTAAACATATTACGGGATACAAAAGTGATGGATTATAATTGGGCCATAAAAATTATAAAATTGACATTTACAAAGGAAATTGGGAAGACCTGTATGAACTGATGCTAGAATGAAGTGAGCAGAGCTAAGGAAACAATTTATACGATAACATTATAAATCAAAACAACTTTAAAAGACTTCAGAGCTCTGATTAATGTAATCACAAACCGTGATTCCAGAAGGCCAAAGATGAAGCATGCCCTTCACCTTCTGACAGAGAGAGACTCGACTTAAAATGCAGAATGAGATATACATTTTGAAATATGGAAATGTATTTTGCTTGACTATGCATATTTTCTGTCAAGGTTTTATTTTTGTTGTTGAGTTGAGGGAGAGTATATTGGGAGGAGTAATTAATTATTAAATAGAAAAAATGACAAAGTTAAAGTTAAAAACAAAAAAGATATAAGATAGATAGCACAAAAGTTATTTTACCAATAAAAAAAAAACAACATATGTTCATAAGGTCTCAGCTTGGAAGGTAGGAAGGGGAAAAAGGAAACTTTGCTACGGAACATCCAATTACTATTATCATTGTGTTTCAAAGGAAGGAGTATGGGAGCCATCACCCAAAAATTGAGTGTCCCACTTGACTCTCCTTGCATGCCCCCTGTGTAGTAATTCATAGGTAGAATGACTGATTTTTCATTTTCTGACTCCTCTCTTCCAGAAACCATGCAAATCACAATTCCCAGAAATCCAAGACCAAACACATCATCAACTGGCGAACTCCAGAATTATTTCTGCTTTTCTCTCTTTTATTGTCTATAATTCCAGTGCGACCTCTGTTAGACATGATCCCTCCTTTCTGAGGGCCAATAGTCAAAAAATGCTTGCAAAATGTCTGCTATGTGCCAGGCGCTGTGTTACGTCCTCAGGATACAAAGCAAGGAATAAGGCGGCCTCAGCCTGCAAGGAGCTCACAATTTAACGATGGAAGATAATACACAAAAGAAGGTGAAGGTGACGGGAAAGACGGGATGGGGGGTGGGGTGGAATGATGAAATCCTCCAGTGGGGTGTGAATTTTGGAGTGGACTTGATTTTGCAAAATGATAGTTTTTGGAAACCATGAAATTCAGGCAGGAAATAATGAAATGGATTCCTTGGTTGCCCTCTTCAAGCAGAGGGTCTAGACCAGAGTGGGATTTGTTCTATGAAGTTTAGATTCAGTCAAAGGGCCATACTTGAGGACCTAGAGGGCTAAATGTGGCCTCAAGGATGCAGGTTCCCTTCCCCAGATGTCCACTTTCATTCACTCCAACTAGAAGAAGACAGGCATCCCTACCAAGATCAGTAGGGAGTAAGACATAAACTGTTGGTTCTGCTACCAGATCTATGCTTTGGGATCTTTAAACATAATAATTGATTGAAGTGGGTGAAAAATCATAGGACTGAAATGTCTACCCAAAGCTGGTTAACAAAGGGAATGTAAAGCATCAGGGCTATGATCTTAGGGTCCATGGAGTCATTTGGGGCCAGTTGGACAATTACTTTTGGAATTATGGAAGAAGAGACAGGTGGAGGGGCTGGTTTTCAAGGTGAAAACAGAAGAAAATAAGAATCAATTAAAACGACATAGATATATAGTACAGTAGCTATTAAACTCTCCAAGAAGTTTGGCCTTTAAATGGTTGGCCATTGACAGGAAGATGACCTTGGATTTTTTTTTTGTTTGTCAAGTCAGGGTCAAAATGGAATGCTTATAGGTTTTTCTCTTGATTTTTTCATGTTAATACTAACTGAGCTTCACTAAGGAAGGGGGAATAAACTCCTAATACACAACAATCCTTTGATCCTTAGTGGGGAGAGAGACCTCAATTATGAATATGTATAAAGGTATGTAACAATCCATCACACTTGTTTATTAAACATATAGACACCAAGGACACAAAGGCAAGAAAAAAAAAGAAACAATCTCTGCCCTCAAGGTGCTTACATTCTATCAGGGAAACAGTATGCACACAAGTTGGTAAAATCCATTCAAGAATCATTTCTTAAGGAGGGAAGTCACTAGCAGTTGGAGAATATCAGAAATAGTTCTATGTAAAGTGGTGTTTGAGTTAAACTTGAAGGAAATGAGGGATTCTGTGAAGTTAAGGTGAGGAGGAAATGCAATCCAGGCAGAGAGAATAACCAGAGCAAAAGCACAAAAACAGAAAATAGTGCTTCGTACATGAGTAGGTGCCTAATAAATGTTTATTGATTGAGTGTATGAGTATATATTAGAGAGATGTGGAGGTAGGAAACAGTAAGATTTGGGAAACTAAGGATGAAGAAGGAAGCATTTATTAAGTGGTAGGTACTTTGCTAAGTGATGGGAATATAAATAGAATATTGCTGTAGCAATATTAAACTAACCTAGCAGGTCTAGGTTTTTTTTTTCTTTTTCATGGATTTATTCAGTCAATGCAAATGAACATAGTTCTGTTGAGGTTTAAACCCAGGGACACCAAAAAGTTGTTGAGGTTTCATGATGTGTTGTGGTGGAACCCTCTCAAAGATTTCAGAGTCAGACTACCTCTAATCCAAGTATAGGCATTTATTGAGATTGACGCCTCTCATGAAACAAGCTAAGTTCCAAGAGGAAGCAGTAGCTTTAAAGAAAGCAAGATGGATTTTTATAGCGCAAAATGCAATTACATAACAGAAATTGACATAGAACAGAGGAATATCATTAATATTAAAAAGGCAGGAGGAGTTTGTTAAGGGATTAGGTAATGGAGGAGGGGTCCCATCTATGGTTCGGTGGTTAAACATTCTGGTCATTCCGCCCTCCAACTGGCTAACTATTGTGGTCCTGTATGGTTAAGACTTATCTTGGGCTAGATGGATGATGTGATTGTGGTTGAATACAAGAACATACCTGTTTCTGTGGGAATGGGTCTGGGGGCAGTGACCAGGTAGAGGCAGTAGCTGGGTTCCCATCACAGGGACACACCTGCTGTTCCAGTATGCAGTGAGGCATACACAAAGAAGTGAGGACATTGGTGGGGGCGGGTGGAAGGTAGGGGGGGTGGAGAGGACAGGGGCTAGGTAGGTGCAGTGAGCCAGGCCTATAGTGAAGTAAGAAGATTGGGGCTGGGGGAAGCTTTATTAGGATTCCATTGGATTGCTATTTTAAAATTCCTAGGTACATTTGCAATGGGTTTATTTTTAATAATATTTTATTCCATTTACATGTAAAGACAATTTTTAATTTATTTTTTTAAAAATGTTGAGGTCCAAATTCTCTCACTCCCCTCCTCCCCCTTCCTTAGGACAGTAAGCAATTTGGCACAGGTTATGTGTATTCATGCAAAACATATTTCTATATTAGTCATGCTGTGAAAGAAAACACAAACCAAAAAAACACCACACACACCCATACCCACGCACACAAATAAAGGAAATGAAAAATAGTATGTTTTGATCCGTATTCAGACTCCAGTTCTTTTTCTGGAGGTGGATAGCATTTTTCATCATGAGTCCTTTGGAATTACCTGGGATCCTTGTATTGACGAGAATAACTAAGTTACTCAAAGTTGATTATCACACAATACTGTTGTTACTGTGTACAATGCTCTCCTGTTCTACTCACTTCACTCTGCATCAGTTCATATAAGTCTTTCCTGGTTTTTCTGAAATTATCCTGCTTGTCATTTCTCAGTGCAACAATATTCCATCATTGTTATAAACCACATCTTGCTCAGCGATTCCCCCAACTGATGGGCATCTCCCCAATTTTCAATTCTTTGCCACCACACAAAAAGCTGCTATTAATATAAATACTGTACAAATAAATCCTTTTCCTTTTTTTAATGTTATGGACTCCTCTTTCACAAGTATTCTTAAATAAGCATTTCCTCCATTCTGCTTGATTGCTGGTAGTTAGGGCAGCCTAGATATCATTCTAGATAGAGTGTTATACCTGGAGTCAGGAACACCTGACTTCAGCTCTAGCCTCAGACACTTACCAGCTGATTGACCTTGGGTAAGTCACTTTAACCTCTATATGCCTCAATTCTTCATCTGTAAAATGAAAATAATAATAGCACCTACCTCTCAGGGTTGTTGTGAGAATAAAATGAGATATTTATAAAGCACTTTGGAAAGCTTACAGAATGGTAGCCATTATTACAAATGGACAGCTGGGTAGTACAGTTGATACAGCACTGGGGCTGGAGTCAGGAAAATTTGAGTTCAAATCTGGCCTCAGACACTTATTTGCGGTGTGACCCTGGACAAGTCACTTAACCCCTATTTGCCTCAATTCCTCATCTGTAAAATAGCAACACAGATTTAATTACCTCTGAGGTCCTTCTATCTCTAAATGTATTATCCTGTGAATACTCATAATCTCCAGACTACATGGAATTAAAAGCTTTCAAAACATAGTGACCTGGCAGGAAAAAAAAATAAACTCATGTGGGAAGCACATGACAAAAGGCACTTATGATTCCTTTTATCCTATCTGTTACTAGAGTTGTCCCAAAGATGCTTTCAGCAAGAGTAATAGAAGATGAACTTATATCCCAGTACTCCTATTCAATTAACAAAGAAAAAGAAAAGAAAAAAGCAGGCCAGATATGGTGGTTTTCCTTCATTCTTGAAGAGAACCAAAATGACACCACTACATTAGAGTCAAGTTATAGTGTGTCTGACCAATCTGAGCTTGGAATGTTCTACCACAGGTTAGGCATAAATAGTCCATGTGAACATTTGGGGTAGACTCTCTAAATCTGACCATCTCATGTTTCTTTTGGGCTGCTTCAACACTGCTTTGCTCATAGAGCATAGCACCTTCTCTGATGAGAGCACGCTGCAGCCATATATAATTAACTATAAAAGAATAATAGCAAGATGACTTGTCTTCTGGTCATTTCCATTTGAACTTCATCAAAAAAGATTTTTTTAAAAAACAAGAAAATAAAGACCTTCCTTGCATTTTATAGGATTTTATTTTTTTTAATTCTTTCACACATCTCATTTAATTATCACAATAAAGCATGAGACTTAATCACAATTAGAAATAGACTGGATAAATATTTCCCCACATGAAGAAAGTGAGGAGCAGAGACATTAATGCCTTCTACATAAAGCTACACATCAAGTTAATGAAACAGAGTGAGCAGAAGCCAGGTCTCCTCACTTTAATATGGGCTCTAGAATAGAGGTCTAGATAAAATAGAGACTAGCTAAAAATGTTACAGGTTGTTACTTGCCCACGGTCATGGTGAGTGGCCCATGAACATGGGGTTCTAGTTCCACAGGATTTGAACATGACTCTTGACTTCATACCCAGATACTTCTGAGGTCAGGAATGACATAATCCTTGCTCCTGGTTAGCTTTACAATTGTTCAGTCTATCCCACTCTTCGTGACCCCATTTGAGATTTTCTTGGCAAAGATACTTTAAGGGTTTTCCATTTTCCTCTCCAGTTCATTTCCGGGATAAGGAACGACGGCAAACAGAGTTAAGTGACTTGCCCAGGATCACACAACTACTAAGTTTCTGAGATAGACTGGAACTCATGAAGATGAGTCTTCCTGATTCCAAGCCCACTGCTTTATCCACTGAGCCACCCAGCTGCCCAACTTTACAATATGTTATCAGAATAAGATAGACAAATAAGTATTATATAAAGAAGAATTTGATGAAGCAAAGAAAAGACCTGACACTGACACTACCTGTAGGACCTTAGGCAAATCACTTTATCTCTCTGGAACTCCATTTCCTCCTCTGTAAAATAAAGGAAACTGAATAAATGATCTATAAGGTCCCTTCATCTCTCACGATCTTCATGATCCTTGACAAAATGCTCCAAGAAACTTTGAAGGAGAGATTACTTCCAGCTGGGCAGGGAGGAATCAGAAGAATTATCAAGGAAGACAATTTTATAGTTGTCTCAACAATTTTCACCACTCTAGCCAGGATAAAACCAATTGTTCACACGTGTAACCCTCAGAAGGACTGTTACACCTGAAAGTTGTCACTTTTCATAGTACCTAATGGTGCCATTAGCCTGGGTAGGCATTTGGGGGGAAATGGAGTGGCGAGAGGAGGAAAATCTCTAGAAGCTGTACTAGATGGCAGAGCATCTGTGACAAACGCTGCATGCTTTCCAAAGCAGCCTCTAGAAAATGGGTTAAGTTCCTTTTGATTCTGATCCAGACGTGTTTTGGGAGGGAGAGGATGAAGATGCTGCCTTCTGACTTCTCCCTAGTCCTCCCCGGAGCTAAAGGAAAAGTAAAAGTGAAAGTGAATGCCACAGTCTCCCACCCCAGACCTCCGCCCACCAGCAAACTGCACTCAGGCTTTTTTCTCCCTTTGCTGGGTCTCTCTACTCACGTCGTTTTCCCTTCACTCCAGCTAAGAGAAGCTGGAGCCCTCGAGACCGCAGCCTCCTAGACGTGCTGCTGCCAACGAAGAGAGCGTGGGCTGGAGTAGGCACGCGGTTAACTAACCTAAGGCGGCGCTTCTGGCGCTCGGACACTGTGGACAGAGCGGGTAGGGGTGGGGAGGGCAGAGGCGGGAAGCCTCAACTAATGGCAAACTGCAGCCAGTTTCTGCGCTGCCGGGTCATCGCCCTGCCCCTGCAGTGGCTACAGCTCCTCCTCCTGCTGCTGCTGCTGCAGCTGCCGCCCTGCGTTTTGCGAGGTAAGCAGAGGAGGTTGCAATAAGCCAGTCAGGGGAGTTCATGGAGGGAGACTTTTTGGAAAGTCCCTGTCCCTAGAAATGATGTGCCTCCACGGGGCCGGGAATTGGAGGTGAAAGGGGGGCGCGGGGTAGGGATTCTTAGAAGCTGCAAGTGGCAACCAACCTTCTCTGAGTCGGGGTCCTGAATGCGTTACTCCAGGGTTGGAGTCCGGCTTTTGAGTGTCCTGAGGGTAGAATAAAAATCCTATTTAGCGCGGTTCCGCTTGTCCACTACTCAAGCTGCTGAGTAAGAGCCAGATTGGAGTTAACCTCTTTATCTCGAGAGCCGCGCGGGCAGGAAAAGGTAGGGAGCTGGCGGAAGCTGGGGTTCGGGCAGAGCTCTGTGCCCAGCTTTAGGCCCAGGTAAAACTAAGACAACTCTCGGATCAGCTCAGGGGAGTTTCATCTGTTCAACTTTTCAGTTTCAAATCCTCTTAACTTCTTGACTGGGAGTCACATTTCTCCGTCTGGTGTTTTTAATTTTTGAATTAGCTCCAAGTGTTTGTATGCTGAAAGCTCACTTTTAATGAGCAAAAAATGCGTGGTTCGGATTTAGTTCGGTTATGGTTTGACGAAGAGGTAGAGAGAAAAGCCACCAGCATTGGAAGGTTTAGGAAGATGAAAAACTTCTGCTTATTGGGAAAGGATAGGATCTTGTTCCTGGAGAGAAGAGACCTCCGTACTGGATACTGAGGAAGGAAATATAGTCTGGTGCTGTATAGTAATCGGTCAGTATTTATTAAGAGCCTACTACGTATGTGTCAGACACTGTGCCCAGCAGAGCTGGAAGAATACTTGAAGGAGAGACAGGATAACTGGATTCTGGCATACCTTTGAGCAACCTGTTGGAAACTCATTTTCCTCTTTTATGAATACTCCCCAGGGACTTAGAGAAATACTGGAGTTGAAGTTCCTGAAGTCAGAATGGATCCTTGAGTCAGAATATAGCTTCTGAGACTGGAAGATTAAACCTCACACACACACCCTCATCCCACATTGGAGGAGGCAGGGAAGAGGGAAGAGAGTTGTAGAGGATGAACCGGAACTAGGCATAAGAATATAGATTTTAGTTTCAATTGGTAGAGATGGCTGTAAGAGTTTCACCTCGACAATTTAGTTGGCAGAGGCAGCCAATGATTGCTGCAAGATGACGAACTCAGAAAGGCCCCTGTCGGTGTTTAGCAATTCAAGGTGCTAGAACGGAGTCATTGAAGGCTGGTCTCCTGTCTTGAGAAAACAACTGGGAAGGGGGGGAGGGTAGGAGACATGATCAGAATAGACTAAGGCTGCTAGCCATGACCAACCTTTTTGAGAGCTGCAAAAGATTTAATTTCCCATTCTGCCTTCTGGGTACCTGTAACAGGCAGGTACTTTCTATGTGATTTTCTCTATTTCTTTAAGCTCCATCTATCTCCTAATTCTGTCTTCTATAAACTCTGATCACCATAATTTCACTGTGATTCATATCTATTCATTAATTGCTGGGGGTGGGGGGAAGGCTGCGAATTGGAGGACACTAGTGACTAGTTTGGCGTAGGAGTCGGAAGTTCTGACCTCTCACTAGAATGCTAAAGATTCCCTCTAAACAGATTGTGAGAGAATTTGATGGCTTTTACTTTTATTGATAACTTTTAGGAGCTCGGAAATAGCGTGAAATATGTGAACTATTTGACTCAAGACTATGCAGCTCTTGGGCTACTAAAGAAGTCATTGGTGAACCAGATTCATGGGGCTTAAAACACAGGTGCCTCAAGGAAGTTCCAGCTACCTAAACTGGAGGAGAAGGGGGTGAACTAGGGACTGAGACTTTGGGGAGGTCCTGGAAAGAAAAAGGTATGGTTTAGAAAGAATTTGTCCTGCTCACATTCCTATGGTGGGAGGGAACCTGAGGAGGAACTGGTTTTTCCTTTTGCTTTCACTTTCCATTCTAAACTTCTAAACTAGATAAAGAGAGAGGGCAAGATTGGACACATTCTATGGAAAAACTTTATACTTGGTGGAAGAAGAAAATATTGGGGGCAAAGAGGAATGAAAAATAGGGGAATGTCTAGAAAAGGATTGTTTTGTTTCATTGTGGTCTAACCCCAGTAAGGGTATTCAGGGATAGGTGGCTTTCAGCTTTCTGGGGAGAATGAGAGAGAAAGCCGATGTAGCTAATCTTCCTTCATGTTAAAAAGACCTTTGTTTATTCTGGCATGAGTACAGCTAGAAAGATCAAAGCAAAAACATAAGTCTTTTCTTCACTGCAAGTGCATAAAAATTTTTTTTGAGGACACAGCTGTTCTCAAGGTTTACACAGACTAGCACTGAAGCATTTGCTTTCAAGGATGCCCACAGTCCTTTCTCGGATGCTGGCCACCCATTCCTTACTTGCTGCTGGCTCTCTTGACATACCAGCTGCTGCTTTTGCCTATGTTTCCATTCTCATCAGGCATTAAAATGAAACTACACTTTAACTACAGGTTTTCTTTTTTGTTGTTGTTGGTCAGTTGTGTCCAACTCTTCATGACCTCATTTGGGGTTTTCTTGGCAGAGATACTGGCGTGGTTTGCCATTTCCTTCTCCAGCTCATTTTACAGATGGGGAAACTGGATTAAAAGACTTGCCCAGGGTCAACCAGCTAGTAAACCAATGTCTGAGACCAGATTTGTCCTCAGGAAGATGAGTTTTCCTGTCTCCAGGACTAACGCTCTGTCACCTAGTTGTTGGACTTTTTGAATTTGAAGGGTTTGGTTGGAAGAGGAGATGAAGATACTTTTCTTCTTCCCTTCTAACCCAACTCAAAGGATTCCTTTTCAGGGGTGTGGATGAAGCTGTCTGCCGGTATGTCTGGCCCTTAGAATGGTAGATTCCAAACTAGCTTGCTACTTAAAAAAAAAATCCTAGAGGCATAACCTGATCTTCAAACAATCCCATTAGTTTATACCTGTGATTAATTCAGTAGAGGATCTGGACATTTTTTCACACCTTGTTCTGCCTCTGATTTAATTTTATCAAGAAATCTGAGTATTCCTTCTTTTAGAATGGAATGAAATTATTTTTTTATCTGTCATTTGTATACTTTGTATACTTTGTATACTTATTTGTGCCTTCTAAAACAACCTCTGGCCACAAACAAACAAATTTGCCTGTTGCCTATTGTTAACACTTACAAGCACAGGCAATCACTCAGGTATCAGACCCCAGAATCCTGTTCCTAAATCCTGGTTACAAATCCTACTTGTTACAAAAAATCATGAAATCCTGCAGCATTACTACACAAAACAGACAGGATTTACTTCACAACAAAAAATAAACATGATTAATTACCCAGTGCAGAGACTAGATTTTTTCCCCCTGTATTTAACACTTTGCATTTGTGTTCTTTGTTACAGAATAGAAGAGAAAAAGGAAAAGATTCATTCATATATTCATTCATTCATTCATTTGAAAATCGTAGAACTGAAGATTCAGTCAGTCAGCTAGTTTTTTTTTAAATGTCTATAACGTGCCAGGCACTCTGCTAAGAGGTTTGTAGAAAGCTACAAATTCACCATCTTTCTGGTCACTGGAGAAGCATTGTAAGGAGGAAGAAGAAGGTAAACACTAGGAAATAGAGGGGATATAAAATCAAAAGGTTACAATAAAAACTTAAAAAATAAAAATAACCATATTATTTCTGGATGGCTGGAGAACAAGAGATGATGGCAGAAGTAAGACACTTAAAAAAAATTGATCACAAGCATTTATTAAGAACCTACCCTAGACACTGGGCACATGTAGACATGAAACAGTCTTTACCCTTGTGAAATTCACATTCTGTCAGGGGAGACAATATAATCATATATACATATAATATGTATGTACATATTTCTGCACATATTATACATTTGCATATTAATATATATTTCTATGTATATGTAAATGTATGTGTGTTAACCATTGTATTCCTGAAACTTCTATTTTTAAAATTCCATCCTTCTAGGAAGGATAGTATATTCAACTAATAACACCTTTGGACTAATTAGGTTTTTTAATTGCTGTTAAGTTGTTTAGGTTGTGTCCAGTTCTTCAGGGGTTTTCTTGACAAAGATGCTAGTAGAGTGGTTTGCCATTTCCTTCACAAGATCATTGTTTACAAATGAGAAAACTGAGGCAAACAAGCTGTGTAACTTGCCCAGGGTCACACAGTTGGTGTCCCAGGTCAGATCTGAAGTCAGGTCTTCCTGACTCCAGGCCAGGGGCTCTATCTACTGTACCACCTTACTCCCCTTTATTCCCAAACAGCATTTGCCTGAGGTGTTTAATCTCTTTATCAACTTTCAGTGTTCTCTAATCTTCTCTTTCCATTGTCCTTGGTATTTCAGGTCTTACCTCCTGTACTCCAGCCATAATATGGTTGGGTTGTTTTTTTAAAAAAATACACTAGTATTGATACCTTCTGACTTTACATCCCCTATATTTACCATTGTATCCTTTCCCCTTCCCCCATACAGTACTTCTCCTGTTACTAGGAAGATGGTGGATTAATAGCTATCTGCATATCTCTCCAATCCTTCCACCTCCAAAGGACTTAAATAACATATGGAGAGTAATTAGAGCTAAAGCTTCAAGAAAAGAAGACAGAACAGTGTAAGGTAAAAAAAATCTAATGAATTAACACTGAAGAACTTTAATATTTAGAGCACTAACTCAGTGACTATCCTCCCCTTGCCTCATGTGGCCATGACAGTGAGCATAAAATAAATTGAAGGATTATACATGGCCCAGTCCTAACGTAGTGATTCTTTCCAAACACCTCTGATATTTGGTGGCACCAGAGAAGGAGGAAGGCAGCAGAATGAGTGACAGATAATAAAAGAAGACCAAAAGACAAAATATTTCTAGAGAAAAAAAAACTTCAATGAAACAAACTAACAAAAAAGGATCCTACAGACAAAGTTCAATTAGCAAGTATGAAGGAAAGCAAATAGTCTGTGATGAGTGAGAGTTTCCCTGTAGTGTCTCCTAAAGATCATGGAATGACATCAAGAAATGGCTCAAAATGACAGTGAAACTCATAAAAGAAGAAATTATGGTCAGAAAATAGATCTCTCTTTTTTAAGGATTTCTTTACCTTATTCTCTTCATTAATTTCTACCCTTTCTATCTATTCTGAATTTTCTTTTATCTGTCATTTGTATACTTAGTTGTCCCTTCTAAAACAACCTCTGGTCACCAACAAACAAATTTGCCTGTTGCCTATTGTTAACACTTACAAGCACTGGCAATCAGGGCATTATTCATTCACTCAGGTGTCAGACCCCAGAGTCCCGTTCCTAAATCCTGGTTAACACCTCATAAATCTAAAGGGTAGAATAAAAGGGAAGTTCCCTTTTGCTAAGGCATGGACTTCAAGTTATGGCTTTTGCTGTTTGGTGAGGGCAGGAAACTCTGCCCATAAAGGTGTGGCTCCAGGAGTCCTTCTCACAGCCTTGCTCAGCACTCTTGGCTCTAAGGGAAGAGGGAGCAGAGGAGAAGATGATCTGAGGAAAAGATTCCTCAGACAAGCCCTTGCTTTGGAGTTTTGAATCACGGGCACCATTCTCATTAGGATATCCCAGAGGTAGCCTAGCTGAGTGGCTGCAGATTTGAGTTCTTCCCTATCACTGAAGCGTGGATTCAGTGACTGAGCCCTCACTCTCTCTGGTGAAGATGGGAGGACAGGACAAGTGTAGCTGCCAGTAACCTTATTTGTACCTTTTGACCAATGACTCGTGGATTAAGGGTATTCATGACCCATCCTACTAATTCATTTGGATTTTGTCAGGAAGGGGTGACTCCAAGAGTCATTATAGGAATGTTAACACTTACAAGCACTGGTAATCAGTGGGCAGACTGAGGCAAAGTACGGTGGCAATTAAACCTAAGTGGGACAGAGGAAGGGAGAGGGGCAGTGCCTTAAGGAGTCTCATATAGAGGATTAGGTGATTTCTGGGGGTTGGAGCAATTAATCTCTGGGCATCAGCTGAGAGAGGGAGACAAGGAGGCAGTCCAGGGACATTGTTCCACTAGCTAAGGATTTGTGTGAAGTTTTTATAGGGCGCTCCTCCAACCATCTGAAGAGGAATAGGGCATTTCTCCTCTGCCTCTATAAGAAAATGTGGCATTCCCTCTGGCTGTGAACCAAGGAGGATTCCCGCACCCCTGCCTTGAAGTAGAGCAGTTCCCTCCAAGCATTTAAGCATAGTAGGCCTTCTCTATGCAGGATTGATGAGGGACCACCCAGTGTTCTAACCATGGACATCTTGACAGTGATGACCGTATACCAAGGAACAAGGGTAAAGAGTAATAGTTTATCAGAATACAGTCAGGGGAAGCAAAACATGGGGGATTGAGCAAGCCAGCTAGTTTCCACAGCAAATTAAAACTGTGTTATATATCAAAGTTACAACATAGATCCCAAGTGATAAAATAGAGTTTAAGAAACCTCAAAGAAAGGATCACACGGCAAGACATATTTCCCACAACATCTTCAGTCTGAAGTTCTTCATGGTTTAGGAAGAGAAGAGTAATTTGAGATTAGCCTTATGGGGAACAATGGAAGTTTTTGCAACTCTTCTGGAGAATGAGGAGAGAAGAAGAGAAAGGAGGGGGTCATCCTGTGGCAATGATAGGTGTCTGCCAAATATGCAGTTCCTTTCTTTAAGACCATGAAAGAAGATTTCTAAAGGGACAAAGTGGGAAGTGTGTGACTGAGTTTTTATCATGGCACTTGCTTCAATAGCAGAAGAAACTGACAAATCAAACAGAGAAACAGAAGAGCCTTCCTTCTACTTAACTGTGGTATGGTTGATTTTTTTCAGCATTTTGCTAAATAATACATTTGCCAAATTTAATATTAATGGCTTGTAAACACTTATAGTTGACCCTGTCTTGATATTGCCCAGGGTCACTTTGTTTTTGGCATGAGAATAACTTGGGAACCACACAGGAGGGAGGGACTTTTCCTAGTGCAGGGCTCAGAGCTTGATGCACAGCCCAATGATAACTTGCTATATTACTAGAGGGATGAGCACAAATCAGTTTCTAACTACCCTTCTAAGTGCAGAATTACTGTGAATGTGGGCCATGTTTTGTAAATCTGCTTTATGGACATGAGCTGATGTTATATTGTGGGAACATCTTCCTAGAATCAATTTTTCTTTTTCCTTCAATATTGTCCAAAAACTCATTATAGCAATATTACCAAAGTTTACTGCTCATCTCTATTTTATTTAATTTTTGTTGTAGTTATGCTATCATTACTGTTTTATCACCAGAATTGGAAGCTGGACAAGCCCCAAAGTGGCTAATTTTGAGGAATTTTAAGTATTGTCATGCTATGCTATTTGAATTTTTTTCTAAGGTGGGATAAATTTTTTTTCCTTCTTGATTTGGAATTGATTCATTTTGAGATCTTACTAAATATGACCCTTCTACATTACTCAAGCATTGTAAGTAATAATCCTTGGTATTTTGGTGCCACCATAGAATGCCACTTGTTTTGTGACTGCTTTTATTAGTATAGCTACAATTAGAATGTTGCTTCCACATGACTAAGTTTAATGGTTGTTATTATTGCTACTGAGATATATCAGATTTAACTAAATTGTTTGGTAAGCTGCATATTGTTCTTTGGTAATCGGTAAAACATTGGCATTTTGGAGCAACGTTGTGATCCTTCAAAATTGTTATTGACAAAATATAGTCATCTTGCAGACACTGATATACATAAAGCGTTTACTGATACTTGGAACAGATCCTGTATATGGGAATGAGGGTGTTAGGAAAGTTTTTCAAAACTTTATATAGGCAATAGGATAGGCAATATAGGCAAGTTAGGGTACATTAGGATAGCCTATCTAGGAAGGTTAGGACAAGCCACCGCAGATGTGTTATAAGAATTGTCAGAGTCATGTGAACATAACAAGTTACCAGAAGAAATTCAGATTGGGAACAGTTCATGGATGTTGGTGTCTAAATTGCCCCCTCTCCCCTCCTCTTGAGGTGGAAGAGGTCTTTAATAAAATGATGACTGATCAAAGAGAGCAACACAGCACAGCATCTGAGAATCAGACTTGAAAATACATTTGGGTTCACAACTATTTCAAGAGGCTAAGGAAAACCTTGGCCAGCTACACCAGACAAGAAATGTGTTAATGACGGTGAGGCTGTATTTTATCAGACAAAGAGTTTGCCTTTTCTTATTACTAGAGCTCCAAGACAGTATATTATGTACCCTGAGACTATCAGTGTGGCATCTGGGGGACAACCCAATGCCAGGTACATTAGGATGCTAGAAGACAGATCTCACTGTGGGTGTTGTTGGTACATACCCATTTACCCTGAGTAATAACAGTGAAACTTCTCCAGAAAACAAAAAAAGGAGAGGTCTACTGGACGGATCAGAAACATTCCACCTGATGGCAAGCATAGGACAATGTATATAATCAAAGGGAAATTCTGCTGGCTCAATTTAGGAACTTTCTCAGGAGAGATTCATACTCCAAGGAACAAACATGAGAAAACCAGCTTACATGAAAGTCAATGATACTACATAGTTGGAGAACCTCTGATACAGTGAAGAGGGAATGGTTGACAGAGAATCTCTGTGGAAATGTTTGTTTGTTTTAAATTGGTGGAGCACCAGGGAAGCATTTGCTTCTCATTTGGAGGCACAGCCTCCTCCTCCCCATTTCAACTCCTCCCATCCCCTTTGCTCCCAATGCTTTTCTACTCTTGGGAGACCTGGTGGTCAGGAATCCAGATATAGTGTGGCAAAATTGCTTACAAAAAAGTTAGAAAACAATCTGGGGATGGTAAAACATTATGTCAATCATATTCCATATTTGTTGCATTTATAGATGTAGAGAAGAGATACCATAAGATGTTATGCTCTCAGTGGATGCAAAATTATGGAGATTCGTGGACCTAGGGATGGTAATGACTGAGATGGAGAATGAGGTCAGCTCAGAATAAGGATACGCAGACCTCAAATGTAATGAATTCTTTCGAGTACAGTTGGATAGCTGAGACTCACCTAAGTTTGAAGAGTTGTTAGACACCATAAGTGACATAGAAAATAGGCCCAGGAATGTCCAGAAGATACCCACTTGGAAGTCTAAAATATAAATGATTCAGGATTTCTTGTCAAAGTATGGACTAAAGATTTGAGGTGGAACAGTTAGTCTGGGGTTGCAGAAATGGTAACAGAAGCTCACAAGAGGAAAATTCCAAGGACAGCAATGGTCCCTGTGATATGACCAAAATTCTCCTGACACAACTTCCTTCACCCCCAGTTTCCTTTACACAGCTTCCCTTCCCCACACAATTTGATTGGCCCTACCCAGCCTTTCAGACATAGTTTCCTGGTTGAGAATCATAGAAAGTCCTACTCACAGATAGTCTAGGTCTCCCAGACTTGGTAAGTGCCAGAGACCAGGGGAGTTTGGAGACAAAGACAGAAGTGTCCAGAAAAACTAAGTGCCATTTTATCTTCATTGCATATTCTTTCTGTATTAGGGTCAAGTAAACCTTTGTTAAATATTCAGTGACATGAGAGTACCTCATTTCATCCCATCATTGTATCTGAACTAAGAGGGTACTGGCTTAAGCCATGCCTACAATAGTCCTCTTGGAAAAATCCTGGACTTTTCCTGGATTGGAGGATGCAGCAGAATGACTGATGTATATATACTCTCATCTGGGGAAGATCAAGGAAGTAAAATTGACATCCATTACAACTGTGGAGAAGATGGCTACATAAGACTAAATACATTAGAAAAGACAATGCAACCTTGGGACTTCAGAGGTGCAGGACTATAGGACCAGTTTTAGGGAAAAGGCAGTTGGACCAGGGAAGGAGGTCACTCCAGCTCCATCAAACACAATGATCTCATAAGCAATTCTCATAAGCTCTTTTCTACCTGATCTCATAGCACTTCACAAAGAGTTGTCCATAAAAATTGAGAAAAGAGAGTACATTCCTGTCCTAGATAGTGGAGCACAAGTGACCATTGTGTCTCAGTCATTTTATGAGAGACATTGATTGAAAATATACAGCATTTTTTTAGGTTTTAACCTTGGAAGACTGAGTGACAAAAACTACCCATACTTAAGATACATTGGAATGACTTGGGAATTTCCTGAAGATATTGCTGGTGTCAAAATAAAGTGACATTCTGGACCTGGTTTGTACAGGTGTTGGTGAAGTATCGGCATCACTTGGAACCAATTCTAGTCTGTTCAAAAATACTGCAAACAACAAGCTGAGACTCAATATCTGCACATTTTGACCATCCATGGACCTTGCAAAGAAGTGTACTGGAGGAAGTAGTGACAGTAACACTCCTCAATTCCTGAAGTGGACTTAAAGAATTCTCCAGGGCAAGAAGAATGGAAGGAAAAGCGGAGGCAGAAACTCAGCAAGAAGACAAGGGTATTCCTCCTGTCTATGTAGGACGTGCACAAGAAATACCTCACATAATCCAGTTTGCCAAATCAAGATCCATTAATGATCCAGAAAGATCCATTTGTCTGTGATTGATGGACTCAGAAAATATCTTAAGAACCTGCTGGCTAACAGCATCATCAAAAGTCTAATAGAAACCATGATGGTGTTACCAAAGAATGGAAAGATGTGTGTATGTGTAGACTACCAGACTTTTAACAAGAGAACCAACATAGATCAATATACTATGTGAAGGGTTCAAAATGCCTTGGATTTTCTATTAGGCTACCATTTTCTATGCTGGATTTGTGAAGTTAAGGTTAAGCATACATAACAGAGGAAGATAAAGAAAAGACCTTCATCTGTCCATCTGGATTTTACCAATTTGAACTTATGCCCCAAGGTATCTCAGGGGCACTCGACACCTGCCACTAATAGAAAAAGTAGTGAGTGGCATGGATCACCTGCAAGTTTTGGTGTCATTTAAGGACATCATCAAAAGTGCTATATCAGCCAGAGGAAAATGTCTTGAAACTTTCAATTGGCAAATCCTAGTTTTGCAGTCTCCATAAAGTATATGAGTCACATTGTATCACAAAAGGGTGCGAGCATCAGCCGAGAGAATGCGAGCATCAGCCGAGAGAAAAGAGAGGCTTTCCTGACTTAGCCACAGCCAAAGAATCTTCTTACTGAGGACTTTTTTCAAATTTAATGGTTACTATTGAAAATTTGTTTAAAATTATGCTGCTATTGCTCACGTACCAAATGACCTTACTCAGATATACATGATTAAAGAGGCACAGAAACAGGCAAGGAATACAAAGATGTTTTGAAACTTGATATCTATGTGGATATACACATGTAAACAAATAAGTAAAGTCTCAGTCAACTTGCCTTACACACGTGCCAGGAATGACCTATACCGATGCAAGGAAGCTTCTTGTCCTGCCAGCCTAGAGGGCTTGGGAGCAGTCCCTTACCAAGAAAGTGATGGCCAACTGAAACCAGTTGCATTTGCCAGCAGATGTTTGAGTGACATTAAAACATAACATCCCATTCACAAGCTGGAGTTTCTTGCTTTGAAGTTGGCTGTGACTGAGACATTCAGACTATGTATATAAAGCAAAGTTTCAAGTGTGGATCAGCAACAACTCACTGGCACCTGACAAGTGCCAAGTTGAATGTTATTTGCTACATATGAGTGGAAGCACTAGCTAATTCTGAATTCAGCAACAGAGACTCTATTATCAGGTTTATACCTCAAGTAAGATGTTGATAAGAAAAAAGTCCCCGTATACTCCAAAATATTTATAGCAGCACTTTTTATGGTAGCTAAGAATTGAAAACAAAGTAAATGCCTGTCAGTTAGGGAATGGCTAAACAAACTGTGGTATGTAAACATAATGGAATCTCAATGTACTATAAGAAATGATGTATGTGATCAATACAGAGAAACATGGAAAAAACTATATAAACTGATGCTGAGTGAAATAAGCAGAGCCCAGAAAACAACATATACAGTGACCGCAGAATATAAGTGTAAAGAACAACATAGAAACAACGTACATTTAACAGCCAGAAACTGTTGTACAAACAAACATTACAAGACTAGTCCTCTTTACCTGATTCAAATGAATTGATATGAGAAGACAATCCCCAACCTACCCCCTCTGTGGAGATGGCAGTTCCACAGGTGATTAAAAATCATTAAGTCCACTTCAAGAATTGAGGAGTGAGGTATACCTTTGTGGTGATTACTATCTCCATGGCCCTCTACCAGTAAACCTCCTTGCAAGCTCCATGGATAGCCAAAATGTGCAGATATTGAATCTCAGCTTGTTGTTTGCAGTATCTTTGAACAGACTAGAACTGGTTCCAAGTGGTGCTGATGCTTCACCAACATCTGTACAAACCAGGGCCAGATATTCACTTTATTTTGACACCAGCAGTATCTTCAGGAAATTCCCAAGTCATTTCAGTGTATCCCAAGTATGGGTACTTTTTGTTACTCAGTACTCCAAAGCTAAAAGTCTGGGACTTACACCTGACTGCTAGCAACATTCATTCAGTCATTCAACATTATTTTTCTCAGTCATCTGTGAAATTCTACCCTTAGTCCTGTGCAGGATAAAGACCCCAATGACCCTTACCCAAATAAAACACAGGGATTTCTCCAAGTAGAAACAGAAGCTATTTATTTCTATACAAGTCTCGCAAGAGTTTCGTGTCACCTACCCAAAACATACACCAGTGTAGGGAGGCAAAGTACAAAATCAAATAAGCATTTTTATACCCTTGTACAAACGATTCTAGGACCACCCTGAAAAAAAATCCAAATCCCTTCCCCAGTAACCGGACCTTCATTCCCATTGGTGGGAAGATGTGTCCTTATAATCCTTTACCCAATACAAAATTATTTATCAGAAGTAAGTTTATCACAGATTACATTTTTTTTCTTGTTTACCAAAAAGCAGACAATTTACAAAAACACTTGGCAGACATGTTATTTTTTGCAAAAAAGTAGGCAATTTATAGATCACTTGTTGCTTTTCTTGTTTACCAAAGACAGGCACCTGGCAGACACATTATAGAAAAATAAAATTTGGGCCTATCAAGACTAAAGCCCAGCTCAGTTTGGTGACTGTTTCCTTTACTTTAGAATAATTTCACTTGTCCCATTCAGTCCTTTCCATGATCATTGTCATTCCTGATTGTCATATAGTCTCCTCTACCATATCTTTTCAACCTTATGGGTTGCAATTGCCCCCCAGGAATTCTGATTTCCCTTCTCCTAAGGAAAGATGTTACCCATAGAGGCACAACACTCTCAGATAAAGTAGTCTAAGATTACAGTTCCAAATGCAGAGAATAGTTCTGTTCAACACAAAAATGAGAATGTAATTCTAGGCTAGGAAAAATCGAATTGATGATTTAGAATCTCTCTAAAGAAATTAAACAAATTAACATATTTGGAACACAAAAATATTGAAGTGGAAGGAACTTTGGCAAAAGAGAAAGCAATAACATTTTTTTAAACCATCTAAAAAATCAGTTCTATGCAAGCAAAACTGACTGAACTTGAAGACAGTTGCATGGAGATAAACTATCACCCAGAAGAGCATAAGACTTCTTTTTAAAATAAAGAAGTGCCATAATACAAAAAAATCATGCAAAAAAAATTGTTCAGAAACTTTAACTAAAGAAAATAAGGTATAGTTTGAGCAAAAACACAGATTATCAGCAGAGGGAAAGTTCTGCAATTCAGACTCAGTGTAGTGGCTAAATAAAATAATTTTGATAACAAACAGCAAATTTGGAGGGGTAGAACCAAGATGGCAGAGTAAAAGCAGGGATTCAAATGAACTCTCCCCCAAACCCCTCCAAATACCTGTAAAAAATGACTAAACAAATTCTACAGCAGCAGAACCCACTAAAAGACAGAGCAAAACAAGTTTCCAGCCCAAGACAACCTGGAAAGTTGACAGGAAAGATCTGTTGCACGAGGCTGAGAGAGGAGCACAGTCCACACCTCAGGAAGCCCAGAACAGGCCTCAGTGGACTAAATCACTGGCAGCTGTAGCAATTTCCAGACTTCTCAACCCACAAACACCAAAGACAACTTAGAAGGTCAGTAGGAAAGGTCTTTTGGACCTGAGTGAGAGAGGAGCACAGCTCTCATCCCAGTAAACCAGGAGCAGGCCTTGGGAGTGACTGAATGTAATGCCAAGCAAAGGCAACTTCCAAGGTCCGGATTACCAGCATAGTAAACCCCAGTTATTCAGCAAACATTCACAGAATAGAAAAAGTCAAAATACAGTGTAACTTGTTCCTTTAGCAAGTTCTCAATTCAATCCAGGTACTACTCCACCCCTAGACAGTACATCCATTTAGTCAGTCAAAAGTCTCTTCTCAAATGGAGATTAGTCTCCAACCACAAACAAAGTACATTCATTTGGTCAATCACTCAAAGGCTTCCCACCCCTGAATCTCAAAAGGGGCAGAGCACAAAAGGCCATCCACCCTTAAGTTACAAGGTTAAGCTCAGAATTGAATACCCAAGGAAAGGGCCTTCTTTCATCTTCACCGGAGGGCAAGCCCTCAGCAATCTCAGCTCCTGGGGAGACAAGGCTCAACAAAGCCATTGCCCGTGTCCTCTTCAAGTCACTCTCTGCCTGTAGAACAGTCCCAGAACCCCTGAAAACATCAGCAAGGCCCTCTTCCAGGATTTCTGTGCAGGTACAAGAAAATCTTCCTTCAGGGCTTCTGAACCAACAGCCAGGTTCCAAGACCTCCACAACAGCAGCACTGTCCTTCACCATCAGGTGAATCTGGCAAAACAACATCAAAACAGACAGACAAAATACCGGCATCACAGCCATGCCTCCTCAGTCCTTGGCAGTTCTGGGTGGCAGTTCTCAAAAGTCCCGGGCAGTTCCAAGGGACTCTCAGCAGTCTTTCCCTCAGCAACTCAGGCTCCACGATACTGGATACTGCTCTCCCAAAGTCCTTCTGGCCTTCTCTAGGCTTGGGCCTCTCTCCCAATTCACAGCTCCTTCAGCCCTCTCTCTTCACATCAACAAGTCCATCCCACAAGTGGGATTCACAAGCTCTGCGTTTTAACACTCAACCCAAAAACCAAGCCAGTACAGGGGCATCTCCAAATTCCATTATCA
>CM053581.1:422911354-422926702 GCA_028627135.1 Pseudochirops cupreus
TGAAGAGGGAATCCTCCTCATAGTTCCAGGGCCGAAAAGACTGCTTGTGCTCACTCACAGACCAGAGTACAAGCCAGGAGAGGAGTAACCACCTCTGATTTGATCACATCACCCTGGAAGAACTGAAAACTACATCCCTAGAAGTATCTCTGAAACCAGCTGCATAAAACCCCTGAACCTTGGGACTATACACCCTCCACACTGAGAGAAGAGCCTTACCTTAACAAAGAGTTAAAAGATAAGTAATAGGCTGGGAAAATGAGCAAACTATGGAAAAAATATTCAGACTATGGAAACTTAACTTTGGTGACAAGTAAGATCAAAACATATACTTAGAAGAAGACGACAAAGCCAAAGCTTCTACATCCAAAGCCTCCAAGAAAAATGTGAATTGGTCACAGGACACAGAAGACCTCAAAAAGGATTTTGAAAATCAAATAAGAGAAGTAGAGGAAAAATTGGGAAGAGAAATGAGAGTGATGCAAGAAAATCATGAAAAATGAGTCAACAGCTTGCTAAAGGAGACTCCAAAAAATATTGAAGAAAACAACACCTTGAAAAATAGACTAGACCAAATGGCAAAAGTGGTTCAAAAAGCCAAGGAAGAGAAGAATGCCTTAAAAAGCGGAATTGGCCAAATGGAAAAGGAGGTCCAAAAGCTCACTGAAGAAAATAATTTCTTAAAAATTAGAATGGAGCAAATGGAAGCTAATGACTTTATGATAAATCAAGAAATTACAAGACAGAACCAAAAGAATGAAAAAAATAGAAGACAGTGTGAAATATCTCATTGGAAAAACAACTGACCTGGACAATAGATCCAGGAGAGAAAATTTTTAAAGTATTAGATTACCTGAAAGCCATGATCAAAAAAAGAGCCTAGACATCATCTTTCAAGAAATTATTGAGGAAAACTGTCTTGATATTCTACAACCAGAGGGTAAAATAGAAATGGAAAGAATCTACCAATCACCTCTTTGAAAAGGATCCCAAAAGGAAAATTCCTAGGAATATTGTAGCCAAATTCCAGAGTTCTCAAGGCAAGGAAAAAATATTGCAAGAAGCCAGAAAGAAACAATTTGAGTCTCATGAAAATACAATCAGGATAACACAAGATCTAGCAGTTTCTACATTAAGGGATTGAAGGGCTTGGAATATGATATTCTAGAGGTAAGAGGAGTTAGGACTAAAACCAAGAATCACCAACCAGCAAAACTGAGTATACTTCAGTGGGAAAATGGATATTCAATGAAATAGAGGACTTTCAAGAATTCTTGAATAGAAAATTTGACTTTTAAGTACAAGAATCAAGAGAAGCATGAAAAGGTAAATGGGAAAGAGAAATCATAAGGAACTTATTGAAGTTGAACTGTTTATATTCCTACATGGAAAGATGTTTGTAACTCATGAGACTTTTCTCAATATTAGGGTAGTTGGAGGAAAGATAGGTAGATAGACAGATAGACAGACAGACAGATAGATAGAGAGATAGATAGCACAGGGTGAGTTGAATATGAAGGGATGATATCTAAAAAATAAAATTAAAGAGTGAGAAAGGATTGTGTTGGGAGAAGGAGAAAGGGAGAGATAATTTTATCTCACATAAAAGAGGCGAGAAAAAGGTTTCACAATGGAGGGGAAGAGGGGGAAGGTGAGAGGGAATAAATTAAACTTACTCTCATCAAATTTGGCTTAAGGAGGGAATAACATACACATTCAATTGGGTATCTTACCCTACAGGAAAGTAAGGGGAAAGGGAACTAGGGGGGCAGATATAGAAGGGAGGGCAGATTGGGGGAGGGGGTAGTCAGAAGCAAACACTTTTGAAAAGGGACAGGGTCAAAGAAGAAAATAGAATAAGTGGGGAAGTGGGATAGGATGGAAGGAAATATGGTTAGTCTTTCACAACATGACTGTTGTGGAAGTGTTCTGCATAAATTACACATGTATAACCTATATTGAATTGCTTGCCTTCTCAGTGAGGGTGGGTGGGGAGGAAAGAAGGGAGAGAATTTGTATCTCAAAGTTTTAAAAACAAATGTTAAAAATTGTTTTTATATGCAACTGGGGAAAAAAACTATATAGGCAATGGGATATAGAAATCTATCTTGCCCTACAGGAAAATAGAAGGGGAAGGGCATAAGAGAAAGGGAATAGGGGTTATAGAAGGGGGGGCAGATTGGAGAAAGAGATAATCAGAAGCAAAACAGTTTTGAGAAGAGATAGGCAAAAGGAGAGAGAGAATAGAATAAACAGGAGTAGGGGGAATGGGATGGAGGGAAATACAATTAGCAATAGGAACTGAAAAAAAAATTTGAAGCAAGTTTCTCTGATAAAGGCCTCATTTCTCTATCACATAGAAAACTATGTCAAATTTATAAAAATAAGAGCCATTCCCCAATTGATAAATGATCAAAATATATAATCAGTTTTCAGATGAACTGATTAAAGCTATCTATAGCCATATGAAAAAAAATATTCCAACTCACTATTGATTGGAGAAATGAAAGTTAAGACAATTCTAAGAAACTACCTCATACCTCTTAGATTAGATAATAGGATAGAAAATGTAAATGAAAAATGGTAGAGGGGATGTAGGAAAAATGAGACATTAATGTATTTTTGTCTGAGTTATGAATTGATTAAAGCATTCTATGGAACAATTTGGAACTATGCCTAAAGGACTATATAAAACCATGCATACCCTTTCAATACAACTACTAGGTCTGTATCACAAAAGAGATTAAAAAAAAAAAGGAAAAGGATTTATATGTACAAAAATATTTACACCAGCTCTTTTTCTGGGGATAAATAATTAGAAATTGAGGGGATTGGAGTGGCTAGGTGGCACAGTGAATAGAACACTGACCCTCCTGACTCCAGGAGTCTACAAAAAGTAGCCATGTGACCTCGGGCAAGTCACTTAACCCCAATTGCCTTGCCCTCCCCCCTCCAAAAAGAAAAAAGAAATTGAGGGGATGCACATCAGTTGAGGAACGACTGAATAAGTTGTGGTATATACTTGTGATGGAATACTCTTGCACTATAACAAATGATGAGCAGGGTACTCTCAGAAAAACCTAGAAAGATTTACATGGGTTGATGCAAAGTGAAATGTACTAGGTATAAAGCAACAGCAAATATTACGACAGCAAAAATTACAATAGTAAGATGATCAGTTACGAATGACTTATCTGTTCTCAGTAATACAATGATCCATGACAACTCTGAAGAACTTAGGATGTGTGATGCTGGGTAAGTCACTTAACCCTCTTTGCCCCAGATGAGGAAATCTATTAAATGAGCTGGAGAAGAAAATGACAAGTCACTCCAGGATCTTTGCCAAGAAAACCCCAAATGGGGTCATGAAGAGTAGGACACAACCTGAACAACAACGTATTAAAAAAACAAGCTATACGTGATGGAGATTCACCTTTTTACTTGTAATCCTCCTTTTCTCTTTTACTTTGCCTGTAGAAACACTCCCTTTTCTGTTTGTTAAATCTGAAATGGTTTAAATTTAGATTTTTTTTAAATTAAAGAGACTACCATGAAGATAATTGCATCTGGAGGTGGTAGATAAATTCTATTTTTAAAAATTCAATAAGACTCTCCAAATTAAATTGGTACACACTTTAATAAATGGTAAGTTCAGTATAAATGTAAACATGAGGATAGATGGCCAAAAAAAAATGTGGAAAATGTGGCCCAAGAGTTAAAAAATGAAAGAGGCCAAAGTTTTGTAGACCAGGAGTTTCATGTCTAAATACTTGCTTCAAAAAAATATTTAGACAGTGCCAAATATAGTAAGCATTTGTTGGAGCAAAGGTCAAAATAAATACCAAATTAGAAGAATAAAAATGAAACTATATGGCATACAGTTAAAACAAACCCACACTACGTTTAAGCAAAGTGTTGAGATCAAAAGATGGGAGATGGACAAAAGAATGGACATCAACACAAATTACTTCCATTTCCTAAAGAAGTTTAAGTGATAGGAATCAATGAGGTGATCAGAAATCCTAGAAACTATCTCAGTCAACAAATACTTGATCTTCTTGACTATAAATTTAGAGAAGAATGCCAAGGGCTGTTCTTCTCTAAGTATATAATCCTACAAACTCATTTGTAATATCTTGTGGAGGAAGATGTTGGTTATGAAGTATTAGGAACATCAGATGTATAGAAAGCTGCATCATCCCCAAGAGTATTTATGGATGGGACTAGAAGGAGAGTAAACAGGTGAAATATGAGGGGGGGAATAAAAACTTGTCACAATATCTATGACAAACTATTCCTCTGGCAGTGACAGTGGTACTATCACATGCCAAGACTCAAGATCACAGAAATTTTGGGAGACTTCCTGGGGATCCCAGAGACTTTGGAGGCCCTTCCAAATCCTTGAAGTTAGACTGTTCTCAGGCATTTAAAAGAGCTGAAGTTTTGATGTTTGTTTTGAAGATCCAGTGGCCTTAAGGAAGGGACTTCTATCAAAGTTTTGGTGTGAGAGCAGTATGCAAATGGATGAGTACACAGACGGGAGAGCAAAAGGAAAAAAGAAAAGTATATAGCAAGAGTTCATAGGCCCAAAAGGCAGTTGTGACAGTCAATGAGGGGTAATCCAAGTAAATAACTCCTTTCTCTTCTTGTTTTCCCCAAAGCACATCATTGGTGACATTTCCAGCCACAGTTTAAATCTCCATCCTTTTTTTTGTGAAATCTCCCTCTGATCTCCCTAGTTTCTTTTAAGTCCCAATTAAAATCCCATCTTCTCAAACTCACTTTAATTACAGTGTCTTCCTCTGTTAATTATTCACTACTTATGCTGCACAATGCTTGCTTTGTTTATGTTTAGAAACTGTCTTTGGCTTCTTTTTGTATCCCCAGGACTTAACATAGTACCTGGACATAGTAAGTGCTTAATAAATGTTCTTTGATTGACTCACACCAGTTGGGAGAATGATGCAGGCTTGAGACTGTAACATTACATTCCTAGTATACTATATGAGGAAGTTTAAATGGCCTCAAATAAACATGGAAAGGAAGAGCAATTGAGCTATACTCAGAGGAGGTATATGCTTGAGACAGCACAGGAGACTGAGAAAGAGCAGTTAGACAGGAAAATTAGTAAAGCAGTGTAATGAAATTCCAGAAAGGGAGAGGACAAGTGTCTAGGAGAACAAGGTGTTCAGTAGTGTCAGATGCAGCAAACTAGGTAACATAAATTTGTCACGGTTGCATTCAAAATGATTTCATTATTTCCTCCAGCAGGAGTGAGCAGCTTAGGAATAGGAGCAGAAGAGGCAGACAGTAGGAGTTGCCCAAGATTGCAGATTTTTAGAATGGAAAAAGTGGTAGATTGTGGAAACAAAGCAATTAAGAAAGAAGAGGCATTATTGAATTGCCTAACCACAAGGTAAAAGTCAAGTAGGGCAGAGTTAAACCAGAACAAGACTGATAAACTAAAAAGTACGGTGAGGTATTGAGCGTTATTTCACATTACTCCCCTATTCCAGATAAATTGAATTTTCAAAATCTCCTCTTTAAGTCTCCCACTTCTGGGCCTTTGTTCAGACTTCCCACCATGCCTAGAGTATAAATTCTTCTCACCTCATATCTACCTATTAAAATCCTCTTCCTTCAAAGGAAGGCTCAGGTGCCACCTTCTCCATGATCTTCCCCTGATCTTCCTATCTTAAAATGATCTCTCTCACCTCAAATTTTCCTGTAATATTTTATCTTCATCTTTCCTTTTTCTTCTATCTCATTTTATCTTGTTTTAGCCTTATTTATGTGCATGTCTTATTACTCCACTAGCAAGTTGTGAACTCTTTTAATCTTTGTACCCAAATACTCACAGAATGCCTTACATGTGTAGGTACTTTTAAAAACATGGCTGCTGAATTGAATTGGTTTGAACTGAATTGAATTGAATCAAAGAAGAAGGCTATGATGAAGGCTCAGAACAGGGATTGGAAGGAGCAAGGGAGAGAGGAGGAAGAGGCAGCAGTGATCAAACTATAGTCAGGGTAGGAAGTTTCAGAATTGAGGATCTTGGAGGTGCAGCAGTTTTGAATGATGATAAGATCCTAGACTGGACACCATGATGATTAGCTTAAAGAAGGGGGGGATAAAGGTCATCGAGGTTAATAAGTTCAACAATCTGGAGGAAAGGGTTTTAAATTGGTTTTCGGGATAGAAAATTTGGACTCCAAGGATGCTAGCAGGAAAAGAATGCTAAGGAGACTGTGAAGTAAATGCTGTTATAATCGAGGAAAAGTAGGTAAGTGATCTGAAGACTGATAAACAATAGTAAGGAGTGTTGGAGGTGAGTTGGGTAGTTGGATAGTGTTAAGCTTAAATGAGACCCTCCCAAGAAAGATTCAAATGAGAGGTTATTGAGTAATGTTGGCAGAGATCCTGGAAAGCAAAGAGTGTACTAACTATTCTCTGGTCTTGAGAAATAGGAGTGGAGAGGTAGGGAGAATGAGAAAAGAGATGTCCAACTTTATAGCTGATAGCCCAAGATTTAGTTAATTAGAGAAGACAGAATGAGTGGAAGAGGATAACAGGATAACAATGAAACAGGACTCTCATGGGACACAGTCATAGAAGTTCGCCAGGTGAGGATAAGGCCTAAGGGGAAGTCTGGCTTGGAGGAAGAGGGATAGTTAGCAACAGGACAGGCCACATGACTAGAATAGTACACTTCATATGACAGAGATTAGTGGAGTTTTATGGTGGGAGATGAACTAGGGGAACCTGTTAGCCATCAGTGAAGATAGATATGAAAGCAGGCAAAAAAGCCTGTAGAATTAAGTAAACATAAAATTGCTTTTAAAGCATTGGTATGGCAGAGTGTGCTTCCGCAAAGAAAAAGGCACTGAATTTAGTCATAGAACTGGGGTTCAGATCCTGGCTTTTCCACTCATTACCCATGTGGCCTTGGGGAAGCCACCAAACCACCCCAGTCCTCATTTTCCTGTAAAATAAGGTAGTTACTCTAGATGGCCTTTAAGGTTCCTTCTGGCTCTAGATCCTCTGAACCAATGAAATTTACAACTTAAATTCCTACGTGATTTCTCTGCAATAGAGCTGAGAGGAGGGGACAGAGTTTGCCAGAGCTTCCATAGTCTCTTTCTACTCAGATAAAATTCATCTCTTTATTTACTAATCTCGATTTCAGTAAAAATTTTGTCTGTGACCATGGACAAGACCCCATGACACATAGAGATAAGCCAGTGACATCAACTGAGACTTTACAGAAGTTAGTCCATATGGTTTAGCCATAACTGACCTGGTACCACTGTTTTGTCTCTCCTTTTTTTTGGATTCCCAGTTCTTAGCACAGTGTCTGGCATGCATAGGTACTCAATGCTTATTGATTGACTGACTGTTAAGGGAACCCTTCCAGACTTTTCATAACACCAGACTCTCTACCTTGCACTGCTATGATAGAGTATACACATATTGTAGATGTTACCAAGATCTTGTAAGTGACCACATTCCCAGGACCCATAGCAATTTATATTAGGTAAAATAGCAAGTAATACTAATCTCCTTCATTTTTGTTAGACTGTAAGCTCCCTGAGGGCAGGGTCCAGGTCTGATTCTTCTTTGTATTCCCCACAACACCTTGCGCATGATAAATACTCAATAAGTATTTGTGTAGCACTTTAAGAATTGCAAAGTACTTTTCTCACAACATCTGTGAGGTAATTAGTACAATTGTTATTATTCCGCGTTATAAGTGCAGAAATTGAGATGCTTAGGATTTAACTGATGTGCCCAAAACCACAAAGCTAATCTGAATCAGGATTTTAATTTAATGTGCTGTGCCACAATATGAAGAAAGATCTTCTGTTACCTCAGCTTTTCCTATGCTCATGCTACTTGCAGCATAAAGTCACTGATGTGCTCAAATGGGGCTATGAGATCCTTGGAAAGAATTCCAGGCCACAGAAGTGTTTTGTTTTGTTTTGTTTTGTTTTTTTATCAGCTTTCTAGAACATGAGGCATTTGTCTTAATAGGCCTGACAGTAACAGTAGCCCTGAGTATTCCAATCTTCCTGCTCTGTATTTTTACAGAAGTGACATGCCCTATTCCCGGATCTGTTGAACACGCCGTTATTCAGGTCAAGAGTCACAGCGTGAAATCCAGGGAACGATATGTTTGTAATTCAGGCTTCAAACGTCAAGCTGGGACATCCAACCTTATTCAGTGTATACTGGACCAGAACTCAAACACTGCCCACTGGACAGAGACCAATCTGAAATGCATCAGTAAGTGGCCCCTTTTCCTACAGCTTTCCTGGGTCAGTGGGGAAGAACATACCAAAAACTACATAAACCATTGAATGATCAAAGTACAGATGGCTTGTTAGAAAGAGGACTTTGTTTGACAAATAGGCCTGAATGGAATACTAGGATGCTGTCAGCATTCCCTCACCAGCCGCATTACTAATAGAGTTGAATTAGGTGAGTAGAAATATGTAGGATTTGCAATCATGCCCCCAAAATTGTCAACTAGAAGACTCATCCTAACCAGCTCAGCCATCTTCTGACTATGAAGTCCAAGATAATGCTGCCCCTTGACCTGTCCCATTGAAATGACTTGAAAGTTAATGGTTCCAGAGTGTTTAGAACTCTTAAACATGAGCTGGAGAAAGAACTAACCCAGGCACAAAGCCAGGAAAAGACCTGCTATAGACTGTATGACCTAGAAGAAGAGGTTCCCATTTGGGCCAGAAGTGCCAGCAAAGTTGTACAAAGCTGAGAAGCAGTTAACAGATTTAGCAGATTGCTAAGGAAAGGGGACAGAGGCAGGATGCTGGGTTTTGTTCCGGTGTATGAGTCAGTATCATAGCAATTAAGGAACAAATGAAAAGATAGGGTCTGTTCAAGTTTTGAGAGAATTAGGAGAGTTCTGGTTTTACAGAATCCAACGGAATTTCTCGCACACATAGTCCTTACAATGGGCTTTTATGTCCTGGTAAAAGAGATCAGGATTTTCTCCTATTTTTGTCCCCACTGCCACTGGTAGTATTATCCTCAGAGAAAACTGACATCTATATAAGTCATGGTTGACACTCAAAATAGTCAAGTTCTATAACCTGAGCTGGAGGAATTTCAAGGCAATCTTTAGTTCATTACTTGTACCTCTAAGGCAGCCAGCCTAAAAAGAAAATCACCACCTCTTTGTTAAAAAGAACAAATAAATAACAAAAGGTATTTACATTTCTCAACTACCACAGTTCAAAATTCAGCCATAAATATCATTTAATTATTTTCTTTAGGAGATCCTGCCCTGGTTCACCAAAAGCCAACAAAGGAACTTTTCACCCCTGGTGGAAAAGGTAGGAATATCTCAATCAGATTGTTGTATGACTCTTTTCTCCTGCTGTCATTTTTATTTCTATATCCAAAAAATGCATAAATTGTGGCTAGGAAACTTAGCAAACTTGTAAAAAAAAAAGATAGATACAACCAAAGGAAAGGTCTAACATGATCTTAATTTCAATTCTTTAAAATCAAGGTAACTTGACTTTTGTTTCACATCCTAGTTTTATGTTTCATAATTGGCATCATTTTAAAGTGAAGTATTGAGTGCCTCAGATCAAATCCAAGAATCCTTAAGTCAGAGTAATTATAGTTGGTTTATTACTATCGCATTTCAGTTGAACCTGAAGTAATCTTCCATCCTGGCTTCTTCAGGGTTGTTCATTCTCAGGATAAGTTCTATTTATCAATTACAAATTTCTAGAATGATACACTAAATTCTTAGCTGGTCGTACTCTTATTTTATAGTCAAGTATAGATAAGTTACAGATAGATTACGGTGTTTGCATATCATCCAGGCCCTTTGTTTCTTCTGCTGTCCCTTCTTCATCTATTTCACTATCCATTAGTACATCTACCAAAGAATATATGGGGAAAATGAGAAGAGATGAATCTTTTTCAGTTAACAGTAAACAGTTCTGGTTTGTTTGGTTTTTTTTAAAAGAAGATATTTAGAATAAAAATAAGTTTGGGAATTTTCTGTGGATTTCACTTTTGCTATATCACCTACATTCCCAGATCTACCTTTATGTCTTGATCAAAAATTCTCAGCTCCAAGTCTGACAGTTCTGCTGTCAAAAATTCGGACAACTTGCCACAGATGTGTTAATTTTGCTACTCTAAGATATCATGTAAATGATGCTTTGGCATATTTCTTTGGGCAGAATATGACAAATGGGAGTGGTAGCAAAGAACGTAAAGATTCTATACTGAGTTTATAGCTACGGGAGTATATAGAAGAAGCCATAAACAGATATGATCAGCGAGACATAAAAGGCCTTTCTTTTCAAAAAGCTACTTCTACAGTGAGGTCAGCAAGCAAATTTGAGGCCATCATCATCCAGTATCATATGGGGCTATATTAGAAAGTTATGTGCTAAATTATAATTCCTTTTATGGAAATTGGCAAAAAAAAATATCACATCATATTTGCATTTTGCCACCAAGTACCACATAGGAATGGTCAAGCTAGGTCTTCCAACTCATGCTCATATCTCTACCACAAGATCAGAACAGGTACTTAACTCTCTGATTCTCCTTACTTCTGCTGGGAGAACTGGACAGCTAAGGGTTTCCCTTATTTCAAGGTTTTGAGAAAAATTTAGAAATTTAAAACTTGAATCCAAGGCATCTTTGGTAAATATAGTAAGTATTTCTTTTCTAAAATAAATCTTCCCAGATATTTTGCTTCAGAGATATTACAGAAATGCTTCTTTCTGCATCTCTGTACCTACTAAAACCTTTGTATCTTTTTCCTTATGTTGTGGTAGAATAAATAATAACAGATCCTCTCTAGTACCCAGAATTTTGGTAGTCATTCTGAATGAGATAAAATGCTACACTTTGAGAGATGTCCCAAAAGGTTAATTTCAGGGAGCAGAAGTTAGTATTAGATTACTGTTGTAGGGTCAGAACTAGATCCTGATTATTGGATTACGTTTCTAAAGCAGTCTTCACCCCAACCCCTGCCACAAAAGAGACTTGCTTTAAAATATTTATGTTCTCAATATTTCAGGCTTCACTATAGAACCAGAAGCTTCAAAGTCAGACACCACAGTGGCAACAGAGACAGTCATGGTGTCAACCTCTATCTCCCTCTCATCATCCATACACACAGCATCTCCAGCATTAGCAGGTATGGTCTCGAAGCCAGTCTCCAAGGAGATATCATCAGAACCACCTTCTGCAACAGTCATAATAACAACCCGAAACTGGTCCTTCACAACCCTGGCTCAAACAACAGCAAAGACCATGGAGCAATCCTCTCCCAGTACCCATGGGATAATAGCAGGTTAGCCACTAACTCCTCTCCACTTTAAGAAAGATTAGTTCTGCATTTCTTGTCACTTAAATTTGGTCTGGTAGCTAGGGCAAAGCCACTTTTGCACGTTGTTGTTACATTCAGCTGCAGAGTTAGCTCTCTTCCTTTGACTCCTGGGTACTCCCACAGCCTGTAGTTTTTATTCTATGGAATAATGACCTGACTTAGTCGAGTCCATGGGAAAGGGGACATACAATTTCCAGACTGAGCCATCAAATTGTAGCATCTACTTAATGACTCCCACTACAAAGACATAAAGGACACTTTCCAATGCCTTTCCAATGATAGAACTCTTCATAGTGTAGTCATTTGGTGTATTGTACTGTGTTGGGGTTTTTTAGAAGTTTGGGGGTGTTTTGTATTTCAAATAGGACATTATTTGGAGTCTTGACCCGCTTCTGTCATGTGGGTTTTTCTTATCCAAAAGTCTGGCCCCACTTCCAATGAGTCAGATTATTTATTCTTCCAGGATACATCTTGTGACAACCCTTACATTTCCAAAAGAATGAGTCAAGTGCCTACATTTTAGTCGTATTTTTCCTGTTTCTGTTTGGTTAAAGATCAATAGGGAAGAGATGGGGGAAGCACAAAACACTTGCTCTATTTAATAGCCTCAGGGTTCAATAGTAAACATTTTTCATCTCCTTTTTCCTTTGCAGATGCACATCATGTTGTTATTGTATCTGCTTCTGGTAAGTGCTCTTTAGCTGGATATACAGAGAATACAAAGTCAAAAAAATATGGTCTCTGCCTTCAAATTTACCCTCTAGTAGGGAAGAGGTATTGTAGATGGAAACACCAAAAAGAGACCAGTAATCAAAATCTTTAGTGGGGAATAAAGGTGGAGCTAAAGTATATAAAGACGTATTATCAAACCAAAAATAATTTTATTCCTTCTTAAAAGACTGAAAGTTCTCCAATGATTTTAGAATTTATTTCTAAAAGTAGGTGTAAAAAGTATCAAAAACAGTTAACACAAAACAAATATGGAATGTCTCCATAGGTCAACCAGACGAGTTGTTTATTTAACAAAACATGTCAGACAATGTGATTTTGACATAAAATTTGAATTGTATGATGATTAGAACAAACAATGGCTACAACATTTAAGATATTATTGTTATCTCTTTCACATCACAGGGGATAGGGGCAAGGTGTCCCCTCAATCTGGAAAATGTGTGTAAAATTTTTTGGTCCTCCCTTCATACCGGAGAAGAAGTCTGAATTTTTTATTTTTTTTTTCAGGGGGTGTTTACAGTACCTAACTGTAAATTTGGGTAAAGTATTTTGTAATAGGTTCTGTGTCATCAGCTGGACTTTATATACCATCTGAAGCTTCCACAAAACTCCCCAAAATTTCCCATTTAATTTCTTATGCCAACCCACAATTTATCAAAACCATGATGGGGAAGGTCATGATGTGGATGGGATAACTGTACTATCACATCTTATCATAGTATTCTTTTTTTCCAACACATGTGTAGAAATGGTTGGGGTTTCTGTTGTTGCTATTGTTTGTTTTTGGGAGTATGTCACTAATATGAGTAATGTTCCATCTGATAATTAAGGACCAGAGTGATAAAACACTGTCATAATAATCTTCTTATTGATATTTTATAGCATGACTGAGACGGATCTTATTATCCATAGATAAGCTTCTACATTCACTCCTTTTTTTTGTATACTCTATCCATTTTGCAATGAAGTTTGGTAAACTCTCCTCATTAATTCCACTATCTGCTCTCCTTGATCTTAGGATGCTTTTGATCGGTAGCAAGGTACAACCAACTAATTGGTTCAGGATAATTATGGAGCTTTCTGTACTTTGCTTTAATACAGCAGATGTGGCAAAACAATGAGCTGAAGTGAACTATTCTAGATACTATAAACAGTATGCCAAATAACTTAATATTGTTGAGGCATTCCCTTGAATACAACAGGTTATATAATATGGAAAATAGAAAGCTATGAAGTGGGTGGAGACGAAAGTACGGCGTTCAAACATACCTGAGTCTCCAGTCTTTTCATCTCTTCAATAGTAACCAGAAGGCTATAAAGATAAAGGGAACTATCTGGAGTCTGAGTGGTCCAATTAAGGGGCAATTGGAACTTAAATGTAACTTTATTCTGCTGATCAGCTGATAAGTAGGTTGTCTAATCTCCTTAAGCCAGTGGTAACCTTCCTAATGCCGCAACCCTTTAATACTCGTATGTGGGCAGACCCGCCTGGAGACAGAGAGAGGAGCGGTGTCCTGGTTCCTAAGACCATCGGAAATATGTGTTTTCTGATGGTTTTAGGCGACCCCTGTGGAAGGGTAGTTCGACCCCCAACGGAGTCACAACCCACAGGTTGAGAACTGCTGATCTAGACTGAAACTGCAGTATTGGCTGTCTAGTTAAATCTAATTTACCTGTCCAAGGCAAAAAGGAAGGAGACCTAGATATTAGTCAAGACTATGAGTTGTGCCGTTTGGGTAGTTGTCCCTGAGGAACAATGAGAGTTTAGGGAAACAGAGGGTTTAATGGGGGTAATTTATATGATACTATTTATCACCATCTATCTTCTTTCCCTATTTTAGATTCTGTAGTAAGATAGTGCCATTCTACTTCAATCATTAGTTCTAGGAACTATGGCTACATCTCCTATCAGTCATTAATTGTATACAAATATGTGCAGCAAAGTGGCACAGTGAATAGAGCACCAGCCCTGAAGTCAGGAGGTCCTGAGTTCAAATCCGACGTCAGACACTTAACACTTACTAGCCATGTGACCTTGGGCAAGTCACTTAACCCCAATTGCCCTGCCTTCCCCTCTCCAAAAAAAAAAAGAAAAAACCCATAATAAAAATTAAATGTGTATATGTGTCTGTTTCCTTCTTAAAGAACACAACTGTGGCCACTAAGTTAGGGAGTAGCAGGGGAAGGCACCTAACAATAAGGGTAGCCAGCTGTTGCTAAGCTTCAGCAACTGTAGATTTCATATTTCTAGATAAATCTTTCCAAATTCTCTCCAAGAAAGAGCTCATGAGGACTAGCCATTTCAATTCTCTTAGAGGCTGAGCACCTCTTTGTTGAACAAATTTCTTCAGAGACACATAAAAGAAAATAACAAATATTTCTCTCTCTCACTGTCTCACCGCCTCTCTGTCTGTCTATCTGTCTGTCTCTCTCTCTCTCTCTCTCTCTCTCTCTCTCTCTCTCTCTCTCTCGTTCAAAAGCTTATTGTCAGAGTGCTTTAGACATTACCATAAGCACAACCTCTTTGCTCTAGAGTAGCCTCTGTTCTTCTTTGGGGAGGGAAGAGGACACTGGCCTAGTCACTGTGGCCTTTTCCTTCAAACTCTGTTATAGCAAAAATTTCTTTACAGTGGCATATGTGACTTAAGAACTGAAGACCTTGGCCTTCAGCAGCAGCTTTGGTGATATACAGTATTTAGTTGCAGAATCTTTGATTAGTGTCTTGCTGGTTGCTTTGGAGCTTGCTTTGGCAGTAGTATAAGCTCTACCTTATCTTATATTCATAATCAGGACATTTTAAGGTTTGAATATAATCAGCTTGTATGTTAATAACAACAACAACAAAAAAGACTCATCCTGTATGCTGCCCTCTGTATCTTGACTGGTTTCCCAATATTATGTAACTGATGAATGAGACAGGTTACAACAGTTGGGCTCCTGAAGGAAATTCTCTCCCTCTTGGCTTCTCTGACTTCTTTCAAGTCTCAGCTAAAATCCCACCCTCAGTAAGAACCTTGTTCCTTGTTCTGAGTTTATCTCCAGTTTATATTATCTATCTATCTATCATCTATCATCTATCATCTATCATCTATCATCTATCATCTATCATCTATCTATCTATCATCTATCATCTATCATCTATCTATCTATCATCTATCTATCTATCATCTATCTATCTATCATCTATCATCTATCTATCTATCATCTATCATCTATCTATCTATCATCTA
>CM053581.1:422927202-422946011 GCA_028627135.1 Pseudochirops cupreus
GTGCATTGTTGAGGATAGTCCAGTTTATCAAGGTTGGTCATCATATGTATGATGTGTCTGTGATTGTGTACAGGTTTTGCCTGGTTCTGCTCTTCTCACTTAGCATCAGTCCGTATAAGCCTCTCCAGGTAATTATGAAGTCGAGATGAGTCCTTTAGCAGAGAAACTGGTTGTAAAAATTCTTTCCCAGTTTTCTGTTTTCCTCCTAATCTTGGTTGCATTGGCTTTGTTTGTGCAAAAACTTTACAATTTAATGTTATCAAAATTATCCATTTTTCATTTTTTAATGTTCTCTCTCTCTTGTATGGTTATAAATTCCTCCTTTCTCCATAAATCTGACAGGTAAACTATACCTTGCTCTCTTAATTTGCTTATAGTATTAGACTTTATATCTAAGTTCTGTACCTACTTATTCTTTATTTTGGTATGTGCTGTAAGATGTTGGACTATACTTAGTTTCTGTTTTCCAGTTTTCCCAGCGATTTTTGTCAGATAATGAGTTCTTATCCCAGAAGCTGGGGTCTTTTTGGTTTATCAAACAGTAGATTATTAGTCATTCACTACTGTGTCTTGAGTACCTAATCTATTCCACTGCTCTGCCACTCTCTTTCTTAGCCAGTACCAAGAAGTTTGATGATTGCTGCTTTATAATACACTTTAAGGTCTGGTATGGTGAGGCTACCTTCCCTAGCATTTCTTTTGATTAGTTCCCTTGATATTTTGGACCTTTTTGTTCTTCCAGATGAATTTTGTTACTATTTTTTCTAACTATAAAATAATTTTTTGGTAGTTTGGTATGGCACCGAATAAGTAAATTAATTTAGATAGAATTGTCATTTTTATTATTTTAGCTTGGCCTGCCCATGAGCAACTGATGTTTTTCCAATTATTTAGATCTAACTTTATTTGTGTGAAAAGTATTTGTGTTCATGTAGTTCCTGGGTTTGTTTTGGCAGGTAAACTCCCAAGTATTTTATAATGTCTACAGTAAATTTAAATGCAATTCCTCTTTCAATCTCTTGCTGTTGGGCTTTGTTAATAATATATAGAAATGCTGATGATTCATGTGAATTTATTTTATATCCTGCAACTTTGCTAAAGCAGTTTTTTTTTTTGCTTTTTTTTTGGTGGGGGGGGAGGCCAGGGCAATTGGGGTTAAATGACTTGCCCAAGGTCACATGGCTAGTTTTTTGTGTTAGGTGTCTGAGGCCGGATTTGAACTCAGGTCCTCCTGACTCTAAGGCCAGTGCTCTATTCACTGTGCCACCTAGCCGCCCCGCTAACGCAGTTTTTAACTGAATTCTTTAGGGTGCTCTAAGTATATCATCATATCTGCAAAGAGTGATAGCTTATTTTCTTCTTTGCCTTTTCCAATTTCTTCAATTTCTTTTTCTTCTCTTATTGCTAAAGCTAACATTTCTAGTACCATATTAAATAGTAGTGGTGATAATGGACATCCTTGTTTCACTCCCAATCTTATTGGACGTGTTTCTAGCTTATCCCCATTAGATATAATGCTTGCTGATGTTTTTTTAAGCTATTATTTTCTACAGTATTTTTTTGTGTCTCCCTTACCAAACTGTTGGTTCTTTTTTTTCTATGATTTTTTTTTGCTTCACTTTCATTTCTTTTCTCAATTTTCCCTTTACCTCTCTTAATTGATTTTTCCTTTTTTGGGGTGTGGTGCTCTTCCAAGAATTCTTTTGGGCCTGAGACCAGTTCCTATTTTTCTTTGAGGCTTTGCATGTAACAATTTTGACTTTGTTGTCTTTTTTTGATTTTGTGATTTGATCTTCCCTGTCTTTATAGTAACTTTTTATAGTTAAGTTCTTTTTAAGTTGTTTGCTCATTGTTCCAGCCTATTTCTTAATTTTTAACTTGTTAAAGTTTTACTTTACTCCTGGCGTATAGGTGACACTTCCCCAGGCTTCAGGTTTTTTTGGGCAGCTATTTTCAGAGCTAATTTTGGAGTTCTCTAAATTTTCAGTTCTTTTGAGGAAATGTGTGTTCACTACTCTCTTTGACCTTCACTGTGTTCTGTGAGTGACCACAAACATTCTTTTCCGTTCTGGAACCTGTTGACCAGGATCCCTGTTCCCCTACAGCCAAACTCTGGTGTGCTAATGCTCTTCCTTGTCCTGAGACTAAAACCCAGGATTTCAGCCTGGTACTGTTTATGGGCAATGCAACAGAGTTATATGCCCAGTGCCAGCAAACAGACCCTTGTAAATCTCTTTCTGACCAGTTTTCTGACCCCCTTACAGTCTGTGGGCTAAGAGCTCTAGAAGCTGCTGCTGTTGGTTCAGTTGGCCCAAATGCCTGCTGCTGGCTTGCCTGCTATTTTCTGGGCCGGACTGCACTCTACTTTCTTTCAGACCTTTTCTGCCAACCTCCTAACTTGTCTTGGGCTAGAAAATCCTTTGGTCCTATCCTTTCATTGGTTCTGCCACTACAGAATTTGTTTTGAGGCATTATTTTAAAGGTGTTTGGAGGGGAATTTGTCAGAGCTTAAACCAGTTCCTGCCTTTTCTCTACCGTCTTGATAGCTTCTCTCCCTTTGGTATTTCTTTCAAGAGGTGACCAGTGGAGTTTCTTTCTCCTCTTTCCCACCTTTTTATTTACTCTTTGTTCTGTACTTCTATGATCTGAACAGTTTTCTTTTATGAATTTTTGAAATGGGATGTCTAGCCAGTCCAATGATTCCTAATTTTTTTTTACTTTAATCCCTTTTCTAAATCATTTGTTTTTGCTTTGTGATACCTTATATTTTTGTCTATATTTTCAGCCTTTTGACTTTGTTTTAAATATTTCTTGTTGCTTTTTGGCATCACTGGCTTCTGTTTGATTCATTCTAATTTTTAGAGAATTTGTTACTTTGGCAAGGTTTTCTTTGCCTTTCCCATTCTTTCTTCCATTGTTCTCATTTCTTTTCCATTTTTTCCCTCAAGTACTCTTACTCCATTTATAAAAATATTTTAAACTCTTTTCAAACTCTTATTTAATTCCTTCTGGGAATTCTAGTTGAGTTTGTGCCCAAACTGTGTTTTTCTTCGAGACTTTGCTTGTAGATACTTTAGAGTCATTCTCTTCTGTGTTTGTGTGTTAAGCTTTCCTCCCACCATAATAGCTCTTTATGGAAAGATTATTTTTTTATTTGTTCATTCATTCAATCTGCTTCCTAACTTTAGATTTGTTATTAGAGCTAGACTCTGCAGCACTTCTGGAGGGGAGATCCAGGCTGGTTCTGTTGTGCTTTCTTGGAGTATTTGATGTTGTATTTTTCTATGGTCTCAGGGGCAGGGGATCTACAAGCTTTCAGTGCTTCCAGAGTGGTCTGAGGGCAAAGCCCCTGGTTTGATCTTTGTAATTTCTTGATCTTGGTTTATGTAAGAGTAGACTGCTACTGGTCTATATCAGTCAGCCAGCTAGAAAGTTTTACTGGTTTAGTGTTCCAGTATGGTGGCACGCTATTTGGCCTAGGATTCCACTCTACAGTCTGGGATTTCTCCTTGCAATCTGGGCTAAATGCTGAATATGAGCCTTTGAGTCTGGAGTATGAGCCACACTGCTGATGCTGTTACTGTTGGCATTTCTCTCTCCAAACATAGCCCTGTAGCTCCTCATCCCTCCAAGAATTCTACTCTTCTGCATAGGTCTCCTCTATCTGCCCTGGCTTTGTAACCCAGAAATGAGTAATGGCTGTCAAAGTTGCCATTTGGCGTCTGCCCCTGTTGTAGTGTCCTGGTATGGGTCTGGTGGAATATGGATGAGGATTGCCTTGGTGGACTAGAGTGTTCTATAGGGAGCATACTCCTAACTTGACCCCAGTGTCCATGTCTCCCTCCCTGATTCTCTGTGCTAAGCTTGGATGAACAGTTGATTCTCTGGGCTTTTTTATGGATTTCTTTCTGGATTTCCCCAGTGGGATTCAGTTTATTGCATATTCTATATCTGTTTAAAGGAGTTTTGTGGAAGGGAGCTCCCATACTTGTCCTTACAACTTCTTCATCTTGTCTTCACCTATACCTCTTCATTACATCTTAACCCTTTTAATGTTTAACAAAGAACCGGTGTGCTTTTCTGAACCCTAGTGACTCTAATGAGTTTCCTACAGCAGGAATAAATCAAAAGGGACTCAAGTCTTGGCATGGGGTAAATGTATATGGCTCTAAATGTATAGATAGATGTGACTGACTATGTATTTTATTATTTTTTCCCTTTAGCACTCAAGTGTTCAGTTTCCATAACGTTTTTCAGTATTTATTTAAATGTTAGTATGGTACAGTATATAGTACCAAACAGCACATTGTGCTCAGTGGATATTGATTCCTTACTCATGTATAATGCAGGTCAAATGCCTTCTCCTTAAAGACTGTTTAATTTTCATCATCCTCAGGGCCTAGAAGAGTTCCTGGCACATAATAAGCATTTTGTTGACTAATTGACTTTAAAAATGGCACTTGATTGACTGACTAGATCTGTTTGTATCTCAGAATATGTTCTCCTGTCCCTAAGGTCAAATATAAATGACATATGGTTTTACTGTTTTCCATAATCAATCATTTCTAATCTATCCTCTATTCCCCTCCATTAACATGGATAATTAGTACTTAATTTTTTTGTATTGTTAAAGAGCACTAAATGTCTATAGATGTTTCAGAAGTGGAATGATAGTCATCATTCATTTAAATTTCTTTCCTCCTTGGTTTCTCCATACAGCACGGGGATTTCAAAGACGAATGACTGATTTCTTCCCAGTTAGTCAGCAATCATGCACCAGTAACATGGCTCAAAGTGGCTCCACTGATGAAGATAATACTGCTGCTGATGAAATGGCCTTTGCTTGTGCTTTGCCTCAACAAGATCATGAAAGGGAATCTAAAGTGGCCTCTTTGGGATCTGTTGTGACTTCTCGGAAGCGATGTCTTTCCTTTGACCAGGAAGGAAACCAAGTCACAGGAAGAAGCCAGTGTGGTAGTGTTGCTAAGAAAAACCTCAAGGACCAATCCACAGATCTTGGGGAAATGAAATGGGAAATGAATTGTTTATTCCAAGTTCCAGTGGACCCCGGACAAATTAAACAAGAAGATGAAAATGGTCCTGAACCTGACCCTTATTATGGGCTTCTTGGAAACTTGTACTGTCAAGAGCCCCAGAGCCACATTTGTAGTCTTCCCAGTGAAGTCCTAAGGCACATCTTTGGTTTCATCCCTATGGAAGATCTGTATAAGAACCTAAGCCTGGTGTGCCACCTTTGGAGGGAGATTATCAATGACCCACTGGTAAGCAGCCTCACCAGAAAATTATTTTCCCATTATTTCTGAGATTTTTGCTTTTCTTTTTTATTGTTGGAATGGCTTGGTTCCTATTTGGGGGCTATTTTTTGAGACTGATGCCAGAGAGGGCAACCTATATACTTCAACCCGTATACTTCATAAAAGATTCGTAGATACTGCTGTGTGATTCCGCATACCAAACTTAATAAACAGTTGATCTCTACTAATATGAAATTTCTTACACTGGTGTTAGATTTCTTGTAACTTTGTAGTCTGATAACTTGATTGGCTTTGTCTGGCTTCTGACAGAGGCTTGTATGATATTTTGCCAGATTTATATTTCACATAATGCTAACCTTTGGGACTAGATCTAAAACAGATATTAATTATACCAGCTTCATGTGTGTAGAAATTTGGAAGTCAAGGAATATGGTTCAAGATGTATCAAAGTGAACTTGATGAATTATTGCAAAGCACAAAGGATCTGAAGGAAAATAGCTTGACTTTAAGACTCTTGAGGAATAGGACTTGTGCCATCCTTGTGTTTTTGGCTTCTTAGACTTCTTTCTGGCTCAAAATATTGGTATTATTTTATGTTATGTTTCCTTGACCCCCTAAATCTGGTACTACTTTGAATTGATATGAATCATGTAATTTATCAGGAAAGAAGTGACCTTTTGAGATATTTCTTTGTTCGACTCTTACTGCTTTTTAGGAGGATGTCCATGCTTTGCACTTACCTCTTAAAATGTAGCCTAGAATTAACATTTTTCATCATCTGATAGACAGTTACATGGCTGAGAATAACAATAATGCACATGGCTAATGTGGAAATATGTTTTGTATGTCTTCCTATATATAATGGGTATCATTTCTTACCTTCTGAATGGGTGAGGAAGGAAGTAGAGGAAGGGAGAGAATTTGGAACTGGAAATGAAAAATACATTTTTTTAAAAAAAAAGAAAAATAATAATGCCTTGTTTCCACACGATGTTTTTGCTTTCAGAAACATTCATGTCACTCATTTAATCTTTGTTGGTAGTCCCAGGAGGCTCAGGTCCATTTCCCCATTTTACAGATGGGAAAACTGAGGTAATGGGGACACAGTGAAGATTTACCCAGGATTATACAGGAAGTTAGTGGGGATACCAGAGCTAGAATCAGGACTCTTGCCTATTTAGTAATGAGAAAGTCATTCTCTCCTTGTGGCTTAAGCTGTAGGTTATCTTACTGATGTCCTGAGCTCTCTTGTTACTTTTAAATGACCTGTTTCACAGTTTATTCCTTGGAAAAAGCTGTACCATCGTTACCTGATGAATGAGGCACAAGCTGTCAGTGAAGTGGAAAATATCCTTTTGAACTATGCCATTTCTAAGGAGGAGAACCTTTGTATGGTGAACCTGATACGGTGAGTTACTCAGATATGTCAGGGGAAAATTGGTTCTTGGACTAGTCTATTTTACAAAGTCAAACCAACAAAATGCAAAAAGTCTTAAAAACAAAGAAGCATATTCCTCTGTTCTACCTCCTTTGATTTTAGGCTATATATTACAAAGTATATTAGGAGAGTACTTCAGTCTGAAGTCTTTTCCAGAATTACCTGAGAAAAAACCTTGCCATTACTTAATCATGTCCTAGTGAGAAGAACTTTTTAATATTCTCTTTAAAAGTGTAACCCATTTTTTAAAAATGAAATTTTATTGATTTATTTTGTTTTTACATTACAAAAATTTATCCCAGAATCTCTCCCCCCACCTCCCAAAGAACATTCTCAAGAACAAATAATTTTTTTTTAATTTCAAGAAGAAAAAAAAAAGAATCAGTAAAACCAGTTGGTGAAATCTGAAAATATATGCAGTGTTCCATACCCATCAATCTCCCACCTCTGCAAAGGAGTGAGGTGGAGTGTCATCTCCTGTCTCTTCTTGGGGTACATAATTACTGTTTCTAATCCATTTCTAAAACTAAGTCAGAGTTCAGGAAGGATCTCTGTTCATTCTGAAGATAGAATTAGGGTAGTGACTTCCAAGATAGAGGGACTCTTGATTAATTCATTTAAGAATGGTACCCCTTTTCCCTATGACTGGATTAAGGTAACGATCAGACTAAGGAAATGAAGAAGTTTTTTTTAATTCAAATTAACCAAAGTATCTCTTCAGTTCACTTCTGTTCAGGATGAAAGAAGAATACTTCCATGAGATTGATTACAGAGAGTTTTAGGAAAATGATTGTCCAAAGGAGAATCATTGATTACAGAGGGTTTTAGGACAATGATTATGTCACAAATTTTGGCAGTTGTTCTCTTTATGGAAGCAAAATGTTGAGAGAACTTTTACCTAAGCTCTGTAACTATGCTTTCTCTTGTGGAATTTTGTCTCTGAAAATATTACAGATTGTAATTTCATAACGCCTTGTATGAGAGAGGTTTGTAAAGGTAGAGTTGGTTTCTTTCCCTTTGACTTTTTCTAAGCAAAGGTACTTAGAATTAGATTAATCTAATTACTAAAAATTTTTCTGGCAGACTTGTGTTTGTTCCACAGACATTTATGACCATCTTTTTTTATTAACTCTGTTTTTTGGCTGTCCTACAGATACACAGTTGGTACCAAATATATTCAGCATGTCAATCCTGAAGAGGCAAGGTGTTGCCTGAAGGATCATCCTCTCTTTCCGCAGGCAGAGGCATGCCTTCGTCACAAGATGCTTGATTTATACAGTGCTCCTGGGGTATGTAAAGAGAGTTTGGGGGAGTTATTGGGAAAGATGGCATTTCTTTCTCTGAAAGAGAATAATGTATATTGGGGAATGAGTTCTTTTTAAAACTACTTTGTATTTTTATAGAATCTTTCTTCCCTGAATTTGATAAGTTTTTAATATTGTAATCTAGATGTTGGTGAAGAAGTGATGCAGTGAGAGACTATAGAATTATATAGTACTTTAGAGTTGAAGTCTAATAGACTCTCTAGTGGTATATTACTCTAATGCCAGAATCCCTTCTGTAGCACCTCTGACAGATACTCATGTAATCTCTGCTTGAATCTTTGATTCTGTAGTGATAAGAGAATTCATTACATCTGTTTAATTGTTGAAATGCTCCGGTTATTTGGGAGGCCCAAGTTTCAGTTTTGCTACTTGGCCCTGAAGACTTTCAGGGTTACATTTGTAATTTGAGAGGGAATGTAAAAGAAGTTCCAAAAATGAAGCCCCATCAGTGGAAAATATTTTGTCTTTGGATTGAGTTGGGAGAAGATCATTCAACCTCTAGGGTATTTTTGTTCAGTCTTTCCAGTCACATCCAACTCTTTGTGACCACATTTGGACTTTTCTTGGCAAAGATACCTGGAGTGGTTTCCCATTTCCTTTTCCAGCTGATTTTACAGATGAGGAATTTGTTAATTGTTAGTACTCAGAGTTAATGGACTTGATTGACAGTTTAAAGATAATCTGTCTTCTTTATGATGTTGGGTAAGTCATTTAGCCTTTCTTGGCCTATGCTTTTTCATCTGTAAAATGAGGGGGTTGGACTAGACAAACTCTAGAAAAACTAGAAGAAGGTTACTTCTAGTTCTAAAACACTTACTGATTCTGAGATATGAGTATTCTATAAATTAAGTTACTTGTCCTAGACCACACAGTGAATGGTAACAGATCTTAGCATACTTCATTCTGATCCTGTGGTTCTCTGATTTGGAATCAGAATGTATTCTCAAATGCAGTTGTGAAATGTGTGTGTAGCCCTAACATACAACTAGCCTTAGAGTAGAAAAATCTTGCCACATAATTAGTTCTATGCTATTTTTATGAAAGAAATTGTTGATACCACTGGTTAGTTCAGGGAGTGTATTCTTTAATAAGAAGACATTTTAGCAGTGTTAACACAAATATATATACTTTCCAATGAGTTGGTTGTTTGATCTGCAAGCATGTTCCTGTCTTTTGTTTAAGAAGAACCTTAATTAGAAAAAGGTAGATAGTTTGTGTGTGTGTGTGTGTGTGTGTGTGTGTGTGTGTGTGTGAGTGATACAATGGAAGGGAACATGCTTTATGTAGTAAACTTCTATCTCCTCCGGGGACTACCTCAGTTCTTGGCATACAATAAATATCTTAATAAATTTTTAATTTTAATTTGTTGAAGAGCTTACAATTTAATGTGGCAGAATAGTAGATTTTAACTTTCTTAAAAGGCGTCTGTATTATACTTCTTTCTTATGAGGCAGCTAAGTGGTACAATGGATAAAGTGCTAGGCCTGGAGTTAGGAAGACCCGAGTTCAGATTTGGCCTTGGACACTTCCTAGATGTGTGGTCCTGGGTGAGTCACTTAAACTCTATTTGCTTCAGTTTCCTCAACTGTAAAATGGGCATAATAATAGCACTTACCTTATAGTGTTGTTGTGAGGATCAAATGGGATAATATTTGTAAAGCACTTAGCACAGTCCCTGGCATATAGCAGGTACTGTATAATTCTGATTCCTTTCCCTTCCCTCTTCCTATGTTCCTTGAATCTATAAGTTCCTTAAAGACAAAGATTTTCATCCCCAATGCCTGGCTCATACTAGACCATACTTGTTGAGATTAACTGGGCACAAAATGTTATCATTGTTCAGTCGTTTTAAGTCATGTCTGACTCTTTGTGACTCCTTTTTGGGGTTCTGTTGGCAAAGATACTGGAGTGGTTTGTTTTTTCCTTCTTCAGATCATTTTATAGATGAGAAAACTGAAAAGCAGGATTAAGTGGCTTGCCCAGGGTCACACACCTAGTGAGTATCTGAGACCAGATCTGAACTAAGGAAGGTGAATTGTCCTGACCCCAAGCCTGGCACTCAGTTGTGTAGGCACACAGTAAGGCACTCAGTAATTGTTTATTTAACTGTTTTAGACTGGACCTCTGACGTGAAGATCCCAAAGATCTCATGGTGAAATACAGTAACCAATGAAATAATGTCTTGTAGACACATTAAAAACATGAAAGCAGCAGTCTATTGGGCTCCGAGAAGAAGAGGAAATGCAGTTTTAGTGTTGAAAACTGTCATTGGGCAAAACACCCATTTCTTTCATGGTTGGGTTGTCTTTAACATATAGAGTTTGTAAAATTGGCTGGCAGCTGATGGGTAGCACACCAACTAAGCTCCACTTTAGGATATAGGTTGACTAACTTGGCTTTCATTAAATGCAGCATGTGTCCGCTTTTCCCTTCCTTGTTCTCTATTCGACAGGGTATCAGTGTATGGGCCTTAATAGCAACGATCATACTTCTCTCCAGCACTATGAGTGACATCCAGCGGCTGTTATCCTGTTTCAAGAGGCCCACTTCCCCGGTGACCATATTAGACATCACTGAGACCCTGTACTGTATGGCGGTACTGCTACATGCCATGAGAGAGAAGGGGATTAAGATTAGCAACAGGTGAAACAAAGGAACAAAAGGGGCAGGGGGGCTAATTTCTTAAGCTGAGAAAACCATATTTGTACATTTGAAATTGTTCAACCTTATCTTTCATTTAGTGGAAGCCTTCTTTAAACATGGAGATGGAATTGGAACATCAGATTCCTAAGGAGATTTAAAAAAAATTTCTTTTCACTGTGGTGTAGTGCACAGAACATTGGTCTGAAGACTGAAGCACAAGTCCTAGTTTTAACTCTTATTATATGACTTGGCCAAATCTCTCTCAGGTTACACATCTGTAAATAGAAAAATAATATTTTTCACTGCTACAAGATCCTTACATGTCTTTTTCTCATTTTCCTTCTTTCTCTGTCTACTGTTTCATATTTTGTGCCTTCAGATAAGCTCAGGTCTACTCGATCCTTAAAAAAATCTTCTCTTGATTGTGCTATCTCCTCAAGCTGTTCTCCTGTGTTTGCAACTTATATTATCCCTTCACTGCTAGATTTCTGGAAAAAAATTGTTTTATACTCACTGCCTCTTTTTCTTCCCATCCACTTATTTCTTTCTTAAAATTTACATTTTTTAAAATTATGAGCTTATCATCCGGAAATGTAGTAGTATAATCATATTACCTATCAGTAATTGTGTCAGTGGATTATCTCTATTCAGGTCAAAGACCCAGAACAAAAGGACAGTTACCCCTTTATAGGTTTTGGGGAGTGCAGAACATGGTAGAGGATATCATGGGATTAAGGGCCATATAATTGGTTATAGAGCTGAGGTACAGGGAACTATATGATTAATTGGATGTTTGGTAATGGGGGCTAGCAATGACCTCCCCTTCTCTCATGAAAATAAGAAGTGCTCTGTTTGAATCTTATGTACAAAATAATGGCTCAGACTTTTGGACGGCAAACCGTCCAAAGTTTGAAGGATAGTTTGGTAGAGTAAAGATACCTGACTTGACACCCTTTCTTTCATACATATTGTCCAAGGATAGCAAAATTCCTTGAGGCAGAAAGAGTTCAGTGATTTAGCAGGAGAGTTGGATTTCTAGAATTAACCCATTATAGACCAGCTAAATTCTGAACTAAGTTCAGAGACAAAGAACTATGACTTAAGCAGTTACAGGACAAAATCAATTACAAAATTAATTAAAAAATGATACAAGGTTCAGTCTTTATCTCTGTACATAAAGAAGTTAAATAAAATTACTGGGAACTTCTGTGACAGTTTTTTTTAAAATGTATGTCATATTTAATGCTGTACTGAAAAAAAAATTTACTCAGTTTGTATTTCCTTCTTAGCTGTTTTGTTTTCTCCTGTGTACTTTAAAAATGTTTTATTATTGCCTTTTTGTTTGTACCTCTGTCACTACCTACTAACTCTCCTCCCCCCCAGAACTGTTTTCTCCATTTTACCAAATAAGTTTAATCAAGCAAAACAATTCTATGCATTTCATGTCTGAAAATGTATGTTGTTTTTTTTTTTTTGCTTCTTTTGGAGGGGAGAAGGCAGGGCAATTGGGGTTAAGTGACTTGCCCAAGGTCACATTGCCAGTAAGTGTTAAGTGTCTGAGGTCAGATTTGAACTCAGGTCCTCCTGACTCCAGGGCCAGTGCTCTATTCACTCTACCACCTAGCTGCCCTATTTCTTTTTTTAATTAAATCTTTTTGAAGAATTGCCTTCTTTTCCTCATTCCTCTCTCCTTTCCATCTCACCTCTTCCCTATAATTGAGAAAGCAAAAAAAAGCCCAAAACAGTGTCTTACAACATAAATGTGTAGTCAAGCAAAAAATCTCACATTGGACATGTCCAAAAAAATTATGTCTCATCTATGCCATCACCTCTGATGAAGACTTTGGAGTCGTGATTGGTCATTGTGATGACCAGAGTTCTTAAGTCTTTCAAAGTTGATTGTCTTTACAATTTTTGTTGTATAAATTGTTCTCTTAGTTCTGCTTTCTTCACTCTGCATCAGTTCAAATAGGTCCTCCCAGGTTTATTTGAAACCATCCTATTCATTATTTCTTACAGCATGATAATATTTAATCACATTTAACATACAATAATTTGGTCAGCCATTCCCAAATTAAAGGACACTTCTTCAGTTTCCAGTACTTTGCCACCACAAACAGAACTGCTATAAATACTTTTGTATATATTAGTCCTTTTTGCTTTGATCTCTTTGGGATATATGTCCAGTATTGGTATCAGTGGCCCAAAGTATAAGCACAGTTTAATAGTTTGTTGGTCATAGTTCCAAATTGCTTTCCAGAATGACTAGATGAGTTCACAGTTTCATCAACAGTGCAGTTATGTACTTGCTTTCCTTCAGCCACTCCAGCATTTGTCATTTTCCTGTTTTGTCAGCTTTGCCACTTGGATATGGGATGGAAAGAGTTTTAATTTTCATTTCTCTAGTTATTAGTGATTTAGAGCATTTTTATATGTGGCTATTGATAGTTTATATTTCTTCCTCTGAAAAGTGTCTATGCATAATCTTTGACCATTTATCAGTTGGAGAATGACTCTTATTTACATAATTTTAATCAGTTCCTTATATATGTTAGAAATGAGACTTTTGAATAAATGAATAAGCAGTTATTATATGCAAAATTCCACACTAAGCACTAGGGATACACATTGAAAGCAAGACAGTCTCTGCTCCCAAGGAACTCACATTTTTAGGGGGGAGATAACTTTTGCCAGATTTTTATCAATGTCACATTTATTAACAGTGGGTTTTCCCTAAGGCCCTCTTAAGTCCTGGGCCCTTTTTCTTACTACTAGGTGATGTCATCAACTCCCATGTTTCCATTTCTGTGTACTTAATTATTTCCATTTACTTGTCTCTTCTCACTGTCAGCCTCACATCTCCAACTACCTATTGAATATCTCAACCTGGATATCTAATAGATGTCTTAAACTTGACATGTTCAGAATTTAACTCATTTTCTTCCCCTTCCAATGCCTCCCCACTTCCTAACCTCCCTCTTAGTCTGGATGCTGAAGGTACCACAATCCTGCTAGTCACCTAGGCTCACAACATAGGTGTCGTCTTTGACTCTTCGCTCTCTCTCACTCCCATGTCCAATATGTTGCCATGTTTTGTTGATTTTACTTTCATAATATATTTCATATATACCCCACTTCTTTCCTCTGGCACTACCACCAGATTGGTGCCTGCATTTTTTACCTTATGTTTAGACTATTGCAAAAGGCTGCTTATTGGTCTCCTTGCCTCAGGTCTCTCCTCACCATAGTTCATCCTCTCCTCAGTTGCCGAAGTAATTATCCTAAAGTAGTGTGGGTCTCATCATGTCATCATCCTGCTTAATAAACTTCAGTAGCTTCCTTTCACTTCCAGGATCAAATATAAAATCCTGCTGTGAGTTTTTTCAAAGCCCTTTATGACCTCTTCCTTCCCCTTCCTCCTATATTCCCCATCCCTCTCATGTTTGAAGACTTCTTGTAACTTACATCCATGTGCTCTATGATTCAATGACCCTGGCATTCTTTGCTGTTCCTTGAGCCAGACATTTTATTACCTGACTCTGGGCATTTTCACTGGCTGTCTCCCTTGTCTGAACTCAGTCCTAATCTCTGCCTTCTGGTTTTCCTGGCTTCTTTTAAGTTCCAGCTGAAGTCCTACCCTCTACAAGAAGCCTTTCGCAATCCCAGTAATACTAGTGCCTTTCCTCTATTGATTTTCTTCAATTTATCCTGTATATAGCTAACTTCTACCTATTTGTTTGCACCTTGTCTCCTAAATTAAACTTTAAACTCCTTCAGAGCAAGTGTTCTCTTTTACCTTTCTTTGTATCTCAGTACTTGGCATAGTGCCTGACTATACTATTTTAGGCACTTAAATTAATGTTTATCAGCTGATTGATATAGGGGCATTGGTCTACAGTTTTCTTTCTCTGTTTTGACTCTTTCTGGGTTAGGTGTCAAGGTCATATTTGCATAATAGAAAGAATTTGGTAAGACTTCTACTTTTCCTGTTTTTTTTTCCCTGTTTGTGCACTGTTAGGATTGATATTTAAATGTTTGAAAGATTTCTCTTGGAAATCCATCTCATCCTAGGGTTTTTTCTTTGCTTTGGAAGTTCCTTTATGGCTTGTTCAATTTGTTTTTCTGAGATTGGGTTATTTAAGTTCTATATTATTCAGCTAATATAGGAATTTTATATTTTTGTAAATATTCACCTGTTTATTTTAGATTGCTATTTTATTGGCATACAGTCGGGTGAAATAGTTCCTAATAATTTCTTTTATTTCTTCTTCATTAGTTGTGAATTCACCTTTGCTTCTGGTAATTTGGTTTTCTTTTTTTTTAAGTCAAATTAAAAATGATTTATTTTATTGTTTTAAATTTAATTTTACTAAATTTTTTGTTTTCAATATTTGTTAATTTCTTCTTTGATTTTTCAGGATTTCTGTTTTAGCATTTTGAAGTGTTTTGTTTTTTAGTGTTCTAGGGGATTTTAGTTGCATGCCCAGCTTGTTGATCTACTCTTTCTTTCTTTTATTGATGGAAGCATATAGATAATTTTCCCTCTAATTATCGTTTTGGCTGCTTCCCTCCAATTTTGACATGTTATCTTGTTGTCATTATGTTTAACAAAACTATTGATTGCTCTTATGATTTATTCTTTGACTTCCACCCATTCTTTAGGATTAAGTTATTTAGTCTCCAATTACATTTTGGATGGTTTCTTCCGAGACTCTTTATTGAATATAGTTTTTATTGCCTAAAAATGTAAAGGATGTTTTTAATATTTGTTTTTCTGTGGCTTATGGTTATTATACCAAATACTTGGATCCGTTTTTGTGAGGATGCTATATGATGCTGAGAATATTTACATTCCTGTCTTTTTTCATTAAGTAATCTTCGGAGGTGTATCATATTTAACTTTTTAAATATACTGTTCAGATCCTTCACTTATTTTTTTTTTTGTTATTTTTAAGTAGATTTCTCTAGGATTGAAAAGAGTAAATTGAGGTCATTTAGTATAATGATGGAAGAATTTAAATTAAGGAGTTTATAGAACAAGATAGTGTATAGTATACGAGTGTGTTTTAGTGTATCTGAAACTTGCTAACGTATCTAGAAAGTATTTCTTCTGTTACTAGTACTGACTGAAAGATATTTACTTCGCTTAGATGCTTAAGAGATTATCCATTTTAGTTCCATGGGTTCCCAGTCATAATGACTCTTTAAATGCTTTTTTTTCCTTTTAAATCATAAGGTTACAACACCTTATTATTGATCTAGTTAGCCTCTCCTTCTGAAAAACATAAACTACTTTAAAGATAGGATTTTATTTCTAAATACCTTGTGCATGAGAGTTTTTATGTAAGGCAGGTGGAGATAAAAGAGAATTGGATGAGAGTCATCTAGGATGAGATTCATTTTACTCCAGTCTTCTCTCTCATGCAGGTCCTTGTGTTTTGCCTGTTTGGACTATAGTAATCCTAACAATAGTCTCTTAAATGGCATCTCTGCCTTCACTCTTTCCACTGCACTCCATCCTTCTTACATTTGTCAAAAGTCTTTTCAGTGTAAAGATCTGACCATGTCAATCCCCTGCTTAAAAACTGCTAATGACTCCCTGTTGCCTATAGAAGAAAACCTAAATATCTCTGCACAGGTGTGTCTTTCTCTTAGAAGTCTTCTCTGATCACCTCTTCTCCCTAAAGTTTTCTTAGAATATTTGCCTGGAGAATTCCATCTTTCCTTTCACCTTCTGCTTTGTATAATGAATTAGTGTATGTGTCTTATTTCAAATGTCCTTCCCTTTACTTTCCATTAGATTTTAAGCCCCTTAAAAGTGAGTTTTGGCATCTTTTCATTTTTTGTATCCCTATAATCCAGTACAGAACCTGATAGTTAACTAAACAAGCTTTTATTAAACACTTGCTACAAAACAATCCCAACTCTCAAGAAGCTTATATTATTATATTAATTATATTATAATAATATTAGTTTAATAAATGTTTGATGAAATTGTTGAATTTGTTGCATTTCTGGGTATAGAATCAAAATTTCAGGTCTAACTTTTATCACTCAGTTGTCTTGTAGTGTCACAGTGTGTGTTCCTGTGGAATTCCTAGAGGACTTCATTTGTTTAGTTTTACCTTTTATGATCTTCAGTGAAGAATACATTGTTCCCAGGATTGTGCTTTTGGCTGGAATTTTTTGTTGTTTAAATTTTTCAGATATTTTTTTGATAGGTTTTTGTTTTATCTGCTCTATGTTTAAGGTTTTGGGGGGCCTTTGAAAATAACAAGTTTTTGAATTATAACTAGAAAAAGAATTAATATTAAGAAGTATCGTATAGAATTTTAAATCTTTTAGGAATTTTGGAGATCCCATCTAACCTGACCTGTTTTTTATTTAGTCAAAAAACTGGACTTTAGAGAGCATCAATGATTTGCACAGTGAAGTCACACACACACAGTAAATTAGTGGCAGAGCTGGGACTAGGACCCAGGTCTCCTGACTACCAGACCTTAATAAAGCAATTAATTGGCCATGTCTTTTTTTATTTTTTTTTAAATCAGGATTCATTATAATATCTCCTGTTGCCTATACCTTCAGGAGAATTCGAGATTTCAAGCAATAGGCGTCAAAGAGGAAGCCTCAACTTGTCAAGGGTAAATATTTTTTCCATTTTTCATACTAAAAGTTTGCAAAAAAGGATTTTATATCAGTGTATGTTCACAAACTCCTTGGACCCCTTTTTTTTTGTGAGGGGAGAGGATAGTCTGTGTATATTATTGTTATCAGTCCCTTTCTTTTCTTTTTAGTTTTTCTCTGTTGATTTCAGGAAAAAAGTGACCATTCAGCTAACACATGAACAGCAAAAGATCCTGAACCATGACATCAAACCTCTCCAGGTGGTGAAAATTATGGCTTTTGCAGGTTAGAGAATTTGCTTTTCAATCTTCACCTTTTTTCCCCCCAAGCCTTCCAAGTTGAGGTGTGCAGATATGTATGTATTGTGTGCTTCTCTCTAGTGTGTGTAAGGCAGAGATCTGTGTGAATGAATTGTAATCCTCAGTATAGCACCGATTGTTGGAGGGTAGGGGTGGTGCCAAGAGGGAAGGGAGTCATTGTCTAAGAGTGATCTGCTATCTCTCTCTGTTTCACCTTTGGTTCCTAGTCCTAATGACTTGTACTAAGTTAGCACTGACACGAGTTTGATTCTTCTAATGTGATGATGTTCACAGAAATTAAATTTATAGAAATAGATGAGCAAGTTGTTTGCCTTTCTGTTCTTGCATTTTCAGTTTCTTGTTGCCTTTTCATTTGGTAATTTGCTGTCCCTTCTACTTTGATGGACTCCTTTGTATACTACCTCTTAGAATCCCTAACTTCTTTAAAGGCTTCTCTCCAATCAGAGTTCCTTTTCAAAACCCTTCTTGTGCTTTAGAGTTGTTAAGTTCTCTCCCTGATCAAATAACTTTGTATTTATCTGTATACATGTTTTATTCCCCAATATAAAATATATTTATTGTTGTGCTAGAGCCAGCTTTTAGCCAATAGTTAAATTTTCAGGGTGAGTATTTACACCATGGACACTGGCAACATGCTACAAAGCAGAGCTTGATATATTGTGTTGTTGATTATCTAGACTTAAGGGGGTAAAGTTATTTCTCTAGCAGTTTGTTCAGTTTCTTATATTCCCTTTAATTTATCTTTGTTAACTTTATCTAAAACTGAGATGTTGAAATCCCCTGTCACTATTGTATTATTCTCTGTATCTTGTAGCTCACATAATATTTCCTTTGTGAGTTTGGATGCTAAGGCATTTGGAGCATATAAGTTTATTACTGATACTGTTTAATTATCTGTGATTCCTTTTAGCATCATAGTTTCCTTATCTGTCCCTTTTTATTTTTTGAATGTTTTTGCTTTGTCAAATAGTAAGATTATAACTCCTGCTTTTTTGGATTTACTTGCTGCATAGTCAACTTTTTTCCCCCATCCCTTCAGTTTTATTTTGTATGTCTTTGCTTTTTAAATGTGTTTCTTATAAGTAACAAATTTTGTAGAGTTTTGTTTTCTTTTTTTTTAAATTTTATTATAGTTTGCATCATTCATTTCCACAAGATTTTGAGTTACATATTTTCTCCC
>CM053581.1:422946511-422974716 GCA_028627135.1 Pseudochirops cupreus
AGGGGGGAAACACTGGGAGGGCTGTTTTGGGGTGGTGAGCGGGGGAAAGACGGGGAGAAAATATGTAACTCAAAAAAAAATTTAATAAAATAAATTTTAAAAAAAGAAGTAGGGATGAAGGGGGGCTATCAGTTCTAAACCTCAAACTATCTTATAAAGCAATAGTCATCAAAACCATCTGGTACTGGCTAAAAGAATAGAGAGATAGATAAGTGGAACAGACTAGACAAGAAAGATTCAGAAACAATATAAATCAATAACCCAGTGTTTCATAAAGTAGAATATTTAAGTTACTTAGGGAAAAAAATCTTATTTGATAAAAACTGCTCAGAAGACTGAAAAGTAGTCTGGCAGAAATTAAGCTTAGACCAACACCACACTCCATAATACAGTCTAAATGGATATTATTGTTGTCCAGTCATTTCAGTTGTGTCCAACTCTTCATGACCCTATTTGGGGTTTTCTTGGCAAAGATACTAGAGTAGTTTGCCATTTCCTTTTCCAGCTCATTTTACAGATGAGGAAACTGAGGCAAACAGGTTTAAGGGACTTGTCTAGAGTCATACTGCTAGTAAGTGTCTAAGGCTAGATTTGAACACAGGTCTTTCTGATTCCAGGTCTGACACTCTATCGACTGTGTGACCTATGTGCTCTTGCCTCAAAGAATATATGTCCTTAATATTAAAGCTTATACTAATAAAAATTAGAAGAAAAGCAGATCATATATCTCTTATATCTATGGGTAGGAGATGTATTCTTAACCAGACATGAGATAGAAGTAATTACAAAAGATAAAATAGATAACTTGAATTACCCAAAACTGAAAAACTTCTGCACAGACAACATTAATGCATCTAGGATAAGAAAAGAAATGGTCAAAAGGGAAAATATATTTGTATCAAAATTTTCCAAAGGGTTTGGTATCCAAGATATACAAATAATTAATTTATAAGATTAATACTCCAGTAGATAAATGGTCAAAAGATATGAACCAACAGTTCTCAAAAGAAGAACTACAAAGTATTCGCAACCATATTTAAAATGCTCCAAATCACTGATATTAAGAGAAATGCAAATCAAAACAACCCTGAGGTTTTACTTCATACCCTGCCAATTGGCAAAAATGACCTCAAAATGATGACAGCAAATGTTGAAGGGGTTGTCAAAGGATAGACACACTAATACTTTGTTGGTGGAGCTTTCCAGTCATTGGAAAGCAATTTGGAATTATGTACATAAAGTGACTAAAATTTACATACCCTTTGAACCAGAGACTCAATTACTGGACATATCTCCAAGGAAGCCTCTGATAAGAAAAAAGCCCCCATATACTCCAAATGAATTATGGCAACACTTTTTGTGATACTTAAGAATAAGAACAAAGTGATGCTCATTGATTGGGGAATGGCTAAACAAAGTGTGCTACATGAATGTAATGTAATATTACAGTGCTGTACTGTAAGGAATTAGGTGTGTGATGAACAGTGAGAAACATGAAAAGATATATATTAACTGATGCAGAGTAAACAGAGACAAGAAAACAGTATAAACAATGACTGTAAGAATGTAAATGGAGAAAACAATTATACACCAAAAATTCAAAAGTAAATATAAAAAGATAAAGATTCAAATGAAGAAAAATTAGGAGACACCTTCAATCTACCCCTTTATAAAGATGGGAGGTCTACAAGTGTTACACATTGCACATAGTCTTGGACTTTTTCAATGTATCAATCAGTTGTGCTGAATTTTTTTCTCTCTAGAAAAACATTATATTATATAGCATGACTTTCTGGGAGTAGAAGGGAGATAGAAACTTGGGATAACCATAGTAATGTAATAATCAGAAAATAATAATACAAACTTCTTTTAAAAGAGAGTGCATTTCCCTTTCCTTATGGAATCTGAATTAGCTTTCATATTTAGAGTCACAAGAATTTTTTTAAAATTATTTAAGCACCTCTGCAAACCCTTTGATTCCTTACTTGTGAGAATAAACCAAAGCATTCTTCTAATAGTTCTCCTGAACTCTCTGGGAAGTTCTGTCTATATTACTGATTTGTATCCTGTAAGTACTCATCGTTCTTTGCTTTTTGCTTTTGTTCTCAAAACTAGCCAAGGTTTTCCTCCTTTTACCAATGATAACCCCATAGAAAAAGTGTCTTTATGGGCTTAAAAAGCTCCAAAGCATCAGGCATCACAGGAAAAAATCTTCTTTGTCCCTACTGTTGGCTAACCTTAGGGACATTTCACCACCTTACTCTCATTCAATTATATCAGTTCCAAGGATTAAAGATTCCAAAGCATAGATCTGGACACAGAAGTAGCAGAGAACACCCTACCAATCACCAATCACCATGCTTGAGCCTCCAAGAAGAAGGAAACTTCTTCAGTACATGTCAGAAATGATACTTTTCCTATAGAAAAAGAGAAAGCTTATTGTTAGATCTTCCGCTTCACCCCAGTCTGGGGAACTCCTGAAGCACTATCTCATTTTGGATACAGGATTCCACCACCATCTCCATCTGGATGTAAAGAACGTCTTTCTAATAAATTTTTGGACACCTAAATCTTGTGAACATTTCCCTTTCTCCTTCCTAGTATAGAGACAAGGTAACAACAAAATTACTCCTTTAGAAATAAAAGTACTTCCAATGAAGGATTTGAAATATCTAAAAATATCTGATCCTCTCTTCCTTATTTCTAAATTCTTTAAACCTCTGAGGTCCTTATCTTAATGGTTTCAGTAAGTCTCTCTAATTTATAGGTAGGATTTGTCTACATTTCTAAAATTGATTTTTTTCTTGTATAAATGATAATCTGCAAGGAATTAGAGCACTAGAGTTTAGAAAAGGAAGTTTGTTGCCTGAGTGCTGAAAAGCTCTAATTTTTTCATTCTCTCTCCATCTCAACACTAGCAATGCATGGCTGCTTAGAGGCAGTGGAGGTGCTTCTGGAGAGGTAAGCTAACTTCTGTTTGTGTATTCCCCACAGTGAAGCACAAGCGGTCTGGGCTAGGTAGTCAAGGTGTTATGGAGTAAATTCAACATTTGGAGTAAAAGGACCTGGGTCGAAATCTTGCTTCAGATACTTAATCACTGTGTGACTGAGCAAGTCACTTAAACTCTCAAAGTCCCAGGCAACTCTAATTACCATAAGAGGAAAAACAGTTACCTGTCAGAATTGGTGGAAGGAGTTTTTCTAAAGAGGAATTCCCTATACCAGTGAAATCCCATGTCTTAGACCATCCCTCCTTCCTGCCCTCGGCCTCTTCATCAAATTATTTATGGTAATTAAGGGGCAACCAAAAGCATTTAAGAGCCTTCTCTATGCCAGATACTGCACCAAGCATTGAAGATACAAAGACAAAAGTACAGCAATCCTTGTCTTCAAGTGGTTTACATTATGTTGGGGGAGACATGTACATATATAAATAGATACAGGGTAATTGAGGAGGGGAGAGACCTTAGCAGTTGAGGGAATCAGAAAAGTCTTTATGTAGGTAGCCTATGTATGTTCTAATGATTTTTATCCCAACTGCCATTCTTAACAGACAAGTCAAATTCTTATTACTAGACTCATTATATTTCACCTTCAAAGTCCTAGGGCTGCCCCTGAGGAGTATGAGTAGTCTCTCATGAAACTGGCTCCAGACCTCATTGATATGCTTCTTCCTTTAGATTATCAGTTGAAAATCATTTAATCAGCCAGTCATAAATAGCTTTTCAGAAAGGGGTATTTACTAAGTTGGTACACAGTTGGTACAAATCATCCTTCCAAAAACATGTAATATGCTCTCCAACAGGTAAGTGTAACATCTGTGAGAAAATGGGCTCCAGCTTAGAGACCATAGGTGGCAAAGGGGTAGCACGTAACTCTTGGCTGCTAGAGTCCTTTTCTTCCATTTGTGGACTACTCAAGAAATTCTCCTTAAACATGGTGAATCTATATTTAGTCAACCATTGGTTCCCAGTGTAGACACTGCTGTCAGCTGATCAAGGATACCTTTAGAACACCAAAGGGGATACAAGAAGTCCAACATTCTCCAGATCCTTCAAAGCTAGAAATTCCTTCCCCTTGTCACAGATGGAATGGGAGGGGAAGGAGGGAGACAAGACTGATCCTAATGCTGGCACCCTATTAGTTTAGGTCTGATACTGGGAAGAAAAAAGGCACATAAGAGTCACTGAATAGTTCAAAGTAATTTTACTTCACTCTAACATAGCAACAAGTATGCTTAACTTATGGAGGGTGGAAGCAGTCCCTTATCTCCATATGGAAGTATATCTGTTCAGCATGTGTGGGTATGGTGATTCTTCAGGCATCCACTAAGTCTTAGGAGCCTGAACCCAAGTGCATAGGACCTTTTATGCTCCTAAGTGACGGGAAGCCATCTACACATAGGCCAAAGCTATTAGGAAATTATACCTACCTTGAGCCTTGATGCCACCCCCAGGCTAATCAAGTCCAGACTTTGTTTCTTTTTAGGGTCTAACAGGTATTACAGGGATAGGAGAGGGGAAGTCTTAGTATGTAATCTTTCCTCTGATAAAAAGGAAAGGAGATCCAGGTAGTTTCTTCTCAGGAATGTGATGGTAAGCCACATCTTCCAATTTCTGGAAAAGGTTCCCATAACTTAGTGCATTTATACAGAACCCAAAAGACATAACAAACATGGAACAGTTTGAACAGACCTCTTGCTTGTATGGCTTGATTTTATTTCATCAAATGACTTTCAAAGATTTTCTTGTACTTAGTCTAAGGAATTTTGATGGCAGTTGATTGAGAACTAGTTCTAACCTAATTAATCCTGTGCTAGCTTACAGAAGGTATCATTTGAGCTGAATCTTTAAAGAAACCAGGGGTTCTAATAATTGCAAGGAAGGAAGTAGAGCATTCCAGGCATGAGTGAAAGCCAGTATAAAAACATGGAAATGAGCGTAGCACCAACACAATATTCACAACACCAATGGCAACTATGAATATGCCTCCATAATTCTGAATTGCAAAATATAACAGACTCTCCTTATAGAATAACAGAATCAAAACCTTTATTCAGACACCAGAAAGCCAAATCCCAATACCAGAAAACTGAATTCATCATAGCAAGAAAGAAATCTATATACAATAACACTGTAGAGGGCAACACCATCCCAAAGCCTTTCCACAAACAAACACTAACAAGCCTAGCTGTCTCCTTGCCCGTGGTCTCTCTTCCTCCTTCCATTATAACTCTGTAACTCCTGTAACTCCCAGCTTCTTCTCAGCTCTACTCCACCCTACAGCAAACTCCTCCCACCATAGGCTTCCATGTGATTATATTCGGCCTATTAAGGGGCAGGGGAGATCTTCAAATTACTCTTACCATTACAATGAGACATAAGGGGTTTTGAGGCGAGAAGATCAGTTTGGCCAGTTCATACAGTATGTGAAGATGAATGTAATATACAATAAACCTGAAGAGGTAGTTTGGAGCCAGATTATAAAGATCTTTAAATGCCAATCAGAAGGTTTTCGTCATTGTTCAGTCATTTCAGTTGTATCTGACTCTTTGTGACCTTATTTGAGGTTTTCTTAGCAAAGATACTGGAGTGGTTTGTCATTTCCCTCTCCAGCTCATTTTATAGATGAGGAATTGAGGCAAACAGGGTTAAGTCACTTGCCCAAGGTCACATAGCTAGGAAGTATCTGAGGATAGATTTGAATTCAGGAAGTTGAATCTTCCTGAACCCAGGCCCTGCACCCAATCCACTTCGCCACCTAACTGCCCAACAACAACAATAACAAAAGAGTTTATTAAACAGAGGAGTGATATAGTCAGACTAGTGCTTTAGGAAAATCATGGATGGATTGGAGTGGTCATGGAGTTTAGCAGGGAGACCAGTTAAGGGGTCTTTGCAATAATTTAGGCCAGAGTTGATAGGACCTAAACTAGAGTCTTGACTATATAAATTAGAGAGCAGGGGATGGATGTGAAAAACATTTTCTAGGTAGAAACTACAAGATATAGCAACTAACTGTATATATGAGATGAGGGAGAACAAAGAGTTGAGGAAGATACCAGGGTAATTCATGCTCCCCACAAAAATAGGGAAGTTTAGAAGAAGGGTAGTTTTCAGGGGAGATTGAAATACCTATGGAAGATCTAGGTTTGGATATGTTGATGGGAGAGTTAGCTATATAGAGATAATTATTGAATCCGTGGAAACTGTGGAAGGTCCCAGATGAGAGATATAGAGAAAGAGGAAGATCTTACAAGGATAAAACAGAGGAATATACTATAAAAAATCCACATATATATGTATTATATATATGTGTGTATATATATATATATATATATATATATATATACATATATATATATTTGTCTTTTAAAATACAGTCAGTAGAGCACACACACTCAGAAAGGCATATACAGGGAACACCTTGGAGTAGACCTTCAAACATTGTCTCCTCTTCCTTCTAAATTCCTCTTGACTGGGGTATTTGGCTAAAAATGCAGAGGATAAGAGAGCCCCAGGTAGCTGTAGATAGTTTGCATATCAGATAATCCTCTTGTAGGTGATAAAAAGTTAACTGGATGTTGAGTCTGAAGCTATCATTTTCTCAACTCCTCTCTTTCCTGCTTTGATTCTAGGTGCCAGTATGAGCCAGACAGCAGAGACCAATGTGGCATTACTCCCTTTATGGATGCAATACAGTGTGGCCACATCAACATAGCTCAGCTTCTCCTTGAAAAACATAAGGTATGGACACTATTCTATTTCATTATTTTGAGTCTATGAATTCAAGGAAAAAATTGCTAAGCAGGAAAGTCCATGCTAGCAGACTCAACTTTTGACACTATTATGCCAGTCAGAAAGACCATTAAAATGAAGAGGTTACCATAAAATGATCAGGTATAGGGTTAGGGGTGCTCGAGACCCCAAAATACCAACACACCGGATCCTGCAGAATGAATTCGACTCAAGTCTTCTCTCAACCAAAGAAAAGCAAAGTTTATTAAAAGTTCGCCATTTTGGGTAGACTCTTAAGGAGTCTTGGTATCTTGTGACACTTGCATTGGGCAAGTTCTAGTCTAGTAGTCTTCTCCTACAAATTTCTTTAGGATACTCGTTAAAACACTTTAATTTTCTGTGACATGAAGATGAGTTTTTCATAATTGAAGATGTTACATGGATAAATAAAATCTACATGAAATTCCCAGTCCATCTTTTATATGATAGTTTCAATATCCAGTTAATATTTCATTATTTTTTAAAGAAGTAATCAAATTAAATTGAGTTGCATTTCCATTCCCTTTGGTAATCAATCAACCAACCAGCATTTATTAAGTACCTACTATATATGCCAGGCACTCTGCTAAGCACAGAGGATACAAAAAAGGCAACAAAAAGTCTGCTCTCAAGGCTCTCACTCTTTAATGGGAGATACAACATGAAAACAACTATGTACAAGAAATATAGGATAAATTGGAGGTCATCACAAAGGGAAAGTACTAAGATTAAAGAGGCTTCTTATAGGACAGTGGTTCTCAACCTTCCTAATGCTGCGACCCTTTAATACAGTTCCTCATGTTGTGGTGACCCCAACCATAAAATTATTTTCATTGCTACTTCATCACTGTAATATTGCTACTGTTATGAATCGTAATGTAAATATCTGATATGCAGGATGTATTTTCATTGTTACAAATTGAACATAACCCACAGGTTGAGAACCACTGATCTAGATCTTTTCATGCTTCTGTATTCATCATATTCATAATCTCTTGCAGCTTGGTACAGTATTCCTTTATATTCATGTTTCATGTTTCATATATCACAGTTTGTTTAACCATTCCCTAATCCATAGGCATCTACTTTGTTTTCAGTTCTTAGCTATTAAAAAAAATGTTTTGCCACATCTAGGGACTTTCTTATTAACTTTAGCTTTTTTGGCAAAGTAATAGATTCTCTGGACATTATGATCACTTTATTTGCATAATTCTAAATTGCTTTCTAAAATGGTATACCAATTCATAGCTCCATCACCACAACCCCATCAACGTTGACTATCACTATTTTTTTTTGCCATCTTTGCCAATTTGCACCTCAGGGTTATTTTTATTTTTCATTTCTCTTATTACTAATGGAGTATTCTTATAGATGGTTGTGAATATTTCAGAATTCTTTCAAGAACTGAAATATCAACACAATACACAGCCCTCCACTATGCAGCTAAGGTTGGTTTTATTTTGTAATAGTATTCCTATCCCTATTCTGACTTGTTAGCCAGCTGCCTCACTGGATAATTTTTAGCAAGTCATTTGTGTGGGTTGGTTTGTCAAAATCACCTGTGGTACAACTCCTAAAGCAGATGAGTTCTTTTTGGTTTTTTTGGAAGGGAGAAGGCAAGTCAATTGGGGTTAAATGAGTTGCACAAGGTCACACAGCTAGTAGGTGTCAAGTGCCTGAAGATATCCTTTGACCACTTATCTACCCACTAAACCAAATGCTTTCCTAAGCATTTATGTGTGAATTTAGTATTTTTTAATTCTGTCTACATGTCTTTATGAGACAGTAATACCACAGTAGATCAAGTACTGAATTTGAAGGCAGGAAAATCTGGGTTCAAATTCTGCTTCAAATGATTATATGATTATTTGCACAGTACTAGAGAAAGCACTTAACCTCTCTCAGAAGATATGTGCGTGTATGTGTACATATATATATATATATACATATATATATATACACATACATATATGTATATATATGTATATATATACACATATATGTATGTATGTATGTATATACACATATATATGTATGTATATATATATACACACACACATCCACATATACATATACATATACATATACAGACACACAAAAATACACACACGTATATTTGCGTATATATATGCATATATATGTATGCATATGTTTATATGTACTTATCTTTTCCTCCACCACCACTCTATTAAAATTTACATTTATTCATCACAAGTAAGAATCTTCATTCTTTTTATTTGTATCCCCAAAGCCCAGTGCAATGCCTGGTACCTAGTAGGCTCTTAATAAATTGAATAATTGAAATAGGGATAATAATACCTACTTCAGTTTATCTAAAAGGTAGTGATCAAAAGGATGTAAAAGAAGTGAAGAGTTTTTCAACCCACAGTCTGTAAAATCTGTCTTACTTTCTGTAAAATTAACTCCAATTGTGAATAAGGTAAGTTGCAGCCAAGAAGATGTGTGATCAATCTAATCCGCCGTAGACAGTTTCTAGTTGTATGACCCTGGCAAGTCATTTAACTTTTCTCATCCTCAGTTTCCTCATCTGTAAAATGGAACTGATAATAATAATAATAGCACCTACCTTACAGGGTTAGTATGAGAATAAAATAACATTATGTAAAGCACCTTGCAAACCTTAAAGCATTATACAAATTCTAGCAGTTGTAGTACTATTATTAGCAAACCCATCCACTTCTTTACTCTAATTTTCTTTTGAAATCATCATTATTCTCTCTTGTCTTTTTTCCACCCGATAGGCTTGTTTCACAGCCAAGGATATCCTAGGTGCCCAAGCTTTACACAAGGCAGCAGTCACTGGTCAAGATAAAGCTATTCGATTCCTAGTCTCTGATCTTGGTGTTGGAGTTGAAGAGAGAGTAACATCAACACAATACACAGCCCTCCACTATGCAGCTAAGGTTGGTTTTATTTTGTAATAGTATTCCTATCCCTATTCTGACTTGTTAGCCAGCTGCCTCACTGGATAATTTTTAGCAAGTCATTTGTGTGGGTTGGTTTGTCAAAATCACCTGTGGTACAACTCCTAAAGCAGATGAGTTCTTTTTTTTTTTTTTGGAAGGGGGAAGGCAAGGCAATTGGGGTTAAATGAGTTGCACAAGGTCACACAGCTAGTAGGTGTCAAGTGCCTGAAGGCCAGATTTGAACTCAGGTGCTCCCGACCCCAGGGCTGGTGCTGTATTCATTGTGCCGCCTAGCTGCCCCATCAGATGAGTTCTGAATAGCAATCCTTCTGAAATTAAGTAGACCATAAAGTAGAAACATGCCCTCTAAGGGTGAGACTCCATTGTTTTCTCACATTTAAAAGTAATTATTTTTGTTAGGTGAGAACATCTCTTGAATAATGAGAATCAAGCAAGAAGAACCTTTTAAAAAAAAATACAAGGGTCTGGAAGAAGAGGAAACGCAGACCGAGAGTTATAGCATGTCCAACATCACACAGAGGCAGGACTGGAATTTGAATGAAGGTTCTCAGGCTCTCCATCCAGCATTTTTCCACTATACTATACTGCTCCTAGAGGTGAAGAAATTAAAATGCTTATTGATTGGTGGAAATTGATTTGTCTAAATAGTTTATGTATCATAATATATAAATTCATATTCTTTTAACATCCTACCCCCCATTCTCATGCATGATAGGTAATATTTTTAAAATGTTTTAATCTTAAAAAAGCCATTACATTCATGAGATACCTGGTTTCTACATTTTTTTTAAATAGTGTAATTTGGATCTGTGAAGACTCATATGAGTTGTACTCAATAGACTCTCCGTATGTATCATACATGAGATTGGAGGGTAGGGTAGTAAAAGAGTATGAATTTGTATATTATGATACATAAACTATTTAGACAAATTAATTTCCACCAATCAATAAGCATTTTAATTTTCTTACCTCTAGGAGCAGTATAGTGTAGTAGAAAAAGTGCTGCATTTAGAGTTTGAAGACCTTCATTTAAATTCCAGTCCTGCCTCTGTGTGACTTTGAACACACTGTGACTCTTGGCCTCAGTTTACTCATCTGTAAAATGACAGGGTTGAACTAGACTGCTGAGGACCTGTCCAACTCAAAATCTATAATCTTATGACCCTCCCATCAGGCTTTAAAGACTGTGTTCTGCTCACCAGTTACAGAGATGAAACTACTGATACACCAGAACTAATGCCTGTGCTTTGAATTATTTTTCAAGTTACAGTGATGAATTTGCACTGATCGATACACATTCTCATGTCCAGTCACCTTCATGACCAAGGACATGTTTATATACAAAGTTATAGCCCCTAGGACTACGAGTATGGTCTGTGGTCACAGAATGAAACCAATGTAACGGACCTATCAGGGAACTGAACTGAGCCCATGACCTTAGCCTCAGTGTCATAACATGCTAAATAACTGAACTAATCAGCCACAGATAAAAAATTTATGAGTTACTAAAGTGATCTCATAATACTATATACAACCAGTTGGTTTTGGACTTTTTGATGCTATGTACTACATTTTCACAGTCTCTTTTAATTTATCACTCCTTCCTGTTTCCATGAAACCTGCAATTAAGATTGTCACAAGTGTGGAAGGTAGAACAATTTAACTGGACTATGTACTACAGATAAACTCTGGGAGTTCCATTAACACCAGGATTGCAGAAGAGGAGGTACTTAAAACTATGTTTGCACAATGTCCATGTTGTTATATAGTTGTTAAATTGGCCCCTATTTCATGAGATTCACATAAGGATACAGAAGTGAATAGCTGTCTTAGGTGCTAGGAAGCTTATATCTATAGTGGTCAGGGTTTCTTTCTTATTTTCCTGTGATATATTCACAAATGAAAATTATATAAAAACAAATGGTATTAGTAAAGAGATGTCAAAAAAAGAAATACTTGGCATATTAGAATATATTTTTAAGACCTGATTTCAACTCCACATTAATGTAATTTATGTATTTAATAAATCAGGAAGGACATACAAATACAGTAAAGACTCTCTTGTCTTTGGGAGCTGACCTTGAGTCTAAAGATGGAAGAAATCGATCAGGTAAGAATTTATGTCACTGATGCTCAATATAAACAAACCTTGTAAAATATTTGTAAACTGAATGTGGATTTTATTTGAGTTTCATATTAAATACTTGCTCCAAATAATCTGCAAATTCATTGATACAAATATTCCTCCAATGGTGCAAATTGTAACACTGAACCTTAGTAGATAGTTCATCACCTAGTGGCTGGGAAGAGTGATGACCTTTTGAAATTTAGCTAGACTAAAACACTGTGGCTATCATCAGGTTCATGCCCAAAGCATTTACAGCTTGATAGCACCTGATAAAACTTGTCAGTTCCTACCTTAACTGACATACACTTTGAGAAAACTTAGGCACAATGATAAAGCAGCAGAGTAACATTTTAGGAAGATTACATTTCATTAATTAGGCATAAGGCCTGCATCTGTAATTTCATTTGGTAAGGGAACTTCTGGGCAAGGAATCACCCTCTACCAAAGAAGATCTGCATATTCCTTGCAATTTATTGTCATAATTATCTAGAGCAGAGGTGTCAAACTTGCTTGTGGGCAAGCAGCCTCAAAACTCTCAATTGTGGAAGAACCAAACTAAAATGTAGTTGGGAAACCTTTAACAAAATAAAAATATAATGCAACATAGATAATGTTAATTTGTGGTGTTCTAAATCAATATGCATCAGGCAGGCATCCATTCCTTTTTGAATTTGACAGTATTGGTCTCTCAGAGTTTACCAAAATGGGCAATACTGTGGGGAGAGAGGTGTCAGGGGCCTGGAACAATCCAGGGGGGCAGTAGTAGCCTCAGATGCAATTGGGAGAGGCATTGAATAAAAAGAAAGGGGCAGTGGAAGCATAAGAAAAAAAGAGAAGATAAGAACTTTTGAAAAACCATTTGTACATTTTTTTATCTGTTGTATAACAGAGTTAAAGTCATTGTGATTACATTATTTTCCATAAAAACACACAAATACAAGTTATAACTGATTAGTATTTAAGTCCACTGACAGGTCTTAACAAGCAAGTGTTGGCAGGCAAGCATGTTGCACAGTGTTGGGAAGTCCAGCGTGCATCAGCAGAAGTACATGCCTTTAATGACTTGTTTAAAATACAAACTATAGGAGTGGCTAGGTGGCACAGTGAATAGAGCACTGGCCCTGAAGTCAGGAGAACTTGAATTCAAATCTGGTCTCACACACCTGACACTTACTAGCCATGTGACTTTGGGCAAGTCACTTAACCCCAATTGCCCTCCAAAAAAAAAAGGCAAAAAAAAAAGTTAAAATACAAACATGACACAATATTGTGCCATCAAAATTTCAATGCAGGGGGAAAACCCACAAATTTAGAATAAATTATTAAATTTAAGATGTGTCATTTAAAAAATATTTTATACTTTTTTAAATGATACAAACTTAAAAAAAAAGTTAAAGGGTTAAGGAAAGTAGATTTTCAGGGGGGTACAGTGAGTAATTTTTTTTTTTTGCCAGATAAGTTTGGGAACCTCTGGTCTAGAGCACCAATAGATTGCGAAGAGAGCAGATGTGAGAGGTGAGAAGTGAAATTAGATCTGCCTAGACCACTTTCTACTATGTCTTACTAGATTGGTCTTCTAAAAAATGAGACAATTTATTCCATTAACAAAACTAAATAGTGACTTCTTTGGACCCCAGCCAATTCTTAATCATACCAGCCAATCCATGTATGTGTATCTTGTCTTTAGATTGATAGGTTAATCATTCAGTTAGTCAAAAAAAGTTTATCAAGTACCTTCTGTGTACCAGGCCCTGGGGATACAAAAAAGGCAAAAAAAACATCCTTGTTTTCAAGAAGCTCACAATCTAAGGGAGAAGACAACTTGCAAAAAGAATAGATATATATTAGAAATATAAATAGAATATATACAGGATAAATAGTAAATAATCTCAGAGAGAATAAAAAATAAGAAGGACAAATATTGATAAAGAACTCTAAAGTTTGCAAACAACTTTACAAATATTGTATTATTTTATCTTAACAACTACCCTGGGAGGTACGTGTTATTATTATTCCCTGTTTCAGATAAGGAAACAGACTGAGAAAGGTTAAGTGACTTACCAAGGGACACATAGGTGAGAAGTATCTGAGGAAAGATTTGAACTCAGGTCTTCTTGACTTCAGGCTCAGCATTCTATCTACTATTCCACCTAAGGAGGAGTGGGAAAAGCTTCTTGTAGCAGGTGGGACTTTAATTGAGACTAGAAGGAAGTCAGGGAAGCAAGGAGGCAGAAATGAGGTGAGAAAGAGTTCCAAGTATGAGTGCCAACCAATGAAAATGCCTAGAGATGGAGATGGAGTGTCCTGTGAGAAAAGCAGCAAAGAGGCTAGTGTCACCAGATTGAAGAGTAAGTGGAGGGGAGTAAGGGGAAAGGTAGGTAAGGGGTAAGGGTCAAGTTATGAAGGGCATTAAAAGCCAAACAGAGGATCTTATATTTGATCCTACAAAGGAGCCAATGGAGTTCTTTAAACATGGTGTGACATGGTCAGACTTGTTCTTTAGGAAGATCAATGCTATCAAGCTGAGTGGAGGATGGATTGGATAGCGAGGGACTTGTGCTGGGCAGACCCTACCAGTAACTTCAGGTTATTGCAATAATCCAGGCATGAGGCAATAAGGGCCTCCAGAAGGGTGGTAGTAGTATCAGAGGAGAGAAAGGGTTATATGTGTGTGTGAATCCCCGTGGATTCAATGATCATTTCTATGCAGATGATTCTCAGTTTTATTTGAAGTGTCCTAACCTCTCTCCATTCTGCACCCTCACATCTCCAGTTATCTATTACATAACTTGAATTGGATGTCCTCCTAGACATCTTCAACACAACATGTCCAAAACCAAATTATCTTTCTCCCTAAACCAGGGGTGGGGAACCTACAGTCTCAAGGCCACATGGGGCCTTCTAGGTCTATGGGTACAGCCTTTTGACTGAGAAGAAGTTTTACAGAACAAATCCTTTTATAAGGGGAATTGTTCTATAAAGTTTGGATTCAGTCAAAGGGCCATACTTGAGGACCTGGAGGGCCATATGTGGCCTCAAGGCTGCAGGTTCCCCACTCCTGCAAACCCTCCCCTTTCCTTAACATCCATATTGCTGTCTAGGCTACCACCACACTCAAGCTTACAACCTAGGTATCATCTTCAATTTCTTATTCTTTCACACATATACCCAAAATCAATTAAGTCAAGTCCTTTCACCTCCATCTTCATGTGTGTATGTGTGTGTATACATAAACATACACACATATATATTTATAAAATCTATTCTCTATTATAGATATATGTTATACATATATAATAATGTATCTCAAATATATTATAGATATATATAGGTAGATTATAGCTATAACCAGCGTAGACTATGTGTATATTATGTATATATATGCATGTTATGTATGTCTGTACATATATAATATGTATATTTACATATATTCTTTTGGAGGAGAAAGATAATGAGTTCAGTTTTAGACATGTTGAGTTGAAGATGTCTACAGGACAGCCAGTTCAAGACATCTAATAGACAGTTGAAGATGTGAGAATGCGGTTCTGGAGAGAGGTTAGGGCTGTTCAAATAAATTCAGTCATCATCTGCATAGAAATGATAGTTGAATCCATGGGAATTGATGATATCATCAAGTGAAATATTAGAGAGGGAGAGGAAAAGAGGGCCCAGGATACAGCCTCAGGGGACACTTATGGTTAATGGGCATGATCTGGATGAAGATCTAGTGAAGGAGACTGAGAAGGAATGGTTGGACAGGTAAGAGACATGTAAGAACCAGGGGAAAGAAGCATTATGAAAACCTAGAGAAAAGAGATTATCAGGGAGAAGTGGGTGATCAACAGAGACTGCAGAGAGGCTAAGAAGACTGATAAAAGACCATTGAGTAAGAGGTCATGGGTAACTTTGGAGAGAACAGTTTTGATGGAATGATGAGCTTTGAAGCCATACTGCAGAGAATTAAGAAGAGAGTGAGAGGAGAGGAAGTGAAGGCATCAAATGTAGATAGCCTTTTCAAGGAGTTTAACCCCAATGGGAAAAGAGACATAGAACAGTAGCTAGCAAGGATGGATGGATCAAGTGAGAGTCAATGGAGGCTGAGGGAGTCCTAGGTATTTGTCAGCAGTAGAGAAGGAGACAGAAGATAGACCGAAGATGGAGGGGGCAGTGTAGTAGAGAAGATGGAATGGGATGGGATCACTTGTTCAAGTCAATTGTTTTGCCTGGTCAAGAAGGGCAAGAAGCTCATGACCTGCACAACTTGGCAGGCAGGGGCCAAAATTAACTAAACTACGGCTAAACTTCTTCAGGCTGGAGATAGGTTAGAGTAGAGACAGACCGATGATGGGTGGTCACACGGGTCGTGTGACAAACCGGAGAGAGTACATGATGGTAAGCCTACATTTTCCCCAGGCCACCCAAAATTCTTTTTTGGGCAAGAGGCCTACAGGCTGTATGTTGCGAGGCCTGCTTTAAATGGAAAGAAAGGAAAGCAAAAGCAAGTCTTCTCATGAGACAGAGGTTAAGGGAGAGAAAGTGGTGGAAGGTACACAAATGATCTATGATACAGAGAAGGCAGGAAAAGGGAGCTCTTGGAGAAGAGCTTCAGTTCTTTCAGTGAAATATGAGACCAGGTGGGAAGAGAGGGACCATGAGAGGTTTGAGAAGAGATGAAAAGGTCTGTAAGAGCTGCTGTGGAAAGTGGGATGGTGTATCTGTTAGGAAGGTGTAAAATAATCACCTTGCCACAGGTAGGGGCCAGTTGAGATTATGTCACATAAATTAGCAGCACAGTTTTGTGATTTTCTCCATCCTCATTCAGCAGCATGATTAGGAGGGAACACAGTGGATGTTGGGAGGCCTGACAGGGCAAGGGTTTCAATAGGCCAAGGGCGCAAAGGCCTCAGGAGAAGAAGACAATGTAGAGTTGAATTGGTTCATCAAGGGGTTAGGATCTGGAAGGGAGGAGAATGTAGCCAGTGCGCTAGTGATGGCCTGGGAAAGAACTGAGGGGTCAAGGAATTAAAGATCACAGTGAGGATGGAGAATAGGCTTTGGGGTTGCAAGTCAGAGGGCAAGGTGGAATGGCATGAGATTATGATCAGATGAAGGAATTTCATAGTTCGTGATGTGAAAGTAGTGCATTTGTGTGAGGATAAAAATCAAGGGTATGATTATTTCCAGGTGTGGCTTTGGTGGAACAGAGTAGTAGGTCATGAGAAATGAGGAAGTTGAGGAACTGGGAGTTTAAGCATATATTTGGGTATGTATCTACAGTGTGTCTAGAAGCTGTGTATTTCGCTCTAAATCTTTAAATGTGGGCCCCTGAAAGTCATTTCAGAGCTAATTCACCAGAATGGGGTAGCTCAGAATTTATTTTGTTTCATGTCAACAAACTCCTGTGGGGAGTTGATACTTTTTCCTATGTAGAATTCATTAGACTTTTAAAAGCCTTTCTTCCCATTTAAAGCAGGCTTCACAGGTTTTCCATTTAAAGCAGGTCTCTTGCCCACCAAAGGATTTTGAATAGTTTGGAAAAAATGTAGGGTTACCACTGTGCACTCTCTCCTGTTTGTCATATGACCTGCAGCAACCACCCATTGTCACTCCGTCTCTGGTCTAACCTATCTGCAGCCTGAAGAAGTTTAGCTTTAGTTCAGTTAATTTTGGCCCATACCTAGTGCCAAGTTGTGTAGGTCTGATTTAAAGCACATCTTAGTGATGCATTGGGGAGGGTGTGGTGATGAACTTTTGAAAGTAGACATTGTAGACTACTGGAATGGATCAAAAATAGCTTGTAGATAATTGCTTTAAACGGAATTAATCTATTCACGAGTTTAAGACAGCTTTTGTACTAAGTTCATTTTGATCATCTCTTCCCTCAGCCTTGCACCTAGCTTGTGCAGGTCAACATTTGGCCTGCATTGAGTTTCTCCTCCAGTGTGGACTAACAGACTCTCCAGACATCACAGGGACCCTGGCTCGAGACCTCATAAAAAAACAAGACATTCTTTATTACTTTGACCAAAAAATGGCACGACCCACAAATCTTATTTAAAGAAGAAATATATAAGCAGCAGTGTTTTCAGCTTTCTTGCTAATTTCTTGGTTAATATGACATTATGACATATGACTATTGAATCTGGACATCATTGGGTGCTCCTCTGCTACACCTGACTAAGAATGTCTTGCTCATCAGGAGACAACATCCAGGTACTGGATTAACCTCTGTATCGGTTGTATACCAAGCTCTGTTAAGGACATGTGAAATCCTGACCCAGCATGTACCTCTTGCTTTCTTGGCTTTTGAAGGTGATACAGTAACTTATCCTGCTTCTTGAGGAGTTTCTTTGAGAGGAGTTTGAATTTGCTCTTGAAGGAACCTCTTGACTACTCAGAGAAAGGTATAAAAGTATTATATTATGGATGGGGCTAAGCGTTATTAAAATCTACATTACACCTAAAATTTACTTTAGGCTTGAGTAGTGATACTCAGCTCTTTGGTTTGATTTATTTCATAGATCTATTTGTTTTTGCACTGGTACAATTTTTGGTTTTATTTTTGGAAAGGAAATATCTATAAGCTGTTTACATATGTAAGGGGGTGCTTCACAACCCCCACCCCAATTAATGTAATTATAGAAGGCCTAGAAATCTCTGTTGAATTAATAGAAAGTGGAAACTAAATGTGAACATGTCCTCAGTCAATCTGGGAGGAGTTGAATACTTTGATCATTGGATAAAATAGGATTATGATATTCACACAGAAAAGGTCTTGAGATTGATTAAAATAATCAGACACTTCTGCAATGCAGTTTAGAATAGAGAATTCTAGCAGGAATATTCCAGCAGCAGGCCAGTCTACAGTAGTTGAGGGGACTTCCCTGTGGGGGGAGGGCAAAGGATCAATTTCTCTCTTCTCCTTCCTCTCCCTCCTAATCAGGGATGATCTTATGAACTCTGAAAGGTCAGAAGATTTAGGCTTCCCATGAAGTTCATAGCAGTGTCGCTGAGCAATAGTGGCAGACTGCAGTTTCTCTGTTGGGAGCTGAGAGACATTCCCACATATCAAGAAAAGGCAACTTCAAGATTCTGAGGGAATCAGAGTCCAGCAGAGAGCTATTACTAAAGGATGCTTCATGAGGACTGTGGGGAGCCGATTATGGGGAGCCCTGCTGTCCCGCAGCAAGGCTGAGAAAGAGTGGGAGCCCTGTCGTCCCCAGACAGGTCTGAGAAAGAATCACCGATCCAGAGGTACTATCGAATACATAAAAGAGAGACGGGAACTCTCGGAATGGTGAAAGTAGAGAGCCAACTTTATTACCCTGCGGCCAGGCTTTTATGAGGCGCTTCTTCATTGCTTTCCCCTGCAGACATTGCGTACTTCTTTGTCCCAAGCCGTGGGACACAAATTCAGCCCTTTGTGATGATTTGATAGTCATCTGACTTTTAATCCTGGCTTTCACTTTTACTTAATTTGAGCTTCACTGTCAAACTTCCTTCTCAATTAATATGATAACAGGGTTACTAATGTTCTCTTAATTGTCAAATCTAATGGTCTTTTCTCAGTCATCATCCTTTTCAGCTCATCTCTTTTGACAGCTGTATACTATTTGACATTGCTGACCACCCTCTTCCCCTGGGTTTTTTCACCTTTCTGGGTTTGATCATAGGTTACTGTATAACTCTTAATTGCCAAATATAATTGCATTTTCTGTTTCCTCATATTTCTCAACGTCTTTGCTACTTTTGATACTGCTGTCTACATTCTTCTCGAGATACTCTTTCCCCTCTGGGTTTTCATGACATTATTCTCTGGTTCTCCTACATGACAGCTCCTTCTTAGTCTCCTTTACTGGATTATTAGCACATCACATTCCCTAACTGAGGATCTAGAACAGGCCTGCACAACCTGTGGTCCTTGGGCCACTTGTGGTATGCCAAAGGATTTCAGGTGACCCACGAAAAATGTAGGGGAAAACATCCTCTACATTTTTCCTGGGCCACCCAAAATCCTTTGGTGTATCCACAGGCCATAAGTGGCCCACTGGTCACAGGTTATGCAGGCCTGCTCTAGAGCAGAGGTTCCCAAAGTGGGCAATATCGCACCATGGGTAGCTCTGGAACAATCCAGGAGGACTGTAGTCGCCAGTGGGGGAGAGCTGACTAAAAAGAAGGGGACAATGGAAGCACAAGAAGAGGACATTTTGAAAAATTGTACATGTTTCATCTGTTGTATAATAGAGTTAAAGTCATAGTGATTATTTTCCAAATAAACACACAAAACGCAAATTAGAGCTGGTGGTCACATGCGCCAACAATTCTTAACAAGGAAATGTTGCCAAGCCAGCACCTGCGTGCATTAGCAGGAAGATATGTGTTGTTAATGAATGACTCATTTACAATACAATGCCATATGATTACATGACAATATTGCATCATCAAAATTTCAATGCAAGAAACAACCCACAAATTTACAATAAATTATTAAATTTAAGATGCATCATTTTTTTAAAAAATATATTTTTGAAAAGAAGCAAATTTTTTAAAAATTTAAGGTTAAAGAAATTAAATTTTTAGGAGAAAACTGAGTAATTTTTTTTAAAAGGGGGCAGTAGGTCAAATAAATTTGGGAACCTCTGGTCTAGAGGATCTGTCCTGCATCCTCCTCTCTCCTTCATCTATACTCTGAATGACCTTACTAGCTCCAGAGGATGTAATTAACAGCTAAATGTAGATGACTCAGAGATCTGTATATCCAGTCTCAATCTCTTGCCAGAGTTTCTATCTCACTTCCTTTGCCTATTGGGCATTTCAAAGTGAAGGTCTTAGAAACATTTCAAACCAACAAGTCCAAAACAGAACTCATTATCTGTATGATAGATAACTCATATTCCCCTTAAACCCACCTCTTCTCTAAACTTCTGTATTCTTGTCAGAATTGCCACCATTCCTTCTCCCAGATTTATAAATTGTCATTATTCTCAACCCTTCACACTGTTACCCCACATATGTTATATCATGGTCCCACTTGTCATTGCATTGGAATAGTTTCTGGTTTTGTGTTTAGAAAGGAAATGTCTGTTAACTGGGAGTATTTCACAACCCCCACACCAATTAAGGTAATAACAGATAGCCAAATCATTAGCTAGAGTTTAATATTTCTACCTCCATAATATTTCCATCTCTACTCACACAGCTACCACCTTAGTTTAAGACTTCACATCTTGCAAAGATTATTGCAGCAGCCTCATAATTGGTCTCCCTGCTTCAAGTCTTTCCCAATCTGTCCTACGCACTACTTCCAAAGTTATTTTCCTTAAGTACATATCTGACCATGTTACTACCCTACTTGACCAACTCCAGTAGCTACCTATTGCCTCCAGAATAAAATATATAAACTCCTCTCTGCCTTTTAAAGCCTATCCCCAACCTGGCCTCAATCCTATCTTTACAAGATAACATCATCTGATTATACATCTTTCCCCTTCTCGTACTTGGCAGTTGTGCCAAATTAGACTTTTATCTTTTCCACAACCAAAACACTATCTCTCTTGCCTTTGTACTGGCCATTCCCTATCTACTGCTCCCTCCTCACCTCTGCTTCATAGAATACCTCTTCCTTCAAGATACAGCTCAGGTATTGCCTTCTCCATGAAAACTTTGCTGATCCTTACCCCCGCCCCTCACTATCAATTCCTAATAGAAATAGACTGCTTCCCAAAGTACCTTGTACTAAATTAATTTTTTTCTTTTCTTCATATTTATATGCATTTATACACGTCCTTTTTGTCTTCCCCATTATAATATAAGCTCCATTAAAAGGAAAGCAAGAAAGTGGAAAAAAGTTTTATAGAAAGTTTTTCTGTTAAAGGCCTCATTTCTCAAACATATAGGGAACTGAACCAAATGTATAGAAATAAAGGCCATTCCCCAGTTTATAAATGCTCAAAGGATATGAACAGGCAGTTTTCAGAAGAAGAAATCAAAGCTATTAACACTCACATGAAATAATACCCGAAATCACTATTCATTAGAGAAATGCAAATCAAAATAGCTCTGAGCTATCATCTCATACCTGTCATATTGGCTAATAGAATAGAAAAGAAAAATGACAGATGTTGGAGGCTATGTGGGAAAATTGGGACTCTAATGCATTGTTGATAGAGTTGTGAACTGATCCAACCATTCTAGAGAGCAATTTGGAGCTATACCCAAAGGGTCAAAGTCATTCTTTAAGCCAGCAATACTGGGTCTGTATTCCAAAGAGATTTTTTGAAAAAGAAAAAGAAAAAGACCCATATATACAAAAATTTTTATAGCAGCTCTTTTTCTGGTGGCAAAGAATTGGAAATGACAAAGATGCCTATCAATTGGGGAATGACTTAACCAGTTGTAATATATGATTATGACAGCATATTATTGTGCTATAAGAAATGTTGAGGACAATGATTTCAGAAAAACCTGGAAAGACTCATAACAAACTGTTGCAGAGTGAAATAAGTAGAACCAGAAGAACACTGTACATAGTAACAGCAATATTGTACAGTAATCAACTGTGAATGACTTTCCTATTCTCAGAAATACAAAGATCCAAGAAATTCCAGAAGAGTTATGATGAAAAATGCTATCTACCTCTAGAGAGAGAACTTATGAACTCTGAATGCAAAGTGAAGTATACTTTTTTCACTTTATTTTTCTTGCTTTTTTTTTGCAACATGGCTAGTATGGAAATGTTTTGTATGACTTCACATGTATAATTGATATATTGTTTGCCTTCTCAATGGGTGAGGGAGTTCTGGAGGGAGGAACCAAATTTGGAACTCAAAATTTTTAAAATTAATGTTAAAAATTAATTTAAAATAACAACATAAGCTTCTTCTTCTCCATTCATTCTGATGATGAATGCATTATCCTACCCTGATAGACAAGTAATGGAAGATGCAGAATAATATGTACATTTTCAAATACTACCAATATGGGAATTTGTTTTCCTTTACTACTCATATTCATTACCAGGATGCCAAAATATTCTTAACCTAAAGCTGAGAATGAGTAGTTTAAGATCACTATTTCTGATCCTTAATTGCATGATTGGAAGTGAGTGAGAGTTATTTTCTTTACCCTTTCAATGGCCTCACCTTTCAGATGTATTCTCCTCAGTTTCCCCTTGATTAAGTAGAGTATATTAGCTAATGATTTAGGTCATATTGAATTAATAATAATAGTAATAGCTAACATTTATAGAGTGCCTACTGTGTACCAGGTACTGTGCTAAACACTTTATAAATATCTCATTTTACCCTCACAGCAATGCTGGGAGAAGGGTACTATTATTATCTCCATTTTATAGATGAGTAGACTGAGGCAAACAGAAGTTAAGTGATTTGCCCAGGATAACCCAACTAATAATTGTCTGAGGCCTGATTTGAACTCAGGTCTTTCCAATTCCAAGCCTGGTACTCTATCCACTGCACACCTAAGCTTTCCCCATTATAAGCCGTTATTCTGCTTGTATTCCAAGAAGTGAATAGCACAGTTAAATGAATTCCTATTGATTCAGTTAGTTACCCTGCCCTCCAAGGACTTAGTTAAGGGATGAGAGGAACCCCAAGGGAGAGTTTGAGGGAAGGAGGAGAGGTAGGTGGGAAGAAAAAGATTGTCTTTTTAAAATAAAAGCAGAGCTTTATTGTTTCAAGACATTGTACTATTTTTTCTGGTTCTCTCCTGGCGTAAAGAAGGTGTCCTCTTCCTGTCCAGGCAGTAATCTGTCATTCTTACTAGCATTTAAAATTATCTTTCAGTGAGCCCTCTATCAAAGTTAGCTATCCAAGTGTTTGTACTCCTCTAGGTATGAATAAGTCTTCACTATCTCTCAGTATGCAAAACATTTCTCAGCTACCTGAGCATCAGCTTCTGTTGCTCATTAGACCAGAAAAAATTTGCTTTTTAGTTACTTTTATGCCCATATATCAAATCCATAAGGATTACTACACTTAAAAAATTTTAATTACCTTGACAAGAGATCCTTAAAAAAAAGCATATAGGCTTCTTCAAATAGGGATTACTTCATTCATTTTATCTGCATTCCCAGTGCCTGGCACATGAATAAATGAATAAATGCTTGTTGACTATTTTTGGTAAAATACTATGAAGGCTGTGATGGCTACATCTGAAACTTGTGTATGAACTAATCTTCCTGAGCCCCAGTTGCCTTCTCTGTAAAATGAGGGGGTTGGACTAGGCCCCTTCCCGCTATAGATCTGTGATTCTGTGATGCGTCCCTCAGCCAAGCAAAAAAATGGTTTCTGTTCTTGGGAATGGCTGCTTACAGGCCAAATTCCATATAGCCATACTCCCAGGCTATAAATGTTATCTGTGAATTCTATAAATGAAATACTAAGTTTTTTCAACTTAAAAAATAAAATCTCAACATCAGAATGGACAGATTTTTCTGGCATTTAAGTCAACTCTATCTAAATGAATAGTACTTCTATTTGGCTTTTATAAATTGACCTCATTCAGTCATTTTAGGCATTTTAGGCTTTAACCACAAGTAGAATTTGACATCTCATTCAATAAGTATTTACAAAGCCCTTGGTTTTCATTAAACCCTATGATAGGCTTATGGTATGCCTATCATAGAGCAGCAGCCAGGTGGTATAGTAGATAAAGCACCAGGCCTAGAGACAGGAAGATCTGAGTTCAAATGTAGCTTCAGATACTAACTGTGTGACCCTGGGCAAGTCATTTAACCCCTATTTGCCTCAGTTCCTCATCTATAAAGTGGGGGTACACTGGAGAAGAAAATGGCAAACCACTCCAAGTATCTTTGCCCAGAAAATTTCATGGACAAATTCCACAGGATTATTTAGAATCAAACACAATTGAACAACAAAAAAATTATAGACTTGTTTAGTAGTAGAATTCTGTGTTTTTTCTGCTAAATAACAAAAAGAAAGACTGTAAAAATATGAACATACTATGCAATCCTCTCTAGTGATAGCCAAATCACATCTTCCTACATCTGTTTTGATTTGATTTGAGGGTGTGAACAATGAAAGAACAAAGGGGCAAGGAACTGAGGGTGGAGAACAGTGCTTTACTTGTTGAACTGGTTTAATTATTGAATCAAAACTACAAAGAGAATAAAGTGAGACTAAACCATGGGTGATGGACTGAGAGGTATACATAGGAAAGGAACTGGAACTGTGATTTCATTTGTATGGGGAATTCCCAGGTTAGGAAATGACCTTTACCAATGCCAGTTAACACCTTCTCTGCAATGAATGAATGAATGAAGCATAAATGAACATTTACTATGCGCTAAACATAGTACAAAACCTGAGGTTTCAAATAGAAAAATCCAGACAAGTACTTGTTTTCAAAGAGCTCTCACTCCAATTAGGAGAGAAAACATGTAACAGTAAGTTCTGCTGCTGAGTAGATGGCAAGGCCCAGGAGTCTTTAGGCTATCTAAGGTCAAATGACAGTGCCAGGGACTGCAAGACATAGACACCGGGCAGATAGTAAGGCCTGGAGGTCTATAGAAGGCAATGAATGGCAGGACAGATAATAAAACCCGGCTTTATTCTATCTGACTGCAAAGAATCCGTCCAATCTCTCCATCTCATCCAAGCCCTGTCAAATATCCTGGACTGGTTCTTGGCAGTCTGGCTGGGGGAGGGGTCAAAGGAGATAGACAGGTCTTCCTACCACCCTGTTTTCCTAGACAATGAGGAGCAGGAGTGAGGGGAGATCGCTGGGGACTTGGTCTGTCTCTACCTGTCCCAAATGGATTTTTTTTTGTAGTCTTAGATAGATAGAACATTGAGAGATTAAATGAGTTGACTGGAGTCACATAGCCAATATGTGTCCAAAGTGAGACTTTAACCCAGGTTTTCCTTCCTTCAGGATGATTCCCTATGCATTATGTCATGTTGTCTTCCTAGTGAAAGACTGGCATTTGAGTTGGGAGTCAGGCAGTGGTACAGGTAGAAAGGCAGGAAAGCAATTAAAATAAACTAGGAGATGGTAGGTCAAAGAAACTAATATATGGTAGGTCAAAGAAACTAATATAGAAACTAATAATTGTTTAGAAAAATTGTGTTCCCAGTTATTTTATGTTGCAGTTCTGAAACTTTTTGTTAATTTTAGATTCCCTCCCCCAAGAAATATGTAGAGTAATGAATCAAAATGTAAATATCAGAAAATAATAATAGTTGGAGTTTCTATGGCATTTTAATGTTTGCAAAGAGCTTTATATAGATTATTTCATTTGATCCCCATAGCCATGTGAGATAGGTGCTATTATTTCCTCTATTTTGTAGATGAGAAAACTGAAACTGAGAGAAGTTAAGTGATTTGACCAAGGTCATACAGCTAGTAAGTGAATCAAATATGAGGACTCTACATAGAAAGAATGGACGTTGTGCCTCTACATTACTAGAAGTTAAGTTGCCTTTGACACATGTATGTTACAGATATGCCTCACAGTTTTGTGTGTATTATAGGGGGAATGTTTTGCAACTATTCTTGCTATACAATTTAAGTAAACATCTTTGCTAAGAGCTCATTGAGTCCATTAACTACACAGTCCATTAACTCCACTGATGGGATTCATGAGCATAATAGCATAGACTGTAGCATCACCCCTTGAACCTAAGATGCCTTCCTGGAGATCCAAACCACAAATAAGTACAAGTTGTGGTAGTAAACTAGAAAGAGGGGCTGCATTTGCCGCTATTCTAACTTATTGGGAGGAATAAACGCCTATGCTGTCATCTGTATAAGGAAACTGTAGAAAATTCTTCCATCAATTCAATGCAGATCAGCAACTCATTTGTATCTTACAAGTCATGGAGTGATCTGAGTGTTGAGAGTTAGGTGATTTGCCCATGGTCACAGCTAGCATGGGTTAGAAGCAAGATTTAATCCAGCCTTCTATTCATGTTACTATTAACTATTTATATTTTAACTATTCATATTATTATTCATAAAATACAATGACTTCAACTGACACACAATTCCTCCATTTAGTTTGTCTGGGAAGAGACTTTTTGGCTTATTTCTTTTCTTATTTCTTATTTTATCTGGAGAAACAAAAGATCAAGAAAGGCTAATCAATGAAAAATAAAAAGGAAAGTAAGGAAGCCTGCCGCTACCGGATCTCAAACTCTATTCCAGAGTTGTAGTGACCGAAACAGTTTGGTGCCATAATTCAGAAAGAGGGGCAAGAAATAAAGGGGCTGATCAGGGCGACAGACTGGCTTATGGTATGCAGAACCGAATGATCATAGTACCCTGGTACTTATAAACCCAGAGATATCACAGCAAGAACTCTTCTCTGACAAAAACGGCTGGGAAAACTGGAAAGTCGTCTGACAGAAACTAGGCATAGACCAACATCTCATACTGTACAGGATAAGCTTAAAGTGGGCACATCATCTAGACATTAAAGGTGACATCACAAGCAAAGTGGTAGAACATGGATGAAATTACCTGTGAGTTCTATAGACAAAGGAAGAGTTAATGAACAAACAAGAGAGAGATTCACAGGAAGTTAAATGGATAATATTTATTATATAAAATTTAAAAGTTTTTTGCATAAACAAAATCAATACAGCTAAAATTAGTAGAAAAGTAGGAAACTGGAGAAAACTTTTTGCAGCATATTTCTCTGATAAAGGTCTCATCTCTAAAATTTAAAGGAAACATGTCAAATTTATAATCAAAAGGGCTATTCAAGGGATATGGCTGGGTACTTTTCAGAGGAAGAAATTCAAGCTATGAATAATCACTAAAATGCTCAAAATCATTAATAATTAGAAAAATACAAATTAAAATAACTCTAAGGTATCACCTTAAACCCATCAGATTGGCTAAGAGGACAAAAAACAAAAAAATGACAAATGTTAAAGGGCCTATGGGAAAACAGGTACCTTAATGCATTACTGGTGGTATTGTAAATTAATCCAATTATCCTGGAAAGCAATTTGGAACTATGCCCAAAAAGTTTTAAACTTTGCATGCTTTTTTGACTCAGTAAAGTCTACACCCTAAAGAGATCAAAGAAAGAGAAAAAGGACCCATACATGCAAAAATATTTATAGCAGCTCTTTTGTGGTGGCAAAGAATTGGAAACTGAAGGGATTTCCATCAATAGGGGAATGACTGAACAAATTATAAAATAGGAATGTGATGGAATACTATTGTTCTTCAAGAAATGATGAAGGGAATGCTTTTAGAAAAACCTAGGAAGACTTGTAAGAAAGGATGCAAAGTGAAGTGAGCAGAACCAGAACAGTTTGTACAGTAACAGCAATCAATACTGAAAAACTTAGTAATGCAGTC
>CM053581.1:422974816-423007671 GCA_028627135.1 Pseudochirops cupreus
TAAATTACCAATATTTTAATATTAAAAATATTTTAAAATAACTACATAAACTTTAAAATATTTAGGAATATATCTACCAGGTTTCATCCAGGGAATATATACAATACTTACTCTAAAACAGTTTGCAGAAATACAGACCTGAATGATTGGAGAAACATTAATTACTTGTGGATATTAATATAATATAATTAATACTACCTAAATTAATTGATTGATTCCTTGTTATACCAATAAAACTCCCCAAAGAATATTTTATAGACTTTATAGACTAAATTCACATAAAGGAACAAAAGGTCAAAAATTTCAAGTGTAATAATGACAAAAGTGGGAAGGAAGGGCATCTCTCAGTATCAATCTCAAACTGTACTACAAAACTTTAATCATTAAAACAATTTAGTACCAGTCAAAAGAAAAGAGAGAGGTCAAGCAGTGGAACAGATTGCCTACACAGCATACAAAAGTAAACAAGCAGTAACATTGTGTTTGTTAAAACCAAAAGATACTAGCCACCGGGGGAAGGATTCAAAATTTGATTAAAAACTGGGGGACAGCTACGTGGCACAGTGAATAGAGCACCAGCCCTGGGGTCAGGAGGACCTGAGTCCAAATCCAGCCTCAGACACTTAACACTTACTAGCCGTGTGACCTTGAGCAAGTCACTTAACCCCAATTGCCCTGCCTTCCCCCCCTCCGAAAAACAAAAACAAAAAAAAACCTGGATGGTAGTTTAGCAGAAATTAGATTTAGACCACACATCATATACTAAGATAAGCTCGAAAAGGATACACAATCTAGACATAAGACATCACATTAAAAAAAAAAAGTCAGAGGAACAAGGAATAAATTACCTTTCAGATCTATGGATTGGCAAAGATTTTATGACTAAAGTGATAGAGGCGATCACACAAGATTAAAGTGGGCATTTTTGAATATATAAAATTTTAAAATGTTTACATAATAAAAGCTAATGTAGTAAAAAATTAGAAGAAAAGCAAGTAACTGGGAAAAAATCTTTGCAACAAGTTTAATAATTGTCTCATGTCTAAAATATATTAGAAACTGGTTCACATTTATAAGATCAAGAGCCATTTCCCAAGGGTCAATGGATATGGATAGGCATTTTTTAAAAAAATAAGAAATCCAAGCTATGAATAATCATATGAAAAATGTTCTAAATCACTAATGATTAGAAAATTTTAAATTAAAGGAACTTTAATGTCCCTCCTCTTATCAAATGCTAATGCGGAAAAACAGGAAAATGACAAATCTTAGAAAAGTTAGTGCATTGTAGTGAAGCTATGAATTAATCTACACATTCTGGAAAGCAATTTGGAACTATGCCCAGAAAATTAGCAAACTGTACATAACCTTTGTTACAGCAATACCACTGTACTCCAAAGAAATAAAAGAATGAGGGAAAAGATGCAGATGTACAAAAATATTTCTAGCAGTTATTTTTGTTAACCCCAAATTAGAAACCAAAGTCACATCAGACTATAGGGGAATGCCTAATCAAAAGATGGTAGATTAATGTAATGAAATATTGTTGTTCAATAAGAAATGATGAAATGGACAATGTCAGAGGAAGCTGAACTAAGGCAGGAACTAGAATAATTTATACGATGATAACATTATAGAGGAAAGCAACTTTGAAAGACTTTAGAACTCTGATCAATGCAATGATAAACCAGATCTTCAAAAGAATGAAGATGAAATATTCAATTTACCAGAGAGATGATGAACTTACAGTGCAAAAAGGTGTACATTTTCAGACAGGGCTAATGTGGGGATTTGTTGTGCCAGACTATGTGGCTATATATTAAAAGCTTTATTTCTTGAATTTGGTTTTGTTTTTAATTTGCTCAATGGTGGGGGGGAGGGGCAGATAGTAAAAGGGACAGATTGATTTTTGACATGATTGTTAATTGAAAAAATAAATATAATAAGTAATTTAACAACTTGTTTTTTAAAAAGAAACAGATTATTCTAGTGTGTTCTCTGAAGTGAAGAGCAGGTCTGGAAGCCAGCTCACCAAATATATGAGGAGTACATTAGGCAGAGACCCCCATGCATATTGCTTAGGACTAGGCTCTCATGGGTATTTTTAGAGAAAAATCACAATTGTTTTCTATCATGTGCCTTATCTCTAAGGTATTTGTTTCTCATGTTTACAATAAATTCATTTTGGGGGCCTACCCTAAATAAATACCACTGTTCACTTCAGTGAAGCTATACAAGTGCAGAAATAAGATTTAAGAGGGAACAACTGTATAATATAATGGAAAGAGCAGTGGCTCCAGAATTAAAAGATTTGTGTTCAAATCCCAGGGCTGCCACTTCCTTGCCCTAAGACCTTGAGTAAGTCACTTTTACCACACCTTAATTTTCTCACCTATTAAATGAAGGGATTAGACTAGATGACTTTGGAAGTCCCACCTACCTCTAATTCTATGATACTATGAATTAATTCACCTCTACATGATTAGATTTACACCCTGTATACAAGTTAGCTTCAGTTATTGTATGTGCAGAAAAACAAAATTAGATTCTTGGTGTAAAGCTATCAAATCCCAAACTATATAAATGTTTATTTCCTTCCCTTCCCCTAGGTTTGCTATACCCAAAGACCCCAACTACTAGAGTAAGTACTCACTATTTGACAAAATCTCCTAGGGACAATGGAAAACAGTATGGCAGAAATTAGGTTTAGACTAACAACTCATACTATATGCAAAAATAAGCTCCAAATGGATACATGAACTAGGTATAAATGGTTATATCATAAACAAACTAGTCAGCAGAGCCGAGATGGCAAAGCCAAGCCAACATTCTTGCTGAGATATCCCAATAAACCTTCCGAGAACAATTTTTAAAATTCACCAAATCAAATTCTGATCCAGAAAGTAAATAAAAAGTCACAGTGACTCATTTTTCCAGCTCAGGGCAGCTTAGGAAAATAGAGAGAAAAGAAAAGAGAGCATTCCAGATATGAGTAGGAGGACAGCCAGTGAAAATGTCAGGGAGCAGAAAGAAGACACAGGGTCTTGTTTGAGGAATAGAAAGGAGGCCAGTGTTACTATGTTTCAGAAGGGGGTTGAGGTATAAAGTGTAAAAAAGACTAGAAAGATGGGGGGAGGTACAGATTATGAAGGACTTTGAAAGTCAAAAGAAGATTTTATATTTTATATTTAATCCTGGCATGATCAGAACTCTGCTTTGGATAACTGATGGATGGACTGGAGGGATGAGAAACTTGTGGTAGGGCAGATGGATCAGCAAGTCAGCTGGTGGGAGCTTTGGAGCCATGTATGGACCCACTGGTGAAAAGACTTGACATTTTATATTTTAAATAAATTTTTATTTGTAGCTTTTGTAAAATAAAAAGTAAAATACCTTGCTAAATTTTCCCCTATATTTCTCCCAATCCTCCAGAGAGCTACCCTTTAAAACAGTTTTTTTTAAAGAAAAAGAGAAATAAGAGAAAAAAAATTCATCAAAATCAGTGAATACATTTTTTTTTAAATCTAACATTAATGTTTCATACTGATGAACTCCTGCGGTTTGGCAATAGGGTAAGGAGTGGTATCATCATGTATTTCATTTTGAGCTTAGGCTTGTTTGTACATTTTGCAATTAAAAACAATTATTTTGTGGTTGAGTTTTTTTTTTCCCCCATTTAAAATAGCATGGTCATCGTGTATATTGTTTTCTTGGTTCTTCTTACTTCAGTTTACATCATTTCAAGTAAGCCTTTCTGTGCAGTTTTATATTCATCATAGTTGTTGTTTCTTACAGGATATCAATATTCAAATATTTTCTTATGCCACAATTTGTTTAACCGTTCCCAAATTGATCTTTACAACCACAGAGAGTACTACTATAAAAGTTTTGGCATATATGAGGCTGTTATTATTATTAGTTAATTATTATTATTATTAATGACATCTTTGATACAACTAGCAGTAGGATCTCTGAGTTAAGGTTGTAGATGTTTTGGCCCTCTTATTTACTTAATCCCAAATTGTTTTTGAGAATGGATGTTCTAATTCACAACTTCACCAACAATGCTTTTGTTGTCTTTCCATAACTCCTTTAACAATTTTTTTGATCATCTTTGCTAATTTGCTATGTGTGAAGTAAAACCTTAGGGTTATTTTGATTTTCATTTCTTCTATTTGTTTTTAGTAAATGATTTGGAGCTTTCTTTCATATGATTGTTAAAAGTTTGTAATTCTTTAGAGAACTGTCATTTCAAATCCTTTGACCACTTCTCTATTGGACAATGGCTTTTGGTCCTATATATTTCTGTTAGTTGTCTATATATCTTGATACCAAATCTTATCTGAGAAATTTGATATAAAGATTTTTTTCCATTACATTACTTCTAGATACATATAATTCATTTGGGTGAAAGTCTTTCAATTTCATATAATCAAAATGACATATTTTGTATTTGATAACTGCCTCTGTCCTTTGATTAAGAATTTATTTCCCACTTACAGCTCTAAAAGGTATGTGATCTCTTCTTTAAATTTTTTAATGATTTTTTTTCATTTTCCTTTTTTCTTTTCTTTTTTAAAGTCGTATTTACAAGTTCCAACTTGTCTTCTTCCCTCCCTCCCAACCCTGCTTTAGAGAAGGCCAACATTTATATGCGTTTATGTGTGTCTCTGTGTATGTATAACCATACAATACATACTTCCATATATCAGTTCTTTCTCTGGAGGTGGATGGCATTTTCTTTCATAAGTCCTACGTAGTTGATTTGAATATTTATATTACTCAGAACATATGCTTATTCACAGTTATTCTTCAAATAACATTGATGTTACTGTGCACAACATTCTCTTGGTTCACTGAGGCAGACAGAGACTGTGACTTGCCCAAGGTCATGCAACTAACAAGTGTCTAATAAGAGGCTGGATTTGAAATCACGTTTTCCTAACTGTAGGCCCAGTGTTCTGTCCGGTGCACCAGCTAGCTGCGTTTTATGATATATTCACATGTTTGTTTGTAGTTGAAAGGATTATTTCTGTTTTATATTAATAACCAATTATTGAATGAATTAGGACTAAGGTTTTTCCTTTTTCTATTTCCTAATTCAATAATCAGCACCTGTAGGTTATTCAGGCAGCCTTTGAAATGCAGACCTGATAATAGATGAAATATTGGGTGAGACACAACCACCTGGGAAAACTTAGATCTAATCAAAAGGTAAAGAAATTTTACTTTAGGAGAAGTGGTAAATTCCAGTCCAGTGTTTTTAGTCAGACAAGTCTGAGTGCAAGTAGATTCCCCCTTTTGTCTAGATTGCCCTAGACAGGGGGTATTCTGGTATAGATAAATTTCTTTGTCCAAGACTGAGTGATGAGAGTCTCACCTCCCAGCCATTCCTTAGAATAAGCCCCCTTCTCATTATAACATTAATTCTCTCATTAACTGTTAACCAATAAGAGTTGATTGCCACCTGTTGAGGACATTCATTCTTCCAAGGGCATGTAAGCATCAAGAGGCTTCTATGAGGGGTCTTTGGTTTATGAGAGAGTTAATTACTCACTAATCATAATTAATAAAATTATTAATCATGCAGAAATTAGGTTTCTTGAACTTTTATATGTAATATAACCTTTTTTTATCTTTTGTATATGAAAATGTTCATGTCTGTTGATGACTAACAAATTCATAATAAAATAATACTTCTTGGTAGAAACCATGAGTTTTGTAGCCTCATGGAAGTTCTTACATGGCCTTTGCCTTAGAATTTTTTGAACAGAACTACAGACAGACTCTAGACCTAGAAGGGAAAGATGGAAAAAATTAAAAGGAAGAAAAGACCTCCATCCACTCACCTAACTAAAAAAATAAGGAAAAGTCCAGGCTCATTTTTCCTTGAGGAAATAAAGTAGTTGTTGTTGTTTGTAAAATTGAGAAAATAGCAGTAATGCCTTTTATCTGAGTTTGTGCTTCATTAGAGACATCTTGTGTAGCTGAATGTTCCTTATTTTTCTTTGTTTTGTGGCCTAATTATTCTGTTTTCTCTTTTTCTTAATAGTTTTCCATTTCATTCATCATCCTCACCACTAACTACCCCACACTTATTAAATCCAAGGCTCCAATGTGAATTTTATCATGTATCAGTCATTATTTTCTAAGTTCTTTGTTAATCAATCACCAAGCATTTATTAAGCACCTGCTACATGCCAGACACTGTACTTGGTGCTAGGGACACAACAAGAAGAAAATAAAATAGTCCCTCTGGAATCCAAAAAAGCTAATTATGATCTTGGGTTGTATTAATAAAGGTATAATGTCCTGAATGAGAGAAGTGATGCTTTTCTCGGGTACACAGGGGCCTAATCAGATCGTTTCCGTGTTCATTTCCAGGAACCACATTTTGTTGTTGTTATTTAGTTTTTTCAACTAAACAAGTCCAAATTCATGTCCATCTTTTTGTGATCCTGTGATCCTGTGATCTGCCATTTCCTTCTCCAGTGGCAAATCAAGGTTAAACAACTCTCCCAAGGTCACACAGCTAGGAAGTTTGTGAGGCTGGATTTGAATTCAGGTCTTCTGGACTCCAAGCACAGAGCTTTATCCATGGCACCACCCAGCTGCCATAAATCAGAACGGGAATTGTCGTGTTGGAGCATATCCAGAGGAGGACAACTGGAATACAGAGGACATGATTAGCTGATGAAACCTGGGATGCTTGTTTACCCTAGAGAAGAGGAGACTTAGGGAGGGACATTATATCTTAAAGTATTATTTATGAGTTTTTTCTATTCTAGTTTTCAGTGGCATTACTTGAGTAAGCTTCACCAATTTCTCTTCTAAGCTCTTTATTCCTCTTCCAATCATTTCTACCAGTATTTCATTTTTTCATCTCCTCATTATTTTAGATATTCATATAGCCCTTGTGGAAAATCTTTTCCCCCCTTTTCAGCCTCTGCTTGAAGTTGTTACAATTACTCTTATCTTGGTAACTATAATAGTTTAAACTGGTTGGTGTTTTCCTTGATTTATTTCTCTCTCCAGCTTTAGTTCTTGGACTGGGGCTTTGGGCCACTTTTTTGCTTTACTTTCGAGTGGTGTGGTTGAACCTACCTGATCTCTCCCAGCTCAATTAGGTCCCAGGGCTGACTTCCACCTCCTTGATGTAGTTCCTTCTGGATGTTTGAGGTTCACAGTGCTTCATCTTCAGGAAATGTGAGTGACCATGGAACCCTGGAACCCTGAGCTGTTCCAATTTGAGTCCTGCAGTGCTGGAATCTAAGTAAACTATATTAGTATTACTACTGTCCATTTCTTTAGAACCAATCTATAAGACAGAAATGATGATCTGTGAAACTACCCAGATAATAACCTCTAAAAGAAGTAGAGGTTTTATGTTATGGATATTTATATACTAATTACTTAACACTCTTCCACTGTGGAATATTGATCAGCAAGCAGCTCAATTTTATACCTCTACTTTGGTCTCTTATAGCCTTGGATGGAGTCTGAGAAACATTCCAAGTGCCCATGGGTTCATCCCTCAAAAAAGATGGTCATGAACTTACATAGTGTGCCATGAAAAGCAAAGAACAAAGCTGCCATTAGACTCATTCATGTCTAGAATTTTTTATTTAACTTCACCTGAGCCATTCTGCCATTACTGCATGCAAGAAAAAGGTTAATATTATAGGTCTTTTTCTTCAGTATTTAGACTATTAAGACATACTGAATCTGTAAAGACAGGCAGATGTTTCTGTTCATGTATGCATTTTCTAGCAAGTAATGTCAATTTATTTATATTCAGTGGAGAAGAATAGCACATACAAAATTCCTAAATAGAGAACACAACCTTATATGCATTATGGGAAGGAGCACAGAAGCCACAAATCAGACATTAGTATATCCTCAAACATTGAAAGAATTGACAGATATAATTGTTGACTGTCAGTGACATTTGAAAGATCGTGAAAAATGGAAGAGGTACTACAAAATTAGAGATGAGCAAGTGTCTCAGAGCAAAGGCAGGGACTCACCTGAGTTATCCTAAATTCCCCTGTAAACTATGTTAAAATAATGCCTCAAAAAATTCTGGAAGCAAAAGAACCAATGAAAGGATGGGCTGAAACAATTTTCCAGCCCAAAACAACTTAGAAGGTTAGCAGAAAAGGTCTCACTGAGGTGATAGTGGACACTGGGCCAGTGCAGGCCATATGAAGGCAAGCCAGCAGCAGTCCCAGGGGCCCACTGTGGCTTCCAGAGCTCTTAGCCCACAGACTATAGAGGATTAGACAACTGGTCAGAAGGAGACTCCAGAGGACCTTTTGTTGGCACTGGGAGCACGACTCTGTCTCATTACTCAAACATGGTTCCTGGTCCCAGTTCCAGGGTGGGAAAGGGTGGTTGTGGTCATTCACTGACCAGAGGATGGGGCAGGAGAACAGTGACCACACCTCTCCTTAGGTCATACCATGTTGGAAGAACTGAAAACTTACAGATTCTCAGAACTAGCTCTGAAAACAGCAGTGCAAAAAAACATGATGTTTGGCCAGTGCCCCCTTTACCCTAGGAACAGAACCAAACTTTAACATAAAGTTAAAAGCCAAGAAATAGACTGGAAAAAAAATGAGCAAATAGCAGCAATGACAACAAAAACAACGTGACCATAGAAAGTCACTGTGATGACAGGGAAGACCAAAACACAAACTCAGAAGACAACAAAGTCAAAACAACTATATGTAAAACCCTCAGAGAAAAATATGAATTGGTGTCAGCCCCCTCCCCTGGCCCCCAGAAGTCTTCTTATGCTGGAAGGAAATGATGAACTTCTTTTAGATTCATTTGAATATCCACAGATGCCATCTAAACAAAAACATTTCTAAACACATGGACTTTGGGCATGTTTTAGTAACTCTCTTTGAATAAGTTTTAGTAATTGTTTTTAAGGTCTCAAATTAAATCAAGGTTTTCACATATAGAATTCTTTAAATTGGCTGTGAATAAACTTTTAAATCATAATTTTTTTTGAAAATGAAAAAATAAAAACGAAATAAGTGCTACCCATCTTCGCAAAACAATTTAAACTACTGTACCTGGAGGTAAATTTTACATACACACACATATGTATATATTATGTATATATAAGCATATATGTGTGTATGCAGATACACACATATACATATGCAATACATATACATACACACACACATACATACATACATTGGGAAAAATGAAGGGTGGTCCCCAGGATGACCCCAAATCCTGAAAGTTATTTCTTAAACCATATAATAGGTCAGGAAAGGTTCAATAAGATTCTTAATTTTTTTTCCACTTAACAGTATTTTTTTTTCCAATTACATGTAAAGATAGTTTTCAACATTCACTTTTGTAAGATTTTGAGTTCCAAATTTTTTTCTCCCTTTATCCCCTCCCCCCACTGACGGCAAGCAATCTTATATATTACATACATGAACAATCATATTAAACATATTTCTATGTTAGTCTTGTCGTGAAAGAACAAACAGAACTAAAGGGGAAAACCACAAGAAAGATAAAACAAAACAAAACAAAAAGAACAAATAGTATTCTTCAATCTGCATTCAGACTCCATAGTTCATTCTCTGGATGTGGAAAGCATTTTCCATCCTGAGTCTTTTGGAATTGTCTTGGATCATTGTATTGCTGGGAAAAGTAAGTCTATCATAGTTAATCATTATATATTGTTGCTGGTTCTGCTCACTTCACTCAGCATTAGTTCCTGTAAATCTTCCCAGGTTTTTCGGAAATCTGTATGCTCATCACTTCTTCCATTACATTACTCTAGCACAGCTTGTTCAGTCATTCCCCAATTGATGGACATCCCCTCAATTTCCAATTCTTGGCCACCACAAAAAGAACTGCCATAAATGTTTTTGTACAAATAGGTCCTTTCCCCTTTTTTTATGATCTCTTTGGGATATAAACCTAGTAGTGGTATTGCTAGATCAAAGGGTATGCACAGGTTATAAAACCTTTTGGGCATAGTTACAAATTGCTCTCCAGAATGGTTAGATCAGTTCACAACTCCACCAACAATACATTAGTATTCCAATTTACTCACATCTTCTCCAACATATATCATTTTCCTGTTTGGCACATTATCCAAGCTGATAGGTGTGATGCGGTACCTTAGAGTTGCTTTAATTTGTATTTCTCTAATCAATAGTGACTTAGAGCATTTTTTCATGACTATAGTTAGCTTTAATTTCTTCATCTGAAAACTGCCTGTTCATGTCCTTTGACCATTTATCAACTAGGGAATGATTTGTGTTCTTATAAATTTGACTCAGTTCTCTATATTTGAGAAATGAAGCCTTTATCAGAAATATTTGCTATAAAAATTGCTTCCTAAATTTCTGCTTTCCTTCTAATCTTGGTTGCATTCTTGGGTTTTTTGTTGCAAACTCTTTTTAATTTAATGTAATCAAAATTATCCATTTTGTATTTCATAATGTTCTTTATCTCTTGTTTGATCATAAATTCTTCCCTTTTCTATAGATCCAATAGACTTCATTTAAAAAGATTATTTTTACCCTGGGGTAATGAAATGCCTTAAAATATCCAGACTAATAAAAAGCTAGTTTATTTGGGGGTTATGAATAATTTTTCACATGTTCACTTCTAGAATGTAATTATTTTCTTAATTTCTGATGATTAATTTTTACAGCAGGATATTTTTAAACTAGAGAAGTAAAATAATGACTGAACGCTTTTAGAAAAGAATTGCATGTACTAAGTATTAAAGATAAATGTTTTCATATATCATTTTTAAAAACTATTATTGTAACTTGAAAAACTATACACTGCTCTGAACTGTAAACAATGAAACTTGCTATGTGAGATGGAACTGTAATTAAATTTGCTCTGAGTTTTGCATTCAGGCATAACTCTTTGAATTATTATCGTCAGTAATTCACCATTCAGGGGAAATATCAGGAGTTCCTCAAAGGTAGTATGATCTGAAAAATGCTACAAATAGATGTAAATAATTGGCAAGGTTGAGAAGAAAGTTTTATGAAAGTAATGGCAGGAGTCTCTTGATTCAGTTTCCCTATTGCTTTATTTCCTTTCTGAAAAGGAATGTCTATCACCTGGTTGATTCTAAGGCTGGCTATGATATCTTATGAATAATGTAAAACTTTGTTGCATGATTGGTTGTTCCAAAGAAGTAATTTTTCCTTTTACCTAAAATCGCACACTCACGCATGCACATAAATCTATCTATCTGTCTATCTATATGATATGTCAATCTGTGGCTTTAGCCTTAGACCTGAGGGAACAGTTCTGATTTTGTTATAGCCATGGCTGTCCTTTTTTCATAGCAAATTTCTTTGTGTCAGATGAACGGCAAATATTTTATTTTTTAAAATTTATTTATTTTTAGTTTTCAACATTCATTTCCGCAAGATTTTGAGTTACAATTTTTTCTCTCCCCATCTTACCCCTACCCCCTACCCCAAAATAGTAAGCCTACTGAATACCCCTTCTCCCAATATGTTCTCTCTTATATCCTCCCCCTTTATCCTCCTAACTTTCTATTAGGGTATTATAGAAATACCCCAGTACCTGTATATCTTGTTACCCAGTTGCATGTGAAAAACTAAATTTTAAACATTTGTTTTTAAAACTTTGAGTTACAGATTTTTTTTTCCTTTCTTCCCTCCTCACCCACCCCAACTGGGAAGATAAGCAATTCAATATAGATTGTACATGTGTAGTTGCCCAAATCATTTCCATAGTAGTTATATTGTGGAAGACTATTTCCGTCTATCCTATCCTGCCCCCCACTTATTCTGTTTTCCCCTTTGATCCTATCCCTTTTCAAAAATATTTGCTTCTAACTAACCTCTCCCCCAATATGCCCTCCCTTCTATCCTCCCCCCTCTTATCCCCTACCCCCCCTATTTTCCTGCAGGTTAAGATACCCAACTGAGCATGTATGTTATTCCCTCCTTAGGCCAAATTCAATGAGAATCAGGTTGTCCCATTCCCTTTTACCTTCCTGCTCTTCCTCTCTTTTATATGCCTCTTTTATGTGAGATAATTTACCCTAATCTATCTTTCCCTTTCTTCTTCTCCCAATAAATTCCTCTCTCACCTCTTGATTTTATTTTTTAGATATCATTCCTTCATATTCAACTCGTCCTGTGCCTTCTGTCTATGTATACATGAACATACAAATGCTCACAATCACATATATATTTATATACACATACATCCTCCTATAGATATATGTGTGTGTGTGTGTGTGTGTGTGTGTGTGTGTATACACATATATATTCCCTTCAGCTATCTTCATGCTGAGAAAAGTCTTATGAGTTACAATTATCATTTTTCCATGTAGGAATATAAATAGTTCAACTTTAATAAGTTTCTTATGATTTCTTTTTCCTGTTTACCATATCATGCTTCTCTTGCTTCTTATATTTGAAAGTCAAATTTTTTGTTCAGCTCAGGTTTTTTCATCAAGAACGCTTGAAAGTCTTCTATTTCATTGAATGACCATATTTTCCTCTGTAGCATTATACTCAGTTTTGCTAGGTAGGTGGTTCTTGGTTTTAGTCCTAGCTCCTTTGACCTCCGGAATATCATATTCTAAGCCCTTTGATCCCTAAATGTAGAAGCTGCTAGGTCTTGTGTTATTCTGATTGTGTTTCTGCAATATTCAAATTGTTTCTTCCTGACTGCTTGCAGTATTTTCTCCTTGACCTGGGAACTCTGGAATTTGGCTATAATATTCCTAGAAGTTTTCTTTTTGGGATCTTTTTCAAGAGGTGATTGGTGAATTCTTTCAATTTTTATTTTGCCCTCTGGTTCTAAAACATCAGGGCAATTTTGGTTATAATTTCTTGAAAGATGGTGTCTAGACTCTTTTTTTGATCATGGCTTTCAGGTAGACCAATAATTTTTAAATTATCTCTCATGGATCTATTTTCCAGGTCAGTGTTTTTTCTAATGAGATATTTCACATTGCCTTCTATTTTTTCTTTTGTTTGGATCTGTTTTATAGTATCTTGATTTCTAATAAAGTCATTAGCTTCCATTTGCTCCAGTCTAATTTTGAAGGAGTTATTCTCTTCAGTGAGTTTTTGAAATTCCTTTTCCATCTGGCAAATTCAGCTTTTTAAAGCATTCTTCTCCTCATTGGCTTTTTGGGCCTCTTTTGCCATTTGAGTTAGTCTATTTTTTAAGGTGTTATTTTCTTCAGTATTTTTTTGGGTCTCCTTTAGCAGGCTGTTGACTTGCTTTTCATGATTTTCTGGCATCATTCTCATTTCTCTTCCCAATTTTTCTTCCACTTCTCTTATTTGATTTTCAAAATCCTTCTTGAGCTCCTCCATGGCCTGTAACCAGTTCATATTTTTCTTGGAGGCTTTTGATGCAGGATTTCTGACTTCAAAGTCTTCCTCCCACTCCATGCCTTGATCCTTTTCATCCACAAAAAAGGATTCTATTGTCTGTTTATACTTCTGTTGCTTGCTCATATTGGCAGCCAATTACTTGACTTTTGAGCTCTTTGCCACAGTCAAACTCTGCTTCCAAAATGGAGAAAGCTTCGTCCTAAATTGCTGGGATTTTTGCAGCTGCTGGAGCTATTAGATAGGCACCCTCTCTACAGCCCCCACATGCTCTGGCTCACTGGTCACACACCCCAGGACCACCACCCAAGACCATAATCGAGATCCAAGCAGGTCAAAGCAAGAGTGATTACCCTCTGAAAGGTCATTTGGTCCCCCTACAATCTGCAGGCCAGGAGCTCTGGAAGTAGCCATGCTGCAGCAGCTGCAGTCACCATGTCTCCTCTGCTTCTCACTCTGGGGGATGCAGCTGCACCGTGGTCCCCCTGTTTGAAAAAAGTTCCACACTGACCTTTTACTTTGGCATTTGTGGATTGAGAAGTCTGGAAACTGCTACAGCTGCTGGTGATTTACTCTTGTGAAGTCTGCTTGGGGTCACCCTGGGGCTAAAACCACAGCCCAGCCTCACTTTGTGGGTTCTGTATCTCTAAAGTTTGTTTAGAGTCATTTTTTACATGTATTGCAGGAGGTGGAAGCCAGAGCCATGTGAAAGTCCTGTTTCTACTCCACCATCTTGGCTCAGCCCCCCCTGCAAATATTTTATAATGGATCTTATTGTTACAATCATCAAGTGTCTTTGAACTTCTATAATGGGAAGTATAAGTATAAATGATCCTATTGCTTGGATTTTGTTGTTCTGAATTTGTGACTATTACTTGAACCAACTTCCTTATCTAGGTCACTAGGGAAAAATCAGTTCTTGGACTTAGCAGCTCCTTATTCCTCTTTTTGTGGTGTGCAAGAATTGGAAACTAAGGGTATGTCCATCATTTGGGGAATGGTTGAACAAGTTGTGGTAAAGTAATGTAATGGAATACTATTGTGTTATAAGAAATGATGAGCAGGCAGATTTCAGAAAAACCTGGAAAGACTTACATGAACTGATACTGAGTGATGTGAGCAGAATCAAGAGAACATTGTACATAGTAAAAGCAACATTGTGTGATGATCAACTATGATAGACTTCACTTTTCTCAGCAATACAGTGATCCAAGACAATTCCAAAAGACTCATGATGGAAAATGCTATCCACATCCAGATAAAGAAATATGGAGTCTGAATGCAGATTAAAGCACAGTATTTTTTTCTTTTTTTTTCTTTCTTGTGGTTTTCCTCTTTTGTTCTGTTTCTTCTTTCACAACATGATTAATGTGGAAATATGCTTAACATGATTACACATGTATAACCTATATCAGATTGCTTGCTATCTTGGGGAAGGGAGAAAGAAAAAAGGTAGGGAGAAAAAATTGGAACTCAAAATCCTATAAAAAAGTGAATGTTGAAAACTATCTTTAATGTAATTGGAAAAAATAAGATATTATTTACAAAAACAATTTTTAAGTTAAAAAATGGAGTCTGTTGATACTAAGTTGGTTTAAGGAAATAATTTTAATGCATATATGTAATGGCAAGCAAAGCAGTACTTTGCTTTTTGTTTCAGTTACTGTAACAGCAAGCAAAATAGTACTTAGCTCCTTGTTTCAGTTATTCAAGTGCCTTTGAACCTTGCCTATGATTATAACAAGTCTTTGTTAGAAACAGAAACTGTGAAGCTCACGGTGGGAGGAACTTGCCAAAAGACTGGAACAGGAAGGATATAACAGGTAAGGCAGAACAGAAAGGAGCAGAGCATATAAAAGCAGGAGTACAAACTGGAACCAGACAAAACTGAGAGGAAGGATGCTTTTGGGGTTGGCACTCTGTCCATTCTGTCTGTGTTGATGTTACTTTGTCAGAACAAAGCATCCTGTCTGCTGACAAAGGACATTGCTGTTGTTACAGAAGCCCTGAGACTTTACTGCTGGTTCAGAAGCCCTGAAAGAAGACTTTACTGCTTATCTGTTTACAGAAGTCCTGAAAGAGGGCTTTAATGTTGTTTTCAGAAGTCCTGGGCCTTTACTGCTGATTTGTGTTTGTTTTCTCAGACAGAAACCCTACCTGTCTGTCTGTGTTAATTTCTCAGACAGAGGCCATGTCTGTTGGTTTGTGTTACCTTGCCAGACAAAAAATGAATTGAGACAACAGTGCTGGCAATGTGCGTGAATATTGTAACTCTGTTAAGCTTTGTCTTCCCAGAAACAGAAACTGTGAAAGGCTTGGAGTGGACTAGTCACTGTGAGCTTTGATATGGAACAGGAGTGGAGACCTGCCTACATGTGAATCTAGGCAAGAGTTGGATGAATCTAGGCAAGAGCTGGTAGCATGGAAAAGGAGCCACGGAATTTGGAAGTCAGCCTTTTCAAGATGAAAGGACCTTTACTTGTGTACTTAGTGCTGACTGACAAGACTATGACTTACTGTGACCTAGGGGTGGAAGACCTTTGTACTTTCCACTACCCCTGAAGGATGATTACTTCTTAAGAATGATTGAGTTAAGGATGATTGGAAGCCAGCCTCCAATCAAGAGGAAAGAAGACTTTAGATGGGAACTTTATATTGATTGAGGAGATTGTGACTTACTGAATGATATATTTTGTTTAAGACTATGTGGTCACCTTAGTAATAAGTTGTTATGTTATATTATTATGATTTTTTTGCTTTCATTTATTGCTGAATAAATAGAGAGTTCACTATACTATGCAATCAGAACCTTAAAGTTATTCACAGCAGCAGTCCTCAGGAGAGCTACTTGTGCTTGGTTTTACAATATACTCCAAATGCATTTTCAGATTTTCATAATCAATAGTCAGGTAATTCATCATATAAATAACTTCTCTTCAGCAAGAAAATTTTTAAAGTTTTTCCCCACTATGGCTGTGACTTTTTGTGTTGGGGGTGGTGTGGGGTGGATGGATCTTGATTTCTTGGTAAACTGATTCATTATTTTTGAATTTACAAAGTTCCCAGTAGTTACATTCTTTTTTTTCTGTCTTTCTTTCTTTCTTTTTTTTTTTTGGCTTTTTGGAGGAGTGAAGGCAGGGCAATTGGGGAATTGGGGTTAAGTGACTTGCCCAAGGTCACACGGCTAGTTTTGTGTTAAGTGTCTGAGGTCAGATTTTAACTCAGGTCCTCCTGACTCCAGGGCTGGTACTTTATTCACTGAGCCACCTAGCCACCCCCATTCTTTTTTAAAAATTTAATTTATTTATTTCTAATTTTCAACATTTACTTCCATAAGATTTTGAGTTTCAAATTTTCTCCCCATCTCTGTCCTTCCCCCACCCCAAGACAGCGTAAATTGATATAGGCTCCACAAGTTACACACATTCTTGCAGGTTCTTTCTTCAAGGAGCCAATAAAATTTTATGACCTTGCCAGAGGACCTGCCAAGAGCCCAAAGAACTTTACAGATGAAAATTTACAAGGTCTATTGTACTTTTCCCAAGATTAAGTAATTGTTACTGTTATTCATCTTAAGGCAAAGTATACCCAAGTAAACATTTCCGATAGTTTTTTAAACCATAAATCTAAGAAATGGTAACTCAAATTAATAACTTCAGATGATTAGGATTAAAAGAGAAGTTAATTTTTTAATAATACAATTGCATCACTCTATTAAGAACATTTCTTATGCCCTAATTTCCCAAAAATAACAATTGAAGAAACTATAAACATAATAACTAGTATAAAACAATATCATGGATTTTTGAACACACACATTTGTTGCCAGTCAGTTAACATTAATTTTAGTTGAATGCATTTAGAATTATCTTTAAGAAAAATTTTTTTTTAGCAATTTAGTAACTCTATACTAGAAACATTCGGGGACCAGTTTAGAGTAATTTTAGTCCAAGGATACTTATCATTCTTATTCTCACATTCTCTAAACATATTGCCTTAATAATGCCAAATTTTGAGTGCATTTTCCATCAAAGTTATGATTTACTTATAAAGGGGTCCAATAGCACGACTATCCTAATGGGAAAAACACATCTCACTTTAAATGAGGCTGCAGTACAATTTTATTTAGAACATATTTAGTCAAATCAAATCTGAATCTATAGTTACAAATGGTACCACACATAATCTCAGTTTTCCCAAGGGCCATTCCCTGCTAGCACTGTAGAATAGAAGGGCTGTAAGTCTAAGGCCAAAGATTTACGCGGCATTCTTGCATTTTCTTCCCCCCCTTTTTGAGTCAATGAGCCCCTCCTAAAACATTTGAGAATAAGGAACACAAAGATGAGATTATGCCTTTTGAAAGCTTTGAAACCCTTGGCGGTTTTTCCGGCCAACTGTAAAGTTTATCTCTCATTGAAATTGTAATGAAAGGATCAGTGGAAGATCCTGTTTGTTGGGAAGGAGAGTTTAGCTTCAGAACTGTAGTAATTACTGACATGAAGGAGAGCGGATTTACAGATGACACCAACAATTTACAACTGTTAATTGTGTACGTGATATTACAAAATCAAAAGATCCTCTGCTGGGTTAAGGATGTTCTATTTCAGCCTTTAATACAATCCATACATATTTTTCACAGAGTTTAACCAGACTAGAGTTCCCAAATCAGAAGTAGATTCCAGCAGGAATAGTTTAGCTTCCTAATGTACAGTCAATTACCACAAATCAAAATGTGGGAAACGATGGGAGGAATTTTGTTTCCACATAATTAAAAATGATTCTATCTTTGAATGAAAGCAAAATGTGGGTCAGAGGTGACTGGTTCTAATCAGAGCTGTGATCTAGCAGAACCAGGCTTCTGATGAGGTAGGGCGTTAAAGGCTTGTATGCATGCTTGATGAGCTGTTTCAGGGGAGCATGATGTGGGCAGTTCAGGAAGTTTCACCTAGCCAGTAGAGAAAAAGGTGGGAAATTAGAATGGAAGCAGTATAAAAGGGCTCACGTTTGTCTGAGTCGGCATACTCCATTAAGAGGGCTACCATTTATTCAGAAAGAATAAATGTAAAATAAATGTAATGAAAACCTTCCTGGCTTTCCAATGAATATTGTTTATTCCTAGACTAAACATATTTCTCACAATTTGGGAGCTCTTCCCCAGGATTTATATAGCATCAGAAAAAGGGAAGTGCACTACCGACAAAGGGTGGTGCCCTGCTGGTTTCCACCAGTCCCAAGTATCCACAGGCTAGACCTTCCCTTCTTTGGGCTGCTAAATTCCTAGGGACTATTTTTAGGAATGTTGCGAAACCAGGAACATAGGTAAAAAGAGATTGAATGAGAAACTGATTGACTGGAGGCAGCGCAAGTCAAGTTCCTGAGCAAAATGGGAAGATTCAGGAGCTAAAGTACCATTTTGTCAAGTCTTGGATTCTAGGTTCATAAGTAAGGTTTACCTAGAATGGGAAGGAGCTCTTAAATTTGGGTACCCAAGGGGGATGCGATTCCTCCAAGCATTATCTCCATGTAGCCCAAGAGGAGAAATGCTGGTTACAGTAGGTTAACCTGGAAAATCCCACCCTACTATTGGAGTTCAGCATGGGGAGAGCTGGTTCAGATTTTTGAAAGAATTCAATCAGACCTTCTCGTTAGCCAAAGGGAGGATGTGGGCCTAAGACTTAGCAAAGAGCTAAACAAAGGCAAGGATATAGGAGAAGGATCAGACTTATATAGGCAGAAAGCTATACAGCCTATAGGATGGTGATGTAAGTTTTAGGGTTTCTAAAGGGGGTTGGAGATTTAGGGACAAGATAAATCTTGCAAGATAAGGACAAGGGATGAAAACAATGAATGATACAAGATAAGGGAGACAAGGGAATTTTCATGACCCAGGATGGGAGGAGACAAGGAATTTTAGGATTAGGGTAAGTTTTGTGGCATTTCAAGATAAGGGTAAACTTTAGGATGCCAGGGAATGAGCAACTCAACCTTTAGGGCACCTCTGTATTTTAGGGTGCCTCCAGAGGATAAACCAATGAAAGGGCAACTCAACCTTTAGGGCACCTTTGTATCCACATCATTTTCCCACTCAACCACTAGGCAGGAGAATTCTTTGGGGGGTGGGGAGGGGGAAGGGACCAAGGTCATAGTCTTCAGTAGCTGCTTCTTGCTGCATAGGGGTGAAGAGTCCATTTCAGGGACCCAGAATAGGTGAAGGAAGGGTGGTCAGCATGGTGCGGGTGGAAGGTGGTGCCAGCTGAGTCCAGGGTGAAGAGAGACAAACCACTCAGGAATACCAAGTGTAGGGGTTGGTATCCTAAGAGCTGAAAGTGAAATTTCTGCAGATGAGAAGACACAAAGTGAACCAAGAGGTTAAACAAGCATGGACCATGTAAAAGTGCAAGTAATATGATTACTAATGCATCAGAATGGGGGAAACAAGGGAGAGGAGCCACGACTCCAGGAGGAGGTAGGGGGAGATATCAGGCTGGTGTAGATGCCTTGCATCCAAGATCCTGCCTTAATATCTCAAAGGATAAATTCCATGCAAAGTCTTCAGGGAATAGGGGGAGAGCTGTGGGGAGTAAACTAGTATACTGGGCATGATGGTGACACACCCAGCGTCATGTACTCTGCCTTGCCCCACAGAATTCCCTATTTGAATTAAGGCATTAGACTTCTAGTCCCAAGGAAGCAGGCCTAACCCTAGGCACAGGGTGGGAATCGGGAATCACTGAGCTAGAAACAGAAGTAGTTCAAGGTGGGGCCCAGAACACAGCATAGCTAGAAAGCACACAGGCAAGTCCCCACAGTGCGGGGCTTCAATGCATAGTCTCCTTTGTTCACTTTCCAGCCTCTTCCTGCCTCCTGCTTGCTTCATCTGCCTTGGCCTTCCTGTCTGCCTCACCATCCACCCAAATGCTTTTGGGGGAGGGACAAAGGCCACCTGAGGGGAGGTGGGGAGGGGAGTAAAATGAGGCTGAAGCAGTGTCCAGGGGATGAAGAGAATGTGGAACACGTTGCATGACCATCTCAGGTGGACAGCTGATAGTCTAGGAGACACAAATCTGACAGACAAGTTCAATATGCAAGGCCCAAATAGAGAATAGAGGAAAACAAAGAAGGGAACCAAGAGACTCGTGATGCTATTATTTACTTTTGACGTAACAGGATTATCAGATCTTGTTATTTTCTCAAAAGGCTCCACTCTGATTCTAGTTTCTTTAGGAGGATCAGATGCTATTGAGGATCCAACTCTATATGTGTAAATATAAGTAACGACACTTTGCAGGTAGAAGCTTTCTACCCTTGAGTTCAATAGTTTTACAGATGAATTTACTTACAAGAGACTGACTTTTGCTCCAGTTATCATAAAAGGCTTGGGAGGATTCATAAGTAATTAATTCCAAAACAGTGCATACCAATAAGTTGCTCATAATAAAACATGTTTGTACCACAGAACATACAGTATAAACAGGTATTATTTCCACAATAGTAACAAACTTTGAAGAAGTTGACTTATCTATTAATATGAAAGTATTCCATAAGTTACCTCCCTTTAAGAAATTTGCACTGAAATTCTTTTCCTCAAACGTCTCTAATCTACTTTCAGTAATTAATAGAATAACAGCTAGGTTCCTCAATCAGTTGTACCAATACCCAATTATTCTAATATCACTTTGAAACAGTTAAGGACCTTATTCCATACAGACGTATATATAGTAACAGGCAGATGACTACCCAAATACCCATTTACCAAGTTCTTTAATATATAAAAAGGAATATAATCTGAAGCTGAATAGCCCAGATCCTAAACACACACTTTACTATAGTAGCTCAGATGTATCCCAACCTTAGTCTATGAGATAATGGTTCAACATTGTGTTTGTACCTTTTTTTTCACAAACTTCTTTTCCTTTATTTAATTATTCCCATAACATTCAGAAAGAATGTTAAATTCCATGGATTTACTAATTTGCCCAGTTGTTTGGGGAATAGAATGACTAGACATTCAGATTGAAAACAGCAAAATTTCACATATGTACATTGTGCTCACATATCTTTCACTTGTTTTGATTACAGAAATTTGCCATAAAAGGAAAGGCAAGGACACGATTAGATAAAACATCACAGTTTTCCAACTCTGCATCATCAATTCCACCTCATAGCCAGACTCAGGAATTGTCAGGTGTGAATTTTCCTTTTCAAAAGAACACAGTAGGTAAACTGAGCCAGGATCCCATCCGAAACTGAGGCTAGAATTGTCCTCTCCATTTTTCTAGACACAGACACCTGTAACAGTCACATTCTCTGAGTACCTTGTGGCATTTCTCTCTGAAGGTGGATTATTGACTATTGACTATTGATGGATTTTTATGATCCATCAGATAACTCAAAATAAAATCCTTCACAATTCCAAGAGCTTTTTACTTCAGATAGCAAGTTCCACTAATCAAGAATTTTCCCAGGACTTACATTTCAATTTTAAACTTGTCCTTATGCAAAATCCAATCATTAGAGATAATTTCTATATATTTGCAAATTTTCAGCATGACAAGTTCCCTGTTTAGGAACTCCATAACCCAAACAAGTTCTTTGGAAAGCTTATAAAATTAGGTAGGATGGAGAGGGACCCCTGAGAAGGGGCTGCCTTTTCCACCCCATGGGATAGAACTGCTATGGGCTGTGTTTTTTACTAAACCTGAGGACTGCTCTAAATGAGCAGAATCCTCCTTTCTATACACACACACAGAGTAATCAATTACCATCTTTAGGTTTTAGCATTAAAATATAACCAACAATCTTATAATTTTCATAAGTGATAGACAAATTGTTTTAGCTGTAGCACAAACAAGAGCTTCAGATGACATCAATTGTATTCCCAGATCATATCATATTATTGACAGAAGGATGGACTGTCTTATCTAGTGCAGACAACTGCTGGCTTCTTACCTCATGGGAGGTACTTCCAGGCTTTCGGTGGCAGGGGTTCTGGGCCATTACCAGCCAGGGCCTCATGGTAGCTGATGTCTCTTCCCTCTCCTTCCTTTTACCAGGGGGGGGAAGGTAAATTTGCAGGTAGGCGGAAGGGTGAAACTCTCTTTTCCTAATCTGATCTGAGATGAGAGGAGTTAATGGAAAAACTCCAGGTATCTCAATACAGGTATCCTTCTCGACTCAAGGGAAGGGACTGGGGGAAAGGAAGTGACCAGGGGTTGTCAGGAGGTGTTTCAAGACTCCATAAAAGATCAAGTGCAAAACCTTAGAATCTGCTGGGGTTTTTTTTTTAGCTGTTCTAACTTTTCACTTCTACACCTTCTGCTTAAAAATTTAGAGTGGGACATTGAACCTTTCAGACTGACAGTCACGAGGCTAGTGCCCTTTCTTAGTATACCTGAAGCACAAACCAATGATTCTGTATCTCTGAAAGCACCTATTTAAGGTATACATGTATCCATGTACACAACATGTGTACATAATACGTGTACACAACAAACCTAGGAGTGAAACTTAGAAAATTCGCAGTAGGTTTGAATACAATTGTTATCAGTATCAAATTACTGGAACAAATTAGCTTGCAAATGAAAATTTAGTAGGCCTTTAGAATCACACAAAAAGATTTTGTAAAACATTTTAAGTATCACAAATCCTCAAAGTGCCATAAAATACCAAAAGGTGTTTACCTTAGGGAGGGAGTTTAGTTTAGATTTGAAATCATTCCATAATATCTCATTCTTTCAGATCAAGCATGGTCAGAAGGAAGATAGATAAGCTTGGGAAATAGATACAAATCTGTTAGATGGGAGATTTGATTTTATGAACTAGAAAAAATGTAGAAATGCATGCTGGCTACTTAAGGCCCACTTTAAAGATGTTTCATAACCAATGTGAGGTTATAGTCATATCTGAAGCTGATTATTGGAGCTTGCTATTTAAGATTTGAAGGGACTGTTAACTGACTGTTTTCCCAAGTCTAACCCCAGGGGTGGATACCAAGAAAGGCTATCTGAGCCACTGATCCATGAAGCCAGTGACACAGCAAAGGGTCATGGGAAGCTTGGGAGAACTACTTTTCCATATGTGCTAAGGAGAGATTCTCTCAATTTAATTTCCTCATTGATACCTGGCAGTCTTTGGGCCTGGCTCAATAATGTGGTCTGCAGTTTGACATACTTTCTGCTTGGAATTGACATGGAGTTGGGGAGATTTATTCCCTTGCTTTAGTTATGTCCATACTCTCTTAATGGCAAATTTCTATAATCAAAAATTTTGTAAGCATAATAACAAATCTATTAAATAATTGATTTTGGAACATGTTAGGTGACAATATTTGAACCCCAATAAGGGCCAAAGCCTGACCTAATCAGACTGCTTTGCTTTGCTCTAAAAAGTGCCCTTTTCTGTGTCAGCAACTTCAAAGACCGGATAGGGATGAATAGTGGGACTTCTCTTATCTTTCCTAGAGGTGTGTGCTGTGGGAGGGAGGCTCAGGTATCCTGGGCTTTTATCAGTCAGTCAGGACTTACGTTTTGCCTCCGTGCAGCACATATCTGCTACCTTTAAGGGGATAAATGATATAAATGTGTATCACCTAGCCTGTTTGCCTCCTTTAACCAAACTTTCAGGTCAGCATAGGTGACTATAAGATTGAGTTACCAGGCTTAGGATTTTAGCCCAAACAACAACTAGCTATTTAGCTTTGATATCTGTTACTAGTATATATTCCTGTATAATTCAGGGTCCTTTAATTCTTTGTAATAATATGGAGACAGGGGTGGCTAGGTGGTACAGTGAATAGAGCACTGGCCCGGGATTCAGGATGACCTGTGTTCAAATCCAGCCTCAGACACTTAACACTTACTAGCCATGTGACCTTGGGCAAGTCACTTAACCCTGATTGCCCTGACTTCCCCCTCCAAAAAAAAAAAAAGGAAGAAAAAAAGTTATAAAATAATATGGAGATAATTAGATCAAGGGCTTGTGAGAATATTATTCCATTACTTAGTTAATATTATACTTGTCTCAGTTTCATTACCATTAGTTAATGTTAAAAGAAGAATTGTTTGTGTTCTAATTTATAAATGCTTTGGAAGAAGCATAAAATGACCAGAAGTTGGAATTGTTTTATGACTTGATATGTACTGTGTTAAAAACTGATTATTTAATGTATTTATATATGTACTGGAGCCTATTATGAATTGATTAGTGAAATCTCACCCTCCTGGTAGAGGAATTAATAATGGGTTAATGTAAAGTATAAGAAAGTAGGTTCTAATGTGAATTTCTTAAACATAACAATTGGCCAAGGTTCCAATTATGATTTTATAAGAATGATAAGGGTATAAGGTTTAGGGAATGGTAATCTGAAATTGTTATGAGGTCACTTTTGTAGGAGAGTAGACATAAGAAAATGGGTTTATATAAAAAAACAAGAAGATACTGAGATGCATAGCTGAAAATGGCTGAGATAGAGCAACAAGAACCAGAGAATGTCCATCAGATGATGTCCTCTCCCCTACCCAGACAGTTGTGTGTGAAGAGACTTCTGAACGTTGAAGGGAATATGGATTGTTTATTATTACTTTCTTTTGGGTCTCTATATCTGTATTCATAAAGGGGACTGCCCCCTTGTAATTTGTCAATGCATCAATCTTACTTAAAGGAGAAATAGATAAGGGGAAATACTGTGTCCAGCACAGTTGTATGGCCTAGCAACCAGCCAAATAAAAAGAGAGATGGGGATGTATTCGATAGTCTGTTTATTACAGAACCATTTCATACAGAGCCAAGATAGAAGAAAATCATAAGGCTTATATTCCCTATAGAAGAAATTCTTACATAACCAGAATGCAAGGATCCTCCTTTGGAACTGACCACTCCCTACCCCAGACCAAGGCTAATTATTCATTAAGATTTCATCCTAGGACCATGTCCAGAGGCACAAGATTTGCTAATTAACTACTCTGAATTTTTTTTAGTTATTCATAGGACCAATGGAGGCATCATCAAACAAGATTATAATCCTCCTGCATATCTGCCTAGTGACCTCATAGAAGAGGAGAGCATTTCCTTAATGGGGCCAGGAGACCCCTGAAAGTCTAGTCTACTACATCTCCCCCATTTTATTTATTTATAGGAGAGGGGAACATCCCATTAGTGAAGCCTGGGAGACTTCTGGAAGTTCTCTGCATCTCCCCTATATTATCTATATATAGGAGAGGGGAACATTCCATTAGCGAAGCCTGTGGGACTCCTGGGAGTTCTCTGCATCTCCCCTATATTATCTACATAGGGCTACGGGCAGAATCATGCAGTTGGACATTATATACAACTTGCTGAATGATACGAGAAAAACGGGAAATAAGGATGGGCAAACAGGTACATGAAACCAGTAGTACCACCCCTATTCCTAGGAAGGTTATAATTTGCTGTATTTGCCCAGGTAATATACCCTGAGCTCTCTTAATCCAATCAACAATGTTTTGTGCCTCTGGATTTGGTAGTAGTGACTGTTGTCTTTCCTGATCCATGAGGTGAGCCAAATTCTCTAAATCATTTATGTTAAGAGATGTGTTACGGTCATCCCATAGCCCATTAAGATGATTTCTAATTTGGGCTATGTCATATTCTTACTTGTTATATTTTTTGTTTACCATACAGAAATACGTATATCTATAATCACAAATTAACTTTTGTTTAACTTGCATTAATTCAATTTCCTCAGGTAAAGCAATTACATCATCTCTGAGCTGTGTTACTGCTTTATAGAAACTCTTACTGATTTCTGATTATTAACAAAAATCCTTGTGAAACATTGGCAGACAATTCATGCAAAAACTGAGCTTGCACTATCTGATTTTGTACAGTGCTGACAGACATAGACACAGCAACATTGCTCACTATAGTAGAAATTAAAGCAATTATCCCAACAACAATACAGGAAATATACCTCTTTTGTTGATTAAAACCAAATTGCTGATTAATCTGAGCAATAGAATGATCAGCACGAGAGTAAAACCCATGCTCACTCTCCATAGGAATCATAATCATACTAGGTCTTCTTATAACAAATAGCAGTTGTCCCAAAGAAGTATTATCATGACATTGAGAAACCTTACAATTAACACTTGAGACATTATAATGCTTATCAACTTTAGTGATATTTATATTGCTAAGATTTCCCCACATGAATGCATACCTCCCTCCTAAACATGCACATACAAAACTGTGGTCAGTCCTGCTCAATCAAGTATGCCTCATTAGGAGCAAAAATAGCAAAAACTGTTGTTATTGGGGCCCACCGCAAAGGGATTTTCCATATTTCTGGGTTTCCTCTCTGTAAGTGCCCAAACCAATTTTGTTTAGGATACCCTCCATGTCTGTGTTTAGAGCTCGTGTCATTGTGCCAGGAAACGTAGGTTTGCTGATCCACCTGATGGCAAGCAGGTACATCAGTCCTACAATTCAAAAATGGAAGATCTGCTTGCCCTCATTTCAGCTCTGGCTCCTCCTCCACCGCTGGCTTCATCTGGTTCTGGTCTGGAGGCAGCTGAGCGTGCAATCTCTGCATTTGCTGACACAGTCCTTGTTCTCCTTTCTGGTATTCAGACTTCCTTCTTATCATCTGTGGAAATACACAAAAAGCCTCGGCCGTGCACAGAGTGCAGACCTCACCTACCTCATAGTAGTCTCTTATCATTTTTCCACATCACCCATTCAGTAACTGCAGCTGCCTGGAGCTGTGACCTTTTAGAATTACTAATTGTATGGTCATTAATGTCCCAAAATTTTTCAGCTGGTGTTTTATTTTCATGATTGAATGTTAAATAATTTACTATATATAATGACAACACCAAAATTCATCTCAGGGTACCCATGCACCAGGCTCCTCCTTTTAGTTTTTGAAGAGCAGTTTTAAGTGTGAGGTTTTTTCTTTCAACAATAGCTTGACCCGTCTCTATAAGGAAGCCTATTATGGTGGAGCCTATAAGGAAGCCCTGTAACATGGTGAATATCCCACTGAAGACAGAATTCAGCAAAGTTTTTTGAGGTGTAAGTGGGGCCAAACAGTGTAACTGTTTTGGCACACCCGCAGCAGCAAAGCAAGTAATAAGATGTTTTTCAACATAAGAGGTTTTTTCTCCAGACATAGCAGTTGCCCATGTAAACCCTGAATATGTATCCACGGTTATGAAGAGGTGCTGAATGGCCTATGTAATATATTTTGGGGTAACTTTAATTCAGTTTTGTGTTAAGTTGTAAAAGCCACATTTCTTCACTGTTTCTCCTCTTCCCCCAGCTGTACTTGTCTTTCTCTGCCCCAGCCTAGAGGTATTTCCTCTCAAACCATTAACTCTTCATTCAAGGTACTACCTCCTTTTGCCTAGCAAACCAAACCCATCCACTTGCAAATCAGGATGGGAACATCTCACTTGACTTGACCTTAAATCTGTGACCGCTGGTCGACCTTATGACATTTCAGCACCCAAACCACACCCCCTGCCCCTTCCCTCCTGCTGTTTGTCCCAGTGTATTATGGGTAAAACACATGTGCAGTTGATGTCAAGGGTGCATGTCCCTTTAAGTATTAGTCACGCCCTGGCTTCTCCCAGGTCCCTCCCTAACTCCACCTTTGTACACCTCATTAGCTTAGTGAACTTATGATTGACAGCCTTGTATCTTTAAAAATGCCTCTCTGCCCCTTAGAACTTCTGCAGATGGGCCTCTGTAGCTCTTGCCTTTTCTGGCAGGTCAGGTAGGCATTCTAGTAGGCCATCTGCCTGCTACAGAGAGTCACACTTCCAACTTTCTCTGAACCCTCCCCCCCCTTGCGCCTTGTGAGCTTTTCCTAGCCAGGTTTCCTCACGCTACTCCTTTTTGTCCTGTAAATCAATAAACTTTTGTAAATCTACCAAAAGACAGCTGAGCCTGTAATTCTTTTCAGATGCAAACCTAGAAAGGATTTCTCATTAGAAATCCCCGCAAAACCTATCCCGCAACATTTTCATGTATATATTTCAGTGCTACGCATAAGCTTGTATCTTTTTTTTTAATAACTATTTTCCTGTTTTGTTTTGTTTTTTTGCATTTTGGAGGGCAACTGGGGTTAAGTGACTTGCTCAAAGTCACATAGCTAGTAAGTGTGTCAAGTATCTGAGGCTGGATTTGAAGTCAGTTCCTCCTGACTCCAGGGCCAGTGCTCTATTCACTGTGTCACCTAGCCACCCCTCTATATTCCCTTTTGAAATGACCCACTTTACCACATTTAAAACAATTCTTGTTTTGTCTGCTAAGCACACTTTGATGACATTATAAATTGCAAACATGGAACCAGAATCACTCTCCTGCCCATTTTCCTTAAAATAATTAGCTAAAGCCTCTCCCACTACTTCCCAATCAGGTCCTCTGATCTGAAAGCCACTTGGCAACCATGGAGCTGCTTGATAGACTATTTTTAGAAATTTTTTTAGAATCTGTTTCTTAACGGAAATCCCTTTCTTACAGACTATAAGTTGTAATATTTGCAGATCTTTTCCTTCATCTTTTAAACCTTTCTCCAAGTTTCCTCCCATATTAACATCTCTGTGAGCTCCGAATTATGAAAACTGAAAACTTAGTGAGCCAGCGATCACCCTTCTTAGAGCCTTCCCCTTACCTTGAATGAAATCCATTGTCCCTCAGATCTCCTGTGGGGCAACTCCAGGGGGACTGGTTGCTAGAGACTTGACTGCTGTCCTGCTGTCTTGACTGATGCCCCAATGTTGTGGGCACCACTTACTGTGTCCAACACAGTTGTATGGCCTAGCAACCAGCTGAATAAAAAGAGATGGAGATGTATTTGATAGTCTGTTTATTACAGAACCATTTGATACAGAGCCAAGATACAAGAAAATCATAAGGCTTATATTCCCTATAGAAGAAATTCTTACATAACCAGAATGCAAGGATCCTCCTTTGGAATTGACCACTCCCTACCCCAGACCAAGGGTAATTATTCATTAAGACTTCATCCTAGGACCATGGCCAGAGGCACATTAACTAATTAACTGCTAATTAACTACCCTGAATTTTCTTTAGTTATTCATAGGACCAATGGAGGCATCATCAAACAAGATTATACTCCTCCTGCATATCTGCCTAGTGACCTCATATAAGAGAGGAGCATTTCCTTAATGGGGCCAGGGGACCCCTGAAAGTCTAGTCTACTACAGGGAAAAATTAATATGAGAAAAAGAATAAGGGAGTATTCAAGATGTGGAAACAAAAATTTGAATAAAAGAAAAGAGGGAGAATTATGGGAAACAATGGAATTTTGTTTCCACATAATTAAAAGTGCTTCTATCTTTGAGTGACAGCAAAATGTGGGTCAGAGGTGACTGGTTCTAATCAGAGCTATGATCTAGCAAAGACTGGCTTCTGATCAGATAGGGCATTAGAGGCTTGTACACGTGCTTGATGAGCCACTTTAGGGGAACATGACATGGGCAGTTCAGGAAGTTGCACCTAGCCAATGGAGAACAAGGTGGGAAATTAGAATGGAAGCAGTATAAAAGAGCTCGCATTTGTCTGAGTTGGAATACTCCATTAAGGGGGCTATCCATTTATTCAGAAAGAATACATGTAAAATGAATGTAATGAAAACCTTCTTGGCTTTACAACAAATATTGTTTATTCCTAGACTAAGGATATTTCTCACAATTATTACCAGAACATAAGAAATCTCTCAATGATTTCTGATTAATTGAAGTGGAATTAAGATTTTTTAGATTTATGTTATGAGTGACAGGGATCCTTCCTGACCACTCAAATTGTGTGACAGATCAGACCAAACCAGGACTACCCAAGAATTAAGACAGGGAAAGTCACCAAGACTGCAATATCTACAAATGACTGATAAGAAATCAGATAAATGCAAAAAACACTAACATGTCTCCACAATTTTTTTAAGTAGGATTGCAACTTTGCTAGTCAGTCAGTTTTTCTGACCTACAGATATTTGTAAAATAAAAGATAGAGGGGCGGAGTCAAGATGGCGGTGTAGAAGCAGGAAAACTCCATAGCTCTCCCCATAGCCACCTCAAATATCTATAAAATATGACTCTAAACAAATTTTAGAGCTCCAAAACCCACAATGTGACAGAGAAATCTCCTGCTGAAGGCAGCCCAGCAGGCAGACAGAAAGGTTAATTACAGCTTGCTGGGAGCCAAGCACTGCCCTGCATGAACCCTTGGTTTTAGCCCCAGGGTGGCCAGGACCAGCCCTGGCTGGAGCATTCGGGAGAGTGGATCACCAGCAGCTGTGGCAGTTTCCAGAATTATCAACCCATAAATGCCAAAGACAAAGTAAAAGGTCAGTGGAACTCAGCTGGATTTGGTGGGGACAGAGGAATGGGTCCAGCCCTCTGCCCCCAGAGCCAGAAGTGGCGGAAGCAGTGGCCCTGTAGCCGCCTCCATGTGGCTGCTTCAGAGCTCCTGGACTGCAAATTGCAGGGGGGCCAAGTGACCATTCACAGGCTAAGTGCTCTTGCCTTAACCTGCCTGGATCTGGATCTTGGTCTTGGGTGGTGGTCCTGAGGTGTGTGACCAGTGAGCCAAAGCTGGTGGGGGCTATAGAGATGGTGGACTCCTAATAGCTTTGGCAGCTGTGAAAACCCCAGCAATTTGGGACAAAGCTCTCCCTTCTGGAAGAAGAGTTCTACTGTGGCAAAGAACTCAAAAGTCAAGTAGCTGACTGGCAACATGAGCAGGCAAAGGAAGCGAAACAAGCACAGCCATCCAACTTTACATTCCTTTTTTGGGGACAAAAAGGATCAAAGCATGGAACAGGAGGAAAACAACACAGTCAGAACTCCTGCACCAAAAGCTTCCAAGAAAAATATGAACTAGTTACAGGCCATAGAGGAGCTTATGAAGGATTTTGAAAACCAAATAAGAGAATTGGAGGAAAAATTGGGAAGAGAAATGAGAATGATGCAAGAAAATCATGAAAAGAGTCAACGACCTGACTGAAGAAAATAACACGTTAAAGAACAGATTAACTCAAATGGCAAAAGAGGCAAATAAGCCAATGAGGAGAAGAAAGCCTTAAAAAGCTGAATTTGCCAGAGGGAAAAAGAATCTCAAAAGCTCACTGAAGAGAATAATTCCATCAGAATTAGAGTGGAGCAAATGGAAGCAAATGACTTCATGAGAAATCAAGATACTGTTAAACAGATCCAAAGAAATGAAAAAATAGAAGGCAATGTGAAATATCTCATTGAAAAAACCACTGACTTGGAAAATAGATCCAAAAGAGATAATTTAAAAGTTATTGGACTACCTGAAAGTCATGATCAAAAAAAGAACCCAGAAATCATCCTTTAAGAAATTCTCAAGGAAAATTGCCCTGATGTTTTAAAACCAGAGGGCAAAATGGAACTTGAAAGAATTTACCAATCACCTCTTGAAAAAGATTCCATGAAGAAAACTTCTAGAAATGTTATAGCCAGGTTCCAGAGTTCCCAGATCAAGGAGAGAATATTACAAGCTGCCAAAAAGAAACAACTTGAATATTGTGGAAACACAATCAGGATAACACAGGATCTAGCAGCGTCTACATTAAGGGTTCGAAGGGCCTGGAATATGATATACTGGAGATCAAAGGAGCTCAGATTAAAACCAAGAATCACCTGCCCAGCGGAACTGAGTATAATGTTCCAGGGGAAAATATGGTCATTCAATGAGGTGGAGGACTTTCAAGCATTCTTGATAAACAAACCAGAGCTGAATAGACAGTTTGACATTCAAATACAAGAAGCATGAGAAGGTAAACAGGGAAAAGAAATCATAAGGAACTTATCAAAGTTGAACTATTTACATGCCTACATGGAAAAATGAAATTGTAACTTATGAAACTTTTCTCAATATGAGGGTAGTTGAAGGGAATATAAATGTGTGTGTATATATATATATACACACACATTTATATATGTATATTTACATACATACATACAAATACATATGTCTATATAGGAGGGTATATATGCATATGAATATATATGTGAGTGCATGTACAGATATACATAGACAGAGGGCACAGGATCAATTGAATAGGAAGGGATATTTAAAAGGTGAAATTGAGAGGTGAGAGAGGAATACAATGAGACGAGACAGGGAGAGAAAGAATGGGGCTAATTATCTCATATAGAAGAGGCAAGGGATAACTGTTACAATGGAGGGGAAGAACAGGAAGGCAAAAGGGAATGGCTCAACCTTACTCTCATAGAATTTGGCTTAGGGAGGGAATGACATACACTCTAAATTGGGTATCTTGCCCTACAGGAGAATAGGGGGAAAGGGGATGATAGGGGGGATCATTGAGGGGAGGGCAGTTTGGGGGGAGGGTTGTTAGAAGCACACACTTTTGTAAAGGAACAGGGACAAAGTAGAGAATAGAACAAGTGGGGGGTGGGATAGGATGGAGGGAAATAT
>CM053581.1:423008171-423031832 GCA_028627135.1 Pseudochirops cupreus
AAAGGGCTATAAATAATCACATACCCTTTGACCCAGCAATACCACTTTTGGGGTTATATCCCAAAGAGATCACAGAAGTCGAAAAAGGACCCATATGTACAAGGATATTTATAGTAGCTCTCTTTGTGGTGGCAAAAAACTGGAAACATAGGGGTTGCCCATCAATTGGGGAATGGCTGAACAAGTTGTGGTATAGGAATGTAATGAAATACTATTGTGCTATAAGAAATGGGAAGGAGATGGACTTCATAATTACCTGGAGAGGCTTATACAAATTGATGCTGAGTGAGAAGAGCAGAACCAGGAAAAATTTGTACACAATCACAGACACATTGTATGTGTGATGACCAACTTTGGTGAACTGGACTCTTCTCAGCAATGCACAGTTATAAGACAACTCTACAAGTCTCAGGATGGAAGGAGATATCTACATTCAGAGAAAGATCTACAAAGACTAGAGTTTAAATGGAGACTGAAGCAATACAGGCTATTGTTCTTTTTCATGTCTGGTTTTGTTTCTTTTTTTCCATTATTCACTCATTGGTTACAACCCTTCTATACAACCAGACTGTTGCACAATGTGAAAGTATCTGCAGATCCTATGCGTGATTGCATGCCACCATGGTGGGGGGGAGGGGGGGAGGGGGAGAATCTGAAACTCGAGGGATTGTGGAACTGAATCTTGTAAAATAAAAGTAAAGAAACAAGTCATTGAAAAAAAAATAAAAATAAAAGAATGTAAAAGTAAAAAAAAAGAAAGAAAAAAAAAGAAAAAAACAGACCTTAAAGAGAATGTTCCAAATTCTTTCATGAACCCTGTGCACAATTTACTGCTCCTTGACCATACCCTATGCTTTCCTGCCTTTGATCATTCTGTTTCCTAGAATGATATGCCTTCCTCCCCACTCACTCCTGGAAAAAAAAACAAACCCTCAACTTAGGCTTTCAAATTCCTAGCCCAACCTTCAAGACCCAACTCAAATTTGACTGACATGAACCCTTCTCCCATAAGCAAAAAGCAATTGCTCCCTCTTATAAATTTCCAAAACACTTTGTACTTTCCACTGAACTTTCAAATTCTACCTTCCATTAGTTATTTGTATACATGTCTTCTCTTTTTTTAAAAACCAGATAATAAACTGCTTGGAGGCATGAATAATAAAGTTATAAAATGTTAATATTGAAATACACTTTAAGAGATCAATTTTAAATTATTTTAAATCCTTTTATTTATATATAAGAAAAACGTGTCCCAAAGCGATTAAGTGACATAACAATGTCACCTGGCCAGTAAGTGTCAGATCCAGGTCTAGAACTCAGATTTTCATGCCCCTTTGTTCAGAGTTTTCACCATGTTCTGTTTTATTAGTAATGGTGAACATAACATGATGGATCAGAAGCTAGTCTCAATGCCAAGAAGACCTCTACTCAAGTCAGATCACTGACACACACTGGCCACATAGCTTTAGGTAAGTCATTTATCCTTTTGGTACTCTGGGCAATTCTCTAAGACTCCAAGTTGCAGAGAATGTACTGGTAGATGATGTTTTCTCATCTGGGAATTCCTTATATCAATGAAATCACAAGTCCTGTCCTTAATTCCTTATCCCAAGTTACTGCTAGCATAACAATACAAATTCACATTTACATAGCATTTTAAAGTTTTATTCATCTTTCCATCTCTCCTAGTGCTGAGAAGAATAACTTACTCATAGCTGATGCTCAATAAATATTTATTAAATTGACATGAATTAACATATTTGCATAAATTAACAGATTAGCCAGTCTCCTAGAAAGCAGAGAACAGTTCACTGAGGAGGATGTATACACAAGTCAACAAAATTTTGATGAGGGAGGAAGGCGATGGGGGTTTAGGAGGCTTGAATCTGGAACACAAGGAAATATTTACTCAAAGTGGGCCAGGCCCAGATCAGATGTCAAAGGATAGGGCTTCTAAGTATAATGAAGAAACAACACAGACATGTGAGGATGGAGACTGTTAAAAACTATGGAAGCTCTGTGGTACAATGGAAGAATCAGAGCAGGAATATGGAGTCCAAACTCCACCACTATAGTCTTAGCCAACTCATTTCCCCTCTTGAGTTTCTTTGTCTACAAAATAAGAAAATTAGATTGTTGTTGTTCAGTTGTTTCTGACTCTCCATAACTTATTTGGGGTTTTCTTAACAAAGATACTGCAATGGTTTGCCATTTCCTTCCCCAGCTCATTTTACAGACAAGAACTGAAGCCAAAAAGGTTCAGTGACTTGCCTAGGGTCACACAGCTAGCGTCTGAAGACAAATCTTCTTGACTTCAGTCTATCTAGCTGCCCAAAAAATTAGTTTAGATGACCTCGAAAGTCCCATCCACAAAGCCCTATGATTACCTACTTTACAGTGGCTCTTTTAACCTACTTCTTACACATGCACTATCTTGTCTGTTCCTCATAAATCTGCAAGGTAAACAGGGCAGGTTATATAATTTTCCCCTTTTCTACACATAAAGTCTAAGAGAGAGGTGATACTACCACAGTGACATAGTTGTTGGTGAAGCCTAGGTCTCCTATACCTCAGTACTCTTCCATGACACCCACACCAATTCTTCTTCAATCATCACCTCTATACAGATAACAGCTAAGATTTATACAGCATTTAAGATTTGCACATGTTATTTCATGTGATCCTCATTTTACATATGTAGAAACTAAGGCTCAGATTAAGTAACCTGATCAGGGTCGCAAAGCTTACAAATTATTGGGGATGTAACTTGAACTCACATCTTCCCTACTCCAAATACAGGACTCATACCCACTATTCCAGCTAGCAATGATTCCTGACTCTACTTCATCCAGCCACAGTTTCTCTCCTGAGCATTATCAACTACCTATTGGATATTTTGAACCAGATGCTTCATAGGCTTGTGGAACTCAGTATACCTTAAAAGAACTCATTATCTTACCCCTCCCCCTAACCTCATCCTCCTTACAAACTTCCAATTCCAATAGAGTACATCATCACCATCCCAGAACCCAGGATTCCTCACTCCCTCAACTAGTCAACTACTAAATCTTCTATCTCCACAATACCTCCTGGATAAGTCCCCAATTTTCTACTTATATTCTAGCCACCAGCCCAGTTCAAGTTCTCCCCACCTCTACAATGAATTACTGCAAAAACCACCAATCTCCCTGCCTCAATTCTCTCCCCACTCTAATCTGTCTTTCACACTGCCAGCAAAGTGTTTTTTCCTTAAGTGCAGGTCTGCCTATATCACCCTACCCCTCAACTCAATAAAGCTTCTGGATCAAATAATAAATTCCTTTTGGCATTTAAGCAGCTTCTCAATCTGGTCCCTTCTTATCTTTCCTGTCTTCTCACACACTACTTCCCTACTACATACATTCTACATTCTAGCTATACTGGCCTTTTTGTTTCCAAAAACACACAATTCTTCTTATTCTTTGCCTTTGTATTGTCTCCCATGTCTAGAATGCTTTTCCTCCTCACTTTGAACTTTTAGTATACTTTCTTTCAAGATTCAGTTCAACTGCTACCTTCTGCAAAAGAGGTTTCCTCTTCTCCCACCATGACTGTTAGTTCTTTCCTTTCTAAGATTACCTTCCTTCTACACAGGCAAAAAGCATTTATTAAGCACCTATCATGTGCCAGGCACTCTAATAAATGCTGGGGGTGCCCTTGACAAACTTAATTTCTAATGAGGAAAAAAATACATAAAAGGGAATCCTAAAAAGAGGGGAGAGGGAGGTACCCAACAGTGGCATGGTGGCTAAATACAGAGAAGGTAGGGTGGCTGATAGGGACCTTCTCCCAAAGTGGAAGTTTGAGGAAGAACTCACCAATAGAGGGTGGGTATGTGTGGGTGTATGTATGTGTATGTGTGTTTGCACATGCTGTCTCTCCCATTAGAATACGGGAGAATTAAAATATGAGAATTTTATATATATCTACATATATGAAATTAGAATATAAGAGAATATAAGACTATAAAGGAATTTGAACATAAGCTCCTTGACGACATGACTGTTATTGCACAGTGCCTGTTACACAGTTTAGCACTCAATAAAAGCCTATGGTTGCCACGCATGACATGGAGGGCAGGAGGGAAGAGAAGGTGATAGAAGGAAAGAATGGCTGTTAATAGGCAGAGTGGGAGGAAAGGTCTCTCCTGGAAGTAGGGGTTCAGTATGGATAAAGATACAATGGGAGGGGATAAGGAAAGCGAGTAACTTGAAAACAAAACAAAACCCTAGAAAGATAAGTTTCAACCAGATAGCAAATAAGCTCGAACATCAGGCTTACGTATTTGTAGTCTATTCTGTAGGCATCTAATTAATTAATTAATTAAGGTTTTTGAAAAGGACAGAGGCAAAGGAGTTTGGTTTGGTTTTTGATTTTTTTTTTACTAAGGTGATGAATGGAAAAAGTGTTCAACCTCAGTCACAATACAAAAACTGTAAAACTGAACTCAGGCCTCTCCCAATCTTATTTCAACCACTCTCTACCTGATTTTAAGAAATTACTATGGGGGGGGGGGGGTGCCTCCTTGACCACAGCAATTTAGTCTCAAATGTCTTCTCTCCCTCCCTCACCTTCCTTTTCTCCTCCTCCTCCTTCCTCTCAAGGATTAAGAAATGGAGCTGGAGAAATGTCAGCTGTGAGAAGCCCCTTGGGACAGGGGGAGCAGCAGCAGGGGTAAAGACACCACCACAAAGAAAGCACTGCTACTTGGGCACATCAGAGGTGTTTCTTTCCAAAAGGTGGTGGGCTTTGTGTTCTTGTCCACTCTGCTCCTCCTGGCTGCTTGTGCTTTTTCAGCCTCTATGGCACAGCTCGGCCAGGCCCATCCTGCGCTTCCCTCAGTCCCAGCGGCCTCCTCAGCCTCACAGCCACCATCTGGCCCGGCAGCCCCCGGGGCCTCCATTTTGGGGAGGGGCTTAGGCCTATCGACTTTCATTTTCCTACAGACCATGCCACACTAGGGTCTCCTCCTCCCTCCCCACCCATTTCTAGCTCCCTTCGGTGAGCCGTCTTCCTCCACTAGAACGTAAGCTCCTTGAGGGCAAGGATTTTCTATTTGCTCGAGTATGCCTTCCCAGTGTCCACAATGTCCAGAAGATTCTAAAAGCTTAATAAATGTTTGTGGCGTTACCCCCATGGCTGTCCCTCTCCGCCCCCTCCCGCTATCCTTCTCCCTCCCCTTTTTCCTCTCCGCCCCCCGCCACTCTAAAATAGCAGTATCTTCCTTCCCTCAAAGCTAGTCTTCCTTGGAACCACGGAACGTTAAAGCTGAAAGGGGCTTTCTTGACTTTGAGATCTAATCTAAACCCCTCATTTTACAGATGACGAAAGAGGCCCATGGAAGGAATGTGACTCTTCTAAGGTCACACAGCTCATAGAAATAAAATAAACGTATCCATGGGATCGCAAACCGGCGGTCGTAGTTCAGGTTCTAAATCTGCCAAACAGAAGTGGGCTTGGCCATCTCCTCCACCTCTTTCCCAAGCCCCAGTCCCCGCCCGCACCCGCAAAGCCCACTCTCACGGACTTGGACATTTCGGAATACAACTGCTACCGCCGCGCAGAGGCCTCCTCCTCCTCCTCCTCCTCCTCCTCCTCCAGCAGCCCCGCCCCCTCCTTCCCTTCTCTTCTTCCGCCTTTTTTCCCCTTCCGTCCCTTCGATCCTTCCGATCCTTCCGCTCCTTCCGGCCTGGGTCCAACGTTCCCAAACTACTACACTACAAAGTAGGGTTCGGAATTCTCACGACTTTCTCCCTGAAGTCCTACCCCCTCATCTCCAGCTGGTACAAAAACAATAACATCAACAATAGCCCAAACACACGAAACAAACAAAAAAGCACCTCGCCATAGAGTTAATTGACTGCGCTCTCGACCAATAGAAATGCCTATGCAGACTGCCACCCAATGACAAGCCTCGGCTCTTTTCTCTTGTTTCTTATTCATTCCGATCTTAGAGACAGAAGAGAATTTCCTCCAGTTCTCTCCTTTTGCAGAGGCTGGGGAACTGGTTGACGTTCTTAGGCCGGGGACGTCAGAGGCAACCTTCTTGTTTTACAGATAAGGAAACTGAAGTACAGAAAAGTTGTTACCCAGGGTTAGTCGGTCAACCAGCATTTATTGAGCGCCTACTATATGCCAGGCACCATGCCAAACTCTGGGAATACAAAGGCAAAAAAAAAAAAAGCCCTGGCTGTCTAGGGGATCACAGGCTAATGTGAAGGGGCTGTCACTCAACTAGTAAATGTATGAGATAGGATTTGAACGCGGGTATTTCTGACTCCACATTACTTTTAGTGTGGGAGGGATGGTTAGAGATCATCCAACCTCTGCATTTTACGGATGAGAAAATTAGGGTTCAAAGTTGGTACCAGAAGAATGGATATCAAATTCCATTCAAAAGGAATTTATTAAATTATTGCGTAGTATTGTGAATGCTAGACTTGACATGAGGAAGGCCCAAATTTAAACCTTGAATTCTTTGATGCATTGAGGTATTTAGCATTTACTGAGTATTTTTATCTGTAGTATCTCCTTCTGTGGGGACCTTAGAAAAATCCAAGAGCTACACGGTATAAACGCATAGAATTTTTTTTTTAATTTCCAGTTCCACATTATCTCTCTCCCTCCATCCTCTCTCCTCTCTTCCCCACCCACTGAAAAGGCAAGAAACGCGCTACCCATTCTACACAGACACTCATTACGTACAGAATTCTGACTTCGGTGGGGTCTGTTAGCTCCTCCCCCAGCATCATTTGCCTCGTCTACAAAATGGGGAGGTGGGCCTAAAAGGCCTCGGAGGTCTCTTCCCGCTCTAGATCTGGGATCCCTTGACTTCTGTCCCATCCTTGTTCATGCCCAACGGCAGTCACCCTGGTCACACTGATGTACACGCACACATTCCCTGCGAGGTGTCCAAAAGTCTTAATGCCATTTTAAGCTTTGACAACACCAAGATTTTGGAGACACCTTCCTTGCACATCCCGGGAAGCTGAGGCGGCTGGGAGCACTAGGAGGAGTCAGAGCTCTCCTGGGATGAAACCCCGCAAGTCCCAGCCCCGGCTCCCTTCCGGGAGCCAAAGTTGTGCACTAACGGGAGCGGAAGGAAGGAAGGGCCTCGGGCGATCCTCTCGCTCCCTTCATCCTCCCTGGGCTCAGCGGGAGGACGGGAGGAGGAGGCAGGCAGGCCGGGAGGCGGGTCCTCCCTTAAGGGAGCCGCAGGAGCGGTAAAGCGGTGGCCTCAGACCGGGAAGGGTACCCGGGACTCCCGCGCCTACCTGCTCTCCTCGCGCCGCCTGCGGCTTGGGAGCCTACCCCGGAGTCCGAGCCGTGGGCTCTGTTATGGCCCGCCGCAGGCGCGTGGAGGAGGCGCAGCTGCAGGAGCGGCTCTTCAGGCTGGTCCAGGAGGGGCAGCTAAGGCCCTTACAAGAGGAGCTTGGGAGAGCGGAGCACAGCGGCAGCTGGCAGGTGAAGAGCGGGTGCCCGGGCCGGGGAGGTGACACCCTCCTACATTCTGCAGCCCGCCACGGGCATCGGGACATCCTAGCCTACCTGGCTGAAGCTTGGGAGCTGGACATCGAGGCCCCTAACCGGGACTACAAGCGTCCCCTGCATGAGGCGGCGTCCCAGCAACACCGGGACTGCGTGCTATATCTGCTGCAAAGAGGGGCGGCTGTGGACTGCCTGAAGAAGGGGGACTGGTAGGTGGGGAGGGTCTGGATGTGTCCGTAGATTAAGCCCTGCCTAAAGACAGGCTATGGCTTCGTCGACCCCCCCTTTTTTTCTCTCCCTGAACTGCTGGCTCATCATTCAATTGAGCTTCATCCTCTTTGTACAGTGCAGTCGACTGGCTAGTAGACAGGGCAAATAAACCACTGCTTATGGAGTGCCTGCCCTGTGTCATATGCAGGCAGAGTTAATGGGAGAAGTTAAAAAAAAAAAGTAAAAAGTTTCCCTTATCCTTGAAGAGTTTAAAATCTGGCATTCAAGGAACATAACCTTAATAGTGAGAGTAACTGATATGTCTGTAGTCCTTTTAAATAAGTTCTCATTCACCTCTTAACTAGGAGATACTTTGGTAGGTACTTACTGCAAGTGTTATTCCTGTTTTACAGATGAGACCTCAGTTTAAATTCCACTTTATTAACTGATCAAAGGTACTGGCACTTCACCTTTCAGATCCCTCGGTTTCCTTTACATGTAAAATGTAGATAGGAATACTTGTGTTCTCTATGTCTTCAAGTTATTGTGAGAAAAGCACATTGCAAACCTTAAAACACTATATGCATGTAAATTCCTCAGGTTTTTGGCTAGATAACCACCTTATTAATTGCTTTCATTTTTCCAATTTTCGTTTTACCCAGAATCCACCCTACCAAATTTTGTGAGACTGGTTCATTCTAGCACCCGCTGGGCTATGTCTCTGAACCTCTGTTCAGAAATCCTTGCCTTCCAGGATTATTTTTTATGTTATAAATCAGAGACATAAACAATTTGCAGCTGGAATGATAAACTAAATACCAGCCAAGATCCTATAAAATGGACACACTCCTATAACAGAAGTGTTGAGAAATTGCATTAATTAAATTTTGGTAGACATGATTTATCCTTTCCATCTCTAAATCTATAGATTCTATGACTGAAACAGATGGCATAGAAAATAAAGAGCTGGTCTTGGAGCCATACATACTTAACTGTATGACTGAGCAAGTCTCTAAATCTTTAGGTGCTCAAAGCAACTCTCTTAGCAATATAATTGACAAAGATGCTGACCTGCATTAGAAAAGTGTGCTAAGAAGAAAAGCTACCAGAGCCCCCACCACGTGGGATGAGCTAGTCCTCTTCCTTAAAAAAGTATTGAAATGGTAATGAAGACTTAAATGGCTCAAGGGACTAAAGATTCAGGTTACATACATAACTCCCTGGTCACCTGAGTACAAAAAATTACAAAGACCTCCAGTCCCGTTCTGATGTTAGGTTGATCTATCTGTCGCTGAGCAAATCAACTAAAGTATCCTCTGTGCATATCCTTGTTGGATACACTTTCTCCTGCCATAACTAAGTAAACTGCCTTTTGTAACTTAAATGACTCACAGATGTCTCATTTTGTTCCAGTATTGTACCTAAACTACCAAGGGACCAGTCTGAATCAGGTGCAGCCTACCACAAAGTAGCTTCCTCATTAGGAAGTTCCTTAAATCAATGAAATTACAGGTCTCTATAATACATAACATTTCGGTATAGTCAAACAAGGCAACAAGCATTTATTTACAAATTGCTGTATACCAATACTCTTTGGAGACACACACACACACACACACACACACACACACACACACACACTGATACCTTCTCTTAATGAGCTTACAGTCTGTTGAGATAGAATGCATGTAAATATGTAAGTACAGAATGAATACAAAGGAGATACTTCAATAGTAGTTAGGGAGGACTGTTAGTATAAAGAATGATATTTGAGCTTCCTTGGAAGGAAGTGAGGGATTCAATGAGGTGAAGGTGAGAAAGACCAGAGAGAGGACCAAATGACATCACTATTCTAGAGTCAAGTTTCAGTGTGTCCAACTGTGGCTGATCAAACCAATGTGAGCTCGAAATGTTCTACCATACGTCAGGCACAAATAGTCCATGTGAACATTTGGGGTGGATTCTCTAAATTTGCGCATCTTAACTTGTTTTTTTTTTTTTTGAGCTATTTCAATTCTGCTTTTTTTATAGAACACAGCACCTTCTCTGATGTAGGCACGTCATGCTGAGTGAGTGGTCCTGTGTCAGTGACTCCCATGTCACACAATCAATTCCAAAGTTCTTAAGAGAGATCTTGAGAGTGTCCTTGTATTACTTCTTCTGACCACCGTGTGAATACTTGCTATGTGTGCGTTCTTCATAAAATTGTCTTTTTGGCAATCATGCATTTTTGAATTTGAAAAACATGGCCAACCCAATCGGAGTTATGCTCTCTGAAGCAGAGTTTGAATGCTTGTCAGTTTAGTTCAAGAAAGGATTTCAGTGTCTGGTATCTTTTTCTGCTAGGTAATCTTCAGAATCTTCCTAACACAATTCAAATGGAAGTGATTCAGTTTCCTGGCATGGCACTGGCAGATTGTCCAGGTTTCACAGGCCCACAACAATGAGTTCAACACAATGGCTCTGTAGATCTTCAGTTTGGTAGTCAAGTCTAATACTGCTTCTCTCCCATACTTTATCTGGAGCCTCCCAAACACTGAGCTAGCTCTGGCAATGCATGCAACAACCCCATTATCAATGTGTACATCCCTGGAAAGAACATTACCAAGGTAAGTGAACTTATCCACAGCATTCAGAACTTCTCCATTTGCTGTAACTGTTGGTTCCACGTAGGGATGGTGTGGTAGTGGCCTGTGTTTTCTTGGTATTAATTGTTAGGCCAGTATTAGCACAATTAGCAGAGAATTGATCAATATATTGTTGCATCTCAGCTTCGGAGAGTACATTGAGTGCACAATCATCTGCAGACAGAAAACCATACACCAACAGTCCCTCTGCTTTGGTTTTAGCTTTGTAGCCTTTTCAATTTGAAGAATTTACCATCCATTCAGTAACTGACCTTGATGCTGTGTTCATCCTCATTAAAAGCATTTGACAACATGACAGATAATATCATGCTGAACAGCATGGGAGCAAGCACACAGCCTTGTTTCACTCCACTGGTGACTAGGAAAGCACAAGAGCATTGTCTGTTATCTAGAACCCAGGCATGCATACTGTCATGAAATTGATGTTCATTGCTGATGAACTTCTCTGGGCAACCAAATTTTGACATAATTTTCCATAAGCCCTCAAGACTGACAGTATCAAAGGCCTTGGTCAGATCTACAAATATTGTGTACAGATCTTGTGCTCCTGGCATTTCTTCTTGAATTGTCGGGCAGCAAACCCTGTATTGACCACACCTCACCCCTTTCTGAAGCCACATTGCCTCTCAGGTAGATAGTATCAGCATGTAAGTAGGAAGCCCTAGAATTTGGTACTCAATCTCTATCTTCAAAGCAATAGCTGTTATACCAGGTGGTCAGTTCAAAGACATCCTTTCTGCTAAAGGAAAATATTTTTCTGACTTCTTCCGCAGAAATTATTACTTTCAGTGATCGTCCAGGAGAATTTAAGAAACTGAATTGTCCAATGATTGGTGCTTCAGTGGACTCTGCTTCTGTCACCTTGCATGGGTCAACCAACCCAAGAGGCAAGATAGACTAGGAAGCTGGAATACATAGTTGTCTAACCCAAAACATACTATTGCCCAGAACTATAATGATTTAAAAGTGGATAAGGAAATGTCATTCTAGCATCTCTTCATTACTGACAAAAAGGTAATCCTTTGACAGATAACCATTAAAGACCTTTCTGTTGGCTGCTCTATGAATGAGACCCGATTTTCCAGTTCAAAGACAAGTATTGTGAAGTGTGACAAACTAGCTTGAATACTGGAAATGACATAAGCCTGATATCCAAAGGAGTAAGAACTATTTATTCAAGTAGAAGTGAGCTGCTCTCTGGTAGACACTCCAGGGGTGCATACCTAAGTTTGCTATCTTGACTTAAATTCTTGTTAGCTTTATTATACTTTAAACTCCAAGGTTTTGGTAGACTAAGCCACATTGCTATGTGGCCTTTGAAGTCCTTTCCTTATGGGGATTAAAGGAAATCATTCCTTCCTCAGGGTAGCAGTCTGATGGATAGGTTAAGGTTGTTGTGTGTCTTTCTTTCTGTCTCCTTCTCTAAAGACCAATACCATGTCAGCAGTATTTTAACATAGTAAAACACTGGGTCTCAAGCCCACCTGACCTTTTTGTAGCTCTTTTAAACTTGTTCCGAGAAAGCCAAGCACAAAGCGGTTTACTTCACCATAGGAGAATAAAGAATAGGTGAGTAGGGAAGGGATGATAGAATATCTAGAATATAGCTTTGATTAAGCACCAATCTCCACTGCCTCTGTTGGGGATTCTTCCAGTTAGTGGTCAGAAGCATAAGGGAAGAGTTCCATCCTTGGCTGGTTTTTTGGGGGGGAAGGTGATGTTTGTTTTGGGGGCTTTTTTTGCTTTTTTTGGAGAGGAGAAGGCAGGGCAACTTGCCCAAGGTTACACAGCTAGTACGTGTTAAGTGTCTGAGGCTGGATTTGAACTCAGGTCCTCCTGACTCCAGGGTTGGTGCTCTATTCACTGTGTCACCTAGCCACCCCAGCCCTGACTGTTTTATGCCTAAATGACCAGGAACCTATGTTAGTTGTATGTACTTTAGTTCTCTGAGCCAACTAAATCTTTTTTTTAAGTTTACTTATTTTTAGTTTTCAATATTCACTTCCTTAAGTTTTAAATCTTTTCTCCCCCTCACCTCCCTCTTCCTCTCTTTGAACAAATTGGAAAATTATTTATCTAAAAAATTTTATTGTTTGTTTTTTATTTTGGTTCCTTAGACTAGTTCTTATTTTTATTTATTAATTCAGTGGAAATTTTTGCTTTCAGTTTGGTTGATGTTTTCTTTAATTTTTCAAGAGTTTCTATTTTAGCATTTAACTGAGGGCTTTTTTAAATTTCTTGATTTTCTAGGATTTTGTTTATTTGTTTCATCGTTTAGTTATATTCCCAGTTCACTAATTGGATCTTTCTCATTTTGATTGATCAAAATGTTCAAAGATACAAATTTCCCTTTTGAGACTGCTTTAGATGCACCTCACAAATTTTAGTATATTGTGATTTGGTCATTGATGCATCAATTCTTTAGGATTATTTAACTTTTTATTAATTTGTAGTTTTTTTAATAACCTCTTATTTAATATAATTTTCATTACATTGTGGTCAGGATGGGTTTAATATTTCTACTTTTCTGCAGTTGGTTATGAGGTTTTTATGCCTGAGATGGTCGAATTTTGTGTCTTGTAGTTCTGAGAAATATATGTGTACCTTTCTATTCCCATTCAGTAGTCACCTGTTCCAGTTCCTTAGTTTAACTCTTTGTAAATCTTTATATTTCAAATATGCTTCTTATAAACAACATACTAAAGGAATCTGCTTTCTAATCCATTTTGCTTTTCTCTTTTAATTTTATGGTAGAGTTCATTCACATTCACATTTATGATGCTTTTTTGTGTATTTCCCTTTATCTTATTTTCTCATACTTTTTTTCCTCTTTGTTCTATGCTCCCACAGCAGAGGGTGGTAAGAAAGGAGTGTGTTCAGCATGAGTACACACTTTAGGCTACAGACCATCCCCATCTGTGCTGAAAGGTTTTGATACTCTGCTCTGGGGTCAAAGGCAATTAGCTTAGGTTTTCCCCTACTCCTACTCTGTGCTTCATTTCACAGCTTCAGCTCCCAAACAAATCTAGGATCTAGAAGGTCCTATGCTGGACCTTCCTAGCTAGGTCTGCTCTCCAGGGCATGCAGTCCTCTGCTTATCTTCCTATTCTGAAGAGGGCTTGCTGTAGTTTCTCCTTGAATTTCCCAATCATCATTTGGTCTAGTACTTTTCCTCATTCCTTCTTAGAGTAGGTATGGGAGAAAGTTGAGCTATACTGTTTTGTCTTACTCCTTCATCTTTGTCTGTTTCCTGTATTCTTGTAGTCACAGATTGCTTCTTATGTTTCTCCAACTATATTGCAAGTTGTTTGAGGGCAAGAGCCATCTTGCTTCATGTTTCTGGTATATCTTTTACCTTACCTAAGCATATAATGAAAGATCCTCAATATAGTATTACTTCTGCTATCAACTACCCTCTGTTATCTCTATCTCTAGATTAGTGCTGCTGAGGAGTACAGAAGCATTGCCTAAGTTCTGCATCACACTCTCACCCCTCCTATACATCACAGTCCTTTCCCCTCTAGTTATTTTCCCAAATTCTACAAAACAGGCAGAGAAGCTGCTAATAGAGGCCACAGGCTATACTATTTCCTAGCTCTTTGATCCTTTTAGTTTCTCCTGTTAGTACAAAGAATGTAAGTATCAGACAATTGTCACACAATACTGGTGTTTAGCTATTCTTTAGCCTGATGAATTTCTCCTTATTGGCCTTAGGACTCCTCTGATGATGGCTTGCACAAGAAAAAACTTGGAAGTGATCCAGGATCTTGTGGAGCATGGGGCCAATCCAATCCTGAAGAACAAAGACGGCTGGAACAGCTTTCATATTGCCAGCCGAGAGGGTGACCCTGTGATCCTCCAGTACTTGCTTACTGTTTCCCCATCTGTCTGGCAAACAGAGAGCGAAATCAGAAGAACACCTCTACATACTGCAGGTATGGACTCTGGGCTGTTCAGAGTACTGGATTTGGAATTAAAAGATATAAGTTCACATCCCATTGCTCCTATTTCTTGTACGACCTTGTCCAAATCACTTAGCCTTTCAGTTTGCTCCTTTGTAAAGAAGAGATTAGACCAGATTATCTCTAAGGCCCTTTCCATATCTAAGTTTTTAGAGATCTTTAATTATACAGCTGCACACATGTTGGATTTGACCATTGTTTTTTGTAGACTGAATTATATACCATAATTGTGGTACCATATACCCAGTGCTGCATAAGATACTGAGATGAGATGTGGTCCCTGCTTTCATGGGGCATGGAACCCAGTTGGGGGGAGGTATCACACACACATGCACACACACACACATATACACACACACAACTATACTGTCAAAAAAGACATCTTCATCCATGTCAAATCCACTAACCATGTGGGTCCCCCAAAGCTCTATCCTGGGGACCTCTTCTCTTTTCTCTCTATACTATTTCACTTGATGTATCATCAGCTCCAGTGGGTTCAATCATCATCTCTATGGAGCTGATTCTCAGATAGCCCTAACCCTTCTCCCAACCTCCAGTCTCATATCTCTAACTATGAAATGAGATATTTGAAAAGCACTTGGCATAGTGCCTGGCACATGGTAGAAGCTGTATAAATGCTTATTCCCTTTCCCCTCTGCTCCGCACCCCAATATTAGATATTTCAAACTGGATGTCCTGTAGACATCTTAAACTCAACATATCCAATTATCTTTCTCCCAAAAACTTTTCCTCTGAACTTCACTGTTACCGTCAAGGGTACCATCCAGGCACCAAAGCACAAAATTTCAGTCATCCTTGACTGCTTGTTCTTTCTCTCCTCCCATATTCAATCTGTTGCCAGGTCCCGCTATTTTTGCTTGGTTATGTCTCAAGTATACAACATTCTTCACATAAGATTTTCCATCTCCTAATGCTGAAAATGCTCACTGGCTGTCTCCTGTGCCTGGAACTCTCTCCATTTTTGTCCTGCCTCTTGGCTCCTCTAGTTTTCTTCAGATCTCAGCTGTCTTCTGCAAGAAGTCTTTCCCAGCCCTCCTTAATCTTAGTGCCTTCCCTCTGAGGCTACCCCTAATTTGTCTGATATATATCTTGTTGTACATAGTTGTTTTAGTTGATTCTATGTTGTCTTCCTCACTGAATTGGGGGCTCCTTGAGAACAGGAATTGTTTTGTTTTTTTCTTCCTTTCTTTGAATCCCCAGAGCTTAGCACAGTACCTGAAACATGGATGCTTGAATAGTTGAATAACTGACACATAAGGAATACTTAAGAGAGGTGAAGCAGATTACTAATATGAAGTCCAAGGTAGAGGATAAGACATTAATCCTTACTGGGGAAGATATTCAAAGGCATAATAGAGATGGTGGTATTTGAGAAGGATTGTAAAGGATAGCTATCAATCAGAGAATTTCAGGTACACTATGAGCAGAAGCATAGAAGTGGGAAAGTAGGACACTATGTGGTAGACAGTCAAATCTGACTGCAGCACAGAGTATGAGAAGTCAACAAAAAGCAGAATGGCATCAGATTATGGAGGCCTTGAATGACAGGCAAAGAATTTTGAACTTTATTCAGGAGCTAATGGAGATCCATTCTGGGGTTTTGAGCACTGACGTGACATAACCAGATCCACCATGTTTAAGGAAGATGAGTCTAGATTTAAATAATTGAAGAAATATTCATTGTTCATAAGTAGGTAAAGCCAATATAATTTTTGAAAATGGCAGTGTAACTAACTGGCCTATTTACTCAATGCTATCTCAATTAAATTACTAAAAATATTTTACAAAGTTATAAAAATAATAACAAAACTCATTTGGAAAAACAGAAGGTAAAGAATTTCAAAGAAACTAAGGGGAAAAAAAACAAAGGAAGGAGATTCAGCAGTACTAAACCTTAAACTATACTATAAGGTGAGAGTATTGTTATAAAATATAAAATAGATTATTTTGATTATTTTAAATTAAAATTTTCTTGTATAAATAAAAACAGTATAGCCAAGATTAGAAGGAAAGCAGAAATTTGGGAAAGAATTTTCGTAGACAACCTCTCAGATAGGATATGATTATGATGGAATACTGCTGTAATATAAGAAATGATGAGCTGGTTGATTTAGAAAAACAAGGAAAGACTTGGACTTATGAAGGAAGATGCTGTCCACTTCCAGAGAGAACTGATAAATAGAAATATGCATAGTACAGTCTTACATATAGGTATATGTGTGTATGTTTATAGATATAGATATAGTCATATCTGATTGTAGACTTCTCTGGGAGGAGGAGAGGGGAGGGAGAACACAACAAAGAACAAAAGAAAACCTAGAAAGAAGCACAGAAAAGCTGGGTTACTTTGAAAAAAAAAAAGTGTAGGATTTACATGTTTTTGAGAAATGGAATTTTATTATCTTATATTGAATGCTCTCTTATGTTCTGCTATGTACATGGAGATGTTCGTTTTTTCTTTTATCATTTTATATTTAAGTTCAAAATTAATATTTTTTAATTTAAAAAATTTAAATAAAAAAAAGAAGGTGAATTTGACTGCATGTGAAAAAAGAAAGATTAGATATGGAAGAGACTTTTCATTTTTGTCTCTATCCTAAATGCTTAGCATGATGCTTGAAAAATCCTAGGCACTCAATGAAGGGTTATTGATTAGAAAGATAAGTATTTCTTGAAATTATTAGAATAAATGAGATTCTTATTTCCTACCCCACCACCAATATCACTAAAAAGGAAAAATATAAGACTAGATGACATAATGGGGAAAAGAGGTATGGTATAAAATCCCAGATTTTGAGTTTGAAGAAACCTTAGCAGTCATTTAATCTAGAACATTTTCTGTACACATGAAAAAAACTGAAGTCAAAGGAAGAAAAACAGGAAGAAGCTTAAGGTTTTTCAAGGGAAAGAAAAGGGATGAAGGATTTTCATAGTATTTTGACATCAAACTAATTTCATGCAAATAATATACAAGGCTAATCAAGTTAACAAGTATTTATTAAGTCCCAGGAACTGTGCTAAGTGCTGGGACTACAACACAAAACCACTCCATGTCCTCTGTGAGCTCACATGCCAGTGGGAGAGACAGGATTCAAAGTAAGTACAAACAAGACATCGACAGGATAAACTGGGGATAATCCCAGGGAAGGCACCAGGAAAAGTTTCTTGCTGAAGCTGATACTTGGAAGCCAAGAAGCAAACAAAAGGAGGGAGAGTTCCAGGAATTGGAGACAGCCAGTAAGCATGCCTAGAGCCAGGAGATGAAGTATCTACTTCAAGGAACAGCAACGAGGCCAGTGTCACTAGGTAGCAGAGTAAGTGGAGGGGAGTGAGAGAAAAGGAAGGAAGAGCCAGGTTATGAAGGACTTTCAAAGCTAGTCGATCTTATATCTGATCCTAGAGGTAAGGGGAGCCCTAGGGTTGTTTGAATGGGGGGGTAGGGAGGGTTGATATTGTCAGATCTGTGCTTTAGAAAGATCAATTTGACAGCTGAGTGGATTAGATCAGGGAAAGGCTTGAGGCAGGGAGATCAACCAGCAGGTTATTGCATTTGATAAATACCAGAGTGATTGCAATGTTGAAAGAGAAGCGGAAGTACAGGAGAGATATAACCAAAGTAAAAATGACAGGAGGTGGCTACAAATTAGATATAGTTATTGAGACAGAGCGAGTAGTCAAGTATAACACTTAGTTTGCAAGCCAAGGTGAATGGGAGAATGTTGGTACTCTCTCTGGTAACAAGGAAGTTAGGAAGAAATTTGAATATGCTGAGTTTAAACTGTCTATGAGATAGAGACACAAGATTGGAGGTCAGGAGAAGGTAGGATGGGTCAGATACATCTGAGACTCATCTATATGGAGATGATAATTTAAATCATGAGAACTGATAAGATCATTAAGAGTAATAGTATAAATAGAGGAGAGTATAGTATGTAGCATAGACATGCAAATGTGATATATATGGGTATATATGTATATATATATATATATATATATATATACATATACACATATATGTATCTCATGTGCTCATTCAAAAATTTTTTCCATGATTCTCCATGTTCTATGGAATAAATTCCAAATTTCTTAGCCTGGCATTCAAAGACTTTCTTAATCTCACCCCAGCTTATATCTCCAGTGTTATTTCCCTCTGGTCTCAAATAATAACTACTTTCTTCTAGCCAGGCTGGTCTATTCATTGTCTTCCTATACACCTTGCTCATTCCTTTCCTCTTTTCCCCTGTCAGAAGTTAACTAAATTAACTCATATTTCTTCTGTAGCTATCTAAAAAGTATCTATCCTACAAGACTTGGTTTAATGTTAAATCTAGGGAATTAACTATCTGCTATAATATTGTCTTACCTAATGTTTAATTTTTATTAAGTCAAATGATGATATCCAGTTGTTGTAGGGCCTGTTAAACTGTGGCTTCTGAGATTCATTTAATAGCATCTGGCTTGTGGTTCCTATAACTTCTTATTATGTATATAAGAATATAGTTTTTACCTCTTAGAATTTTGTAATTACAAATGCATTTACAATTACACTGAGAAACAGAAATTAAACAATATTATTTACTATTGAATATATATATGCATATACACACTTATAAATAGTTATATTAACAAGTAAGGCCTTGAGAGGATCTGTGTGTTTTGAAAGTTTGTTTCTGAAGATGTAGGACTAGATATTTTTTCTGATTCCCATGACCTCTCCAGACTCTCCAAAACAGAAATTGCACATGAATGATAAGGCAACTTCAACATCTAGAATACAAAAGAAATTTTTTTAAAGCATGCTGAATTTACCCAGCACACCTCTCCGCCTCTCACAGTATGTGCAGCCAGGCTGCATCAGCCAGGCAGAGTCCCCATCTCTAGCTTACAGAAATTTTCCCTGTTGACCACAGTCCCTCAGGTGCAAAAGCCAGCCAGAGTTCACAACCTTGTAGCACCAGTAGCTACAGAGCATACAACTCTGTAGCTCTAGCAAAGCAAGAGCTAGGGTGGACACCCCTGTAGCAACAATGCTGCAAAGCTCTGAACTGCCAGTCCTGGGCAAAGAACTAAGGAAGAGAAGGAGCAGGACAGGGCTTCAGGATAAGACAGTGTGGTATCTCATGTGCTACGTATCAGTCCACCAATCCTGAGGAAAAGAGTACAGCATCTAGTTGGGGCCAGTTCTGACCACTGGGACAGAGACCTAAGCTGGTGAACTATGAATTATTCATCATGGAAGGAGGCTGAGACACTTTGAGATGCAGCTCCTAGGGAAACTGTCATCAGAGAAGATAGTGAGTGATAGGGAAAATGAGGAGGAAAAAAACCCTTACATTACCAAAAATCTCAAGAAGAAGAAAGCTCGAAGACCTTGAACATAGCTCAGTCAACAGGAAAATCAGTCACAAAAGAAGAAAATAATGGTCTCCAGATCTAAATGTAAAGAGACAGAAATAGTTAATACATCCTTTATTGACCATAATGCAATAAAAATAGAAATTTGTTCAGGGACCACAAACAAAGGATACAAACCCAAATGGAGGCTTAACAATGAAATATTAAGTAATGAGTGAGTCAAATAACAAATCATAGAAACAATAACTATGTGAGAGAAAATGATAATGAAACAATATATCAAAGTTTCTAGGATACAGATAAAGTAGTCCTCAGGGGGAAATCATACCCTTATAAACTTACATTAACAAAATAGGAAAAGAGAGGATTAATGAACTGAATATGCAATTATAAAAATTAGCAAAAAAAATCAAAAACCTAAAACAAGCAGAAAAGGGGAAATACTAAAAATTAAAGTGGAAATAGATAAATTTTAAAAAAAGAAGTGATAAATAAAACTAAAAACTGTTCTTTAGAAAGACTAATAAAATTAATACAGCCTTAAGAATTCTGATTTTTTTAAAAAGATCAGAAAATCAAATCAATGAAAAAGTAAATAAGCAAGGTGAAATCACAGCAAAACCAGAAGAAATGAAAAGGATACTCAGTATATATCATGCACAGTTATATGCTAACAAAACTGAGAGCATAAAGGAAATAGAGGAATACCTTCAAAAATATAAAATGTCCAAATTATCAGAAGACTAGAGAGAGATCTTAAATAACTCCATCTCGGAAAATGAAATAGAATTAGCTATAAAGGAGTGACCAAATTTTAAAACTCCTGGTCCTAATGGATTCACAGAAGAATTATATTATACTTTTAAAGAACGGTTAGTACCCATACTTCACAAGTTATTTTCAAAAATTGAGAAAGAAAGCACTCTATCAGAATCCTTTTATGGGACAAATAAAAGTGTTTTTTTTCAATTTATGGAATAAAACAAGCATTTCCATAACAGAGTACAATAAAAAAAAAAGATGATTGTACATGGAACTGCAGATCTACTATGCAAAGTTTGCTATTCCTTTCAAATATACAATAAAATTATCATGTAAATTTCTTTTTTTTCTTCCCTCCATCAACCTAGATATGGCTACTATTAGACACAAATGGTTATTTATCTATACACACACACACACACAAACACACACACACACACATATACATACATATATATAAATTATTCTATACCATACTTCTATTTATCAGTTCTTTCTCTGGATGCAGATAGGTCCTTTATAGTGAATTTGGGTATTTAAAATGGACAAAATTTCTTATTCACTCCAAGTTGTTCTTAAAACAATATTGCTGTTCTTGTATACAATGTTCTCTTGGTTCTGCTTGTTTCACTCTTCATTATTTTGTACAAGTCTTTCCATGCTTTTCTAAAATCATTGAGCTCATCATTTCTTATAGCACAGTAGTATTCCATTACAATCATATACTACAACTTTTTCAGCCATTCCCTCCTTGAGAGGCATACCAGAAATGTCCAGTTCTTTGCCAACAGCAAGAGAGCTACTATAAACATTCTAGAACATATAGATTCATTTCCTTTTTCCCTAATCATCTTTGGAAATAGGCCAAGTAGTGGTACTGTAGGGTCAAAAGGTATAGTTAGTTTAATAACTCTTTGGACATAATTCCAGATTGCTTTCCAGAATGGTTGGATCAATTTACAATTCTACAAACAGTGAATTAGTATAACAAATATATTCTTAATTCTTTGTATATATTCTAAACCAGGAAAAGGTAAAACATAGAAAGAAAACTATAGATCAGTATCATTAATAAATATTGACTTAGATATTTTAAACAAAATCCAGTCAAACAGACTATGGAAATTTATCCAAGAAATCATTCATTATGATCAAGTGGGCCTAATGCTGGGGATGCAAAGATATTTCAACAGTAGGAAAACAATCAACACAATTAATCTTATTAAAAATCTCAGCATCCAAAACCATATGATCATCTTAATAGATACAAAAAAAAAACCCAACTTTGACAAAGTATACTCTTTTAAGCTAAAAAAAAACTTATAAAGTATAGACATAGAGTGACCTTTTTAAAAAATATCATAAAAAGCATTTAAAACCAAAAGGAAGCATCATATGCAATGGAGATCCACTAGAACCTTTTCTAAAAGATACTGGTTTGATTGACTAATGTTTAATATGAAGGTATATGTAGAACCTATATCAGATTGCATGCCTCCAGATGGTGGGGGGGGGGGAGGAAAATAGGAGGGGAGAAAATTTGGAACTCAAAAACTTGTGGAACTGAATGTTATAAACTAAAAGTCAATAAATTTAAAAGAAAAAAAAATACTGGGTTGAATCAAGGATGCCCACCCTCTCCATTATTATTTGATATAATTCTGGAAATGCTAGCAATAGCAATAAGACAAAATAAAGAAATTAAAGCCACAAAGATAGATAAAGGGAAGATAAAACCCATCTCAACTGATGGCATTATGATTTACTTGGGAAATTACTAGGGAATCATTTGTCAACCATTACTGAGTTCATTCTAAGATGACAAACAAAACTAAAATAAAAAACTAAACTAAATGACAAACAAAATTAAACCGCATTTATTTCTGCATTATTTCTCTCAAAGCTTGTAGAACATTCATATAGAGATACACATGGAAGGTCATTGTAGACAATGAACCCAAGGATGGACAGACAAAAGGGGATTTTATGTCTTCAGAGCAATTCCCTCTCACTCCTCCCTCCTTTCCTGGCTCAGGATGTGTTGGTTAACCATAATATGAGAAAGGAATTTCTTAAGTGGATAGATTGTAAATATAATATGATAAAAGAATTTCAAGGTCTCAGTTGAAATTATAGACCCAGGATGTCTATGTTTCTTCTATCATTAACATGACATAATTTACCATAACACAACCTGTGTCTATAGAATACCAAGATAAGAAAAGCCCCATTTTTCAAGACAGTGTCTGGTTCAAAGCATCTTGTCCTTGGTAGTAATAAATAGAAGAATGCCCCTGATCAGTTTCATCTGAGCTTGTAGTTGCTGGCACAGGAAGGGGCATTTTGATTTCACTCAGAGAGCAAAGCAAAGCATATTTATTATGCCAGAGTACACAAAGCATTATGGTAGGTTAAGCTCAGAGTAGACCAAAATGTCTTTCCTCATTGGCCAATCCAAGTTTTTGGCCTTTATCAGGTTTTGGGGGTTTTAAACGGTTTGGGCAGGTATCTACACAGCAAAGATACTAATCCGACTAATAGCTTCAGTAGAGCTACAAGCTATAAAATAGCTCCCCCCAAATCAATAGCATTTCTACTATAATAGTAACAAAACCCAAAAAGCAGTAATAAAAAAGGAAATTTCATTCCATATGACTAAAAATGTATAAAATATCAGGGGATCAACCTCTCAAAGCAAACAAAATACTTATGTAGATTCAATTACAAAGTATTCTGTTTTTTTCTTTCTTCAAAGTCTTTAAAGAATTAAGGAATAGCTTCAGTAGCTGGAGGAATATTCAGTGCTCATGGCTTGACTGTTCCAACATAATAAAAATGATAATCCTACCAAAATTAATTTACCTTTTAAAACCTAAACCAATCAAATTACCAAGAGGATATTTGATATTTGATAACATATTAATAAAATTCATTTGGAAAAACACAATATCTAGAAAATGCTTAAAAGAAGTAGGGATGGGGGCGGAGCCAAGATGGCGGCGTAGCAGCAGCAACATATCGCAGCTCTCACATAGCCACCCCAAAATACCCATAAAATAGGACTCTAAACCAATCCTAGAACTCCAAAACGCACACAAAGATACTTCCCACTAAAGTCAGCTCGGCTACGAGGAACCATATCAGCACTGCGAACCGAAACCAGCCTGGCCTGAAGC
>CM053581.1:423032332-423059533 GCA_028627135.1 Pseudochirops cupreus
GCGCCACAGGCTCCACATGATCACATTCAGCCTATTAGGGAACAGAGTATACTTTCAAATATCCAAGGGTCCTCAGAGTCACGTAGCCACTTTAGCAAAGGACCTAGGGGCAGGGAAGATCTTCAGATTCCCATAACACAGGCTGAGCAGGAAGCAGAAGTTACCTCGTGCTGGTGCAGACAGAAGTCTCCTCCAGACAACCCCTAGGAATCTAAGACTGGATATCAGGCCTGTGCAGCATTAGATGGAAGATGTGGTCAGAGAGAGGTCATTCTCACTGGAGGCTGGAGATCAGATGGTAAAAGCACGAGGTAGAAGACAGTCAATAAACATTTATTAAGTACCTACCAGTGCCAGGCACTGTGCTAAGCGCTGGAGATACAAATACCTTTTTGTAGATGTTAAAGAATTCCTTTCTTCCAAGTAAATACACATTCACTATTGTAGGTGCAGCTCTATCACCAGCATCCTCTTAGTTCAAGTTCAGTGTTGAGATGAAGTGAGGCACTCCTAAGTCACTGAACATTTAACAAAGAATGTTTACTGTGAAAGAACATGCAGCAAGGATAAAATGACACTTAGCTTCTTGTACTTTCCTTCTGTCTTCATTGGAAATGAGTCTGTTCAGTATGTCATCAGGGTTTAGTGACTTGCAAGGTTTTAGGCACTCACCAAGTCTAAGAGACTCAGACTTCACATGGCTGGGACTTTTTATGTCCCAAATGATCCAGAAGCCATGTGAGGAAACTGAGGCAAGACTGTCATAAAGAGTGGCTTTGTCCTATCAGATACACAGCAAGGCACCTTTCAGCAATACCACCTACCTTTCCTCCCAGGTATTGTTGAAACCATCCCAGAGGAAAGAAAACCTGCCAGTTGAGAGGAAGTTGTTGTTTAGTTGTGTCTGACTCTTTATGACCACATTTGGGTTTTCTAGGCAAAGACACTTGTTTGCCATTTCCTTCTCCAGCTCATTTTATAAATAAGTAAACTGAGGCAAATATGATTAAGTGACTTGTCCAGGGTCACATAGCTAGTAAGTGTCTGAGGTCAGATTTGAACTCGGGGAGATTAGTCTTCCTGACCCCAGGCCCAGCACTCTATCTACTACACCACCTAGCTGCCCTGTCAAGAGGGACCTGAGCTATTTCTCCAGGGCGTTCAGAGCCCTCTGACAGGGCAAAGACCTCAAGACTCATGGAACTTTGTACTGGGCAAGAAACAGTTTAGAGGGACTGCTAGAAGTATATCCAAAAGCAGCCAATTCTTATCAGGTTAACCTTCTCTGGAGACTAGATGCAGGAATTCAGAATGCAGAACCACTGGAATGGAGAGCCTTCCTAGAGTGGCATTAATTCATCACAAGCATGATTTCTGGGTAGTCAGATATCTAACCTGGGCAGTCAGGTGCATGATGATGGAGCTATTGATTGGCAGGAGCAAACTTCATGCCCTAAGATGGGCTAAGAGGGACAATGATTTCAGATGGGGGCAAGTTGAAGCCCACTTAGGTGAGGTAGCTACTCCAAAAGACAGAAGTTCCCTTGGGCAGTAACATCGGCCAGAAAATAAGGAATCAAGGATTGAAGCCTGAATAACAGGCAGGATAGGGGTACTTATGACAGTAATGGGGAAGTTAAGAGAATTTTGGGGGGAAAGATCAAGTTCATTTTTGGACATGTTGAGTTTAAAATGTCTAAGAAACCTATAGGACATTTGAGATGTCCAATGGGCAGTTGGAGATGAAGACTAGAGGTTAGGAGAGATATTAGGGCTGGATGAATATATTTGAGAATTATCTGCAGAGAGATGATATGGGAACTGATGAGATCACCAAAAGAAATTATTTAGAGAAAGTCTTCTCGGCCCTCTTGGGCCCAAAGCAGAGGTTTTGAGAGAGACATTCATAGTTAGTGGGCAAGACCTGAGTGAAGATGCAGCAAAGGAGACTGAGAGGAACTATGAGATCCGAAAGAGCACTATAAGGAAAACCTAGAAAGAAGAAAGTGTCAAGATGAAGTGGGTAAGCAAGTGTTAGAAGCTGCAGAGGTCAAGAAGGATGAGAACTAAGAAAAGGCCATTACATCTGGAAATTATTAGATCAGTGATAATCTCAGAAAGAGCAGTTTCAGTTGAATGATTAGGTAAAAAGCCAGACTGCAGAATTAAGAAATTCAAAGGAAAAGAACTGAAGGACTGATTATAGATGGTTTCTTCAAAGAGTTTCATTACAAAAAGGAGAAGAAATATGGGGTGATGGTTACTAGTATGGGTAGATCAAATGAGGGTTTTGGGTTTTGTTTTTTTTTTTTTTTGAGGATGTGGAAGACATAGGCAAGTAAGCAGTAGGGAAATTGCCAGTAGACGAAGACTGAAGGTAACTGAAAGGGTAGGGATGATAGGGGGAGCAGTGTGTTGGAGATGAAATTGGATTGCTTATGCAGGCAAAGGCATTTGCCTTGATAAATCTTTCTGTGGGACAAAGGTGAAGGAAGAGATTATGGCAGAAAGCATCTGAGTGATATGAGATGAGGAAGACAGAAAAGGGAAGCTCACAGTGAATGGCTTCAATTTTGTCTTTAAAATATGAAACCAAGTTTTCAGCTGAGAGTACAGGGGAAGATGGGAAGTTTGAGGAGGGAAGAAAATATCTGGAAAAGCCATTATAGTGAGTGAGACAGTGAATCAATTAGAAAGGTGTAAAAAGATTTGATTGCATTACCATAGTGAGGGCCCAGCTGAGATTATAAAACAAATTTGTCATAGATCAGTCGACAACCAAATTATCCAAGGCAAGTTTTCAGAAAGTGTGACCACTCTCTTGATTCCATTAATTCCATTGCTTCCTAGATATGTAAGTTGAGAATTCCTCTGCCTATGCAGATTCTCAAGGTTTATCTTGCAAGAGGGAAAGACTGTCATGAAAACCAAATAAAAAAAAGATAAAATCAACCCCAAAGGCAAGCAGAGGATATTAAATATCCTATAAGCTGAGGAAGTCCCTACTCTCCCGAAGCTTTTTATTTTTATGGAAAATCATTCTAGATTATATCAATTTAAACTTAAGAGTCTGTTTCTAAGTACGACCTGTGACTTCTTTCTCATCAAAATTTAAAATATTTTTCTTTTTAAATGCATTTGAAAACCATTTGCTGTTTCTCTTATTCTTCTTGGGACAGGCAGGGTGAGTCAAAGAGGCTATGTACTCGATTTTAAGCAGAGAAGGAGCCAAATAACAAATAGGGATCCTGGGCAGAGAATGCGGGCGCTGCGGCCTGTCCACTCACCGAGCTGCCCAAAATGTACATTTCATCACCTCATCCAGTGCCTCTTTTCCTTTCATCAGACTGCACTGGAAAGCTTTGAGACGGAAGCCAAGGTAAATGAAGCAATTCGCCCAAGGTCACAGTTTACAGGTTTGTATCCACAACCTTGTCCATCCTTTCCTCTCCCCTAGTCCAACTGTGGACTTAGAAACAAAAACGGAGCTCAGAGTCCAAGGGCGAGCAGCCGCTCTAGTGGCAGAAGTGAAACCATTGGGGCCGCTGCCAGATGCCAGCGCAGCGCGGCCCCGCCCTGTCCCGGGGGTCCCAGGAGATAAACCAAGCGTTAAGCCCCGGCCCACTTGCGTGCCACCTCCGCCTTTTCCCACACCCACCACGCTAGTCACTCCAGCAAGCAAAGCTGGAAATGGGGAGGGCGAGAATAGCGAAAGAGGAAGAGATTCGGCAGAGCAGGGAAAGGGATAAAGCCTCGCCCTGTGCCGCCTCCCTCTCGCGTGGCGTGGAAAAGGGAAGTACGGGCACGAACGAGCGCAGCTCAGCCAATGGAAGTGCGGCGAGCAAAGCGGAAGGCCTATGATTGACAGCGCCCAGGACCGGATCTCTCCGCCAGAGTCCGCCCTCTAGGCTGCAGAGCCTGGCCCCGCCCCCTTGCCTTCTCGGCTCCTCCTGCTTACTCTTCCCGCAGCCCTCGCTCCTCTCTTCTAATCTGTAGCAGTGGGCGGTTTCTCCTCCTCTGTGCTCCATTTTATCTTCTCTCTGCGCTCGCCAAACGCCGCGCGGAGCTTCGCTACTCGCTCCCTTTGGGTTGTTTTTTCTCCTTTCCTAGCTCTTCACCCTCCCCCCCTTCTTTTTTTTCTTTCTTCCCCTTTCATCCTCTGACCCCCGCCATGAATGAGGAGTACGACGTGATTGTGCTGGGCACCGGCCTCACGGTGAGGACTGGAAGGGGGAAGGGAGGGGAGGAGGTTGGGCCGCTGGGGGTGGGGGTAGGGGCCGGCTGTGCCCGCCCGCAGGTGGGGGAGAGGGGAGGAAGCTTTGCTCTTGGAGGGCGTGAACAGCGAGGGGGAGGGGGAGGGGGAGAGGGAGAGGGGCTTCCCTGTCGAGAGCGCGCGTTGTGCAGTTGGGGTTTGGGGAGAGCGGCGGCCGCCGCGCCTCTGACGCCTCCTTCCTCCAGCTTCCTGCTTTTATTCTCTTGTCCAGCTCTCCTCCCTTCCCCGACTTCTTTGGCTGTATCAGCGCGGTTGGATCTGATACGTGCATACGTACCTAGAGCGCCAGTATGATTGGCGTGTCTCTCTTTCAGTATTGAAGGCTTTGTGGGAGACAGAACTTAAGAAGGGAGCCGTTTGTTCTGTGATTCTGTAGCTCTTTGATGTGGGTTTAATACACAGATCTTTTTCCTTAAAATAATGTGTTGGTGGGAAAGGGTGCCTCGGACAGATAACGTTTTCACCAATTGGGGATGAGGACGCTTGGAGGAGCTTGAGGAACCACCTCCCTATATCCTTCCTGGCAGTTTCCCCTGTCCCTTTTGTAGGAGGACCCGGGAAATGGTTTAAATCAGTGAAGCGAAGGCAGAGGGCTAGAGTTAAATTTTCTATGTCCTTCGAAGGGGCTGAGATTTGGATCGTTTTTAACTAAACAAAAATCCAAACCCATGTATTCAGGAATTAATTTGTGTCTCTCTACCGTTTTGTCGATGACCTCTCCTCCAGATGGGAGGCAGAATAGGACTTGGCCAAGGGAGGCAGGAAGGGTCGAGAGCGGAAATGGTTCACGGTTCCTTCGGTCAATAAAATTCAGTCCCTTGCAGCAGTAAGCAATCCGAGGGATTGTATGATGTGAGAAGGTATTGTGTGCTAACTGGAAACGTTAGCTAATTCTAAAAAGCTTTCAGTTCAGCACCTAAACACATTTTCTTTTCTTCCCTCTGCTTAAGGTAAGAGACTCAGGCCTAAAGGATGCCAAATGTTGCGTTGAGTTTTTTAGTTTTAGCAAAACCTAGCTTCCTCGCCGCACCCCACCCCACCCCCCTCCGGTGTTATGGTAATGCCTTTCACTTCCCCGAGTTACTACACGTTAGGGGGCTTGAATGAGAAAGACTTGCTGTTGAATTTGGGGTTTTTTTTCTTTTCTTCTCTTTGGCCTTTTATCTTTCCTACTAAGATGTGGGTTAATGGCTAGTAAAAGGCACACATAACTCCATGATGGCATCTTCTGAGACTTTGAAAAGAAATCAGTATATGTCTATGTGAGTGTTTTCTTTACTCCATAAATGACGGACTCATTTGAATGGTTTGTGTGGAGGAAGGGGATAAGAAAGTACTTTTACGTCCTGTCCTTTAAGAAATCATATGTTAGTCTTTTTTCATACCAGAGTTCAATATATTTCATATTTTAGCATTCCCAATATTGCATTTTTTTCACAAAAGATTATGGCTCTCTTTTTAAGAACATTTTAAGTCGGATAATTGTGATACTATTAATGCTACGATATAAAATACCAATAAAAGGTTTTTCCTCTGACCTTGGCATATTTTGTTGAATTTTCTAATGACCTGTTCATACTTTTGAGTAACTTAACTCAGGGAAAAAAATAATACAGAAAAAGTAAATAAATTCTCTCTGTTGCATATCATTTCATGGTTTATTTCAAGCTGAATAAATGTTTGTTGGCTGAATGAACAAATTAGTATTCATAAGAAAAACGGTGTTGGAAGACAGGGTCAAATTGATGTGAACCTCCCCCCCTAAGAAACTTTAAAAGGCTGTCTTTGAGTGCTATGTTATCCTAGCATTGTGTGTCATCTGACTCATCTTAAAATTTCTGAATCTGTGTTAAGCTTTTGTTTTATGTTCAGTAAGCAGTGTTGGAATGTGCCTTACTCTTCTGGTATCCTTGTCTGAAAGATGTGCTCTTATACTAATATTAATCACTTTTGATTGATGTTAAAAGGACAATTTTCAGCTTTCATTTGGTTGGTTAACCATTTAATGTGACTATTTTTCAATCTATCACTTTAATATTTATAGTTTTTTGTGTTTATTTGTATTCCTCTCTATCATATTGGATCAGACAAACCTAAAGAAGTGAGTTGTTATCAAAGAAACATAGCTGTCATGGGGATTGAAAAAAAAAGGTACCAATTATGAAATTATTTACCAGAAAATCTTTTTTAATGATTTTGAATTTTAGAGATTGAGTTGAATCTCTGTGTGGTATGTTGGAAAACTGCCAGACTTTTAATTAAAGAAAGCAAACTTGTACATAGTTTGTGGTGGGTTAGTTCGATCAGGTAGCAAGTGCGTAGTACTAAGTCCATCATCTTGGACGTAGGTCCTTGCATGAACCTTCATTTTGCTCTGTGGTTGTGAATTTTCAGTGTTTTTCACTCAGAAGGGTAGGCAAGAGCCAGCATGGGTTCATCACAAACCATACCAGATTAAATGCATTCCCTCTTAGTACGAAGGTCACTAGATCAGGGAGTGCTTTGGGACTTGGAGTCAGGAGAGGATGGTTCTGAATCCTGACTGACACTTGTAGGTTGTGTCAGCATCAGGCAGTTCCCTGAGTTTCAGTGTTCTCCTCTGTAAATTGGAGAAATTATACGGATAATTTTTTACCTCACAGGGTTATTGTGGCCCCTGGATGAGATTATGAAGACGCCTGAGAGATCCGTCTTTTGTGTTAAGAACCTAGAACTACAAAGATAAAAATTAAATACATTGTGCTCACTTCAAGGAGTTGTTCAGTCATTTTTAATCATGTCTAACTCTTTGTGACCCCCCAATCCCCTTTGGGGTCTTCTTGGCAAAGATTCTGGAATGGTTTGCCTTTTCCTTTTCCAGCTCATTTTACAGATGAGGAAACTGAAGGAAACAGGGTTAAATGACTTGGCCAGGGTCACACAGCCAGTGCCTGTCTAAGGCCTGATTGGAACTCAGGAAATGAATCTTCCTGACTGTCAGCTATGCCCCACCTAGCTGCCCCTTACATTTTATTTGGGGAGACAATAGGTACAATGCACATACAAGATCTTAACAAAGTAAATAGAAGGTAATTTAGGGAAATGCTAGCACATGGGTGGGGAACCTGGGGCCTCTACACCACATGCTGATTGAATTCAAGTCTAGGTCCTCAACTACGGTCTCAACAGAATTGAATCTGGTTTGGATTCTGTCAAAGGGCCTTACTTGAGGACCTAGAGGGCCACATGTGGCCTTGAGGCTGCAGGTTCCCCACCGTGCTATATACGTTAGGAACTGGGGGAATTGGGGAAAGACTTCATATTGAAGGTGATATTTGAGCTGAGCTCTGAAAAAAAACCTACAGCTTATAAGACCTGGAGATGAGGAAAGTGCACTCCAGGCAAGCTTGTCAGTGGCACCAAAGTGGGCTGCCTTATTTGGAGAATATCAAAATAATCTGTTAGGTTTAACCGAAGTATGTCTGAAAGAGAATAATAAGACTGGAAAGGTAGGTTGGAGCCAAGACTGTGAAGGGTGCCAGGTAGGGAGTGTTTAATTTGAAGAAAAGACTTAGGGGTTATATGTGTTAGAAATCTTTAAATATTTAAAGATAGCCGTATAGATAAAAGGCATTAGACTTGTTCCGCTTAGTCCTAAACATAAAAATCCTAATGGTGAAAGTTATGCAAAAGTAGAATGAATCCTTTGCCATTCTGAGAGGCAGGATGGTGAAATGGATAGAGAGCACTCTTCAAAGTCAAGAAGACCTGGGTTCTAAAGCCTTTGACAATGAATGGCTTCGTGACCCCTGGCAAGTTTCTCAGCGGCAGGGCTCTAGGGAGCTCTTTTAGACTATATGTTCAGAGAAGGTGCCAACCTGCATTGATAGAGGAAATTTTCTTACGTAGAAGTTATCTTTACCAGTGAAATCATGGGTCCAGTTCCCATCTCTATCTCTGCAGATATCACTGGAGATAATGGAATGTTATGAAGTTGGATTTATGATTTGGGTAGATGTTAGACGAGGCAATTTCTGAAGTCTCTCTTGTTTGGTTATTTTTAACATTGGCATATTAATAAGCCAGATACAGTTTCTCATTTTATTACAGTCAGTCTTTGTTAGTTGGCAAATTAAGTACTATAGAATGCAATTAATTTCGTTTCTCTGTAGGTGAGAAAGAAATTTACTGTATTGCTATTATTTTACCTAGAGTTCCATTTTGTTTCACTGGGGCTGTACAACAATTTAGACACTAACTTAGACCATTACATTGCCGTACTCTAGACCATATCACATTGCATTATTGATCAGGAAAAGTAACTCAAATCACCTTAAAATTTTTTTTGATGCTTTAGCAATTGTTCAAATGAGTTGTGTCTTTGTTATATTGTAAATGTGAACTTTCATAGTAGAAAATGAGAAAACCTTCTGTTTTTAGAATTTTAGAACTAGAAATAAGGAGATTTAGAGATGATGTGATCCAGCCTCATTTTTCTAAATGTGTGGAATAAAGGCCCAGAGAAGTTAGTGAATTGCCCCAAGCAAGTATCAGAAACAGGACTAGAAGTTCTGATTGTCAGTGAAATGTTCTTTGCAATAAACCATTATACCATCCTACCTCCACCTGATTAGCATGTGGCAGAGTATATTTTCTTTAGGGTTCTGAATCTTATTAAAATGTGCTAAAATTATTCTGTGGGCTGTCAAACCATATACTAACTTTTATGTTTCCTCTTAATGAGAATTTGCCTTATCCACATTTTCAACAATTTGGGTAGGTCCCTCCCATTTATGCAAGAAAACATGAAGTGCTAAATGGTTGAGGTCATTACTTGGATACTGAAAATAGTGATATGGTTTTGGTTTAACTTTTTTGGTGTATGTTGTCATTCTGGTCAGTTCTTTGGTGGATATACTCCAGTTATGGAAATTAAAAATGTGTAGTATTTGGTAGCATTTAAACTAGCCCTGCACAACCTGCAGCCCGCCAGAAGATTTTAGGCAGCCCATGAAAAATGTAGAGGATGTTTTCCTCTACATTTTTTGCTGACCCCCTGAAATCCTGTGGTGGGCTGCAGATACTGTAGGCCTGATCTAAACCAATATTTTTTGACATGTTAATTTATATTTCACTGATCAGGTAGGAATTATTAATAAAATGCCAAAGCTATGCCATTAAAAAGTAAATGTAACTGATAAAGGGATTGAAGATTTAATACAGGGAAAACTTATTTGGAGTAACATTTTGGCATTAATGCTCTTTCCTATGTAATATATTTCTCATTGGATAATAGCTAATTTTAATTTTATGCTGTTATAAAAGATAATATAATTTTAGAACTTTTAAAAATGCAGATAAATTTTGCAGTTAGACAAAATTACATGTCTTTAATGTTGAATCTGTGATTTCCTTTATTCCATGGCTTAACAGTAGAAGGGGTTCAGAAAATTCTTCACCTTCTAGAATTTCCACTAGCTTTTTTCATATTTATTGTAAACATCATAGTAGTAATTCAGTAATTTAATACATAAATAATAGTGATAATGATGAGTAGCATTACTATAGTACTTAAGATTTGCAGATAGATTTACAAGTGGAAGGGATATTAGAATTCAGTTAGTCTTTGTATAAATAAGGAAAAAGAGCCCCAGAGGTCACAGTGTTAGTAAGTTGCAAAACTAGGTTTTGAATGCAGGTTCTCTGACTCTAAATCTTGTGTTTTTTCTACATAGTAAGCATCTGTTTTTTAGAAAAGTTCTCAATCCTTACTGTTCTGATTATTTAAAGTGTCAGTTTGCTGTGATCTTTTTTAAGGATCTATGATCCAGTGGACCCATGCTAATTTGAATGGAGTGTGAAATGCTGTATATTTTAATAGAGGCTGTGTGACAGACACTTGAGCACTTAAAATATAAATGTGGATTTTTCATCCAAAAATGGAGCCCTAACAATTATTTGTACCCTCTGGAAAGATGACTATTTGGGCCCTTAAGTTGTTCATCTTTGTATCTCATAGTGCTTTTCAAATAATGAGGATTCATTCAGTGTTTATTGAATTGAATATGATGTATTAAGTATTTTAAAATTCATTGAATTAGTCAGTTATTACATTTACAATGTAACATTACAAATGTTACATTTACAAAATATGATAGTACTTAATTTGTGTTCTTTCTATCTTTAAATCGTTGATACTGTGATCCATTTTAAACTGGTTTATGTTGTTGAGTTAACTAGAATTTCTGCTTGCATATGTGATTTCAGCCATGGATAAATGTTACTTTTTATCTTTAAGAATATCTAGATTTCTTCCCTTTAATTCACTATGTTTTGACAAAAGGCGAAGTATTATAAATACCGTTGCCTCTGTGGTGAAAGCAGTGTCTACCCAAACAGACCTAATGGAAGAAACATTGGACTTGGAAGACCTGACTTACTCAGTCACAGCTCTGTTATAGTCTAGTTGTGTGACCTTAGATAAGTCACTTTCCCCTCTCTAGGACTCATCATTCCTTATCTTTAAAGGGAGGGGGTTTGGTTGGTCTAAGATTCATTCTAGTTCTAGTATTGCATGATTCTGTGATGGCTGGTCAAGCAGTATTAGACGTGTAGGATTCTGGTAAGATGGAAAAAAAGAAGGAAAGAATGGGGCATAGTAATAACATACTATCTCACCCTAAAGCAGTGGTCATTAAGGCTATTTGGTGGTGGTTTTTCAGTCATTTTAGTTGTTTGACTTTTCATGACCCCATTTGGGGTTTTCTTGGCAAAGATAATGGAATAGTTTGCCATTTTTTTCTCCAGCTCATTTTACAGATGAGGCAAGTGAGGCAAATAGGGTTAAGTGACTTGCCCAGAGATCACCCAGCTACTAAGTGTCTGAAACTGCATTTGAACTCAGATCTTCATAACTCCAGGCCTGGCACCCTGTCTACTGTGCCACCTAGCCGCCCCTATTTGGTAATGGTTAAAAAAAGAGAAAGGTCAATTAGAACAGATTGGGTACTCATACACAAGCATATGAATACATTAACATAGTGTTTAATAAACTCAAGGATCTTAACTACTGGGGTTAGGACTTAATATTTGACAAAAACTATTGGGAAAACTGAGAAACAGTCTGGCAGAAATTGGGGTTAAGTGACTTGCCCAAAGTCACTTGGCTAGTAAGTGTATCATGCGTCTGAGGCCAGATTTGAACTGGGGTCCTCCTGACTCCGGGGCTGGTGCTCCATTCACTGTGCCACCTAGCTACCCCAAAACACTTGAGTTTAATCCTACAGAGGCAAAATGGACATTAATGAAATAAAGCACTTATAAACATAAGAGTTAAGAAACAAAAGTAAAACTTGAAAATTATAAGGGACAAGGATAAAACGTTTAAGTTTTTCAGTGCTTGGAGATGATATATGTTGTCCCCTCAAATTCTCATCAGGAGTTTGTAGAGGGAGTCATACCTGGGAGTGGTTCTGTTAGGTTTTATTGATCTTAATAAAAGGAGAATGGAAAGAGAGGGCAGGAGGAATATACTGTGGGGATAAGGGGAGAAGAATGGGAAAAATTATCTCACCCAGTTGGGGTACACAAGTAGAAGTCTATACAAACAAAGTGGGGGGAGTTGATATTTGAGCCTCACTCATCTAAACTGGCCAAAGGAAGGAAAAACATTATGTATAAAATTTTTTTACTCAACAAAGGAAACAAGAGAAGGAAGTAAAAGGGAAGTAGGAAATAAAGGGAGGGAGTAGTAGTGTAGTCTTAAGCAAAACAAACTTAAGGATGTACAAAAGAATATAGCAGCTTTTTTGGTTGTTGACATAGAATTTTAAACTCGGGGGGGTCCATTCATTGGGGAATGACTGAACAAGTTATAATATATAAATGTAATGAAATACTGTTTTGCTATAAATAAGATGAAGGGAATGGTTTTAGAGAAACCTGGGGAGGCTTATATGAGTAGATGTAGAGTGAAGTGAACAAACCGGGAAAATGGTTTAATATAGTGACAACAAGACAAACAACTTTGAAAAACTTAGAGAAATTTGAATCACTGGAATGGGCATGATTCCGGAGGAGTCATGATGAAACATGGTTGCCTGCCTCCTGATAAAGAGATAATGGTTTCAGAATGCAGATTGAGATTTATTTTTGGACATAGGTAAAACAAGAATTTATTTTACTTTTCTCTATATATATTTACAACTTTATGAAATTTACAGTTTTGTTCATCTTCCTTGGTTGGGGGAAGTGACATTGTGAGGGTAAAGAAGATTTTTGTTTACTGAAAAAAATTAATGGAAAAAAAAACCTTTCATCGTGGGTAAAAAATAAATCCTTATATTCAGAGCCACAATACTGCAGTCAGCAAATTCCTGTCACACATGCATATGAATGTTTGAGTGACTTGCCTACATTTTCCTCATTATTCTTCCTGGTTTTATTCCTAAGAATACAGTTTTTCTTTCCTTGCCATCCTATAATTTTATCCCACAAATTTCATTTAAAACCTTGATTCAATTAAAATGATTCTCTGTGTCTAAACTGCCTCCATTAATTTTTTCTATGTAAAAAATATCCTAATTATGAAGCATTTGTCAGTGAAGAAGTGTTACAGAGCTAGGAATTTTTGCTACTAGCACTTGCTGTACACCTTTCTACCTTTTAAAATACTTACTCTCTTCATATAGGAATGCATACTTTCTGGGATCATGTCAGTTAATGGAAAGAAGGTCCTTCACATGGATAGAAACTCCTATTACGGAGGTGAAAGTGCATCTATTACACCACTGGAAGATGTAAGTTGTAGTTAATCATTTATCAGATCTCATCAGGAGTTTAAGATGATCTCTTGTTATGTAAGGATGTTGATATTTACATGGAGGTTACATTTATATGCCATTTATGTACGTTTATATCGCTCTGAACATCTTTGTTCTTCTGAACAAAAGTTTAGTCCTAAAATGCTTATTACACTGTAATATTACACTGCTGTGTCATGCACTTTTTTGTTATTGTTTGGCCTCTGATTTCATTGTAAGGAAGTCCGGGTATGGAAATTTCCTTTGCCAACACAAAATGGCAAATGTTCCTCTAATACTCTCAGGTACTGAGCAGGGTTAAGTGACTTGATTCAGAGATGTAGCTTAAACATACGTTCAACCAGCTTCCAAAGTTCTCTGTCTACTAAACCATGCCGTCTTGTTTATAAAAGGCTTTTTAGCAAACTTCTTAATTGGATTGGAATAATAGAAATTTTGTGGTCATAATTTACTACCATTTGTAGCTGATTTGTTATGACTTTTTACACTTAATAAATTGTGGACAAGAACCATTGGCATGTTTTTATGGGACATCTTTCATATAAAAATTTTGGAAACAACATGCCTAATTAACATTAAATTTTCCTGTTAGTAGAAATTTTTTATATGTGGTCATGCTTTAGAAAACTATATAGAATTTTGTTTAGTTTTCATGCCTCTGATAAAGCTGAACAGCATGATAAAGCTAACAGCATGAATGAATTAGGTTTCCTTTTTTAGAATAAGAAACAATGTACCCTTGTGTATTATAACAATTGCACTTATATTCTTGAGTATAATATAAATTATATTCTTGGAAACTTTAAATTCTTTTGACATTTTAACAAATTAAATCTTCTTTGAGTTTCTCTAACCTGTAGCCACTGGAGCAAAAGCTTGTTCTTATAGCTTGCTTAGGGAGAAAATAAGTTTTAGATTATTTTTACAAATAAGAAAGCATGTTCCTGAAGGCAATACTGTAAATGCAGACTGCTGGCAATATTATTTTCTTTACTTCTAAGTAGTCCTGTGTTCTTGCTGCTGAAATGACTGTCCAGTGAAATAGATTTAAATAAATACTGAACTTTTTTATAATAAAGGAAATACTTTAATGGGTCTGGTCTTGGGCCTTCTTATTAGATAGTCTAACCTGTGAAGGTTTCACATCTGGCATAGACTTTAAGAACTGTATTTTAGTAAGACTTCAGTTGTTGTATTTAGAGTAGTGGTATAAATAGTGCAGAAACTGGTAAATTTATCTTTCTTTGAATCTAACTTCACATTGAAATCTGTGTTGAAATTTAAAGAAAATAAATGTGCACTTAAATATGTATTATTTTCTTCTTAGTTATACAAGAGGTTTAATATACCAGGATCACCACCAGCCTCAATGGGAAGGGGAAGAGACTGGAATGTGGACCTAATCCCCAAATTCCTTATGGCAAATGGTAAGGAATACCAGTGATTTTGATTTTCTGAATGTCTTACATCCAGTTTAGAAGTAGGAAAAAAGGTTCTGATAATTACTAACGCTGGAAAATGTAAGTAGCAATAAACTATTCACTCTATTTCCATCAGCAGTAGGTGTTTAAGATAAAATTGATATGTATATAGCTTTTACCTATATATAGGAGTGTTGTGGTTCAAAATCATAGTGTTCCTTTTGCAACAATGTTAAGTTAGCATATTGTATACAGCTCATCAAGGCTAAGTATTAAATTGATAACTTTGGTAGGACCAGAAAATAGTAATATTTTCACATAACATTAAAGTCTTATGCTGTAATGGCAAGCATTCATAACAGACATGATAGTAGTACTTTTGAATTATCATAAAGGTAAATTAGTGATTGTTAAAGTTTCTAGCCCACATATATTTCAGGAGGGGAAAAGTGTTTCCCTGCCTTACATACTAATGTATTACTTGAGGACCTATAGTCATTAGTTTTAATATGGCCTAATTATCAATTTGAATTTTCACCAAATAGAATAAACTTGTGAATCTAAATGAAGTTATGAAAGGGAATGCAGAAACCTAAATGCTAACTTTAAAAACAATCACTTGTATAAATTTTCACTACTTTACTCAAGTCATTTATTTGGGATACTTTTTTCTGGATATACAAGTGTGAAATGTAATAAAATATTAATTTAACCCCATGTGTGCTTAGTGTTAGAGTAAACTGGTTAAAAAAAAAAGATTACATGTCAGTAATTAATGAATTTAGAAATAATGGTTATTTAAATGTAGCTTGAATTACATTTAAATGTAAATTATTTAAAGTTTTATTTAAAATTTAGACTGAAAAGATTGATCTACAAGTTGTACATATAGCTACTTTGGTAGAACAGATGAATTTCCTAAATTTCTGAGTAATACAGTTATGAGGAAGTTAGAAAATAGATCTGAACTTGGTGAGTAAAAGGTAGCAATCATGCATGGATTTCGTGAGTGCCAGAGAATTCAAATTGATAGATCTTGAGTCCACATTGAAGATTTCATAATTATTGATGTCATTCTGTTGAGGGATATGAAACTTCTTTCTTGGAGGAAGAATCTGGAACGTGACCATTAACCTTGGATTTGTCTAACTGATGATTTTGTATCAGAATTCCTGAGACCATTCCAGAAACCTGAAGACTTTCTAGAGAGTGTGAAACTCTTAAGTAGGAAACTGAAGGATTTGTGGACTTTCAGGTTTAGGTGATGTTTCATCTGTGTTACCAGTTGAGAGTTGGAACTTGGCAGTCAGAGAGGTGACGGGGCTATGTACTTGTTGAAAGAAAGGGATTTGTTTTTGTGAGCCATGGTTAAAAGATACCATAATGATGTTGAAGGCTATTCGGGTTGGGACAAAGTGAGTATCAGGAAGACCAGGGAGACTTTCCCTGGAGACTTGTTGATCTTGTGGGGTGACTTTAAACCAGTGGTTCTCAACCTTCCTAATGCCGTGACCCTTTAATACTCTTATGTAGGCGTATCTGCATGTGGGCGGACCTACCTGGAGTCGGATAGAGGAGTGGTATCTCCAAGACCATAGGAAATATGTTTTCCAGTGGTCTTAGGCGACCCCAAAGGGGTCGCGACCCACAGGTTGAGAACCACTGCTTTAAACTAAGAATGAAGTTGAAGAAGAAAAAATGCCCTGGTAAAAATCATTAAATCATGTATGACTTGTAAAGAAAGGTAACAGAGGAAGAAGTAGCCAGAAAATGACAAGATAAAAATAACTCGGAAGAGAGTTTACCTTAGTCATAGGGGTGGCTAGAGTTTTTAAATGCAAAAAAATAAATACGGTGTCATAGGTAGGATGGAACTAATAACTTATGGTTAGGATTTTTTAATTTAGCAAATTGCTGATTAAACACAGAAAACTTAACTTTAAAGTTTTATAATTATGCCTTGTTCTGCTTTTACAGTGGTTTTGATCAAAAATGTATAATAGATATCATAGTTCCTTTTTCAGAGAGTACATCTTAGAATTTGTTTCTCTCTCTAATATTGCCATCATCTGATTTTGATTTTTTCCTTAAAGAATAAGTAATCTACCACTTGATAGAAGTTTTTTTTACTTTGCCCTTTTTGATTTGTACTGAAATGCTCTCCCTTCTCATCTTTGCCTCCTGACTTCCCTGGTTTTCTGTCAAATCCCAACTAACATCTCACCTTCTTCAGGAAGACTTTCTTGATCGCCCTTAGTTCTGGTGCCTTCCCTCTGTTGAGTATTTGCAATTTGTCCTGTTTATAGCTTATTTGTAAATAGTTATTTGTATGTTGCCTCCCTCATGGATAGTGACCAGGGACTTTTGCCTCCCTTTTTTTTGTATCTCTAGCACTTGGTGCAGTACTTGGCACATGATAGTCATTTATTAAATATTTTGTTGAGTGACTCACTGGAAGATTTATAAGGTAAAGATGGATTTTCTACAAGTGTTTGACTGTTGTAAGACATGATGTGGGCAGAATTTTGTGCTTTTACTTCTGTAGTAGAAACTTTAGTATTATAATCATTTTAGTAGGAAGGAGGAAATAATGTTTATAATCTTTAACTTTTGGTCATCAGATCTCTTTATTAACCATGTACAAATAACAGTATTAAAACTTTATGATACTAATCTTTTTATAGGTCAGTTGGTTAAGATGCTGCTTTATACAGAAGTCACCCGGTATCTGGACTTCAAAGTAACCGAAGGAAGCTTTGTCTACAAGGGAGGGAAAATCTACAAAGTTCCTTCCACTGAGGCAGAAGCCTTGGCATCTAGTAAGTAGCTTTATTTTAAATCTTGTTTTCTTAAATTCCTAGAACTGGGAGGGACCTTAGAAGCCCAGCTCCCTGATATCATAGATGAGGGAACTGAGATGCAGAGAATTTAAAGGTGATCTCAGTGTTTATTAAGAATTTTATTTTATTATTTATTATTATTGTATATTAAGGATTTATTATGGACCAGTCACTGTGCTAACTCACAGGAATACAAAGAGACATAAAAACAATCCCCTTCCCCTATGAGCTTGTGTCCTACTGAGGAAGCAGCATGTAAGTAATTAGGTACAGCAGATTAGAAGGAAGATTTCTAGTAACTGGTAGAGCTCAGATTAGAACTCTGCTTCTAATCCCAGTGTTCTTTCCAGGCAGTGAACTTCTCCACTCCCTTTTCTTTACAGCCCCTCCCACCCTAAAAGTCTTAATTTGAAGGGATTTGATGGGACTTAATGGTTAACCCTAATATAGGCCTGCACAACATACTACCCACTGAAGGATTTTGGGCAGCTTGTGAAAAATGTAGAGCATGTAAAAGAAAGCAAAAATGTGATGAGTGCTTTGTCTGTGCCCTGCTTAACCCGCCTTCTACTAGTCACTGTTGCGCCCATCATGTAACTTGGTGGGTGTGTGTAGCCATTGCACATTCTCTCCTGTTTGTCACATGACCCATGGCAACCAGCCGTCATCAGTCTGTCTCTAGTCTGAGAGGAGCAAGAGTCATATCTTTTCCCTGTGTTTTGGTTGTTACTGCTATTGAACAGGGACAAAGTGAGTATAGCCATGCCCATGCACCAATGCAGCTGATACCCACCATGCGATGAGTAGCAACAACGTGAAGGCTTCTTTCCTTCCTTGCTGCGTGACTGCCCTCCAAGTTACATGAGTGTCTGGCATGCTCTCCAAGGTCGGACACTTATTTCAGTATTTTTCTGTATGTGAACAGTTGCTGAGATTTTTTGGTTCTAACCTTAAAGTTTTTGGGTGACTTTGTAAAATGGGTGATAAAAAGAAATGGAAGATTGAATCAGAACAGGGAGTGTTTAATCTGAAATGGACAAATAGATATTTGTTTACTTACACATGAGCCTTGTTAGCTGAGAAGTAATAGTTGTTTCAGAGGAATATGGTCTTCATCACCATTTCAAATCAAAACATCCTGACTTAAGCAAATTGGACACCAGTGATAAACAAATTAAAGTATCCAAATCATTGAAAAATCTCAGTGGAGAACAGCAGTTTTTCAAGAAAGTAAACTCAGAAGATGAGGCAGCCACTAAGGTTAGTGTTCACTTTTCTAAAGAAATACGTTTCAAATGTGATTGCAGAGTACGATAAACTGATTGCTGACAAGACGTGCAATATGTCCCATTAACTAAATATGAACAGTAAGAAGGCCTGAGAAGTGTATTACAACTTGTACCACTTAGCAAAGTAATTTTTTTTAACATTAATGTGATTTTATGATAAAAATCTTAAGTAATAAGTATAATTAATTTCAATATTAATTGAAATTTCATTTTAACATGGTTTATTTGCAGAATAGTTTAATCATTTATTATACCTTTATTTGGAAAGTGAGTTGTTAAAAACCTATCTGTGACCTGAAGATATTTAGCCTATTTTAATTTTGGCCCCTACCTACTACCAGGTTGCACAGATCTGCCTTAATAAGAAAACCTGAGGGGCAGCTAGGTGGCACAGTGCTAGAGAGCCAGTTCTGGAGTTGGGATGACCTGAGTTCAAATCTGGCCCCAGGCACTTAACACTTATTGGCTGTGTGACCTTGGGCAAGTCACTTAACCCCAACCTACCCTCCAAAAAGAAAAAAGAAAGTCTGAGTTCAGCTTTGACCTCAGACACATACTAGATGGGTGACCCTGGGCAAGTCACTTAACCTTTGTTTCCTTTAGTTTCCTCAGCTGTAAAATGAGGGTAATAATAGCACCTATTTCCAGAGTTCTTAGGAGGATAAGATCTTAAACTCTTAAAATTATAAAGCACTTGGAGTAAGTGCAGTCAGTGCTGTATAAGTGTTAGACATTATGATTATTAACCTCCTAAATGTGCTTGCTTGTTCTTGGCTTTAAGAGGTGAAGTATTCTGGGTGGAGGAGGATCAGTGTTCAATTTTCCAAGAGGTCTGCCCCACTGAAATATCTGACCTATTGACCTGATATTCATACCATAAATGGTAGCATTATTCATTCATTCTTTTGGAGTAGTCTTTGCTGGGTTGCTCTTTTTAAATGAAGTGTGTAAATCCCTAGGAAGGTTATATTCATCATCATCAACACAAGTTTATTGAACATCTGCTGAGAGTATAACACCATGTTATGTCTTGGAGATAAAACAATGCCTTCCCCCATGAAACTTTATAGTCTAGTTGGGCATATAGAATATAAACACGAAAACATAAATAGCGTGATCTGATAGCATGAAAAGGCCTGTTTTTAAGAAGGCCATTGTCAGCAGTTTTCCTTAATACCACATATAACCCTAACTTACTCTTACATTTCTCTTACTCCAAATTTGCACCTTTTATTATATAATGTTACCTGAGCATATTAGGGATAGGATTAGGAATTGTATCTGTTGTTTCATTGGTAAAGAACTGAAGTGTTCTGTCTGGGTCCACATAGCTGTAGTGTATTAGAGGCAGACTTGAACCCAGTTCTTCCTGACTTTGATGCTAGCTGACTCTCCACTGCTCCACATCTAGATACCAGTGGAAATTGTGTGGACTGGCACTGCTTCTTTTCTAGTTGTACTACATTCTGGTGATTTCCTTTACAGAACTCCTCTTATGAAACTTGAATAGTAATATGTTCTGGCATGCTTCCACCTGCTTTATGCTATAACTTGATGATGGTGGTATTTCTGAGTTTGCTGCAATACAGCATAATTAGAACAAAGAGTGTTAAAATGATGGGACTTTGTTTCAGGGAGAACCTTAGGGTTCATTCATTAAAAGCATTGGACAATTTTACAAAAGGAGCCTAAGCTAATTTTCTTTTCCTATTCAATTCTGAACCCATTATATATGTACTGATGGGCTGTCTCTATGACTTGTCATCCACCTGCATGTCATAGTTTATAAAATAGACATTCTTCATCCACTTTGTTTTTCTTGTCTTTTTTGAGAGATTATGGCTATTTTTTAGAAGGCTTTGAAATATTTTGGCAGTTAATAGGATCATCCTAATGCCATTCACGAACAAGAGTATTTGGAGGATGTTACCATCTATAGGGAATCATGTGGAAGGATTTGGACTCTGTTCTGGGCGTTCACTAGGACATTCTTTGACAGTGACATGTCTTCCTTTTTTTTTTTTTAAAGGCCTTACTCGTTCAGTCTTCAGAGGTCAAACAAAGTGGTTCTTGTTACATCACTCAAGAAATCTTGATGATTTTTGACATTTGTATAGAACATACCTTTAAGGTGTCATTGTGCTCTCATGAATCCAATGTTTATTTTTAGTCAGAAAACAGAATATATCCTATTCTTAACTTTATAATCTACATGAACCTTATGTTCTCTATAGCTTTCAGTCAGTCATGACTCAGGATGTGGTGTGACTTCGAATATCATTTGTAAATACCTTTTCACATGATCATCAAGGATACCTTTGCATAGGAAGATCATTCTCATAAAAACATTGTAGATAGGGAAAGTAAGCATGTATTATTTGTTAATAGTTTCCTTTTTTTGCTCATAGTAAGGTCTAAGATTTTCCACAAGCCTTTTTATCCTCTTCTCTTTTCTGATACTTTGAGTTCAGTTAATCCCTCAAAATTGTGTTATTTCCAACATGACCTTTCTTTGTGCATGCTTGGTCTCAACCATCTGTTCTTTTCATATTTATTTTATTTAGTTCCATTTCTGCTTTTTACTATCTGAGATATTACTAAGGACTTGGATGTTAGAAACCAAACTCTTCTTAACGGTAGAAGAAGTTTTAAGTGTTTTCCAATTTTTTATCTGTTGTACTGTTTAAATTCTTGAATACCTTTTGTGTGACTACTTAATTGGATATGTTGACAAGTGTTCTCCTATTTTTTTGGATCAGACCTGTGATTTGAATGGTGTAGGTAGTCTTGGTGAGCAAACTTCCTCTGCCAAAGCAGACTAGCATCTACTCTGCACCTTAGTCCTTAAGAGTTATCTGGGGCATTTGAGAGGTTATGTTACTTGTTGAGGGTCCCAGAGTCAATCTATGTCAGAGGCTGGACCTCCAGTAGATTCTCTTGACTTGAGGACAGTGTGCTTTTTCCACCTCCCTTTTTTCCTGTCTCTGTGTGTGTGTCTCTTTCTCTGTCTCTCTCTGTTTCTCCAAATTTTCTTTAAAATTCTCTTTTGTTTGGAAGTTTCTTGCTGTTTTACAACATGATACTAGTCACGTAACATGCCATTTTTTCTATAAGGTTTTACAAATCAATTTATTTTTAAAAATACATTTGTCTTGTTCCTTTTTTTAACATTATCAAAAATTTCCCCAGTATCTTTCACCTTCTCAGACAGTCATCTCTTAATAAGAAATACCTTTTTTTTTTTTTTGCTTTTCTTTGGAGGGGAGAGGGCAGGGCAATTGGGGTTAAGTGACTTGCCCAAGGTCACACAGCTAGTAAGTGTTAAATGTCTGAGGCTGGATTTGAACTCAGGTCCTCCTGACCCCAGGGCCAGTGCTCTATTCACTGCATCACCTGGCCACCCCAGAAATGGAATTTTTAAAGACGAGAAAAAGAAGAGAAAAAAGTTTTCAAAAATCACATTCCTTCTTTGAAGTCGTATTTGTTCTTACAAAGGAACTTACGACATAAAACAGGGTTACTCTTGACTGTCATATCTCTTGTTGGCTGGCTAAAGTGGTTTCTAGATTTACATGGATTAGGCCTACCAAAAGAAATAGTAATAGTAGTTTGTGTTAATGTTTTTTCTTTTACCCATTTGCCATTTTTCAGGGTCAGCAGTTCATTCAAATAGGTCAAGTTGACCTTGTCAAGTTCTTCATAGAATTTCTTTCTCCTTACTTTCTCCAATGTTTTTTTAGTACATAAGCTGCAATTATTTTCATGGTGATCTTTTTGAAAATGCTTATCATATGCACTACCAGATAAAATTATCATGCATCACATTGAATGATTTTTTCCCCCTCTTCAGTATATGATAAAATCTCCACTCCTGGTTACTTTATTCTTCTCCAAGGAGAATACCTGAATATTCTTTCGATTTAGCTGCAACTTCCTTTCTGTTTTATAGTTTCATTTACAGAGAATGTCAGTATTTATGATTTAGATTTCCATTCATATGTCCATTAGACAAGAGCCTTTTACTTTTAGCCTTATAAGCTGGTTGTGAGGGAAAAAAAGAAACATCAGAATTTTAGTTATTGAGATTTATGGCTATATGATTCCTGCCTTTTAACTAACCAGTTACTAACAATCTGACATTTGGCCACATTAGTCCTCCTTTTAAGATTATCCATATGTTTCATGTGAATTCAGTTTCATTTGCTCCTCTGAAGTCCAAGGTTTATCATTTAAATCAAATCAGACTTTTAACTTATTTTGAGGTGGTTCTGATTTTTTTGGTTAAGATGCTTCTGGGCTGTTTTTAAAAAATTTAAATTATAACAGAAAAAAGTTAATACCATTCCCCCCTTTTGGGGATGTCCTCCCTCTCTTACTTTTCATTCATTCTTATACCACCCACCTCTGTAGGATTTGTACACATCTAATTCAGTAAACATTATGCTTCTGTTGTTTATAGAGTGATGAGGTAGCTATAATCTTGAGATGTATGCAAAGTTTAGATAAGATATGGTACTTACTCTCATTGAGTCTACAGCCTATTAAAGGAATGTTAATTAATACACCATTAAACTATACCACATAAGAGCACGTGTTTAAATGAATTAGAGGCACAAGGGGACAGCCTGTGCAAAGACAAGATGAGAGATGAATTGTTACATGGGGGAAAAAAGAAGACAAGTTTGGTCAGAAGTATGTGTAGGGCAGTAACAGATCTGGAGAGGTGGGTTGCCACCTCATTGTGAAAGGCTTTAAATGCCAAACAAGAGTTTGTGTTTGTTGGTAATAGGCATTTGAACAAAGGATGTGGTCAGACTTGTTCTTTTGAAGTATCATCTGGGGGCTTTGTGGAGGATAGATTGATAAAGGGAGAAACTTAAAGGAGAGAGATTATTGCAGTAGTCTAGGCAAGAAATGATAAGGTTTTGAGTAAGGATGATGGCCTTTGAGGAGAAAGGGACAGATGTGAAAAATGTTATAGAAGTAGAATTCAAACGACTTGGCAACTGATGGGCTAGGGAACATGGAGATTCCAGGTTGACTCTGAGGTTGTGAACCTAGACAGTTAGAAGGGTAGTGGTGCCTTCAGTAGAAATACACAGAGCTTAAGAAGCTAGTGTCAGTTTGGAGGGAAGGATAGGGATGTATTTGAGACATGATGGGTTTGACATGTTTATGGGACATTTGTTTCAGAATGCACAGCAGGCAGTTAGTGAAGCAGGATTTACATCTTTTTGAATCATTGATTCCTTGGGAATTGATGTAGAGAGTGTAGAGAGAAATGTAGAAGAGCATGTAAAGAGTAGAAGCAGGGGCTCAAGAGTGAGGATTAAGGGACAGAATATGGATGAAGACCTAAGATAGAAGAATGAGAAGTGACCACATATGTCAGAGAACCAAGAGACAGCAATGTCATGGAATTTCAGAGAAGAGAGAGTATATAGAATGAGACAGCCACCAGTATCAGATGCTGCAGATATGACAAAAAGAATGAGGATTAAGGAATTGGATTTAGCAATTAAGACAATACTGATAACTGGAGAGAGCATTTTCATTTGAGTAATGAGATCAGAAGCCAGATGTAACATGAATGTACATGTAGTACCTAAAATGTAGCCCCCTTTGTTGTAATAAGACAGCTCAGCATATAAAATTAACTATTATGGAAATGGTAAAGTAGGAATCATATTCGATACATTTACCTTAACTTTCATAATTAGGGATTTTTCAAATTTTCCAGAAAGCACTGGTCTTGCTAAGAATATTTGTTAGGCAACAACTGTTTTTATGGCTCTTTGATATAACACTATCTGTAATACTCCAGTGCAGTTGATGCAGTCTTGATTGGTCTTATAGTTATTTGCATCCTCAGTTTACCTCCACTAATAGACTGCAGACTAACTTGAACACTGTCTTACTCAGTATCTCAGTATCAGTGCTTTTGTATCACCCGTAGGCACTGTAGCACAGTGCTGTCATAGTAAGTATTTAAAGATATTTTATTTGATGTCTGCCACAACTTTGTCTTCCCCCAGCTAGTACCATACAGAGCTAGAAAAAATGAGCAATCAGAAGGTCAATCACAGGTCCCCTACTGTGTTATAAAATACAAATCCACCTTTTGCTAAATACTTAGATATAAGTCAAGTCTTAAATGTAGTCCAACTATTAGACTAATTTGATTTTTTTTCTAAAGCTTCAGTAGCTTAAAATAGCTCAATGGATAAGAATGCTTATGTAGACAGATTTATCCAGATGGCAATTGTCTGACTTAACAGACTGACCAGTAGTAATTTTGGTCAGTGGGAAGGTCTGAAATGGTTTGAAGTTGAGAGTAATAATTAACAATGAATGATGTCCTGATTTTTTTACCTTTGAAATACCTTTATCTGAATAAGTGATTGGACTAAAACTAAAGCTTATTTAAAAGGTTCAACCCAAAAACTATGTAGAAAGGCTTTTTTCACTTTACAGTTTGTTAAAATAAATGATTGATAGCATATTTGGCATTTAAACTGAATCTAGTTTGGCTTGGGGGGTGAGTGTGGGCAAGATAACCTCAAGTTTCTTTTCTAATAATAACCAAGGGCATATATTAAGTAAGGGAAAAAGAATATGCCAGAATTTCAGAATGTTGACCCATGCTTGTTTTCTGATCTCAATCAGGTGGTTCAGCTGCCCAGTCTCCATTCCTAAAGGAACAACAACAACAGGATACCTTAAAAGTATTTTTTTCAAGAAATATCTTTTGTTACTCTTTTACCTGACAGTGATATTTAAAGATGTACACTTCATATTTCACTAATTGATGGTGATAATTATATTTTAGTTGAAAATTTATGACTATGCTATAGTTCTATCACTTCATTTTTGGGAAGGTTTATGAAATTGAGGATGTATCCCTATTTCCAGAGTTCTTTTAGTATGCCTTGAACATTATATTGGACTCCTTATTCCCAGTTATTGACTTGGTCCTTATATTTTCCTTACCACTTAATTCTCATTTTGTTTTGTGTGTTTTTTTCCCCCGTGTGTGAATATGTTTAGGCTTGATGGGGCTGTTTGAGAAACGTCGGTTCAGGAAATTCTTAGTATATGTTGCCAACTTTGATGAAAAAGACTCCAGAACTTTTGAGGGTGTTGATCCTAGGAAGACTACAATGCGAGATGTATACAAGAAGTTTGATTTGGGCCAAGATGTCATAGATTTCACTGGCCATGCCCTTGCCCTTTACAGAACTGATGAGTGAGTGCTTGGTATTTTAGTGGTCTTAATTTTGAAAAATCTCAAGATTTTCTCGAAAGGTCCCTTAACTCTAAAAAGTCCTACATTAGCTCTTTCAATGAAACTTGTTCCATTAACAGTTGAGATGAAATTGTAGAACCATAATGCTCATTTAAAGCTAGCTTTTTTTTTCAGACAATAAAGACATATGAAGAGGTCTATGCAGGGCATATCTTTTAGCATATATTTATTTCCCTAGTTTTCCATTTGAGAGGCAGCATGGTGTCATGGGGAGAGTTAGGATAAACCAAGTGTGAATCCCATCTCTTAATACATACTGGCTGTGTGTCCCCGTGCAAATCAGTGCCCCAGGTGACTTCCTTAAGGCCTGAGTTGCCAGTCTGCATCATTGAAGGGAATTTTCCTCACCAGGAGTCCTTATACCATTGAAATCACATATTGTTCCCCTTTCCCTCCCAATATTTGGACATCTAGTCCAGATACTAAGTGTAATTTAAATATAAGTGCATGCTACCCCTGAAACCTTCATTTTATATTTTATACTATTGTTTAAAGATGTACTTTCTTTTTGGAGCCTTCTTTAAGTACATTCTTTAGGAATATATCTGTTCTCTGATGTAGGCATTTTAATGAAGCAAATGCATTATTATACCCTAAAGCTGAAGTAAATTAGACACTTAGGAATAGTACAGTTAAGAAATGAGATTAGCATTAGAAACAAAAAGCTATAAATATAAAACCCTTTATTAATTGTCATTACTTTTTTTTTAAGCTATTTAGATCAACCATGTTATGAAACCATCAACAGGATTAAACTTTATAGCGACTCTTTGGCAAGATATGGCAAGAGTCCATATCTTTATCCACTCTATGGCCTTGGAGAGCTGCCCCAAGGATTTGCAAGGTAAAAGCCCATATTTCTGATGCCTCAGTATAAATGTGATCTTCTAATTAAGTTAAATTAGCTGATATTAATGTGCAGCATGGAAAACTTTCTTGGGTTGGCACATCAACATAGTTATTTCAGAAAGAGGTATATACCTTTCTGATATCACTTAAGATATTTTTGGAATTACCATAATTCCATATGTTCTTTTCTTTTGAATGTCCTTTGCAATAAAAAATTTCTCTTCTTTATGAGTGAATTTGATCCTTGGGAAAAACAGAACAGTTCATAGCCAAGTTTAATATTTTTTTTTAATATGAGATTCTTTATTAAATTTTTTTGAGTTACATATTTTCTCCCCGTCTTTCCCCTGCCCACCACCCCAAAACAGCCATCCCAGTATTTCCACCCTCCCCCAGTCTATTCTCTCCTATGTCACTTTTTG